>OX493397.1:23007896-23624508 GCA_950371165.1 Lacanobia oleracea
GGCGGCGCGCTGTGTTCCACGCGCGCCTCAAGGAGATGTCAGCATGGGAGACGGGGCCCGCCAGGGCCAGTGCCTGCCGGGGTGCGGAATCCGTTCGAAAGAGACGCCGCAGCCCTGGAACGCAAAGGGCATTGGGAGGAGCACGGATGGGTTTTAGTCAGTAAGAGTCTGACACTCCCTTCCGCCTCGCCCAGAGCGGAAGGAGTCATTTGATGATTTCCCATCCTTAAAAAAAAAAAAAAAAAAAAAAGTGTGCTAGGCGTTGGTCGGCTAGTGCCGGCCTCAGCCTGCGACCGCTTCCCCTCAGAGAAGTTCAGCTTACCTTGCTTGGTCGGTTTAACCGAGCTGGTGGCAGCAACCTGCTTGTTTTGGGGGGCTTTGCGTCCCCACCTGCGTTCGTGACGCCGCTCCTTACGCGTCAGTCTTTCCCTCCTCTTACCCTGGCTTGTAGGAGCTGTAGGACCCGAGGGGCCCGAACAAGAGCAATGGGCTTGTGAAATGGATTTTTTACCCTTGCCCTTGCCTTTACTTTTACCCTTACGGGTAGGCACCTGCCAGGCGCTGGTAAAAACGTCCTCGGTGTTGCTGACCGCCTCCGTGTGACCGGAGGCGGCCGTGACTTGGGAAACGGCTTGAGGAGCCACAGGAGGAGCGGGAGGGTGTTTGGGAAGGCTACTTCCGGCAGAAGTGTTAGCCGTCTCCGTTTTCGCCTTTGTGAGTAAAGGATCGGTACTGGTCCCATGCAGACCCGTTCTCCTTTGCTTGGAGTGGGACTTTTTGGTCTTAGCTGCAGTTTGCGCCACAGCCGGACCAGCGCCCGCGCTGGCGCCCACGGCGTGAGCCGCAGGACATCCAGGGGCGAGCGAGGCACCAGAGGTACCTCGCTTAGGAGCTTTGCCAGCTTTCGCCGGCTCCACTCCTGCGGTATTCTTAGTTGGCTTCAATCCGTCCATACTAAAAATTTTTGAACTTCATCTTCCTGGCTCCCACCCACCATGGAGCCCGCACCTGGGAACGTCGCAGTACTGTGAGTGCGAACGTTAGGACTACCAGGAAGATATAGGTGCGCAAGGCTGGTTTACAGCGCGACATCGGGTGCTCGATCGGGTTGGCAACTAATCAACCCTCACTTACACCGTCAGCATGGCCTTTACCTACCGCTTCGGCCGCCCAAGGACGACCTTAGCGGACCCCACGCACCTCGCCTGTTGCCCTCTGACGGGACACTTTGGCCATTTCCCTACCCTTGGCTAGAAGATAGGGCCACCGTTTTGCTTGAAATCCAGACCAAAGGGGGCGTGTTGCCTCACGGACACATTACCGCCAGTGCCGATCGGCTCAACCCCCCAGGACTCCTTCATCCCCGCTTACGGCGCTCGACTGCGCTGGTCCTAGCGCAGGTGACAAAATTCTCCTACCCGCCGTCAGCTGAGTTTAGTGACGGCCGAGCCCGCAACCACTTCGTCACAGAAGGGTCACAGTTAGGAGGGGAGTTGGGAGGGGTTATAGAGGGGAAAAGGGGTTTAGTGGGATATGGGATGGGACTGAGTGGAAAGCCCTCCACTCTGCGGGTCGCCCGGTGGTTTCAGTTACGTCTATTTCGTAAGGAATTAGACCAAAAACGGGGTGGCAACCTCGAGAAGGTATATCCACCGGACTTGCCTTGAGGATCTACACGACCGTTGCGCTCCCCCTCAAGACCACGCCACCTTCCCGTCTCTGAAGGAGACAGCAAGGTAGGCCTGCATCTATACTACCAAGCAAAGCAAAGCAAAGCGTGTCGTTGTGCAACAGTAAAAGCATACATACAGACCCCCCCCCAAGGGTATAGTGTATATCCAAAAATCAAACGTATGAGCTTGCTGGGAGAAATTCGAAAAAAGGCTCATTCTTTTACATCTTTTTAAAATTATTGTAAGTATTTAAGTTTACCCGCCAGGGTTGCTTGAAATTTGGAATGTAGAAGTTGCGCGGGTCATCTAGTAAACTTGATATAAAGACTTTTCACAATTTTAGGATAATTTCCTTCTTACCTAACAGGTTGTAAATTTATTTATTCACCAAGTTATGGTAACTACTTATTTAGCCGATAACGATAACCTGATGAAGATCGCGGGAGTCCTCAGAATGCGCGACTTACCTTCTCATTGCTTCGTATTCCTCAGTGCTGAGGTTCGTGACCTCCCTTCTGTATCACTTTCAACCATATGATGTTTCTCTACCAGTTTCTGTCCCTGGCGGTGTGGAGGACGTTGTGAACGGTAGTGTCAAGGGCAGTGCGAATCTGGTTAGATCAACGTATTAGACTGCGTCCACGAGGTCTTTTTCCATCTACTTTGCCGGTCACGATGACCTTCTCGAGGTTGTCACCTTCTCTTTCCTTGAAATATGACTGAAGTATTCTAGGACACTCAGATGTCTCTGCGCGACTCATAGGACCGGTGAATATGGCGACACGTGAGAGCCTATGTCCAGTAATGGACAACAATCGGCGGAAATGATGATGATGATGGACCATAAATTAATCAAAATAGTTATTTTTTACAGTGCGATCAAATCTGCCGCTTCGCCAATATGCCGATTAAAGGCAGAGAGGTCGACAAAACAAATCATAACAAAGTGTTGATCATCAATCCTGTCGAGAATGCCAGAAAATCTAATAACGAAGCTGGAAATGAAACCGCTGCATCATAAATATGGGGTTTATTTTACAAAGTTTTTAAGAATAATCAAAATAATATCAATTTGTAGAATCATCAATACAAATAAATAAAATTGAAGTTTTTTTTTTATATAATAGCAATATTAACACGTTTTTATTGAGTACATAATTATGCAACTATTTACAGTACTTTTAACAAAAAATCACTTTTAAATTGTTGTCTGTCTATTTTTTCCGGTAATCTCCTAAATGTCTGAACTAACCTTATATTAATTTTTAGAAGTCAGTTATTTAAAAAAAGGATTAAGATTATCCCGTAAAAAAAATATAATCAATTTTTACGAGGTAGGAGGAAGTTAATGAAAAATCAATAATTCATACAAAAAGTATGTCTTGACATACTTTCTATACCTTTAGAGGTACAAATGTCTTGTTTAGGGTACAAATAGTACATATATAGTACAAACTTTTCAATGTGATGAATTTTAAATAGGGGACTTGGTCCCGTCATCTTGATGCTCACAAGAAAAGACGCAGCAAGATAAGATAAGAGATACAGAACAACAATAAACAACAGTCAAAATTAAACGTTATTTATTTGGCATAAAATCACAAATTAACAAAGTCAATCACCAATAACAATACACATTTTTTCTAAGACAAAGTTATTTTTAAAGTACATATTGAAAACCCCGTTCCAAAAACAATTTCTTGAACGGAAATTATCGCACAATCAATGTGACACATTGTCAAAAATTTCATTTAATCGTTTACAATTTGTTACATTCATTTTATTACGAAAATTATCGTTCCTAGAGCGGGCCATACACCTTCAACTAATTTGATCAAATAAATTGGTTCAAACTATTTTATCAAATAAAAGTACACGAATTACTTCAAGCCATTTGACGAAACATTTTTAGGATTCTGTACCCAAAGGGTAACCAAAGGAACCCTATAACTAAGACTCCGCTGACCGTCCGACCATCTGTACCGCAATAGGTAGACAGTTGAAAACTTGGCCGGTTTTTATATCAAATCATCACATAGACATTAAAACCACTGCGATAAATCTGTTTGAACCAACCGGTTTGATCAAATTAGTTGAACGTATATGGCATGCATTTAACTGAGCAAAATGTTGATCAAAACAAATTGAGTCTTAATAAAAATAATTATGATATAATTTATCTAAATTCTCTTTCTTTTGTATCACATCGCGTTCCGAACGGTTTCAATAAAACTCTTATAAACAATTTCGGATCTGAAACAATAGAATAGTTAATGTAAGAAATAATCAGTGAATTAAAATCTTGTCGATTTCTGCCAATAGAGGGATTTTGAATGTGACAAACTACAACCCCATAGTATTTTTGTTTAATTTTATGAGACATACACAATTTACATTATTCAGAAATATGTATATAGTCATCTGCTTAGCCTTTTCCCAACTAAATTGGGGTCGGCATCCAGTAAAACTGGATTCAGCTGAATACCAGTGTTTTACGTGGAGCGGCTGCCTACCAGACCTCCACAACCCATTATCTAGGTAACACGGTACATCTTGGCAAGACTGGAGTCAGATTTACTGGCTTCTGACTATCTGTAACGACTGCCAAAGATCTACAAATGAAAACCGGGACTAACAGCTTAACGTGCTTTCCATGGTACGGAGGACTCGTTATATTAAGATGGTCGCCCATCCACAGACCAACCTTGGCAAGCGTTGCTTAACCATCAAGATCGACCCGTGCGGCTGTTATTATTTAGCCTCAAGCCCCATGTATGTAGTATCTCATTCAAATAAATATTATTATGTGCGAAACGAGTATTGTACCGGTGCCATATGGTGCCGTAAAATAAACAATACCATCTCATCACTTCCCGTGGGTGTCGTAAGAGACGACTACGGCCTATGTCCAGCAGTGGACATCTTTTAGCTGTTATGATGATGAAAATGAGTATTGTTGCTATGGTAAAATTTTACGATTTGTTACTATACGTCAAAAATATCCGTGCTGGGCCCTCTGCTTCTTTATGCTGTCTTCATAAATCATAGAGGATAACTGACTATGTAAAGCAGCTTTCTTTGGAGAAATAAATATTGCACTTTGATTACTTTACTTGGCATATTTTAAGTTTTGGGTGCTATAGAGATATTCTTAACCACAATAATGGTTAGTTTACACAATGCGAGCTATTTTAAAAAAAAAAAGTGAAATCGTCAAATGATTCCTCCCGCTCTGGGTGAAGCAAGAGGGAGTGTCAGACTCTTACTGCCTAAAACCTATCCGTGTTTCTCCTAGTGCCCTTTGCGTTCCAGAGCTACGGTACCTCTATCGAACAGATTCCGCAGCCCCAGCAGGCACTTGCCCTAGCGGGCTCCGTCACGCTGCCGACCCGGGCCTAGTTCTGATCAGACGGCGAGTCACCCACTGCTCGCCGTCCGCAAGCACGCGCAGTAGGCGGCCGGGAATCGTCCTGCGACTCCCGACGCCTGGTGCGTCTTCTTCTGTACACAGTGCGAGCTAGCGTGCAAGTCAACCTGCCGAGTAACTGCAGTGTACTCGCATCGTTTGGACGTATCCGAGTTCCGTTCCGTCCGTTTGGACGTATCGTAGTTCGCATCCAAGTTAATCCAACAGATCGGACGCGTTCGGCAACAGCTCGCCATTATCAGCCAGGCAGTTGCGAGTGGGACCTGTATTTCTCGCAAAAGACTGGGCAACTATCACCGTGTACACAGCGAGCCGAGGTGCTGGCATGCAAGTAGACGATCCGAATAACCGTCTGTGGAGTCAGAAACTCGCAGTGTAAACTAGCCATACGATTTATTCTATCTGCGTTTGTATTTCAAGATGTCGAGAACAGTAAGTAAATAAAGTGATACAGTCGTGGTGCAAAATATTATATCAGAAAATTCGTAAAAGATTTGACTTGTCTGTGGAAAAGCAAAACGATTTTCAAAAAGAAAAAGCATACGCGAACGTAGTATTTGAAAACTGATTTCATCATATTAATACAACAAAAAGTTGCGTACTCCTTATGATACTGTTTTTAATTTGTTTTTTTTTTTTAAATTTGTAATGTGTTTGCTCTTGACTCTAGTCTATGTCAGAGATAAAGTCTACGACGGAGCGAGCCTACCCAGAAGGAGCCTGTTCACTCTAACTTTGAAGAGATTAGGGTTGTAAGCTTTTGGAAACACAGACGCAGGCAGAGAGTTCCACTCCTTTGCTGTGCGCAAAAGAACGTTTGAAAACGCTTGTTTGCAAATATTAGATTGCTAAGTTTATAACTTTTCAACGAAAAACACTGAATATTTAAATCCAGGTTCTGTAGGTCATCTTTTAGTGATGAAACCCTAAAAAGTCATCAACACTAAACAGAACAGTACACACTAAGATTACGGCATATTTTGAGTCTAGCAAATTCTTTTACATTTCCACTATGAACGAAACTAACAGGCATTTGGAAAAGAAACCCGAAAACGAATGAACTCGATTAAAAATAAGTAAAGACCGTACCTCCCGTTACTGCAAGACTTCATGAGATTGAACACATAGCTGGGACATGCATCAGGATCCATCATGCGCGCATTGAAAAGCGTGCCCTGACAGATACAGTACAATATCTCCGGCAGCGGGACGTTAGATGGCAGCACTTTCTTCTCGTAGAGTATGGTCGAGTACAGCTGGAAATTCAAGATTGATTTTATTTTGGTGATGTGGTAAGTTAATAGTGTAAGGTAAGTTAATTAGCAGCCTTTAGTGTATTTTTATTTTTTTGGTATGCTTTTTCTTTCTGAAATCTGGTTCTTTAATCATTTGTCCCCTATTACATGGGACTTAAACAATTTTCCTTATTTTTTATTTGAATAAATCGCAGATTACCACCAACTGCATCAGACTAGGGAAAAATTATTTGTTTGGAACTTTTTTGTCGTTTTTGTGTCTATTATTTATTTATTTACTAGCAACCCGCTCCGACTTTGCACGAGTGCAAATTATATACTAAAACCTTTCTCGAGAACCACTCTATCTATTAAAAAAAACCCGCATCAAAATCCGTTGCGTAGTTTTAAAGATCTAAGCATACATAGGGACAGACAGACAGCGCAAGCGACTTTGTTTTATACTATGTAGTGATTTTAATTCAATTACTCCTTGAATTAACAGTAAATATCAACACGTGCAAAGAATCAACAATTTAAATTTTTATTACCTAATACATAACACACAGAATAGTATTCATGAAAATTTGAGTTAAAAACAATAAAAACATAGGTACTAAACGGCATTCATTAGAATTAAAAATTAAATAGAAAAATCATTACATTTACAAAACCCAACTAAAACATTAGAATTTAAAAAATACATAGACAACAAATCACAAACAAATTAGATTTTTTTACAAATAAAAGTAATCTTTAACGCCAAAACAATCTTTTCATCTTCAGTCTAGTCGATAATGGTCAAACGCAAGTCTACCAATTATAAAAAAAAAAATGTTTGAAAGAAAATAATGTTTATTGTGATGACGTAAATTACAGAAAATAACTTACTTTTAACGCTGCAGTCACCGACGCTATAGATAGTCCTAGACTAGGGCTGAATAGGAACGATATTCCTGCGGCATACCCTGCCGGTAGTGCGTACAATGCTGAGTCAACGCCTTGCTTACGACACAAGTAGCATATCACCGCCTGCAATGTAACGAAATAAAATATAGTTGATTAACGAACAAAGCACCTATGTTCTTTTCATATAAATAAATACGGAATTAATTTAGAAAGCATTCTGGAATATGGTAGCTCCCGTCATGCCATTCATGTTGGGTTCCTTTAAACCCTGCAGACGGAAACAGGAGACCCGCGCAGAAGGGCTCTGACATTTGGGTTAAAATGTTTGATTAATTGTTCTTTGAATTTAGGATTCTCAAAATTAAATATTTTATATTATATTCAGTCAGTAATATTTCAAAGGAAAATAATAATAATCAAGCATGTGATTTGAAATTAAATATTTTAAAATTGTCTTGTAAATGCATGGAATAAAAGGCTTTTTATTTATTATATTCAAAGTTTATTATTATGCGTTAGTTATTATTACTATGCGTTCATTAAGGCGCTGTACTCAGTCAAAATAGGCTTCACAAAACAGTTTTTTAGCCAAATGTATACATTTTAGAGCAGCTAAAAAAATATATGTTAATCTTGATCATATTTATGGGTGGACCATTGTGTTCAAAACACGTTTTCGGTAAATTTTCTCGATAAAAAAAATTCATAAAATTACCATTTAAATTGAAATTGTAGCAATTGTAACTGTATTATTTATAAACTAATCTTGATAAAATTAATAACAGTGATGTAATATATAATAATAAAGGGAACTGTTGTTTTTATTTATCGATTGGAATAAGATATTTGTAAGGATTAATGTATTTAATGATAAATAACTCGAACGAGTCGAACGAAACGCCGCGCCATCGCGGCGTCTTTTTGCTTCGTCTATTCACCGCGCCTTAAAAACCTCTGCTTTTCAATTCAAAGCGATACGTCATGAACTGAAATTGTTGCTAAAGTAATAATATTAATTGTTCTTTGAATTTAGGATTCTCAAAATTAAATATTTCATATTATATTCAGTCAGTAATATTTCAAAGGAAAATAATAATAATCAAGCATGTGATTTGAAATTAAATATTGTAAAATTGTCTTGTAAATGCATGGAATAAAAGGATTTTTATTTATTATATTCAAAGTTTATTATTATGCGTTAGTTATTATTACTATGCGTTCATTAAAAACCTCTGCTTTTCAATTCAAAGCGATACGTCATGAACTGAAATTTTTGCTAAAGTAATAATATTTTGAGGTGGCTATTTTGAGTTGTTAGGATTGGGATGTTATTTTAATAAAATATATTTTTTTACAAATACTAGCCTTCTAGAAATACAGTCAAAGATATTTCATTCCGTTGTCAAAATTCCATACTGTAAATAGTTATCAAACAGAACATATACCGTAGTGGGTAAGACTCAAAAGACTCTAGTCATTCCATTAGCCATAACGATTGTCAAAATACCTTTTCGGTAGCGCATTTCTACACCATACGTTTTTGAATTTCTGACAATCCTTCCCACTGAAAGAACATTACTTTATTAAGGCGGTAATTTTAAGTCCTCTTCTTTTAGCATAAGCATAATCAGCCTATAATGTTCCCACTGCTGGGACAAAGGCCTCCTCTCGGTGAGAGGGAGTGGGCCGTAATCCAGCACGCGGGCCCAGTGGTTGATGTCACATGTCTTCGAATTTTTGGATCTAAGACATGCCGCTTTCCTCACGACGTTTTCCTTAAGCGTTTTGAGAGCAGTTGTGACGAAATAATTTACACAAAGTAAAACGCCTGCCTGGGTTCGAACCAACAACTCGTAAGTTTCAGCTATTACCACCGGGCCACCACTCCTTTTCTTTTAGGGGTGGTATTTCTTAGGCCGCCAACCAGCACACAAGTAGGATTACACACTGGCTATGCTTTTATAATTTGACAATGGTATTATTTGACCATTCGAGATCGTCAATCGTGCTCTGCAATTGCAAGTTGCTTGCTGGTAAAAACGCAATACCATTACGTAATCGTAGAGTACCATCAAAATGTGATCTTATGGTTAATATCTAATTTAAATTCAATAATTACTCAAACTAAATTAGTCGTACTCTGTAAATACCAATATAACTGCTGAAGAACAGCGCTAACTTGAAGTGCTTCCCTCTTATCGAAGATATTGCTTTCATCGGTGTCCGGATTTTGGGTAAGATCAGTCTTGCTAAGGATATGCCTAGACCCACTCCGAAGTACGTGACAACACCCTGTGGAAAAGAGAAAAAAATTGCGAGTAAGAATGTGCGAATGTAAGTAAGTAGGCACCAAATAAATTTTCAATAACGGTCGTCAAGGTCAAAGTCAAAGTCTTGATTCTTTGTATTTTCCAGTAATGAAAAATGATTCCTTTTTTGTTTGGGTACCTATAAAGAGATACTAGAGAAAGGTCAATGTACTTTATTGCTAATTTCAAATTAAGCATTTTGGTGATAAGATTTTCAGAAATTTTATCATCGGAACCTCAATAGTTTTCCAAAATACTAATGGGGTTACAATTATTAGCATTTCAAAATACTAATGGGGTTACAATTATTAGCATTCCAAAATACTAATGGGGTTACAATTATTAGTAACTACACGTACGCGGTACTCTTTAAAACTTTGCAAAGATCGTTGTTACTGATGAAGGGTGCTGTTCTGGGTGGGAAAATTTACCTATACTTTTGGTATTTATCTGATTTCATACCTTGGCTATATGTTTTTCACACTTCCCTTCGTGAGGACAAACATTTTGGGACTCGTCAGTTTTTCTTCTCACTTTCTCTGGGGTGAACAACCTGGAAATAAAGAAACATAACTAGAATAAATTATAAATAGTGATTAGATCGATTAATGAGTTGAAACATTTGAATACACGTATTTAAATTAATATTATTAATGCGAAAATTTGGGTGTATGGATGTTTATCAATCACGTCAGAACGGCTAAACAGATGTTGATGACACAGAGGTTGATTATAATCTGGAATAATACATACAAGAGTATGTTCCCTTGGGACAGTTTTCGAAATTCAAGCGGCTGGGGCCGCGGGCGGCAGCTCGTATGTACGTAGTTATTTACATACTAAATACAAAACATAACCGTGAGTTTTATGTTACTGATGCAACATGAACGAAAAATATAGCTTTATTTGGTATACCTATAATGATTGCATAAGGCGTTGATCATCGCTTAATTTTTTTGCAATATCGGAAGACGCTCTCTGTCAGCTTGACAACGACGCGCGAAGTGTTCGGTTTTGCCGAACAAAAATAATAGGACAACTAAAACTAATCTAAAAAATATGTAAATGGTTCGACTGTAGGCACGGGAAATAGAGGAAATAAATCACATAAAACTACGGTCGACCGCCGTTCAATTACATAAAAAAAAAAACAAAATAAATATTAGGAGTTTTGCATTTGAAAAATGTTAACAATTTTTTATGTGAGTTTTTAAACCATTTTATGAATATTGAAAACGGTACAAATATATTTAAAGCAACATGTTTGTAATTCAATCTTATGGCTTTTATATAGGGTGGCCAGAACATTGACATGACATGCAAAAATAAAATTAAATCTCTCGTATCCGGGGGTATCCGAATCACTCCCATGTATGATCCGCGGCTTTTTATGGTTTTCGAGCTAATGTATTTTTTCAGATTTTTTTTTGAACAATGAACAACTTGAAAATATTCTAAAAATGAAAGTAGAAGACTTTGTCAAGATTTCTGCAGTTGAATCTTCATGAGTTGTTCTTTCATGCATAAAATTATTAACTTCATAACTGTGTTGGAAGTTGTAAAAATGTTGGTCGCATGTGAAAAATTTGCGCACCGTTAATTATGGCCTAAAGTTTCAACTTTCAATTAAAAATCTAAACAGGTAATCTCATGGTTCCTAAGTCAGTTTCAAGAATGCGCCAAACTTTCAGCTTCCGTAATCATTAAAAAAATAATAGTACTTTTATAGGGCTACTTTTGCTGAAATTGGCCTCGGAAGACGGCGAGGCCATTTCTTAGAAGCAGGAATATTGTTTTTTATTTTTAAGTTGAAGTAGGTACCTAATGAGGTATTTATATGATTTTACCATAAGCTATTAATTATTACCCCAGTAATAATTACGTTTCTATACGTCAAAATGTTATGAATATTTTAACGCATAGAGCACGTGGCTAAATAATAACAGCCGCACGGGTCGATCTTTAAGGTTAAGCAACGCTTGCCAAGGTTCGTCTGAGGATGGGTGACCATCTTAACTCCGTGCCTTGGAAAGCACGTTAAGCCGTTGGTCCCGGCTGTCATTTGTAGATCTTTGGCAGTCGCTACGGATTGTCAGAAGCCAGTAAATCTGACTCCAGTCTTGCCATGAAGTACCGTGTTACCCAGTTAATGGGTTGTGGAGGTCTGGTAGGCAGCCGCTTCACGTAAAACACTGGTATTTAGCTGAATCCGGTTTGACTGGAAGCCGACCCCAATATAGTTGGGAAAAGGCTAGGCAGATGATGATGATTTTAACGCATAGAAACCTTAACGTAAGTGAATTTTGAATGTGAAAAACTACAACCCCATAGTATTTGGGTTTGATTAAATATAGTATCTAATTCAAATAAATATCATAGGCAAAATGAGTATTGTAGCTATGGTAAAAATTTACGTTACATTACTATACTATACGTCAAAAATATTCGTGCTTGGCCCTCAGATGTACATACTATAGAAAACGTGCGCGCCCTAAACTCTGCCTAGCATTGCAAATTCAAAACTTAGGCACGTTATGAATACTTGACATTGAAGTTTCTGTGCTGGCACCTATAGTTCGTGTCTCGCATCCGCCAGCTACCCGTGAGGCCGCGGACACGAACTCAGCGACGGCGGCAGTGGCGCGGCGACGCAGACCCGTTCATGAAGCCAGCAAGTAGATCGCGCGGCGCTAGAGCGGCACGCTTAGTGTTGTGTTCGCTTAGTGTTGTGCTCGACTGGCGCACGCCGCTCGTACGCCGCCGCTGTGTGCTTGTCCGCGGCCTGACCCTCACCAGGTCATCGGACCTTTAAACTTCCGAACTATACTGTATTTTTCTGGTTACCTAGTTACCAGAATTTGTGCTGAAACTGTGGTAGTACCTAACTAATCTAGTCAGTATTAAAAAAGCTCCTTGATGCAAAGACAGGGATGCCAATGATAGAGAGACATTGTGTAGCTTAAATTGACCCCTCGTTGAGGGATTCACGACTTGTAGTGGCATCAACGCCGCCACAATAAAAACCAACGGAGCAAATCTACATCGCATCAAAAAGAACCGCGACGCCACCTATCCAACTAGCAGCGAACTACTAAGTTGAAATCCTGCATCGCTTAAGCATAGTTTACCATGCGATTTGCGCCAGACACAACAACGGGGAGACATACAACAAGAGGCAGGATCCTCCAACCAGACGGTCGGAGGATCCTCCCTCATCAATGCGGGACTTATCTCTCTGTTCCGAATACCCTCTATAGACATTTAGCAATGAGGAATACCACGCGAGGAGGAGGAGAATAAAAATAGGGCCTTACCAAAACAAAGGCGTCCTCACTTTCTTGTCCCCTTCGAGTCTCATCAGGTAGAAGAGTAAGGAGCTCCCCAGCATGAACGTCAGCGTCTGTTGAGCCTTCGTTACTGACAGATATCCAGCTCTCTGCAGAACTTTGAGGTAGTACTCGATTACCTGGAACATATAAATTGAAGTGTCAAGTACTACGATTAATAACTCTTAAGGGTTCATTGTGATCATCATCCACCACTGAAATTGCGAAAAAAAAAACGGCCAAGTGAGAGTCGGACGCGCACAGGACGGGTTCCGTACCATAAATCTTAATTTTATTATTTGTTGTTATAGCGGCAATAGAAATACACAATCTGTGAAAATTTCAACTCTCTACCTATTACGGTTCGTGAGATACAGCCTGCTGACAGACAGACTTACGGACGGACGGACGAACGGACAGCGGAAGCTTAGTAATAGGGTTCCGTTGGTTACCCTTCGGGTACAGAAACCTAAAATGACTGCTCCATACATTTCTGTGAGCATAACTCAAAATAAGAACTGAAATGATGTTTTTTTTTGCCATTTTGGGGTTGGTCCCAAAGTAAAAGTTGTTAATTATGTTGAGTACAATGAACGCTTAAGAGGTATAGGTACGTTCAATCTGTTACACGTTGTATATTTTTTATATTATAATACAAAATACGTAATTTCGTTTACTTGGATGACAAAAAACCGTCAACCAAGTAAACGAATTCCAGCTATTTTGATTTAAAAGCCAAACTTTCCTACCGACTTTGATAGAATTTCTATGGGACCAATCAGGAAGTATATCCTATCAGATTAAATAATTTTCAAAATCGCTTTGAAATTTCGGAGTTATGAGATAACACATAAAAAAAAAAATACAATCGCATTGAGAACCTCCTCCTTTTTTTTAAGTCGGATAAAAATATATCTGAAGACACAACACATGCGAGGTTTATTTTGACACAGAAAGAAATGTATGAAACTATAAATACAGAAAGTACCGACATATATCCGATGGACATCTTCGCAAAGTTCTGTCGCTTTTACATACATGACTTGATGTTTGTTGGAGCGTAAAAAAGAGCATAACGATCGAGAAAATATCATATATTTTTCTCCATGAGAGATTCTTACGTCTATTCTTAAAACCTACTCGTGTATCCACGGAATTTAGTTTTCGATCCCTTCGCACACGAGGCCACACAAGTTTTGTGCTGAAATTTGAAGACTTAAAACCACAATAAATACCTAGGTATACCTACTTATTTGGATATTTGTACTTATATATTTATACATAGCAACGCTTGCCGAGGTTGTTCTGTGGATGGGTATCCATCTTACATACCGAGTTTTCTCCGTGCCTCGGAAAGCACGTTAAGCCGTTAGTCCCGGCTGTCATTTCTAGATCATTGGCAGTCGTAAGGGATTGTCAGGAGCCAGTAAATATATCTGATTCCAGTCTTGCCAAAAAGCACCGTGCTACCCAGTTAATGGGTTGTAAAGGTCTGGCAGCCGCTCTACGTAAATCATTGGTATTCAACTGAATCCGGTTTGACTGGAAGCCGACCCCAATATATTTGAAAAAAGGCTAGGAAGATGATGATTTATACATAGCAAAACATGCGTAGCTGCTTTCAGAATCTCAGTTTTTCACATTGTTAAAACACTAATCAAAACGCTGCTGCCTTTAGGGTTCTGTACCCAATAGGTAACCAACAGAACCCTAGCTATTACTAAGCCTTGGCTGACCGTCCGTCCGTCAGTCTGTCTGTCAATGGGCTGTATAGATCTTAAGAATCGTAATAGGTAGTTGAGTGTGTAATTCTATTGCCGTTACAAAAAAAAAAAAAAATTTAAAACATCCGACAACTAAAAAGTAAAAAATAATACGTATTAATGTTGATACTTTTAATTTAATATAGGTACGATTCAATGGGCCACGCGTCTTCGCCTTGGGAGACCGCAAATTTTTGTAATCATTAGGTACCTATATAATTATAAGAGGTCCGGAAACGCACCGGAGATAAACATCACAAGCTATATAGGTTGACCATAGTGAGTGTAGGCAGGCCAAAGAGGCACTTCCCTCTATAGATGGCCGATTCACTAAACAAGCCCTGAGACTGACTAAACAACAGTTGCGTTCAGTCACAGCCGTAACAACTGGCCATGGGTCTTTTAATAAACACCTCTATGCTATAGGACTCACTGACAGCCCGCTATGCAGAGCCTGCATGGAGGAGAATGAGACAGCAGCAAACCTGCTTCTAAGCTGCCCGGTAGTCGCGGATTACAGAGCAAAGTACTTAGGAAACCCAGGTACCCTCTGCGAGATAGTTGGTAACACCAAGGCGTTGCTGGCCTTCCTTGGGGAGCTGGGGTGGATGAAATGACACATTTGTCCCACATGCACGCAAAATACGCGCTTGGTCTTGGAGTTGCGGAAACCAGCCCGATTACATACATACATACATACAAGCGGTCCCTCGACGCGAGTCACCATTGTGACTCAAAAGTCACCAGAAAATTATATTTATAATTATAATTCAACAAAATAATTAAAATAAAAACTTACCAAATTGCAAAAGAGGTTAATAACCAACCCTCTCCTACTGGGCGGCTCCAGATAAATAAAGAGTCCGCTCAGTGTGAAAGGTATGAACAGGTACGTGCTTGAGGTAAACTTGTCACCCATCAACTTCCTGAAATAATTGAGAAGATAGTTATTATTATAAGCTTCAGCCAGTGCGTGTGGTTTTGTAGATAAGTGTAGATATATCTATACGAATACCTATCATTACTAAAAAAACCCGGCCAAGTGCTATTCGGACTCGCACACGTAGGGTTCCGTACCGTAACGTAAACCTTAAGTTCTTATTATTTGTTGTTGTAGCGGCAATAGAAATACACAATCTATGAAAATTTAAACTGTCTACCTATTACGGTTCTTGAGTTACAGCCCGCTGATAGACAGACGGACGGACGGACAGCGAAGGCTTAGTAATAGGGTTCCGTTGGTTACCCTTTGGGTACGGAACACAAAAAAATCCATTAAAGACAAGACCAGCTACCGACTCTAATCAGAGTCGGTTGCTGGTCTTGTGTTACTAACAATCGTTAGTAACTAAGATTGATTGATTGATTGATTGTTATTAGTTAGAAAGAAAGAAAATTTTTCGCTGTTTTTGTTAGATCTACACTATTCTTTTATGTTTTTGTTATTTTTTTTTTGTTTTTGGGCTTTTGTCTATGCAGATATGCCAGCCCCATCATCTACACTATTGCGATGGCGCTATACGATGTCAAAAAGCAACGCTTGTACCGAAACAATGCTGATTCCTTAAATTTTCTATGTTTAAAGAGGCTTTTGATAAAACGTAATTAGAAGTTGAGCTCCTCAAAGTTTCGAGTTGAGCTGCACGATAACTGACAAATGCTTGCACTGTCTGGACAGGCCCACTCAAACCTGCGTGGTGCTTTCCTCAAAGGCCACCTTAGACGTTAACCTACATGGTTTTCATTTGTTATCGGCGATTGTACGGACTTCAAAAGAGACTATGACCTCTGAGTATGTTTCGGTTTTTCTTCTCAGGGTAGCCAGCTAGGAAATACCGGCCTCATCTAGAGTAATATGTTAAAAAAAAATGACGTGTAAAAGAGTTACTTGTAACCTATTAGCAAAATAAATATCATTTATCATTTATCAGAACCAGATATTAATATTTTCTTGATATTCTTCATATTATTTTGTAACAGAACAACGTTTATCTAAACTGACTAAAAAACAAAACAACGCATAAACTTCCTTAGATGCAGGTCTTCAATCGCTAAGTTATTAAGAATAGAAAAGTCTCGCAGTTTTCAGGAATACTTAAAGCAATCTTCATACATCCAGTTTCTACATACCTTACCTAAGTATACAACCGATATTGGGCCCCATGCAGGTGACCAGCAGTCCTAACATTGTGGACCTGACGTAATATTCACCCATCTTGACCCACTCATCTTTCTTCAGCATTTTTTTGCCTCGCATCAAGATTTGTGCCTGAAAATGGTGAAGCACATACTAGTGAAATCTAGAAAAAACATACGTGGTTACGGTAGCTGCCAGATAAACGTGCAGTAACGGTCATTGAACTACATATTATATTTACTATCTTTCTTAATTTAAAACAGAAATAATGACGTAAAGCTGTCCTGAATCGACTTTTGTCGTGACCCTTTCCGTTTTTAGTACCTAATAAAAAACATAATTAATGATTCGGATATCTACGAAGGCACATTAGAAAACGTCAATGAACTTTATTGGAAGTGTATTTGGCGCCTACCATAGTAGAGTATTTGTCGTGATCAGCCCACTTTCGGTGAGAAATAGTGGAGGTAGTCTACCTCATCATCTGCCTAGCCTTTTCCCAACTATGTTGGGGTCGGCTTCCAGTCAAGCTGGATTTAGCTGAATACCAGTATTTTACGAGGAGCGGCGGCCTACCAGACCTCCAGGTAGTCCGTAACGACTGCTAGAAATCTACAAATGACAGCCGGGACCAACGGCTCAACGTGCTTTCCGAGGCACGGAGGAAACTCGGTATGTTAAGATGGTCACCCATCCACAGACCAACCTTAACAAGCGTTGCTAAACCTTGAAAACGTGAAGTTGAGGTTGTTACGGAGGTACTATTAAATTAACTCTCTGACCGAATTTTAGTACGTGCGAGTGGATTAAGGGATCTTTTTAAACTGTTCTTTCAATTTCTACATAAAAAAAAAACGAAACGTTTTAGTAAAAAATTGTAAAAACATGATGGTAAATTAAAATAAATATAAAACTTCAGTTTACGAAATTATGGTCAGTTAACTAGATCACTCAATCTGCTCGCCTCAATAAAAGTCAATGACACATATTTCATTTAATTTTAATTTCAATTTAGTGAAGAATTTGTAAAAGATCGGGGGGACAAGTTTACTGACTAAATGTCAGTCTGTGCTCCAAATTTCTAACCTGCGACTTGCCACTGGATTGCACTGATGGCTAATATTGCGGGAGATTTCTTTTTCATTATTATTTTTACTTGAGATGGGTTCTCTTGACTCTAGTCTAGGTCAGAGATGACAGGGACAAATTTGAAGATGGAATGAGCTTACCCAGAAGAAGAATGTTCACTCAAACTTTTAAGAGATTCGGGTTGGGCTTGATTCTTTTAAATTCTTTTTCATATTTAGTTCCTTATAGAAACTGATACTTACAACATAAATAATGGAGTAGAACTTTGCGCTGCCGATAACAGCATCTTTGTACAAAGTGGGGCAAGCTCCAAGGCAGCTGTCACTCCAAGGATGTAAGAGGACTTTGCACTGGACGTCCCGACAGGCTGCGTCGAACAGTTGCTTGCTTACAACCGCCATCTTTGGTTATTGAGTCTTCTTAAAAGTGAATATGCATGGAGAGCTGGAACAAGAGAGATAACTTAATATAGTTAACTAACTTTTGCCCGCAACTTCGTACGTGCCATTTTAAGGTCAACCAACGAAACCCTATTACTAAGCCTCCGCTGTTTGTCTGCAGATTGTGTATTTCTATTGCTGCTTTAATAAAAATAATAAAAATAAATAATAATTAACGAAGCCCTCGTTAATTATTATTATACCATACAAGAAACGTTTTTTTATTATTCTTCCCTTCGTGTGAGAGTCAGACTCGCACATTTTTTGTTTTTTCCCGTTTGCATAGGAATTTCAGGAAATCCGCTCTTACACTCCCCAAGGAAATTACATGTCAAGCTCTCTACGACCAGTAGTTTCGGCTGTCACACAATCAGTCAGTAACGGGAGATTTTTATCTTTATTGATTTGAAAGTCTTCGTTGCCCTTCATATTTTTTTCGAGTTTGGCGCCACGATGGACTTACTGTTTAAAAAACCTTCTTCAGCCACCTGACTGGGAGTAGGTGGATGCGGACTGCTCAAGATCGAGATGTTTGGTGTTTTGGGGAGGCTTACGTTCAGCAGTGGACTGAAATTGGCTGAAAATGATGATGATGATGATGATATTGCTTGACATGAAAACTCCTTAGTGCGAGAATTTACCTACAGATGTTTGTTTTAAATAGCTTCAACTTCAGAACGCTTTTGGATGTTTGGATCATGGATATACCGTGGACATAGTTTTATCCGTTCCTGTGTGACAAATGACTCACGCGATTGAAGCTGCTGGTAATATATAATTTAGTACCTAACATAATCTTATTTTTTTATAAGATTTGTTTTGACTTCGTAGCAAAATATAGCGCCTGCAAAATTACTCATAGCAAAAAGTATACACAAAGCAGTAGAGTTATTCATAGAAAAAATATATTATAACGAAACAAATGCTATACCTCTAATATCTCTCTCACTAACAAGAATATTTAAGTTTCGTGCAACTAAAATAAGCCCTTTTCTTTGAACTCAAAAATTTCATTTTTCTTTTAAGTTAAAATTTTCAATTTAAACTAAACTACACGTATTTCGTGTTATGTCATATTCAACGTCCCGTGGAGTCATAACGAGACCAATACAATTTCATAGAACACCCCGCCGGGATTTGAATCTGTGACCGTGATGCATGTTATGATTAACTTAACCTCTATACCCCCACGGTCAAGAACGTTAACTTGTGGCTGAGAATTGTATTAACATGTATATATAAAATATAAGCAAATGAAACGGGTATAATGTCAACGGACGGCATAATATTAATAAAGTATTGTAATATAATCAGATAAAATAAAAACCGAGACTTTACAAGTAAATATCAATAAAAAATTAAACAGAGACCCGTTCCTTGTTGGATCATTTCCATTGGAATCGAGAGTAAGAAAGGTAATTTTAACGATTTGTGATCTGGAACCCTTTGTCTGCAAGTCCGACTCGCAATTAACTGACTTTATGTTTTGATTAGGAAAACAATAATTAAAAATATTCTTGTGTATGTAGTTATTATTTTAAATGCACTCGTAATTCAACAAAAACATTTTATCCTATTATTTATTTTTCCTCGTATCTATCATTTTATGAACTTTGACTCATGAATGCAATATGGCGTACTTCATTAGTGAATTGCATTGTATGCTTGATAAAGCTTATTATAATATACGTCATGCTGCGTTTGTGATTGTCATTCAGTTACTGTGTAATGTGGACTATGCACCTTGTTCTATATTAAGATAAAACAACAATGTTTATGTATTACTGCAATGAAACAACATAACCTCATACCTATATTCTTCAAAGGGATCCGTGTAAATGGGGCTACTACTGAAAACTACCTTACAGAAAAATTCAACATTTTACTTTACTTGAAGAACTCAGTACGGAGAACTCAGTAATTTAAAGTAGTTAAATTTGATTGGCCCTTCTAGAAGATTCCCGAAAGTTGCATCCAAAAACCAGTCTCGAAAAGAGGTTTCGTGTTTACCTAGTTCGAATCCACCGCTGTGCACGCTATGCACGGCCACGCGCATTTTAGCTGCGTGGGTTCATTTGTTTGACAATGTGGGTCTACGTTTCCACTGAAGTACACGCCCATAACTACGTACAAATGTAGCGTGGCCCATCCGATACACGGAGAGGCAACGCACGTTTTTTTTTGCAAGTATATGGTTTTGACATGGTCGTGGGTTTCGTTTTTAGCGTGTACCGCGTGCACAGCGTGCATGGCGTTGACAGAGTTGAGCTACGTGGACGCCTTATTCGAGCAAGTCATGCGTGTGCCAATGACGTCACTTGATGCGTAGCGTGTCCGTGGGTTGCAGTGGAAACAATCTCATACATTTTCATGCAAGCACACACGTGCGTTTTTTTTATTGTCAAACATAGGTAGGTACACTATTTGTTTTTCTTACAATTTTACTCGCTAAACTTATTAGTTTGATGGCGAGAAGCGCTTGTTAACAAACACGTATTCTTATGAAAAATCAACCTTAAAACCAACCAATATGTATAATTTTAAGAAAACAGAAGTAATAAGTAGCAGGTACACAAATTGCGCTGAGCGTGCCCATGCCGAAAGGGTAACCATCTCAGCATTTTCTGGACGTCAGACTCCCAGCGAACCAGCGCTGTAGTGAAATTTATTCTATTTGTTATGGTAATAAAGACACATCTTCAGCATTAACCTCAAGATTTACAAAAACTTGCCACCCAAGAGTCCAATACTATACACCTACATATTTAGTTTTATCAACATTTTAATAAAAACATTACTTAGATTAATGTGAGTAATAAGAAATTTTATGAGCGACCAAATTGGTCTGGTGAGTTAATAGCATGCATTAAAGGCAGATAAGATGTGTATTCACCCTTAATTTGAGACACCTAAATTAAAAGGTCACCTACAAAAAATCTGTTTACTTTTTTGGTTTAGAACAGTCTTATTTTTGTAAATTGGTGTATTTTTAATCACATATTTATGTAGATATATAGTATTCAGTCAATTGTATGTATTTGATGTCCTAAAGGGCCGTGATAGATTTTCCAATAGGTAAACAAATATTTTCGTTTTTTTTTTCAAATAAACAAATAATGTGTACAAATATCAGCTGCAGAAAGAAGAATTCTAGAAAAAATACTAATTATAAAACATAGTTTATTTAATTAAAAAAGCAACAACCAGCAGTGCACGACAATCCATTGCAATATCAGTTGCATATTGCACAGCGTTGCCAACCGTGTGTCAATTTCCTACAGTTTTCTACGCAAGGTTCGCTTCGTAAACATAATAACACCTTTGTAATAGTCACGCACTAGCTAATCAGTTTCACTGATTTGTACCTAGAATTTATCTTCTTTCTGGAGTTAAACAAGATTAAATTTAATTAGAAATTTCAAAAACCGTTACAGCAAAACAGTCAACTTATAAGCAATGGACTAAAAATACCGAAACCGGGAAACTTTTATGATCGAAAACTGTTTTCTATTTGAATTTAAACACAAGGTTTATATATTTGTAACCTTCATTTTAATATTTTACTTAATATGATTGGTTAAAAAAAAATATGTATAATTGCTCGCAGAAGATCGCTAGATGGGGCCGAAAAGTTCTAGAGTGGTGACCACGTACCGACAAACGTTGCGTTGGAAAGCCTCCTTTACGGTGGACCTGGGTGTCTGAATGACCTGGTGAGGATCGCGGGTGGCCGATGGATGCGAGACACATCGGACCGTTTGTTGTAGCAACACCTGGGAAGGTCCATGTCCAGCGGTGGACGATTTTCGTCTTATATCATGATGATAAAATGTTCTATGCGTCACTTACAGTTAAACCGCTGAGGCTTGATTAATTAACAAACAATAAAACGAACAAACAAACAAACTTTCACATTTGAAAAATGAGTATGATTTGTAGGACAGTACCAACCACAAGAAAAAGAAAAAACTATGGGTTAGGTACAATGGTATGCCTTTGGCTAGACCTTTTTAAATTTCTATTCACAATGACTGACCGCAGTCGCCATTTAATATCACAACAACCTCAAGTAAATACATCAATCAGTTTTTATTAGGCCGTTCACACACCAGCGACTTTCGTTCGACCGCACCCTACGTTCATTTATTTACTTTTATTGTTCTATTTTATAAGTGACGCAGGGAGATTATGGCAACAGACCACGGAATGCCGCAACAGAAGGGATTAGAAATGCGTTAACGTTTGAATAATACGAAGAACGTACCAATAATATTGATGCCCGCGCAATTGCGCTCAGCATAATTTTCAGCTGCCAATTAATTTGCATAGTCTTTTTCCAACTCGGGTTCCAGTCAAATCGAATGCAACTGAATATTAGCATGCTACATTTAACAACTTTCTATTGAATGTTGGCAAGACTAGGTAGCAACCTTACAATACCAGTTTCTGGGTTCACCTTGGCAGGACTGTGCAGTGGCATCAATGCTGCCACAAGAAAAAAACAGCGAAGCAAATCAACATCGCAACAAAAAGAACCGTAATGCCATCTATCCAACCAGCAGCGAACTACTATTTCGAAATCCTGCATCGCGCAATCAGAGTTTACCGTGCGATTTGAACGTATACATCAGCCCGAATAACAACTATCGGCAGTTACCCACACCGGACACAACAACCGTCCGGTCGGATAATCCTCCCTTAACAATGGAGGTTTGTGAGACTACTCTCTTTTCAGTATACCTCCAAAACTGGTTTGAGATTTTTACACTTCCGACTGCCTGTTACAAATGTCAAAGATCCACAAATGACAACCAAGACCAACAGTTTCATTTTCCGAAGGGCAAAGTGATTTCGGTATGTAATGAACCCATCCACGACCGATTTAATAAGTTTTTTAGTCATAGCAGTTATCACAGGAGTGTCAGTTTCTTTGCGTCCACGGTACCACTCACTGACGCACTTGGTTTCTGTGGAAAGTTGCTTCATATTTCGACGATTTTGTTGCTAGTATAAGCCACCGTGGTATATCCGTGGTCTATGGTTATGCCTGTTTGCTGACGCCATCTTTTATTTTGATGTTTAATAATATGTTAATACTAAGAGCGTTGTTAATGGCTATGTAATTGTAGTATTTATGGAAGATTTAATGCTTGTGTCGTAAAGACTCGCCTCTCATGCTTGAGGTCATAGGTTATTATTTGAGCAAGTACCAATAAGACTTCTTCGATTCATATAATTTATCTTATTCAATTCAACCATGAAGAAATGGCGAGACGAATTGTGTGTTTCTTAGACGCCGGCCCCACTGCGCGCGGTGTTGCTGTTAGAGCTCCGAGTTCAGCGTCCCGCGTTCACTGTAATCTATGCGGTGGCTTTGAATCCTACACACACCAAGCATTAAGTTGCACTTTTTTCAAAAAATGGAAGGTTGCGATTGTGTTTTTTGTGAGAAGAAAGCATGACAGGGTTAAATAAATTAGATGTTAAATAGTGTAATTGGCTTCGGCCGTTCTATTTAAAAATAAATAAATAAATTTGTATGTCAAACGAGATATTTTATTAAATTAGTGAGAGTAAGTTTTTTGCGATATGCGGGACATTTGGTTTTCAGTAATAATGGCGAGTGACGTTTTATAACTACTAAAGATGACTGAATTCCATATTTCTAGACCGTTTGTTGTGTGCGCAGTTGTATGAACGCGGAATATAATATAGAAGTCGTCGGCAGAATGCAGCCAATTTTGGCGGTGTGTTCGGCTTCCTAGGAATTAGTAAGAAATTGCACAGAAGAAAAAACGGGCTGTGACAGACAGACAGACAGACTGACAGACAAACAGAAAGATAGATAGACAAACAGAAAGACAGACAGACAGACGGACAGACAGACAGACACCCGAGTAATCCTATATGGGATCCCAAAAATTAATTTAGAGAGACAGAGAGTAATTTGAAGTCTTTTTGTATTTTTTTTTTGTAAATAGAAGTAGAACATTGCGAATGCGGATAATCAATAATTAACAAGAATAAGAACTTGCTAGTCCGTATGAAATATCATTAGCTAACGCTCTATGGTAACGCAATGGAGTAAGAAAAAAATAATTATAATCAAATAATATTTTAAATAAAAAACAAAATTAAAATTATAATTAAAAATAATAATTTATTCACCAAATTCATTTCACACGTATTAAAATTGACAAAGTACAACTTAATATTGGCTCAGGATTTGTAATACAGAGTTAAGGAATTTTTGCATCCAAACTAGGCGGCAGCCTGTATCTCGGATTGCATTTCATCCCCTAATACAAGATGTGCACCTTTATTTGCTATCAATCAAAAGAAATAAAAAAACCAAAATGATTGCCATGTCATGAGTAGACATTTTATCTGGGGACTTTAGATCGCGGATTTTTAATGGCTCAAAATAATAATTTATTATTATTTATAATGATAATACATGGACTATTATTATTCAAAGCAGATAAATTTTGATCACAAAGCATTTATCTGATAGTATTGAATGTAATCGTAACAGAATCGATGCAATTTAAATTGTTATCTAAGCACTAGCTGTCGCCCGTGACTTTGTCTGCGTCTGTTCACGATTTAATGATTTTGCATTTTTTTCTATAAGGGATCCAAATTATTTTTCTAAATTAAAATATTCTAAGTAACTCCTTATAACATCAGCTATTTCTTTTTATTTGTGATGGCTCTGCTCTTGACTCTAGTCTAGGTCAGAGACGACAGAGACAAAGTCTACGATGGAGCGAGCTTATTTATTAGTGAAAGTGCCGTCAAAATCAGTCCAGCCGTTCCGCAGATTAGCTAAGACAAACAGACAGAAAGAGAGATAAGAGACATTTTTTTTAGAAGTATCGTATATAACATCATTACGTATTCAGAAATACGGTGTTATTTTGATATTATTTAAATTTTATTTATTAGTATGTACGTAGCTTTACACAAAACATTTATCTGATAACATTGAATCTAATCTTAATAGAATCGATGCACCATAAATTTAAATATATTATTATTAATGATTACAATAGATTTATCAATCATCACAAAACTGGAAAATAATTTTATTGATACGTCAAGTTAAACAAGCTATTTGTTTTGAAACCTCTTTTAAAACAATGCAACTTGACTCATGACTCAACGCATAGTTGTGGCAAATATTCAATTTTTAGGGTTCCATTGTCTACCTTTCAGGTAATCTTTGTGACTTAACCTTTAGTTACATAATTAATATGCAAGATATTTAAGGATTCACTCTATAAATCGTACAACTATGTGCACGATTTTACGATATGTGTACGATATGTGTGTGTTACGATATGTGTACGATCCTTATTTTTTCCTCCGTCGAAAATCCATGAAGAAATCTCCAAAAAAAAAAAAAAAAACAAAAATAAACCTTCAATACGGCTTCACAGGTAATCTGTTTTTGAATAATTACAAAACTACTGTTTTCCGTAACGTTTACATTTAAAATGTTCAAAATGTGTTTTTATTTTAAATATAATACGAATTAAATACATACATATAATAATAATAAACGCGTTCCGTCCATTGTAGCTAGAGCCGCCTCGCTTCCGGGTATCCACTTTAGTCCTGCTTTGGCCGTCGTACTTTGAATTCTCGCGTTTACGTGTCGTTTTTGCTTGCACTTATGCACCCATACACGAATTACTTAGAATTCTCAAATCACAACGTCGTCGGTGTGTTCTTAAGTCTGTCTACCAAGGAATACGTTCCGTTAGCCGACAAAGATAAGTATCCACCTAACCTATTTGATAAGGCGACCAATTACTAAGTGGTCAAATAGATTATATTCGTTCCTATCTAGGTCATTAAACTATGTGCCCTTTCTATGCCAGTTTGTGCCTTAACAAGTGTTCATTGATCCCGGTCCATTCATCATGCCATATAATTTTGAAAAAATCCTTTTCTTGAAATGAATTCATCATTCATTCATCGGCCAAATTTCATCGTTTTTCTTTTTCTTTAAATTTATTTATTGTAAAATTTTAAAAATTAATAATTTTAAAAATAATTATAAATACACAAATTCGTACTCCTGATTTCTGTTGTCTATTTCTCAAACTGAGTATATAAAACTAGCTTTTGCAAGCGCAAATTTCAGCTTTCTACGATCAGTAGTTTTGGCTCAGTGTTCTGTCAGTCACTCAATCATTCTTTGTTGTCTTTGCTTATGAGCAATATTAATAATCCTAATAATTAATTTCTTCGTTTGAGCATACAACCTAACTTTAGCCTGTAAACATTTTTTTAATTTGGCATTCAAGTGGGATTTGACACATTCTTAATTCAAAATTTGGGGGCAACATAATAATTTGTAATTACGCACATACTTCATACTTGGCATTGTAATATTAGTTTTTTTTTTTTTCACTTTCTCGGGTTCCTAGAGACCCGGTCCTTTGGCGTACGAGGGGCCGAAGCCAACTCGTAGAGGCCTCTTTAGACATTTCAAATGGAATGGGACACCAACCGACCATTATCCTTGTATGCACTGTGAAAGTATACCCAAGGACAATCCCCGGTTGGAGCAGGACTATTGCAGAATATGGAAACAAAAGATGAAACGCTATGGGTTTGGCTGGTTTAGTGGACTGATAATCGTTTACTATGGAAGAATTATTGGCCCCTGCCTGACCATTGACCATTAAAACGGCTTTAAAATGGCGGGGGTGACTTGCACACTCAATAAATGGGCCCCCCTAAAAGGGTCGCCAGCACAAAGTGACGTAGCACCAAGGGAGCAACATATCCTAGGGTGCTAGAAGATTGGAGAGGTATACCACGGCTATCAGGACAATCCCGGAAGTACGGTCAAGATCCCTACCAGCATCTTACTGGATTATACATCCTTCTCCCGAGCACGTTTGCTCTAGCGAATCTCCACTCAGACCGGCCGATTAAGGCAAGAATGAGGTGGGAGCTCTGTTCCTCGTCAGTGTTCACTACGGCTAGTCAATAAAGGCAAGCCGGAAATGAGGAACAAGACTTCTCCCTGGAGATCAAGTCCGTGGGGTCGCTAGTGCCCAACAGTTCGCCACAAAATTGCCTTGCGGATATAGATATTAGTATTATTATTAATTAATCGTAGTGTGTGCAACAGCCCTAACAGACGATATCATTGCGCCCACGTATCAATCAAGCGCAATTACTTTGATAGTGTACAATGACAGTCGTGCGCGTGCGCACTCGCTCTATATTTCTTCATCACTCTAGGTAGGTATTCAGATAGTACCTCGAGGCGTTGGTCTGTGAGTTGTTAGAAATTATACATAAACAACTTAATAGCTTTTAACAGTGACTTCACCTAATGATAGTATTATGTTTAATCTATATAAGAAATAAAAAACCGGCTAACTGCGAGTCGGATTTTCGAACAAAGGTTTTTGTAACATAAATCGAAAAAAAAACACGTTCCTTGTGTAATTTGTATAAAAATTATTAAAACCCTTTAAAAAAATATAAATATATTTGTTACAGGGGCAATATAAATATACACTCTGCAAAAATTTCAACTGTCTACCTTTCACGGTTCTTGAGACAAAGGCCGCTGATAGACAGACGGATGGACGGACGGCGGAGGCTTAGTATTAGGGTTCCGTTAGTCACCCTTCTGGTACAAAACCCTAATGTAATGCTAAATGTGTTGCTAAGTGCTAAACTCGCGAACTGCTGAACCAATGCAGAATTTTTTTCCATGCATTTTTTGAAGTCTGAGGTTTTCATTAAAAGAAACGTTGGAAAAATTAAACAGAATAAAATATAAAACACATTAATATACTTTATTCTGAAAAAGTGGTTCCTTGCTGTCACTGCCACAGTCTCATAGCTTTTGACAGAATGACGTCTGTCAGTTAGTAGTTCTTAACTAAAATATCGTACCATACTTCTGTACAAAATTTCAACCCCGTTTCTCCCGCATATAATGTGAATATCCTTATGACCCCTCCCGCTCTGGTTGAAGCAAGAGGGAGTGTCAGACTCTTACTGACTAAAACCCAACCGTGTTTCTCCTGGTTCCCTTTGCGTTCTAAGGCTACGGCACCTCTTTCGAACAGATTCCGCAGCCCCAGCAGGCACCTGCCCTAGCGGGCCCCGTCTTCCACGCTGACATGACTCTTTGAGGCGCGCTGGAATCGCAGCGCGCCGCCGACTCGGGCCTAGTTCTGATATAATGTGAATATCCTAAAAGCCTAAAAAACTCTTGCCTCCAAAGGCAAAGGAGCTCGTGGCTAGGTGAGAGATAACAGCCGCACGGGTCGATCTTCAAGGTTAAGCAACGCTTGCCAAGGTTGGTATGTGGATGGGTGACCATCTTAACATACCGACTTTTCTCCGTGCCTCGGAAAGCACGTTAAGCCGTTGGTCCCGGCTGTCATTATTGTAGATCTTTGGCAGTCGTTACGGACAGTCAGAAGCCAGTAAATATGACTCCAGTCTTGCCATGAAGTACCGTGTTACCTAGTTAATGGGTTGTGGAGGTCTGGTAGGCAGCCGCTCCTCGTAAAATATTCAGCTTAATTTGGCTTGACTGGAAACCGACCCCAATATAGTTGGGAAAAGGCTAGGTAGATGATGATCCTAAAAGATTATTTATTTATGCTCGCTTACTAGGTTTTCATATTATTGCGTGGGTATTTATTTTGCATTTTTCTAACTTATAAGAACAATAAAATTTTCCTTCCATTTCTACAATATTGATTAATTGCTGTTATTAAACAAACCTATGTTCAAAATTTAAGCTTTCAAGATTTAGTAATCTTCACCGTAAGTTGATCGTTAATCAAGACGAACCATTTTTGAAATATAAATAGATAAGTACGCATTTTAGGTACTATGGTAGGTGCCAGATAAATTTCCAAAAAGTACGAGTACATTGCCCTTTTCCCAATATCATCGAAGCAGGTATCAGAAAAATAAATTATGAAATGTAGGAGATCAAGATGGATTTTGATTCAGTGCAGCGTTGTCTTTATTTCCGTCTTCAAAACCATTCATTTTAAAACAATGAAAAAATATAATTAAAACTCTCACAGTAAGCCCTTCCATTTGAAATATCACGCGATATTGATTATAAAACATTATTTTGAAATTTTTATTTTTGGCCCCCAAAAGTGACTAAAATTTGCCCATGCTAAAAATTTAATAATTTATGTAACACGTTCGTGTTTCAAACACGAACGTTTATTTATTTATTTGTTTATTTGGATCTCCAACAAAAGATACACAGATATAACATAAGACAGTGATACAATGGTTCATTTAAGTGTACTCCTTCAGTTACAGGAGACCTCAGCATGCACTTATAACTAGGCTCACATAACAAAATAAAAATAAAATTTTCACAAAATTAAATTAAAAATAAGGATAAGATCATAACATTAAATTAAAGTAAATTCACATTATTCCAATACATTAGATTAAAATCAATTAAGTAAAATAAACAAAATATTAAAAATTATAAAAAATAAAAAAATACACATAATATTACGTTTACCAACAGAATCGGTCCAGTGGATCCGGAGAAAACTGTCTGTGACAGACATACGCTCGAGTGATCCTAAAAGGGATCCGGTTTTTGTTCGAACCCTAAAAAAAATAATGTCAACAAATGTAGGTGGGTCAATGACCCCTACAGCAAATCAATTTGGCGCCTACCATATGCGGTTTCGAGATGTGGGTAATCGACGTACATTACATAATATGTACAAATAAGGTATTATCATAAATCATATACCATTGAATGGAAACAATGTACGTACATATTTCATATTAAATTGATGTTTATGTGACACTAAGACGATTACCTATGCATTATATACAAGAGCCTAGAAGTTATAATCACCTAGACATGAGGCTTGGCTCATTTACATAAGGTTTTCTTACCTTGAATGAGAGACTGTTGGAATCCGAATACTTGATTACTTATACGATTTTGGTGGCCTGACATATTTAATATCAAAACCTCTTCCGATACTCAGTGACTGACAGACAATGGACAGCCAAAACTACTGCTCGGAAGTAACTTTTTTGGCATGTACATTCCTTGGGGAGTGTAGGGGAGGGAGCGCAAAGTAAAGATTTCTCTGAAATCCTACGGAAACGGGAACAGGATATGCGCGTACAAAGTCTCGGGAAAATGCTAGTGAGAGCATTAGATGATTTTGTGGAAACGGTTTGTATGATTCTCGTAAGGTATCTCTCGCAGGTAAGCATTGCTTGGGGAGGTGGCACCAGGCGGCGACCGACGCTATGACACGCGGGGTTGCGATAGTCGTTGAGAGGATCCGGCAGTTGGGTTTCGAGGTGGCCTTACACAAGTCCAAAGCCATGTGCTTCCATGGTTCTCGGAACAGGCCACCATCGAGATCTCAAATAACGGTGGGAGGGATTCACATCGGCGTGGGGTCGACGATGACGTATCTAGGTCTCGTCCTTGACAGCCGATGGAACTTCGTCGAACACTTCCGACGTTTGGCTCCCAGACTGGGACGAGCCGGGGCTGCCTTCAAGCGGCTTCTGCCCAATCTAGGGGGTCCAAATGCCTCCTGCCGGAAGCTTTACGCGGGGTTCGTGCGGTCCATGGCCCTTTATGGGGCGCCGGTATGGGCGCCTACTTTGAGGAAGCGACCTGCCCGTTACCTCAACGCGTCTCAGAGGGTCATGGCCATCCGGCTGGCCCGGGGATACCGCACGGTCTCTGGCGAGGCGGCGAACCTTCTTGCCGGACTGCCGCCATGGGGTCTGGAGGCGAGAGCCCTCGCGCACATTTACGAGTGGCGCGTGGAGGTGCAACGCAGGGGCGAGACACCTCTGCCGCGGCAAATCGCAGCAAGGCGGACGGAGCACCGGCAAGATCTCATGGCGATATGGAGACAGCGACTGTCGCAACCCAGCGCTGGGCACGCAACAATCCAGGCGATAAGTCCCCTCTTTGAGGAGTGGCTGGAGCGGCGCCACGGCGTCCTTACCTTCCGCCTGACACATATACTCACCGGACACGGTTGTTTCGGGAGATACCTGTTTCGGATTCGGCGGGAGGACGCGCCCGGGTGTCATCACTGCGAGGATCGCCCGGAGGACACGGTGGAGCATACGGTGGAGGACTGCCCTGCTTGGGCGGAGCACCGCCGGGTCCTCGTCGAGGCGATCGGTGGCGGCGACCTCTCGCGACCGGCCTTGGTTCAATCTTTGGTCCGGAGCGAGGAGGCATGGGAAGCGATCACCTCCTTCTGCGAAGCAGTAATGCTAGCAAAGGTGGAGGCCGAACGTGTGATAGAGAGGGAAACCTCACGTCCCAGTCGCCGCAACAGAAGAAGACGCCCCAGGCGTCGGGAGTCGATTCCCGGCCGCCGTAGGCGCGGGCCTGCGGACGGCGAGCAGTGGGTGGCTCGCCTTCTGATCAGAACTAGGCCCGGGTCGGCTTCGCGCTGCGATTCCAGCGCGCCTCAAAGAGATGTCAGCGTGGAAGACGGGGCCCGCTAGGGCAGGTGCCTGCTGGGGCTGCGGAATCTGTTCGAAATAGGTGCCGTAACCTTAGAACGCAAAGGGCACCAGGAGGAACACGGATGGGTTTTAGTCAGTAAGAGTCTGACACTCCCTCTTGCTTCACCCAGAGCGGGAGGAGTCATTTGATGATTGAGTGCGATTTAAATTCAATACGATTATTTGGTAGCTCTATTATAATTTAAAGCTGTTTCGTTTAACGGCTGTTGACCCCGTAATCGGCTGTAGCTTCTTAAAAATAAATTTATATCATCATCATCTGCATAACTTTTTCCCAACTATATTGCGGTCGACTTCCAGCCAAACCGGATTCAGCTAAATACCAGAATTTACGTGGAGCGGCTGCCTACCAATTAATTGTGGAGGTTAAGTAGTAATTTGGAGGTATGAGGAACAGAGAGTAAAGTCCCGCATACCTCTGTTGAAATGGTAGGATCCTCCGGCCAGGCGGCTGTTGTGCCTGCCGGGCAACTGTCCGATAGTTCATATTCATGCCGATGTATATGTTCAAATCACACGGTAAACTCTGCTTGCGCGATGCAGGATTTTGACGAAGTAGTTCGCTGCTAGTTGGATAAATGGCTGCGGTTCTTTTTGTTGCGATGTACATTTGCTCCGTTGGTTTTTCTTGTGGCGGCATTGATGCCGCTAAAGTAACACAGTATTTCTTTGCACGACTGGTGTCAGTTAACCCGAAGTAATTTGCAGATACTTAAAAATATAAATTTTTATCATTAGATATCGACACCCATCAAAGTCTGCCTTATTATGATCATGTCTCCTCTCAAGGTCTCGATACTAGACGGTAAGTCGATACTAGACAGAGGTGCCAATCAGTATGTTTGGAAAGCTAACAATAGATCGATTCATTAACTGTTTGGCACAGCTGTTAAATGCACCGTTTAGAGTTTCGACACACTCGACTGTAACTATGAAAGGTGTGGTTTCAAACACAGTATGATACTGTTCTAACGTACTGAAAGGAATTTTTTGAGTAGACAATTCGCTTTGATTACGTACAAAATTTTAGCCTGAACGACATTCATTTTTCTCCAAATCATCATCTGCCTAGCCTTTTCCCAATGATATTGGAGTCGGTTTCCAGTCAAACCGGATTCAGCTGAATACCAGATTTTTGTGTGGACTTGCAGCCTTGCCTACACAACCCATTAACTGGGTAACACGGTACTTAAAGCTGGAGTCAGATTTACTGGCTTCTAACAATCCGTAACGACTGCTAAAGATCTACAAACGACTGCCGGGACCAACGACTTAACGTGCCTTCCGAGGCACGGAAGAATTCGGTATGTTAAGATGCCACACTTCCACAGACTAACCTTGGCAAGCGTTGCTAAACCTGGAAGATCGACCAGTGTGGCTGTTTTTTTTTTCTTTTCCCCAAATGTATACCGCAATATTCATTCTCACAAATCAAGTCTATGTAAGCTGCGTACCTACCTATCTCAAGTGGTTTACGTGATTAGGGATTTTCGTCCAATATACTGACTATATGAATTCCTGTTTCTGAGAACCTACATGTCTGGGCCCTAATTATGTCCTGTCCTGTTTACCAGCACACACTAAAACGCAGGAAATTACACAATGTTGACATGGCTTTTATCTTTATAAGTCCGTCATTAGAGCCAGCCTTAATACTAAATCGTACTAAGCCTTAGATTACGCGCCAGTGTTCGACGACCCTAAAAACGTTAATTAGAACCGTATACCAATTAACGTAAGGTTGATTATTGCTTTTCATGAAACTGGTTCGAGGCCGAATGGGTCACGGGCTGTGACGTCATTACTCAATATTTACTTTGAAGAACATTGTTTTACGGGCTGCTACACAATGTGAAATTATGTGTTATATTGGGAAAGGAAAAGTTTTTTTGTTATGGTTACGAGTATAATAGTGATCATAGGACCACAAGACGTACGGCGAAACGCCACCGGTACTTGAAGGACATCCCACCCACTCGCACAAAACGTTTTGGGAACACATTCATTGTGCTTACAGCTAAGGAGTGAAAATCCCTGCCAGAGTCTGTTTCCTGATAGCTACAACCTAAAAGTGAATAGGCTTTTTCTAAGCAAGTGTGCTCCAACTTAGACCGCATCATCGCTAACCATCAGGTATGCCTATCAGTTGTAAAAACTGTGATATAATTATTGTTTATTTGCATTTATGTAGCGATAGGAAGAACTCATGGATGAATATTAATAGCCGCATGGATCAATCTTCAAGATTTAGCTACGCGTGACGTAGTAACGTATTTTGGGATGGGTACCACTCTTAGATATTAGATACTGAGTCTTTTGTAGAATTTTGGGAGATTTTACGTATTATCAGAAGCCAGAAAATCTGACGCCAGTCTTGCCAAGAAGCTGTGTGTTACTCAGTTATTGATTTGTGGAGAACTGGAGACCAGAGAGGCAGTCACTCCACGTAAATTACTGTTATTCAGCTGAATCCGGTGTGACGGGAAGCCAACCCCAATATATGTTGCGGAAAGACTAGGCAGTTGATGAGGAAGTGTATGTTCTAATCTACCGACAAAAAATCTATACTAATATATAAAGCTGAAGAGTTTGTTTGTTTGTTTTCTTGAACGCGCTAATCTCAGGAACTACTGGTCCGATTTGAAAAATTCTTTCAGTTTTAGATAACCCATTTATGGAGTAAGGCTGTAGGCTATATATCATCACGCTAAGACCAATAGGAGCGGAGCAGTTATGAAAATTTTGATGCAGACGAAGTTGCGCGGGACAACTAGTGTCAGATAATTTGAAATTCCTTTTCGAAATATGTTTCTAAAATAAGAGGAAAATTCACAGGAAAATCCTAGTTTCTTAATTTGTATAGTGAGAGCGGGTACCTGCGTATGTCACTAAAGAATATGTTTACGTAACTCCTTTAGGCCACAATCTTTTGTGTCCAGAGTTAGTCATAGTTTTAGGGATACGTAGAAGTTCCTTGTTTACTCGTATCAGAGCGTATCTTTATTGTTTTTATTATTTGAGCAAATAAATAGAGGAAGAATATAAGTTATAGTGGTCAAACGCGTGCCTATCAATAGTAAAAAAAAAAGTTCTTACGTATTTATAAGTTTACCGTAAGGGTGTCTTTCTATTACAGCAGAGTGAGGCAGCGGTGCGGATAAACGGAGAAATTTTAACCAATAAAATCGCGTAAATTCTTCGCCCCACGTGACTCACAGAGTGGCCTCACTTCGCCGTAAAGGACAAGAACCCTAAGACTTTCCCCGTAGACAGTAGATCGTACAAAATTGCACTGTTCTGACTTTTTGAGAAACTCTTAGTAGTGTAAGATCTTTGGAAGACCTGTGCGAGATGCTTTTGCACACTATCCTAATATACAAAATTATTCCGTTACTGACTGATTGAGTCACTGACCGATAACGTACAGCCGAAACTACTGATCGAAGGATGCTGAAATTTGGCAAGTAGGTTCCTTAGAGAGTTTAAGTGAGCACTAAGAGAGGATGGCCCAAAAATCCTACGGGAACGGGAAAGAACGGGCTATGCGCGTAAAAAGTTCCGAGCAAAGGCTAGTTACGTATATACTTGTATGGCCCCCTCTAACTTTGTCAGAAGTTGTTACAGCGGCAACAGAACTACTAACTGATAATTTAGACTCTCTGTCTATTGCGGTTTATAAGAAATCTACAGCCACTGACAAACAAATGAACTGTCAGCAGAGGCCTAGTTGTAGGTTCTATTGGGACACCATTTGTGTACGGTACCCCAAAAGCCGTGTTAAGAATAATATGTTATCTATACTGATATAGTAAAGAGAGCAAATTTTGTATATTACGACTAAAATTTAAAACTATTGGACGATTTTAATAATTCTTTCAGTAATGGATAGCTACATATTTTACCCCCGTACTCCCACGGGAATGGGAGATACGCGAGTGAAACCCGTGACGTCCGCTAGTTAATAATAACCACCTAGCAACAGAATTTCAAAACTGCACGATAACAATGGTAACCCAGATTATATTTATCCAAAGTTGTAGATAATAAACTCTAATTATGCTAATTGCCTTATCTTTGGCAGTCATTAACGTTCTAATTGATGAGAACGTATCAGTTTATCTCTACGTACGTGTGGATTAAGATTACTTAGATTCTTTAGATAACTACCAAGTACAGGTGGCTTTTGTACAAAAAGTAGAAAGTGAAAAATATTTATTTATACCAACTAGTTGACCCAAAATAGAAGTACCTATTCTATTTTGGGGTCTGCTTCGCTCTTATCAGTCTTAGCGTAATAAGCCTTCCTCGATATTTTTTTTTAATCGTACCAGTAGTTTCTGAGATCAGCGCGTTCAAGCAAACAAAAAAACTCTTCAGCTTCATATTTTTTTTTTTTTATTTGTGATGTGTTTGCTTTTGACTCTCTATATCAGAAATGACAGAGACAAAATCTACGATGGAGCGAGCTTACCCAGAAGGAGCCTGTTCACTATAACTTTGAAGAGATTAGGGTTGGAAGCGTTTGGAAACCGAAACACAGACGCAGGCAGAGTATTCCACTCTTTTGCTGTGCGCATCAAAAACGACGTTCGGAAACGCATAGTGCGAATTGGAAATTGGAATAGTATAGAGAATAGATATAGATCATTGGAGTTTCTTGCACGTTCTTCTCCATAGATATCTACACTTTAGAACGTGCAAATAGTTTCATATTTTGACTGATCGACCTTGACAGTTCAAAGTGCTTGTAAATGGTTTATTTGAAATAATAATGCTTTGAGTTTGAGTTTGAGAACCAGAAGCTGAAGCCGAAAAAATACTGTTTTTATAAAGCCACTGTCTATCTGACCTTCACAACCCGGTAACTGAGTAATACGGTACCTACCTTAATTTCGGAAGTCGGTGTTTTTGGTTTGGTTTCTTTGTTTTTAACACTGACTTCCGAAATTAAGGTTATTTTATACTTTGAAGTCGGTTATATTTTTTGTAGAAAGTTTTTAATTTATCACTTTTAAGTGGTGATACTTGGACAACGTCTTCGTTTATGCAAAAATTGAAACAAGCAAAAGTGCTCATAAAGTTAAAAAAAACTACCAAACCAAACAGAATTATTTTTTTACGAGACCAAATGGCAAATCTACTGCATCGAACTAAAAAATAATCACTGACATCAGATCAGAAACATCGATGTACATACATAAAAGAAAATATCCCACCGAATTGAGAACCTCCTACTTTTTTGGAAGTCGGTTAAAAAGTATGAAATCAGTTTGTTGTTGTCCTAACTATCTTTCCAGTCTAACCGGAAGCCTAACCACTATATTTTATAAAGTATACTTAGTTTAGAAGTATAGGTAGATGTAAATTGTTCGTGAACGGGCGCCATCGGTTGAGACTGGTCATCTCTTAACTGCCATTAGCTTATTTAAATCTTATATTTTAAATTCATGTAATAAGTTTTTTTCCCTTTGCATTGTCCTCACATGCAGAAGCAACAAGGATATGTAACTAAGAATTTTGTAAACATAACATGATTTAAAAGAGTGTCCGTTGAGTTTCTTGCACGTTCTTCTCCATAGAGATCTACGTTTTGGAACGTGCAAATAGCTTCCATGTTTTTGACTGACCGACCTTGACCATTCAAAAGTGCCTGTGCCTGGTTTATTTGAAAAAAAAAATGCTTTGAATCTTGTACAAAAGCAATGGCGGTCAACATTACAACAGCTAAAGGATAATTAGCCTATGAATCACTTATTATTGTATACGTAACGATACCGGCGGCGCAATAACAATAAAATGTTCATATACTACAGCTACACAATCACAACACTCATAACTAATAGATATAAACATTGATCGCTAAGAGAGAAGTACTAAAGACTAATGTGAACATTACTTGAGTATTGTTCACAACTTAAAGCATTTATTTTAATCTAACTATTCATATGCATTTAAATTACAAGGTCGACCAGTCTAAGAGATGCAGCTATTTGCACGTTCCAAAGCGTAGATCTCTATGAAGAAGAACGTACAAGAAAGTCCATGGACACTCATTTAAATCAATTAATTTTCACAATAGTACGGTTATATCTATATCTATACTAATATATAAAGCTGAAGAGTTTGTTTGTTTGTTTGTTTACTTGAACGCGCTAATCTCAGGAACTACTTCTCCGATTTGAAAAATTCTTTCAGTGTTAGATAGCCTATTTATCAAGGAAGGCTATATATCATCATGCTTAGGCCAATAGGAGCGGAGCAGTAATGAAAATTGAAACACAGACGAAGTTGCGCGGAGCAACTAGTAGTAATATATAAAGCTGAACAGTTTTTTTGTTTGCTGGAACGCGCTAATCTCAGGAATAGCAGGTCCGATTTGAAAAATTCTTTCAGTGTTATTTAGCCCATTTATCGAGGAAGGCTGTAGGCTATATATCATCATGCTAAGACGAATAGGAGTGGAGCAGACGAAGTGGCGTGGGTCAACTAGTAGTGACATAATTTTAATTTTCGACATACACGCGAATGAAGTCGCGGGCAACAGCTTCATTCATGTGGACATTATTCACACATGACAGATCCAGGTATCGCAGAATCGTTTCAGAACATTCTTAGTCGCTTAATTATTACTTTTCAGATTTTTATTGCGGGCACAGAACTGAAAGACGGGCAAACAAAAGAAATAACTCCTTAACCTCTACACAGTTTTTTTGGTAGAGTCAATTACTTTCTCTACCTACAGTAATAACTAATACTCTGAACTAAAAAGCAAATATAGAGCATTTCCTAGGTCAGTATTTCGTGACCATTTTTTGAAGGATAACCAACGCTCCATGATCCATATCTAACTACTACCTACTTCTAGACTCCACCCAATGCCAATAAATTAAGGCGCTTGTGTTTCGTTTACACTGCAGACCCATGAATGATCCGATATATGTGAGAACGATGTAGAAAGACGTGCACGATCAAGCGTCCGGCGTAAAAGATCAACAATTCAAAGACACAATTAAAATCAATCAAAACATAACACTATATTGTGTTGAGATCATTGAGAAAATACTTGGATGATTTAAATAAAAAAAATCTCAAAACATAATAGGACGGATCAAGTCAGATGCTCACACAGTGAACACTCTGAGAAAACTCTCCACAATTTACCCACATTGTGGAGAGTTTAAGGCTGCACCCGCAGCCATGGAATAGATGGTGAGACGACCTAGATCCCTACCACCGGGGCTGGTTTGAAGTGAAGTGGCTCAGGACAAAATGCCTGCAAAGATTTGAGAGATACATTTGCCCAGCTGCCCAGCAAAGGGACAGTATAGGCGTATAGACCATAAAGAATAAATAAGAAAATTATTCTAGGTAAGCTTACTCCATCTTCAACTTAGCCTCTGTCACCTCTGACCTAGACCAGAGTCAAGAACAAACAAATTACATCTACTTACTCTAATACGGATATCATAAAGAGGAAGGATTTGTATTTTTTTATGTTTGTAACGAATAAACGTAAACGAGGAGCTCGTGGCTAAATAATAACAGCCGCACGGGTCGATCTTAAAGGTTAAGCAACGCTTGCCAAGGCTGTGGATGGGTGCCCATCTTAACATACCGAGTTTCCTCCGTGCCTCGGAAAGCACGTTAAGCCGTTGGTCCCGGCTGTCATTTGTAGATCTTTGACAGTCGTTACGGATAGTCAGAAGCCAGTAAATCTGACTCCAGTCTTGCCAAGAAATACCATGTTACCCAGTTAATGGGTTGCGGAGGTCTGGTAGGCAGCCGCTACAAGTAAAACACTGGTATTCAGCTGAATCCGGTTTGACTGTAAGCCGACCCCAATATAGTTGGGAAAAGGCTAGGCAGATGATGAACGGAAAAAACGTAAAAACTACTGGACCGATTTCAAAAATTATTTCACCATTAGATTGCTACATTATTCCTCAGTAACATAGGTTATACTTTTTAATAGAAAAAAAACCGGCCAAGTGCGAGTCGGACTCGCACACAAAGGTTGGTTCCATACCATAAACCTTAATTTTCATTATTTATTGTAATAGCGACAAGAGACAATCTGTGATAATTATAATTGTGTACTTGTTACGGTTGTTGAGACCGCTGACAAACAGACAGACAGGCTAAAAATTTGGGTTCTTTAGGTAAATTGCAGTGCAAACAAAGTCGCGGGTGAAGTGCTAATCCCAAATAAAATTGGTATCAAATACAAAAGAAAATATTACCGATCTCCAAATAGAAGAACAAATAACTCGTATTATCAGATAGTCGATAGAAAATAGTAAAAAAAACTGATCAGTAATAATTTGTCTTTCCACAAGTCAAAGGTCACTGAATATTTTATGCTATAGATATTAAACAGTATTCAGATAAGATTGTAAACATAATTAACTTTTATATAAAATATTTGGAATATCATTTCAGTAATTTGTCTTTCCACAAGTCAAAGGTCACTGGATATTTTATGCTATAGATATTAAACAGTATTCAGATAAGATTGTAAACATAATTAACTTTTATATAAAATATTTGGAATATCATTTCAGTAATTTGTCTTTCCACAAGTCAAAGGTCACTGGATATTTTATGCTATAGATATTAAACAGTATTCAGATAAGATTGTAAACATAATTAACTTTTATATAAAATATTTGGAATATCATTACAGTAATTTGTCTTTCCACAAGTCAAAGGTCACTGGATATTTTATGCTATAGATATTAAACAGTATTCAGATAAGATTGTAAACATAATTAACTTTTATATAAAATATTTGGAATATCATTTCAGTAATTTGTCTTTCCACAAGTCAAAGGTCACTGTATATTTTATGATATAGATATTAAACAGTATTCAGATAAGATTGTAAACATAATTAACTTTTATATAAAATATTTGGTTTTTTATCAGGAATAACAGTACGTATGGTGGTTGTTATCAAACAGTTAGATTACGTTATCTTAAAGAGCACCCAAGTACTAATCATCAATCAATATACAGAATGAATTTTCAAAGTGTCTTCATGTCCAAAACCGATACTATGAGGAATATCGAATAACACTGAATGGAGCCTCGAACCTGATTTTGATGAAAACTAGAAGTCCATCATTGAATTGTTGAAACAATGTTATTCCAACTCAGGAACCGATCCAGTTTATTTTGAAAAAAATACACCCTGTAATATTACACCATCCGGGATTGTAGCTAATAGGCATCAAATTCTGGGAAGTAATTAGATATGGCAATAAAAATTTTGTTAAAAATGAGAACTAAAGAAAAGCTCTCATTTTAACAAATTCTTTTATATAAATTCAACCAGTTCGATTCCGGAGTAGGATAATGATTTTTCAAAAATCTAACGATGCAGTGTTAATTTTCATCAAAATTGGGATCGAGACTACCTTCAGAGTTTTTCGATGTTCCTCATAGTTTCGGATTTGGTCATGAAGGCACATTTTAAAAATTCAACCTGTATATAAAAATCTTCCGTTACTGACTGATTGACTGACTATATGACTGACAGACAACGCACAGCCGAAATTACTGGCAATATAAAGCTAAAATTTGCCATGAAGCTTCCCTACACTTCGTACGGAAGCACTTAGGATTTACCAAAATTCCGACGCGAACAGGTAAAATGGGATATGCGCGTACGAAATCGCTGGCAAAAGCTAGTAGGAATATAATATATAAAACTGAATAGTTACATACTCGTATTATCACGTTAAGATCAAAAGGAGCGGAGCAGACGAAGTTGCGAAATAAGTACACGCCTATTCAATTCGTTAGCAATCACGTTGGCGGGGTTGTGCTAGCAAATTTAATTTGACCAGCTGTTTTAACTTTTAACTAAAAATTCGTTTCTCATTTCAGTTTTTCATTTTACCCGACTTGTGTCGAAATAAAATTTAACTTTCGCACTAAAAAATATTAAAAACTGTCGCAACAATGAATGTTTGATATTAATATCGTCTGTTGAATGCATACAGTGCATTCAACAGACGATATTAATTTCAAACATTTATTGGATCGTACGTTGGTTCCTAGAGTATGCTTATATTTACAAAATATATATACCTGCCTATAGGTAAATGTATAATAGGCTTCATAACAATATCTCTGTCCTATGCTTTTTATTTGTTGCGAAATTATTATTGTACATATTTATCTATTATGTATTTATTTATGTAAATCGTACACCTAAGGCTACTACAGTACTGACTTTCCATAATCTTTGCAGTCCATCCAAAAGTTGTTGTGAAAAGATCGCTTTTAGCGATAAGGCCGCTTATTATGTTACCCTATGTAATGTTTTCTTCAATTTTCTTTTCTGTAACTTTTATGGTGTACATAGTAAAGAGTATTCTATTCTATTCTAACAACAGGTGCCGAAAAATGTAGGTCTTTGGCTGACCATTATTAAAAACTAGTTGACCCACGCAACTTCGTTTGCGTCACAATTTTCATTACTGCTCCGCTCCTATTGGTCTTAGGGTAATGATATATTCCATCCTATTGGTATTAGCCTATAGTCTTTCTCAATAAATGGGCTTTCTAACACTGAAAGAATTTTTCAAATCGGACCAGTAGTTCCTGAGATTAGCGCGTTCAAGTAAACAAACAAACAAACTCTTCAGCTTTATATATTAGTATAGAAGTATAGACTTTTGTTGAAATAAAATTTCACTCTCGCACTGAGTAATATTAAAAACTGTAGCAACAATGAATGTCTGAAAACAATATCGACTTTTGAATGCACTATTTTAAATTCAGAACGTTAGTTCCTAGTGTACGCTGGTATTTACAAAATAATTGTACCTAGTATACGATAAAAACAATAGGTGCCGAAAAATGTATGGCCTTTGGCTAAGCATTATTAAAAATAAAAGCATTGTTCACATGGTATTGTTAAAAATAAAATCAGTGGCAACGTTGTATTTGAATAAACGTATGTACAATCGCGTGCAAAAAAATAATATTGTGTTTTTCGTGAACATTATTTATTTACAATTTGGATTAAATTCTTGTACGGACGCGGACGGGACAAATAGTTTTTTTAAATTTCATAAACGTGCAAGTTTTATAAAAATAATCTAAAAAACATCAAATTCGATGCGGAGATTTAGGAGTGAAAGTGTAACAAACAAGCTCAATTTTGCATTTATAATATTAGCAAGAACTCAAAATCGCTACTTATAAATATAAAGCTGATGAGTAGTTTGGTTGAACGCTCTAATCTCAGGATAGCCCATTTATCAGCGAAGGCTAAAGGCATCACGCTACGATGAATAGGAGCTAAGCATTATTGAAAAATGTGAAGCAGACGAAGTTTCACGGGACAGCTAGTTATCACAAAAATAGTCAGTAATAAGTTATAAACAAAATTGGCCTTGACCAAGAAATTCTCGAGATCAAGAAAATAGTTCTAATTGGAGAATATAAATAGGCTATCATTTATAATTATTACTATACTCATTTAGGCTATACAATTTCCAACATAAACTGACCTCCCGCTGTGCAGGCTCTCCGTATAATGAGAGGTCGGCTTACACTGGAAATGTACAGCTTTGTGTATGTTGTGACTGAATTTATATTATTTTATGACTTTACGTGAGATAATGTCTCAGCATGCAATAAATTGCTGGTACCTAAATGCATAGATAAGGTTCGGTTATTTGATTTAATTTTTTTTCTCAATGCAATCATTTCCAAAAGGCGAGGAATCTAAATGTTTATTGTATATTCCTTTCTTTGTAATTAATATGTGTAATTAAAACTGTTAATAAATGCATAAGAAAGAAAGAAAACAAAGATTAAGCCTTACGAGTATACGTAAATTAAGAAACAAACATTTAGTATTAAAAATAAAAAATCTTACCACTATCAGAACAAAATCCAATTTCAAACTAAAAAATCGCACTTCAATTTATCAATCAAGAACACACTGCGATTCACTTCGATTCAAATATCGAACATCAGATTAAAAAATAATTCGAAATTTAATTTATAAATCGTCGCGATCGCCCTTTGATCGCGATACGGCGCGCGCGCTTCGTGCGTGCAGTCGCTTTGTTATGTTGCCAACGACAGACTAATTTGCGTCAAAGACAAGGATTATAGAAGCGACACTGTTATGCTTCGTGGCTTTTCCAGTAGGGAAAATGAGTGACTGATTTTTGTGAAGTTGTAAATTAAAATCCTTCAATTTTATTAATGACATTGAATATTGCTAGAAATTGTTTTAAATTAATTATTATTGACATTTGAATTTTGACATAACTATTATTTCTCAATTTACTTGTTTAAATATAAAAGAAAATAACTAAGGAATTATAATGTTAAATGTATGCTAATTTAGGATTGCATGGGCAGGCTAATAATATTGCAATTCTTGTAAAAGGCTGTTAAGTCATAACTGCTAACAAAACATAACGAAAAAATTGTTCTTAGTTCGCAATAAACGTTTGGCTTTGACTTTGAAAATGGTTTGTGTTTGCCTTATTTACTTCCAAGTCTTGTGTTTACAAGTACGACTATAACTATCACTATACCAATAGGCACTTTTTTAAATGCGAATTAAGTGCGAGTTAAAGCGGTGAAATCAAAATAAAAAACCCGGTTTTGTTTTTTATTATAACCTGATGGGCAAAAGGTAAACTTTTTTTTTGATAATGCATGGCCGCAGCATTTAACGTTCCGTACCCAAAGGGTAACCAACGAAAGCCTATTATTAAGCCTCCGCTGTCTTCCGTCTGTCAGCGGGTTATATCTCATGAACCTTAATAGTTTAACAGTTTAAATTGTCACAAAGTGCATTTTTGTTGCAACTATAACAACAAATAATAAAAATACAATGGTAAGGAACCCTTCATGCGCAAGTCCGACTCGCTCTTGATCGGTTTTTTTAATGCGAGTTAAAGCGCCGAAAATAAAAAAAAAACGTTGGTTTAGTTTTTATTGTAACCGGATGGGCAAAAGGTACCTAACTAACTTATTCATGGGTACACTTATTTCAACATTATTTTAAACTCGTGATAGACACACAGATATACTGGAAAATTAACAAATACCTTCATGACGTATCATGTTCTCTTACACAAAACTGAAGGAAAACAACAAACAGTGATTAACGCTGCAGGTCAAGAATATTTTTACATGTTTGACATTGTATTGTTAGTAGTGCGTTGAACCGAATGTTCTCATTCAAGTTTATTCGGTACCTGCTGTCTGAAGTCCACAGGAACAACGTCTACGTCCTAGATAAGTGACCTGAAAAGGAAGCGATGACTATAAATCATCTTACTTTTTTAAAAAAAGTCCGAAAATTTGGATAGGTGTAAGTTCATATCACATTCTCATCAGGCCAAATTTCTCTCAGAACAGATGGTCGATGGGGCTGAAAAGTTCTTGGGTGACGACCGCGTACTGAAAGACGCAACGTTGGAAGGCTTCCCACAAGGTGGGCCGATGGCCTTGTGAGAGTCGCGGGAAGCCGATGGATGCGAGACGCACATGACCGGTTGTTGTGGCGAAACTTGGGGAGGGCTTTGCCAGCAGTCTTTCAGCTGATATGATGACACAATCATGTCAAAACGGCAGAAAGGATCTGGACAAAATTTGATACAGAGGTCAGTTATAGTGTGGAATAGCACCATATGCTTTTTGGCCGGGAGTATGGTTCCCATGAGGTAACAACCGAAAATCACACGGGCGAACTCAAGCAGAAGCTAATATATAATCAATAACTACTGAATTAAAATGATACCGTTTGACGACATGGTTGGCGCAGTGGTAGAGCGAGTTACTGCTGCCAGCGCTGCATATCGCGGGTTTAATTCCCGCACGGAACAAATATTTGTATGGCCTACAGGCACTTGTTTTAGGTCTGGCTATTTGTTTATGTGAGCTTTTATGTTTACAAACGCACCCACGATACAGGAGAATACCTTGTGTGAAGCAACATTTAAAAAAACAAATCAAAACATCTTTGTTAAGTAGATTTTTCCCGCGGAATTCATCTTGATGCTACTAACGCAAGAACAGTGTTTTTTTTCCCGAATAAATAATATGACACCCAGGAGTAGAGTAACTAGTTATCAATAAAATAACTATTGTGATCAAATCACTTCTTCCAGATATTAACTTTCGTAAGCATGTAAATAAACAAATAAACAATTTTACACCTTTATGAAATTAAATTAGCTTTGGTAAGCCTAGATTAGAATGCACTAATACACACATATAATATATAGAATACCTTTATTAAAACAAAATATATACACTTATAATCCTAACTCAAAAGGCGTTAAAAAATTCGTCCGCATCGCTGTCCACTGGAAGTGAGCCCAAAAGACTGGCGGCACTGCCACGTTGTATGGCAATGCTTATCCTCTGTCCGAGGTAAAAGCCAGCTCTTGGGTCACGCGAAGTGTCAACTAAGCGTGTTGCTAATACACACTACATTAAATAATACACTGCAAATCACTATTAACTTTTTTAATTAGTCTGCATCTGTTCGGCGTCTGTATGTCACTGCTGATTTCCAGCAGAATACCAGCGTCAGGTATATTTGTGCGTCATAGACTGTATGATTATTAATTGTGTCTTAGGAATCATGTAAACGTATGATAATGATGATTCATTAATTTTGTTCTAACGGTCTATGCAAGTGATTTTGTGTATTATTTTCTTTCCTTGTAGTACTGAGTAAATGTGTTATCTATCTATCTATCAAACAAAGGCAAAAGAGGTCCTAGCTCGATTATTTTGACGTTAACGTAAGTGAATTTTGAATGTAAAAAACTGCAACCCCATAGTATTTTCAATTAATAATGTGGGATACGTACAATTTAAGTTATTCAAAAATATAAATATAGTATCTAATTTAAATAAATATTATGTGCAAAACGAGCATTGTAGCTACGGTAAAAGTTTACGTTACATTACTTCACGTCAAAAATATTCCTGTTAGGCCCTCAGAACGTGTGTCGCCTCTGGGCTCGCTTACTCTATGTTCGTGTTCATAGTTAAATGATTTGTGAACGATAATATTGATGGATTGTCTTTAATCTTTTATCTATTATAGACAAATACCTAATGCAATGAAGTTAAACTTAATACTTTTTAAGAATAAAAAATGTAATCGATTTAAAAATAATATTTTTTTTGCCGATTGTGACATTGAATCATTTTGATTATAATTAATATTTTTTTTTTTAATAGAGGTGCGATTCCTAGGTCAAGCAATGAGTTAGAGATTTCAGCTTAGATGACAGGGCCCGCTAGGGCCAGTGCCTGCCAGGGTTGTGGAATTCGTTCGAAAGAGTCACCGCGGCCCTGGAACGTAAAGGGCACTAGGAGGAACACGGATGGGTTTTAGTCAGTAGGAGTCTGGCACTCCCTTCTGCTCCGCCGGAAGGAGTCATTTGATGATTTCCTATCCTTAAGGCTTGTATATTTGCCAATGACCTTGTGCATACAAACGGAGCTAACTACACCTCGGCGCGCCACTCCGCTACCCGTGTTTTTATTTTTTTATAATAAAACAAATACATATTTTCAAAAAGTAACAAAACCAAGTTATTTTCGTTTGTATTGCACAGAAGTAGATATTTTTTTTCTTGTATTTTGTTGAAAAATGAAGCAGTAAAATGGTTTCATCTCAATGATTCGGAGGTGATTTGGTGTTTTTTTTTTCTTATTATGTGATACAAATACATAAATTCTGGCTAAACCAAGTTACGTGCAATATCATGTAAATTACTGCCTATTTTTTTCAGATGTAATTTCTTAGTAAATGTCGACGAAAAACTGCTTCATCTGCACGCTATTTTTAAGCCTTTTCGAGAGAGCACCCTTAAAAAAACAAGTCAAGCAAAGAGTTATTGATTTCCCGGTATTGCTAATGAGATTTTATTCATAATTTGAAACATTAAACATTCTATTGAAACTGATTTTACCGTATTTCACTCAACTTTTTTCCTACATTTTACGGATAAATTGTACCGCAGTGATAAAAAAACAGGATGATATGATTATAATTATAAATAATATTACGTAAAATGGCTGCGAGACAGAAATTGTTTGTGTTCAGGAAATAGGAAAACTCTATTAAACGAGCAAATAAATAAGGATGTTACAGGGCTAGGTATAGTTTTTTGAAAATCCTATACAATAATGACATCATAATTTCCTGGTCTAGTAAATCATTAGTTTTCTCTATCTAACTATCCTTATCATAATAAGTGTGAATGTAGTGCAGTTTACATTACTAGCTCCACGTTTGAGAAATATATGGAAGCTTGGCTTAAAGTCAAGATCTTGCTTTTTTTATCCATTTTATTTATTGCTATAGAAACACTAATACGATGGACTTCAACTATATTAAACTAGCTTTTTCCCGCGACTTCGTACGCGCATATCTCTTTTTTTCCCGTACTCGTGGTAATTTCAGAAAATCCTCCCTTATTGGAAGGAGGGAAGCTACATGGCAAATTTCAACTCTCTACGATCAGCAGTTTTGGCTGTGCGTAAACTGTCAGTCAAGTTGTCACTCAGGCACACAGTCAGTCGCTCAATCACTCAGTAACTTAAAAATTCCCGACATCGTACGCGCATCATCATCATCTGCCTAGGCTTTTCCCAACTGGTTACCTATCATAACTTCGAAAAACATTTGACCTAATTTAATTTCACCTAAAACTTTTCAAATATTATCGTTTCGTTTATTTATACTTCATCGAAGTCACGTCTGCCACTGTTTCAAATGATCTATTATCAATTTGACTTTTTTCGTCACTCCGACGTTTCAATTGGTCGAAAAACTTTTTACCAAAGGTACACTTAGCCGAAATAACATTCGTTCGAAGAATTATGTTTCCGAACATTCATTATGCCACCGTTTTAATTTAAGTGCTGTAATGGTAGTCTGGTAGTGGTGGTGGTCCCAGTTTGAAGCATGCAAGCAGGCATGTAGCGTACAAGTAGGCATGCAGCGTGCACATGCGTGTACATGTATTTTTCTGTAAATAAATACATGTCGTTGTGATCAAAAGAATACCAGACGTACTGCAGGGATTTTTTTTTTAGGATGGGAAATCATCAAATGAATCCTCCCGCTCTGGGTGAAGCAGGAGGGAGACTCTTACTGACTAAAACCCATCCGTGTTCCTCTTAGTGCCCTTTGCGTTCCAGGGCTACGGTACCTCTTTCGAACAGCTTCCGCAGCCCCAGCAGACACTTACCAACCCGGGCCTAGTTCTGATCAGACGGCGAGCCACCCACTGCTCGCCGTCCGCAGGCCCGCGCGTACTGCAGGGTACCATCCGTACTTGGTCGATATCTCGACTAGTCGTACCCAGCGCTTCTCTTCCACATTTATTATGCGCACAGCTAAAGTGTGGAACTCTCTGCCGGCGTCTGTGTTCCCGTCCACATATAACCCGTCTGCCTTCAAGAGTGAACAGGCATCTTCTAGGCATGCTCGCTCCATCATAGGCCTCATCTATTGCTTTGCATCAGGCGTGATTGTGGTCAAGAGCAAGCCCATTTCTAAATAAAAAAGGGTTCAGTCGAATTTGAGGTGCAGTCACTAATAATTCTTACTCAAAATGAACAATCAGCATGCTTAACTTTGTGTGTCATTATTTAGTTAGACAAGAAGTTAGGGCTGACAATATCTCGAAGAGTGATGAGAAGAAATTTTAAAAACATAATAAGAAAAATATGAATAACAACATTGAAGTAAAACTCAAAGAACAATCCGAAGTAAAACAGTAAAATCACAAGGAGTTTGACAAAAAAATCTACGATTTAATGTTTAAATATAGGTATCGTTAACTTATTAAAAGTATAAGACTAGAATAATTATTGTATGTGTACCTTGCGCTGTAATACATTTCATTGAGATTTTAAATGATTGATGTTTTAATTTCATTGTTCCACTTAAAACCTAGACCTCACAGTTCGAAAGATTTTTTTATTTCAAACAAAAATATCTTTGATGTGGCAATACATACATATTGTCAAAGCTACAATGTACAATGTAATGATATACATATAATGTAGTGTGGCAAAGGATAGGAACTCATCAAATGACTCCTTCCGCTCTGGGCGGAGCAGAAGGGAGTGTCAGACTCTTACTGACTAAAACCCATCCGTGTTCCTCCTAATGCTCTTTGCGTTCCAATTCCACGGTGACTCTTTAGAACAAATTCCACAACCCTGACAAGGAGTGTTGCAACCCTACGTTTCTGTTAACCGCTAAACACTGTTTAATGTTTGAAGGGAACCCTCTTCACAGGGACTCCCAACGTGATAAATTTTAAAAGATTTTTCAAACACATTAATAATGATTAATCTCAGGGGCAAAGCCAAGTGGCTTGGATTATGAAGTTTTGAGAAAATATTTAAAATGGATGTATTTTGTTATTTAAAGATTCTATCAGGGATTGGATGGTTAAAAATTATGTTACTTTAACATAATTTTGGGATTATTTGCATGCATACAGTAAGAAGAGGAATTCCCTATGGGAGTCCCTGTTTTCTGATAGCTACAACCTAACTGTCATTTATTCAAGAGTTACTTATAAGCAAGCGTGGTTATCTTTTTCCAACCGGTTGGCGCTCAGTGGAACGCAAACGTTCCACTTGTGTGTGTACTTAAAACCACTAGGAAACGAATTAAATTAACCAGCAAAACACGTCACTCGAAAGTCACGAAGTTTATTGCCGAAATTGCGTTTTGAAACCGACAGTTTAAAGGTTCACGCGAAAACGGACGATGACGTCACTCGTGTCTGTCACTTGTCAAGAACTGTCCTAACTCAAAGACATAAGGATGCCTTTTCGTTGGCATAACAGCAGATACGTCACTAAACGCTGATTGTTGTTTTTAAATACGTTCCGTTTCACGTTACTTTATTTCATTATTTTTGTTAAAAATCGATATTAACCAAAATAAAAACGTTGCAATGGCCTTTATTTTATACTTTTTATCATTTTACTGACAAAATTCTCACAAATTCTGTATTTGCATCTTCCCTATTCTCACGTGAATGGGGAGAAGCAAGAAATACGCGTATAAAGTCGCGGTCACAAGCTCGCATTATAAAAAATCCTTATATTTAAAATTCTTCCGTTTTTGACTGATTGAGTAATAAAGTGTCTGAGTAACTGACAGACAACGCACAGCCGAAATTACTGGTCGTAGGAAGCTGAAATTTAGCATGCAGTGTCCTTGGGGAGTGTAGGGGAGCACCAAAAGAGGCGTTCTTGAAATTCCTACGGGGATGGGAAAAAACGGGATATGCGCGTACGAAGTCGCGAGCAGAAGCTAGCACAAAATGAATTAATAGTATTTAAACACTTATTTTCACGTAGGGACATCTGATGCGAGATCTGCAGTATCTATTAAATCAAACTGAACGACAGATTATACTTACATACTCGTACAATTTATTTGGCCCCGAATACCAAAACTACACTAAATTCACCTAAAAAAAAACTTATCAAAATAATAAACAGCCCTGTAAATAACAACTTGCAGTTACAACTTTAAAAACGGTAGCTAAGTGCATGAGGAGTGATAGGTTCCTCAGCTTTCCAGCTGACCTAGTTCTGGAGGCGTTGGTCTGACACGATGTATAGCACCACTTATTTAGTATAAATTGCAACAATGACCAGGTACTTACGTATACTGGTACTTACGACTTTAACGGAACATGCTTCAGGGTTCCGTTCTTGGAGTTATGGTCGTTTTATATTTGTTTATGCACACACCTGTGACTCGGGATCGTTGGTAAGTTATTATAGTTGGAGGGTTTTATTGAACGTTAAGTTACGGTTTTTGAGGTTGGGCTGTGGATGGGTGTCCATCTATCCATCAATCGATCTGCCTAGTCTTTTCCCAACTATCTTAGCGTCGGGTTTAAAGGCAGCGCATGCGATGAATTCATAAATGAAAATATCATGCGCTTATACTTTGAGGCTATACTTTAGGCGGGAACTAACCTGACTGCGTACCGTGGTCGGATTCGTGTTCTTTCTGTTTCAGGTACTTGAGCCAGCTATCAACGTTTCTCCTTCGGGAGTTACCTGTGTTGCATAGGCAGGGAGCCGGACGCTCGGTGCCGCTTGGGAGCCACGCCGCGCCCTCATCTCTGTGGTAGGCAGTGATCTCTCGCTGCCGGCCATAGTTCGTGCTACGGTCGACGGCGAGGAGTCCTGGGACGCGGCGGATCCGAGGTGGCGGCGCGTAGTGTTCCCCCGTGTGCCCCTCTTTGACGTCGCAGGGGGAGTCAAACACCTCACTCCCCCCGCTGACCCGAAGTGGCCCGCAGAGGCAGGCCGGTTCAACTAGTCGGAGATCACCGGCGTTGGTGAGAGATGGAACACTGGGGTGGTTTTAGTCAGTAAGAGTCTGACAGACCCCTCCACCCGCCCCAGGGCGGAGGAAATCCATGAGGATTTTCACCGTTAAAAAAAAAAGCTATCAACGTTTCAGCCCAATACTTATCGGATGAAGTGACAGGGCGATGGCTGACAGGACAGAATGGAAAGAAAAAACGAATTGGCGCAGACCTCAAGTATCATAGGATAAGGGCAGTAAGATGATAATGTAAGCATCAACTTCTTATCTAACTACTTCTACTCCTGGCGTTAATCCCGGCCATTGCCAGGGTCCGCCTTCCGACTGAGCTTCCTCCACTTTGCCCGATCTTGAACATCCTTCTCAGTCAGGCCTTTGGCTCTCATGTCGGACTTGACGACGTCCAGCCAAAGCTTGCGAGGGTGACCACGGGACCTAGCCCCAAGGACAGCCATATTCATGCATCTCCGACCAACGTACTCCATAGGGCGGCGCATGATGTGGCTATACCATTGCAGACGACACTCTTGCAGTTTTTCCCCCACGTCACGGACACCAAGACTACCTCGGATGAAAGAGTTGCGTATGGGATCGGATCGCATACGCAACACTTCTTATCTAACTACCCCCTAAGCCCAAAGTCGTAGTTTCGGCCTGTGTTACGGGCGTTTTCTACTCCAAATCACCTACGAACTTACGATTAGTTGGAGTGACTGAGGCTGAAACTGAGGACTTCGGGTTTGGAGAGTAACCTCCAGGTGCAGTTGAGTATCAGTATTATACATGGAGCGAATGTTAATGACTTGCATAACTCGGTATCTAACTGAGTTATTTGGTACCCCTTGTCAAGATTGATGTCAGACTTTCTGGTTTGAACTATCCGTAATGACTGCCAAAACTCTCTACTATATTGCGACTCCCGATTAGTCAACATGTCAAAAGGTTTAAATACAACTGAACACAGTGGCGTTTGGTCAAAATTTTGATCTTTATACATTCTTTCCCATTGATGTATCGGGAATGTGATCAAACGGGAACTAGCCTATATAGTGCGGACCAATGGCTAAACGTATTTTCAGAGGCACGGATGAGGCTTGGTCCGACTCCTGCAAGCGCTGCTTAACCTCATATATATTATATATTTCCTACTCCTCCGCTGTACTTTTCTGATTAATTTCGTTGCAGGATCCAAGACAGTTGAATCGTTTCTCCGGGACTCGTCGGGTTTAATTGGCTCGGCGTTTTTCTGGTGGTCGCCACTGTTGATTCTGGCTTTCAGGAGTTGCAGTGGTTGGGAATGTGTGGCGGGCTTGTCCCAAAAAAAAAAAAAAGAGCTCCTCAAATATAATAACAATAATAAACATTTATTTCTGTCTAGGTTCATATTTTGTTAGTAACAATATACCTAGATACCTAAAAACTAATGTTAGTATCTACAGCACTACTACTCTATGACGTGAAGCCGCACCCATCTTTGCAGCAAGGGGACTCCCACCTAGTTGCAAAAACACTCAGTAGCCTCAGTGCGAGTTTTTTTAACGTTTTCAATAGATTTTGCGTAAACGTCAGTTTGTACTGAAACTGAATAAATTAAATTAAATAAATCTTTATTTCAGACTATACAGTCCATACATTTAGTTAGTATTGGTGTTAGTAACAATGGGGCTTGCTTAAGTAGGTTAGTATAATAATAATAATACATAGTTGTAGTAAGAATAGGCGTCATCCAGTGACATTAACGAAAAATATTTAGTTTCATACAATACTACACCTTTATTTCATGGATAGTAAATTATCACATTTGATGATTTCCTCATTTTGCGAAGGTGAAGCAGAAGGGAGTGTCAGACTCTTACTGACTAAAACCCATCCGAGTTTCTTCTAATGCCCTTTGCGTTTGCGGATCTTCATGAAATTTGGCACAGAGGTAGATATAACTATGACTGTAGTCTGCAATAACATATAAGATACTTTACATAGGCGAAGCCGCTGGGAGATGCTAGTTTGACATAAGCGAACGTTAACGTTGTCGTGATCGATTACGTTAAAAACTGGCCCTCAGTATTGTTTTGGTACTGCCACGAACGCAAGTAAGTAGGGAGGCGCATCTTTTAAATATTGATATTATTTTTTATAGACTGCTTTAATACAACCTACCTACCTACTCAATTGAATGTCAACATGTTCAGGTGTCCGATAAAAACCATTAGATAGTAATTACTTATCAAAAACCTTAAGTAAGTATTATCGGAATTAGTTTTGTTTTGAGTAGTCAGCTGTGTTGATAAGTGGTGGTTTTATCTTTGTTAATCAGCAAGAAGATAAAATACGTTATACACACCTATTGATTTTTGAGTATTGTATATTTTGTTTTTGTTGTGTGGAATCAAATATGGTTTATCTACCTTAATGTACAAGTGCGTAGCCGACTGCAGTCAGCAGCAGCACGCGACGTGTTGCCGCGCAGCACTGGATTCCTTGCATTTCTATGAAATAGCGACAGGCGACGTGTCGCCCCGCGGCACTGGTTTCTTTGTATTTCTATGAAATAGCGACAGACGACCTGTCGCCCCGCGGCACTGGTTTTTTTGTATTTCTATGAAATAGCGGCAGGCGACCTGTCGCCCCGCAGCACTAGTTTCTTTGAATTTCTATGAAAAAGCGGCAGTCGACGTGTCGCCGTGCAGCACTAGTTTCTCTGTATTTCTATGAAATAGCGGCAGGCGACGTGTCGCCGCGCAGCACTAGTTTCTTTGTATTTCTATGAAATAGCGACAGGCGACGTGACGCTAGCTACGAAAGATATTTCATAGAAATACGTCACCTGCTGCTGCCGCGTACAGTCGGCTACGATCTTGCACCTCTAGTAGGTATATTTTTTCACGCTTTTAGAATTTTCTTATTTGATTTTTTTTCCTAGTGCTCTTATTATTAAAAAATAGTAAAAAACTGACTAGATACTTTCTTACAGTCAACAAAATATCCTTAATTTAATTGTGAGTGTAGACAATGGTTGCGGAGTTCGTAGCTAACTAATAACTTTCGCATGGTTTACGAGGTCAGTCCGTGCATGCATGACCATCTGATAGTCCCACTGTTATAAGTAGATCTTTGACAATCATTATGGTTAGTCAGAAGTCAGAAAATTTTACACTAATCTTTACACGGGGGTATCGTTTTACCCTGTTATTGGGTTGTGGAAGTCAACTCAGTCTCTCCATGTGAAATACTGGTAGTAAGCTGCAGCTGCTGGCTAAATTGGAAGCTGATGCAACCTTGTTATGAAAAAACCAAGCCAAAGGCCAAGTCTGAGTCGGACTCTCACATGAAGGGTTCCGTCATTAAACCGAAAAAACACGTTTCTTGTTTGTGACTCCCCTTTAATTTTTATTTAGTTCGGCAAATTTCAACTGTCTACCTATTATGGTTCTTGAGATACAGCCCGCTGAGAAAAAGATGGACGGACGGGCAGCGAAGGCTTAGTAATAGGGTTCCGTTGGTTACCCTTAAGACACTAAAACTGTTAGATAGATCGTAAGTATATCCACTGGTTTTTGTACTTCTAGTGTTCCTACATACGTAATTTTCCGTAGGTACGTACCTTATTTCAAACCAGTTTACCATCACATAAAAAATAAAATAAATATATTCAGGTAATTTACTCACAGTAACCATAAAAATAAACATTAGAAACAATAATATAAAAATAATCTGAAACGAAAAGTATGATACCCACATGTAGTTTGAGTCTCTATGTATGTAGGTTAGTTTCTCAGTTTCCTTGAATACGCAAATAACTTGGAGTTTCTCGGCGTTACGTATGTATACGTACTTAAAGAGCAATTTGCGTATTGATTAGAGAATTGCACGATATATAGACAATGTACCTACAAACGTTTGGTATCGATTCTGAAGCTTATTTTGAATAATCCAACAGGAAATCTATAGTTAAGATATAACTTTAATTAATTTCTTCTGTATTTTGTGAACTCATGGCTAAATAATTATAGCTAAACAAGTCGGTCTTCAAGGTTAAGCAACGCTTGCCGAAGTCGCTTTGTGGATGGGTGACCAAATTACTACTGAGTTTCTTTTAGGCCTCTCGGTTGTAATTTATAGATCTTTGACAAATTTCAATTCGATCCCAACTTGGTTGGAAAAAATCATGGTCCATACGGTTATGGGCCCACATTTCAATAGGGAAGATGCAAATACAGAATTTATGAGAATGCTTTTAGTTAATTGATAAAAAAGTATAAAATAAAGGCCATTGCAACGTTTTTTTTTAGTTAGTATCGATTTTAAACTAAAATAATGAAAGTAACGTGAAACGGACCGTAGGTACCTATTTAAAAAAAAAACAATCAGCGTTTAGTGACGTCACTGCTGTTATGACAACAAAAAGGCAACCTTATTTCTTTGTGTTAGGATAGTTCTTGACTGGGGCTGCGGAATCTGTTCGAAAGAGGTACCGTTGTCCTGGAACGCAAAGGGCTCTAGGAGGAACACGGATGGGTTTTAGTCAGTAAAAGTCTGACACTCCCTCCTGCTCCACTCAGAGCGGGAGGAATCATTTGATGATTTCCCATCCTTAAAAAAGGACAGTTCTAGACCAGTGGCAGACAGTAGTGATGTCATCGTCCGTTTTCGCACGAAAATTTAAACTGTCGGTTTAAAAACGCCATTTTGGCAATTAATTAAAGCGTTTTCATTTCTTATGTTTGTGGTGGTCTATTTTAGATGGAGATCTTTTAATTTACATAATTTGTCTTTGTTCAAACAACAAACTAAGTAAAAATGTATTTAAATTCCGTTGTAACGAGTGAGTTTTAATTAATATGATATGTGAAAAGATCAAGTGAATACACTACCTTAAGATTAAATTAATTGGCTGTTTATTATTATTAATAACATTACCTTTGTATAACTTTAATACACATTACCCGATTCTCACACTTATATTCGACAATACATCCTATTTACAGCCACTTTGAAATAAAAACTAAAATACCTAGACTTAAAAACAAACATCAAATACTTTTTTCGCTATTTTTTTACGATCGCACAAAAATACACTTCGTCATATCATACATATGAGAACCAACTGATGTGGAAACAGATTGATAAAGTTTAATCAATAAAGTTAGTTGCCTAGCAACCAATAAAACAACTGCATTAATTTACTTTGTTCTTTATTGTGACACGTCAAATTAATAATAGTGTCGGTGATTGTACTTGTTATACATTTTGTCAAGTGATCGCTCGGATTATTAATGTTACAAATAAGTAAGACACTTGGAAACGTTGGTGCTGCTTTTGATAATGCTTTATTTTTAGGGTTCCGTACCCAAAGGGTAACTAATGGAACCCTATTACTAAGCCTTCGCTGTCCGTCCGTCTATCCGTCCGTTTGTTTGTCAGTCAGTGGGCTGTATCGGGTAAGTAATATATGATATAATTATAAAATCTCTAATATTTACAAGATATAACAACTGACTCTATTATTTTGTTTCATATAATGTTCAATTAATATAGTAAACGATTGGCATTATTTTAAAATATCAAATTTTTACAAGTATAACAAACATTGAATATAAAATCGTTAGATATATCACAAATAACATTAAACCCATTTAGTCTAATTTGATAAAAACGCCTAGTTAAAAACACAAAGCATAATTATTGCCATTATAACTTAATCTAATTATATTGATAAGTGGTAGTTTAACTGATTGTCACCTGCCAAGCAAGCATGCATCATGCAAGTAAGCATTCAGCATGCAAGCAAGCAAGCATGCGGCATGCAAGCAAGCAAGCATGCGGCATGCAAGCAAGCATGCATGCGGCATGCAAGAAAGCATGCAGTAAAACATGCAGCATACAAGCAAGCAAGCATGCGGCATGCAAGCAAGCATGCATGCGGCATGCAAGAAAGCATGCATGCAGCATACGAGCATGCAGTAAAACATGCAGCATACAAGCAAGCACGCAGCTTGCAAGAGAGCATGCAACATGCACAAGGCATCGTTTCTGTCACGGTTCCGGGTCTTCAGGGCTTCGGCAGCCCCACGCGACCTGCTCCTCATTAATTTTTGTAGCACGACAAAATTATAGAATTTTTAAGACAATATTATAGATTTTAAACGTTATACTTAATGATTTTTGATTAAATATACATTATATCCAATAACATTTTACGAAATAAGTTTTAGTGTATATGAATGTGAACGTTATTGAAATGAAAATATACCAAATAACTTTATATGAAATGAGACGCACACGGCTGTATCTCAAGAACCGTAATAGGAAGATAACTGAAATGTTCACAGCTTGTGCATTTCTATTTCAAATCAAATCAAATCAAATTTTTATTTGTGTAACATAGGTAGTAAATACAGTTCTTTAATTAGTTCATAGTTCGCTATGTTATGCTAAGTAGCGTACAAATATAATTTGCATGTGAATAAAGATAAAACAAAACAGTCAATATTAAGTATAACAATTATTTCTCATTACAAATCATATGTCAAAAAAGATGATAAATAAATAAAAATTATAAATGTCACAATATGAAGTAATTTCGACAGTCAATGCATAAATAAATAACAATAAATTACATTATTTAACAATATTCAAATGTTTCTATAGTCAAATAAATAAGTTTACATTAATTTTCATTCAGAAATTCATCTGTCGTATAATAACATTTTTCAATCAAAAATTGCATTAATTTTTTTTTGAATAGTCCAATATTCAATGTTTTTATGCCATCTGGTAGTTTATTGTAGATGCGCGGTGCCATGCCTAAAACGCTCTTTCTCACTAAGGCAGTTTTACAACGCTGATTGATAAAATAGTTTGCGTATTGGCTACGAATCGCAACATCTCGTAGCGTTGACACTTAAAAAAACACATACACTTTAAACTACGGTTTAAAGTACGAAACCCTTCGTGTGCGAGTCCAACTTGCACTTGGCCGGTTTTTCTATTTGTTTACTTTTGATAAGCACACTTTTGACCACTATCTCACCCGATGGCAAGCGATGATGTGGTTTCCACTCATAGGTAACATAAAAACTCCAAGGTTGTAGTTATCTGCAAAAAAAACTTTAAAAAGTGAAACCACAATTTAATGAATAGTTCCGTTGCCTACCGCCAAAGTTCTTCATCAGATCTTCACCAAATTTAAATGAGACTAGTCCGAGAAAATATTCTTCCAAACAAAAAAATAATCATCCAAATCGGTTAACAATTGGCAAAAATATCGCTGAACAAACATTTTTCATGGGATCCCATCATCAGATCCTGACTGACAGCTTCCATTTGATAATGGAAGGCTCAGCAACATGAGATGATGATTACCAGGCACCAATAGGGAATATGCATGCGATATTTTAATTTCCGAAATGAAATAATTATTAGCTCTAGTAAACAATAATGAAATAATTTTTCAAATACCTAAATCAGCGATGAAGTTACAAAGCTTCAAAGATTACAATTAGAAAGAGAAGTCCGATGTAAACTTTGACGTCATCGTCCATGACGCCTATACAGTTGCCATAGAAACTAGCGTTTTCGCGAGAGGGACAGACATATTTGTTTAAAATAATTATATCTCCTTCGTTTTTTGAGTAATTTTGATTCTATTTTCGCTGTTAGTATTATATTTTTGTATATTTTTAGATAAATTGTATAGATGATGAATATATTTTTCATGCATATTCCCTATTTCTGAATTGCGTTAGAAAGTTTATAAAAAACATTGTATGTGCTTATAAAAATTGCGAGTTTCCCTCGACTTTCATGGCATTCCATCATCAAATTTTAACTTGGTGACAATGGTGACAGAAGTATAGGCTTTCGAATAAAAAAATATTTTTTAAATTTTCAGAGATATCGGTGAACATACACAAAAAAAAAAGAAAAAAAAAACAGCCGAACATTGAACCTCCTCCTTTTTGAAGAAGTCGGTTAAAAAGAGACTAGCAGGAAATTCCACTTCTTAGCTGTACGCACTATGGATATGTTCCCAAAACCTTTTTACGTGTTGCGCGTTGTACGTGTGGGTGGGATGTCCACCATGTACCGGTGGCGCATCGCCGTACGTCTCGTAGTCCAATGATGGAACGAGCGGAATTAAACTGCAATTTCGGCGTCGCACAGTCCCCAAATTGAAACCAATAGACCAGCAACTCTGCGTCGATGCTCAAGACTTTGAAGCTTCGATTCGACGAGCCTATTGTAGCGGCATCAAGGCCACCGCAAGAAAAACCAACGGAGCAAATCTACATCGCAACAAAAAAGAACCGCGACGCATCTATCCGACTAGCAGCGAACTACAACGTTGAAATCCTGCAACGCGCAAGCAGAGTTTACCGTGCGATTTGAACATATACATCAGCCCGAATATCAACTATGGGGCAGTAGCCTGCCAGGCACAACATCCGCCTGGTTGGAGGATCCTCCTTTTCAATTGAGGTATGCGGGACTTTATTCTCTGTACCGCTACCTCAAAACTATCATTGCCGATTATCTTCTAGGCTCGTTTCTCAATTGACTCAAGGGCATATAGCTGGTATCTGGCAAGCTATATGACAGTCTTTGAAGAAACTTGCGGCTAAATAATAATATAGGCGTACAGGTCGTTATTCATGATCAAACTTCTTTTGGTGAGGTTATTCCGGGGATGGGCGACCACTCATTAATATATAGAGACTGCTCCATGCCTCAGAAGGCATATTAAGCTGTTGGGCTCGGCTGTCATTTCCAGATCTTTCACAGTCCTTACGGTTTGTCAGAAACTAGAAAATCTGACACCAGTCTTGCCAAGAACTACCGTGTTACCCAGTTAGTGGATTGTAGAGGTCTGGAAGGCGGCTGCTCCACGTAAAATACTGATATTCAGCTGATTCCAGTTTGATTAGAAGCCGACCGTAATATGTATAGTTATGAAAATTCTAGGCAGATGATGAGAAGCTATTATGTATTTGACGTTTCGCTGTTATTATGACATGTTTTTAATACTGGTTTCGGTTTTTGGTTTTGTCATTATATACAGTTAAAAGAATTCTGAACAACATGCCACGCTCCAAACGAGGACGAGGGCAAAATAGATGCCATGCTCAACTGGGACTGGGTGGGCCACGTCGCGTCGGCCGCATGCATAGCACCGCTGGGCAAAAGTTTCGAAGCGAAGACTGGTTCGAGGTGGCGCAAGAAAAAATTGTCAGGAAGGATATGGCGGAGGCTTTTGGCCAGCAGTTAGACGCAAAAGAGTTATTAAAAAAAAGGTATTACTACAAACCAAAAACTACAACCAACAAAAAAGTTGGATGAAACGAGCGTTACAAACATCTTCCCACAAACAGCAAAGCACTGCAATAAAAATTATATACATCGCCATTTAGAGGTGAAACTATGCATCAGTAGCTAAGTAGTAGTAGAAGTAGTTGTTGTTGCGACTTTGATTCCACCAGTGGGAATAGTAAGTATGAAATCACAACATTACTTTGTTATCTCACAAAAGACTCATCCAAGAATCCATCCAGAACTTTTTCATTTGCCAAATGATGTATTTGCCGTATTTTCACCACACCAAAATAACATTTTACGGAATATTTGTAACAAATATATAGCCGGTTACTTGGCAGAATGTATGAAATCACAACATTACTTTGTTGTCTCACAAAAGACTCATCCAAAAAAACAGTCCTCTTAAAACTGGCCGTAATAAAAAATCACTTAGCTCATAACTCAAATGATCACCACCGGCCACTGTAAGTTGGCTAAAACGAGCGTTACAAACATCTTCCCACAAACAGCGCTCGGACATAAGCACTGCAATAAAAATTATATACGTGGCCATTTAGAGATGAAATTGTTCATGCCTGGCTATATACGAGTATCTAGTAGCAGTAGTAGCAGCAGCGCTAGTTTAAGTAGTAGTAGTATCAGTATCAGTATCGGTAGTAGTAGTTGTAGTATTAGCAGTAGTAGTAGCACATTAACCGTTGGTCCCGGCTGTCATTTTTAGATCTTTGGCAGTCGTAACGGATATTCAGAAGCCAGTAAATCTGCCTCCAGTCTTGCCATGAAGTACCGTGTTACCCAGTCAATGATTTGTGGAAGTCTGGCAGGCAGCCGCTTTTCGTAAAATACTGAATTTCATTTTACCGAAAACTATTGACCGACGTCTTATTTGCTATATGCATTATTTCACATATTTTTAGATTATTGAAGTATCATGTGTCATAGGTATTATTTTACCGAACTACTTGCACGCTGCATGCTTGTTTGCATTCTGCCACATGCCTGCTTGCATGCCGCCTGCATCCTTGTACGCTGCAATTGGGGACTTAAAACCACTTTTGTTAACCATCACCACCACCACCACCACCACTACCACAACCACACCACCATTACACCACTTAAATTAAAACAGTAGCATAATGAAAGTTTGGAAACATAATACCTCGGACAAATGTTATTTCGGCTAAGTGTAACTTCGGTAAAACATTTTTCGATTAAATGAAACGTCGGAGTGACGAAAACAATCGAATTGATAATAGGTCAATTGATACAGTGGCAGACGTGACTTCTATGAAGTAAAAAAAAAGTTTTAAGTGAAATGAAATTCGGTTAAATGTTTTTAGAACTTATGATAGGTAACCTGAAAAAGGCTATACAGATAATGGTGCCCTTCAGTTTGTCGACTTTGATTCCACCAGTGGGAATATTAAGTATGAAATCACAACAGTACTTTATGGTCACCAAAAAAGACTCTTCCAACAAAAAAGTCCTCTTAAAACTGGCCGTAATAAAAAATCACTTAGCTCATAACTCAAATGATCACCACCGGCCGCTATAAGTTGGCTAAAACGAGCGTTACAAACATCTTCCCACAAACAGCACTCGGACATAAGCACTGCAATAAAAATTATATACGTGGCCATTTAGAGATGAAACTGTGCATCCCTGGCTAAAGGCCAATACAATTATATAGTCGGTAAGTGGACTAGGCTAAATAGACCTTGTAGATTAACGCTGAAGGATGGAGTTTGCAGTTTAGAGAATTAAATTTTAACAATTTCTTTTTTTTTTCGTTTCAGTGGGATCAACACTTATTTTTAAAAGGACTACAGTCGATTAATGAGGTATTATTACATAATATCATATCTTTTGGCCATGGTTTCTCTCTCAAAGCCAACTTGTTCATGAATCATGCATTTCTCCATGACTAAAAGTCAGTTTCTGAATGATGAATTTAGAATTAAGAACGTGTCCTTACTAAAGTTTGTCAGGTTTTAAGCAAAAGTAGAGTTTGACAAAGTAATGATGGTAGTTCGTGCTTCAGTTCTCCCAAGCTCCAATTCTCTTTATGGGTACGAGAAAATCGATGAGCTCGTGTTTTTGAGATCCTTGATCACGAGTGAGGGCCTTGAAGAAATCCACCATGACCAAAAGTGAAATTAACAATCTGGGAAAAATTTGGAAAAGCCGTGGAAGCATTTGAAGGAACACCAAAATATGATTGGTTAATGCACTGGTATTCTCAATCTTTTTCTATGGAGCAGAAATATGGTGCATCGAAATTCACGATAAACAGAAAGAAATGTGGGTTTGGCAAAACCTTACTATAGAACGCCATAAGAACGATTGAGTCCATACTGGTAGAACTCAACATCACCAAACGGCCTTCTGTAATACACCAAGAGTGTGCCCTCAGTCTATTCAGACAAATTATGCGTCGTGCATAGTCTGGAAAGGCTTTCGTATTAAACTAATACGAAGAAAAACGCGCTCAAGGTTGAACACAGGCAAGAAGGTTCGACACCATAAAGAAGGCTGTTGGAGGCAGCACGGAGAGAGTAATCCACACTGCAAAAGTCCGCATGGTTTGTAGACGCATCGTATGTGCTCGTGATCCTCAGCAGTCAGGGAACGACGAAGAAGAGTTTAACAAAATTAACTTTAAATTCTTGAGGTGAAAAGTAGCTTATAACACTGCGACGGAGCAGCTTTCTATCCGTATTTTTAATATCTAAACAAAGAAATAAAAACCTCGTTACATTGCTCTTTTGAACGAAAAACAAAGTCGTTTTCTGCTCTTATCAAACAACCGAACCTGGTAAAAATCTTTTTTTCACTCCAAAAATACCAACCGATCAGATATGGACTTAGTTTCCTCCTGATTTTCATAATGCCTCCCGTTCTGCCCTATCCAAAGCGATAAATACGGATCCACAGTAAGATTATATTGGCCTCAAGCCAATTTTAATTTCGCATAGAGTGTTGCACGTATATTTCGACGAGATATTGCCATGTTCACTTGTAAATATTCCCGTTTGAGTTCAATTTTGCTCTTTATATCTGAGAGATTATGCAGGGAAATTGAGAATGTTAAGAAATTGCAGTGGGGCGTGGAGGTGAATGTGTTTTTTATTTGGTCGGGTAACGTAGATCGGGAATATAAATTGTGAGTGCATTCAGAATAGGAACGCTGGCTTTTGCTACTTTTGGGATGAAAAGAACTCTTCTAATATCTATGCTGACGCGGGAATGGAGTGGGCCGACGCAAGGATTAACTGTTTCATATTTTCTATAGCTGGGCTGCGTGGGAATATTTTTTTATTCAACTTTTTATTAAAAAATCCACTTTAGGATTAATTGTTTATCCCGATAGGTTTTTGATTTCTTTACAGACCCAGCTTGCAAAAACTGCGGGTGTTTTGCACACAGAGGGTTTAAACAGGCCATTTTATCAGAATCAGCCAGCACATCAAGCTACCCGGCATTGTCAAATTTTCCCAATCAACCTTGGACCTAATGCTTTGACGATATAGATCAAAATTAATTTGTTAGATTGTTATTATGATTAATATTATGATCCTTATATGATTCTACTAGAGAGACCTTTTTAGCCCCGCAGATTTCTGCAGTAGGTAAAACTTCTAATTCCCGTGGGAAAGTTGACCGAACCTTTCTATGAAGTTACGGTGATAATGGATTACAATCGAAGTGCGTACAATCGTATACGCATTGGAAGCTGAATTGTTTGTCAACATAAATTTATAAACAAACAAGCGAACAAGCAGAAAACCTGATGACATTTTTCATAGTCAAAACTTGTTAGAAATTTAAACCTCTATACAGAACTCTGTATAGAGGTTAAAATTTCTAACAAGTTTTGACAAGTTAAGTTTTGACGGAACCCTAAAAATAACCCACCCAAATGGTTTGTTACCCAAATGGTAACGAACGGAACAATATTACTAGGCTTCCGCTGTCCGTCCGTCCGTCCATCCTTATGTCTGGCAGCAGGCTATATCTCAAGAACCGTAATTGGTAGACAGTTGAATTTTCACAGATTGTGTATTTCTATTGCCGCTATAATAACAAATAATAAACATTAAGGTTTATGGTACGGAACCCTCCGTGTGCGAGTCCGACTGGCACTTTGCCGGTTTTTTAATGATCAGCCGTTATTTTTTGCATCAATCATCATCAATTGATTGACAAAGACGCGTCGAAACTCCTTTTTATTCCAAAAATAAATCATGTGGTGATCCAACTATTTTGGCTTTCTGTCAGTGGATGACTTTAACGTCGTATATGGTAGACTGTACGTACTTAGTTCTGCCAAGCCCATTCCATCATCGGACTACAAGACGGGCAGAGAAGCGCTGCAGATGCATGGTGGACATCCCGCCCACACTGACACAACATTTTGAGAATACTTTCACTGTGCGTATCGCTTACCATAAGGTGAGATAGTGGTGTCAAACGCAGGCTTTTCAATAAAAGTAAAAATGTTCAATGGACATGTTCAGTAGCCCAAGAAATTGATGATAATTTGTCATAGCCGTGTCCAGCTAAACTGCTTGAAAATTCCAAACGTTAGTCGTGTTTCATAATAATGTGGTCTCGAGTTTTAATGGCTTGCATAATATTGAAAAGAAAATGAATGTAGTAATCACTGGCATTAGAATTATTGTCTCATGAAGAATATGAAGGCCATAGTCTACTTAAATAAAAAACTGCGACATGCTTTGGCTTTGTATATTATCTATACCTGGGTATTCGTCATGTAAGTTCAAATAGCTTTCTTATTTAGCTATATGCGGAAAACTGGGATGGTATGACACTACTAAAATGTCGTACTAATATTTGACATATAATTCACAATAAATCATTCACCCAATTCATGTACGATATAATTTCGAATGACAAATCCAATTTCTCCCAAAAACAAAGCTATAAATCTTGGCTTGCGGCGTTAACAACTACTATTCCTACTAGGTGTTAAGCCGACCGTCCACTGAATTCAATGCTACGTTGGATGTCCACGGAGAGGTTTGCCATGTTAGCTTCGCTGCTTTGCGTTTCATTTGTTAACCAGTCTCGCATTCGTCTGCAATGTGATGGTCTCGGTTGGATGTATTCTTTAGCCAAGCCGAGGGTGTGAAGTAAGTTCTAGCTAAGTGATATTATGTCAGCAGTAACGCAAGAATGACTGTCGAGAAGTCAAAATGTAAATAATTGGATATCTGATATAGGATTATGATATTTACATTCTGACATCTTTATCAGTTATGGTCGCTGATAGAATGTCAATGTAAGTTTTGAATTAAGAATTTGAAAATAAGTACCTATTTCACTCTACTTCAACCTTCAAACTTTGACATTAAATTAGGGTTTGAGTCGTTCTTAGCTCCAATTGCTTATACCAGAAACCGGCCTTGATATTATACCAAGTTAGCTGTGCGATTAATTTATTTGCCAGCCACGTTTATACGCATATCGTGGTTTTCATGGACTATCAGGCTTAAATTCTCATACAAAGCGTAGCTAAGCAAACATGCGTAGCTTAGCTTCAGCTGTTGTGGAGCATCTTCCCTACCGATGCGTCATTTATCAACAATCTTTAGATGAAGTAGAACAATGTACACGTTCACTGAAAAGTAGGTCAAATTCATAATGTTCATTGCAATGAATAGATGTGTTGATGTTTGATCATTGTAGTAGGTGTGAAACAGAGAGTCAAGTTTTTTATTATTATCTAATTAGTTTCACTAATTTTAAAGTAGGTATCGGTTTTTGGTGATAGTCAGCCTGCTTTATCCTACAGCTGGAAAAGTGAATTCCATCTAGGGTTTACGTATGTGGACTAGTTGTGTTTATTTTGTCCAGCTTGTACCTTCAGCGTTTTAGAGCGTTTATGTTTAGATTCAGTTAAGATCTAAACATAAACGCTGCGATTTAATAAATAAAATTGAATATTAAATATTATTAGCATAATGAATTTCAGATTAAGGTTTTCAGACAAAATTTTATACTCCTCACGACTTTTTACAGGGTCATCAATAAAATTTAGCGACATAAAATAATAAGAAAATTGAGTAATAAACTCAGTCTTCTTGAATTTCATGCAAATGTATCTGATCTAAGTGCTACTATAAAATTGAATCACTGTATTTCTGTCTGGAAGGCCATGACGTAATTTCAAAGAGTACATTCAGACGTCATAAAACTCAATCAATACAACCATTAATACATTTGTCGAGTCGGCAATCTATTTTATTGATGTCAATTCAAATAATTTCCATCCTTGTACAAAGGAGTTTGAGTTTAAAATGCCTTAACAAGCCAATCTAATAAGATTGATTGTTCTTGAGTAAGTTCAATCAAAATTAAGCAAAATAGAGAGCTGTTCTATTTCCTTGTAGATAATGAATGGAAGAAAAATAAAATGAAGGCGCATTTGGTTAATACAATTGAGGATATTGGTTGGTGGCAATCTCTTTAGGATTGTTTTATTTCATCGTTATCCCCTAAACCTTAAATTAGGTTCAGGTATACCAGGCCCAGGTCGACGTCGTGTTGTTCCACGCACGCCTCGAAGATATGGCAGCATAGGAAAACTGCTCTTCTGTGTAGTCTCCAATATATAACACTCACATAGATCGCATAGAATCTATACAGAGACGATTTGTTAGGGTTTTAAGCGCGAAATATGGCCTCAGACGTAAACTACCCAATTACAATCTCATCCACTTTTGCATTTGACTCATCCACTTTCACATGAAGAGTCAGAGTCTTGAGAGAAGAAGATGGGTTGGTGATTTAAGTATATTGCATAAAATTGCTAATGTAACCTTTGGCGTTCAATTACTAGGCCAGACAAACTTTAAGATACGTGGAGGAGCTCGTGGCTAAATAATAATAGCCGCACGAGTCGATCTTGAAGGTTAAGCAACGCTTGCCAAGGTTGGTCTGTGGATGGGTGACCGACTTAACATAACGAGTTTCCTCCGTGCCTCGGAAAGCATGCCGTTGGTCTCGGCTGTCATTTGTAGATCTTTGGCAGTCGTTACGGATTGTCAGAAGCCAGTAAATCTGACTTGCCAAGATGTACCGTGTTACCCAGTTAATAGGTTGTGGAGGTCTGGTAGGCAGCCGCTCCACGTAAAACACTGGTATTCAGCTGAATCCGGTTTGACTGGAAGCCGACCCCAATGTAGTTGGGATTTATGTATAATATAGTGTCATCGCTGTGCTGAATTGTCTGAGTCTGTAGTCTGTCACTGTACTTGTTAAAAAAAAAAATCAAATTGTAGACGGGGCCCGCCAGGGTTGCGAACTTTGTTTGAAAGAGTCACCGCGACCCTGGAACGTAAAGGGCATTAGGAAGAAGACGGATGGGTTTTAGTGAGTAAGAGTCTGGCACTCCCGTCTGCTCCAACCAGAGCGGGAGGTGTCATTTGATGATTTCCCATCCATAAATAAAATAATGTAGACACCTGTGGATCCAAATTTAATGAAGATGTTACAAGATGATCACGAACATAGAAGTCATGATGTTTGTGATCAGTTATATGTTTTATTTTTCGTTACTAGCTGCGTTAAATTGTAGCTCTATTAATTCCAAAGGAAAACAAAACTATAACTTTAGGCATAAATTATTAGAAAAATTATGGTTATGCTGTCCTTCTCATTTATTATTCCTTCTCCAACTTAAAGTGTTAACAGAGCCTACCATAAACATGTTTCTACAACGTACAATATCAATAAACCAAATCATAATCCCAATTAAACTTCGGACCAACTGCCCTTCATAAACTTCAACCAGTAGGTATAGCAGTATCACCGCAGGCCGGTCCGATTCACACTCCGAGGGTAACATAAACCTTTATACAGGAATTACGACATTGCCCCGTGCCTCGTACCTCGTACCTCGGCTGTAGCTAAATATCGGGCAAGGCTTCATAGAGCGCAGTGCTGGCCATACATCCTAGTTTGCACTCTAAAGGATACCTGTGATTTTTCACTGTGGGACATATTTGTGCACTGGGTTTTGAAAACGCTGCGAGTTTTGAAGTTTAGTATGAAAACTACAATACTATTGTATTCACAATGACAATGACAGTAGAGTCACTTTAAATTTTTTATATTATTTGAAATGTGAATGACGTTCAAAAGTGCCGTTTAATGGCCTAATTGGAATAAACGTTTTGACTTTGATTTTGACTTTCTTTTTTCAAATTTATAAATACAGGAGTTACGACATTAAGACCGGGCCCACTAGGGCCAGTGCCTGCTGGGGCTGCGGACTTCGTTCGAAAGAGTCACCGTACGCTGGAACGCAAAGGGCACTAGGAGGAACAGGATGGGTTTTAGTCAGTAAGAGTCTGACACTCCCTCCTGCTCCCAGAGCGCGAGGAGTCATTTGATGACTTCCCAAACTTAAAAAAAAAAACAAAACAAAATAGACACAATAATGTCACGCTTGTGTATCCCGAAGGGTTACTGTGCGGTTTACAAAATTAATTTCATGATGATTTCCCATCCTAAAAAAAAAGGAGTTACGACATTGCCTCGTGCCTCGTACCTCGAACCTCGGCTGTGGCTAAATATCGGGCAAGGCTTCATAGAGCCTAAACATTTTGTTTCCCTTGACAGTGTCGAAATATACTGTTTTTGCGGCATAAACAGCTTTTTTTTTACGTTAACGTCACAGCAAAAATTCCGTTTTTACCTTTTGAAATACGGATCCCTAAAAACAAATGGGGAATATACATTTGTAAAGGACAAGTGACTGAAAATCACAAACAATCATGTGATGTTTTTTTTTATTTATTTTTGTAATGTTGTAAGCGTAAGTACAGATACATCAAAACATTTTTATCGATGTGAAATCTCCACAGATTATTCCACTCCAACCTCGATTATCCAAATACCTTTGAAGTGAATTAAAAATCAGTGAAAGGCACATCATATTAAGAGAAATCTTTGTACGAGTGAAATCGCCCGTTTTATACACACAGGGATTTTCCAGAGTTGTGGTTTTTTGCGTTAGCATAAACCGCGGGACAAACGCGGCGTTTTTCCGCACCAGTGCGTGCGCGCCTCTCTTTTCAGCTTGGTTTCTATTGAAGTAATTTTTAGGGTTGTAGCGGAACTTTGTCTCCGCAAATGCGGAACTTATGCAAGAAGACTTAACTCTGAATCATTTCATGGAATTTTAAAAATCGCTTACGGGATGACAAAGCTGCATATTTTTGTGTGGAAGGTTGCCCCTTGTAACTGGAGTTATAATAAATCTAATTGAGATAGAATAAAACAACTCACTAACACTATTAATTTACAGTAGGGTCGTAGACTAAGGGCTATCATAAATATTTTTTGTCCCATGGAGGTAAGGGCAAAAATAAATGTTTTTTCTACCCATATAAATTCGTGTGAACTTTACTCGTCCTAATTCTACAACAATTATAGCACACTCTAATACACCTCCAGGGTTGAGAAAGCCGTAGTATCTAATTAATCCTTTAATTTAGGCAACTGAGGCCCATAAAACTCTATACATAAAAAAGCATAAAAAACTAATACATAAATTAATAACAAAAAACTTAAAAGCACACGAATTGACTGCGTAGTGCGTTGCGAGGTATTGCGTAGCCGGCCGCGGAAATGCCGATACTGCACACCTTTCGGCCAAAATTCTTCTTTGAGGAAGGTCACCAAATGATGACACGGAACGCGCACCACGAACGACTTGAAATTCGACTCCAATTCCTCCACTCTCAAGGTCCAGTTGGTCTTCACACGTATGTACTATACAATGTTTTTATTCTGGTCAGTGTAGTATCAGCGCAAGTCTTGTGACGTAGACCGCCAGATGTCACAACTTTGGTTACTTCGGCAAAATGGGCCTGGAACCTGGAATGCTGCAGTTTTTGACTTTGAAAGAGAAAATGTTATCAGCAGTGTCAGGCTCTGCCCCTAGCCTCCGTTAAGATGACCTCCTTCACATCCCTAGGTAGAGTTATTCTTTAAAACGAATGTGCACTTGTATTTATGTTCTAAGATCAGGATCTTTGGTTTACTGGCTTAAAGAACGATAGTAGGTTACCTACTCTAAAAGGGTAGGCAACGGCAAGGTACGGTCTTTTAGTTCTCTCTTGTTCTAATTGATCAATTCTGGGTTTTGAATTCAATATGGCTGTAGCAATTGGGCTCAATAACAACCAAGGTGATTCCTATTGTCTCGTAGTATGTTTTAATCAAATTAAACCGGAGGGCTATCTGACTTATTGCCTATATTACCTTCAGGATGCTGTTACTGTTCCCACGTAATCTGCTTAGCGGAGAGGCTGTCTTTTTGCGCCAGATGGCATCAAAGCCGTCTGTGCGCGACTCAGCGAACATTGTTGATGCACTGCAAAAGCGTGGCAGGCTGTTTTTTTAGTCTTCAGCTCTTGGCAAGGCTGGTTGCAGGACCTACGTAAAGGTAGCTACGTGGAATCACATTATTATGATTCTATATTTTTATTCTATGTCTCCCAACATTTTGTTGAATCTTCACAAGAGGATACTAAGGCTTTTTCAAAGCCCTTAACTCCAATGAGAACACGCCTCTATACCCAGCGTTATGACTTACAGCCAAACCGCACACCCCTCATAAAATATGCGTTTGAAATACGCGCCCTTCACAAATACTACTGAATATTAAATGTGTAAGTTTTACAAGAGAATAATAGACTAGCTGTTGCTTGCGGTTTTGCTCGGTTACCAGGGAAACTTCTGCATTTACTTGGGTGAACAAATATTCTATATTTGAAACCAGAAGGCCAATTCTAGTTAAATGTTCAAATTCAAGTCTTAAAACCGTATATAGAAAGAAAACTGGCAGTCTACCAGCGCTTATAGGAACCGGTCCACGCAGGTAATCGGCGCAGGCATTAAATGAACAAGCGCCGAAGGTCGCCGACAATCTTCGACACGCGCTGGTCAGCGCTGTCGCCGCCCGCTATTTAAAATTAATGAACAAGCTTCAATCTGCTTTCTCTAGGTAAATTTTACCAGAATGGTATCGGTACAATGGTACCAGCGCTTATCGGTGCTGGACCGCAGCTTTCTTTCTGTATACGTCCTAAGAAAATTAGAGTGTCAATCAAAATTTTTGTTAGATTGCGACGGAGGTGCAAATGCGAACGTTGTTTAAAATTATAGAATTGGCTCGCAAGTTATAGTCTACCTGCGAACTTAAGAGCCCTATCACAAAATTGCGTTTTCAATCACATAACTGCTGACTCATTACATTGTCATTACGTTTGTTTTAAGGTTTATTAGTAATTTATTTAATGCATATTTATAAAAAAAATCGTTTCTTATGAACTACGGTTTATTTTGGTATAAATTTTACTTAACAATATTAATGTACTAAGGAGAAATTCACTGTTAATTCTGAGCGTTTTTAGTAGTTTTTTATGGTTTTGATTGGGATTTTTTTTTACGGATATTCCATTCTTATTTCAAATTTCCGCTATGATCGTAATCACTCACTATACAATAATGATTATTATGATATATTTGCTCGAAAAAGTGCCGTTTTTTATTTTAAAAGAATAAAGCTACTGGCAAAAGCTAGTAGGTGATAAAAGCAACACAGTCTTTGAAGCCATGATTTCTTGTGGTTGATGATTCAACTTTATGGATGAAGTTGTTATCCAAGCAAAGCGGTTGATAAGCTATGATCCTCTGTAGTGATGAATCAGAATTTAAGATTCGAACATAAACTGTTCAAGTTTAGAATGTTGGTTTCGGGATTTAAATGATTGTGCATTCTATTATTTTGATTTAAACCATTCTGTAACGTTCCATGTTTGAATTGAAAGCACTGCATTGATGTTACGCTTTACGTTATTTTCAAGACAGTGAAATAAGTAAGACAATTATTGTTTTTTGGTGAATTTTCAGTGAATTACACATTACTTGAAACCATCTCAATGAAATGCCGATGTATTACAGATATTTGCTTGCAAGACACCGGCACTCATATGTTTTTCAAATTTAACCATGTGGGATGTCCACCGGTACATGGTGAACATCCCACCCACACGCACAAAACGTTTTGGGAACACATTCATAATGCGTACAGCTAAGGAGTGGAATTCCCTGCCGGAGTCTGTGTTTCCTGATAGCTACAACTTGGGAATCTTTAAGTCAAGAGTGAATAAGTTACTTCTAGGCAAGCGTGCTCCATCTTCGATCACATCATCGCTTACCACCAGGTGAGATAGTGATCAAACGCGTGCCTATCATAAGTAAAAAAAAAAACATGAAACGTAAATTTTTCAAATAAATCAATACAAAAGGATCTTCTTTTACTACTGGTCGGTAAGTTTATCTGCTAATTAAACACGGATTTTAAAATACTTAATGAAAAGTCCACCAGCTACTGAATTAAAAATCTTCCAAACATTTTTATCAAACTACAGAGAGTTTTCCCAACGGAATCCTGAAGGTTCTGGAGTATTGCCAAAAATACCACATTTAGCAGTAGATTGGCGATCGCAGTATAGTGGTACAAGCAGTTTTTGTTGCTATTGGGAAGATGGATACGAAATACGGTGATCGACTACTTTGACTCTACACTTGATATATATAACTTAAATAGGGAAGATGCAAATAAAGAATATAATTATGAGAATGTTTCTAGTAAAATGATAAAAAGTATAAAATGAAACAACGTTTTTATTTTAGTTAATAACGATTTAAAAAAAAATAATGAATTGAAGCAAAGTGGAACGGAACGAATTTAAAAACACTAATCAGCGTTTAGTGATGCCACAGCCTTATGTCTTTGAGTTAGGACAGTTCATGACAAGTGTCAGACAGGAGTGACTCAACAAATACAGTTAAAAACCGCAATTTAGAAAATAAATTAATAGTGCTTTATTTTTTATTAAATTTATGTTAGGTCTATCTTACATAGAATTATTTAAAATGAAAGCAAGATGAAAATATTGCATGCCCCCTATTTATTCATGGATTTAAATACTCATGACAATGAGCAGATTTTAAAATGCAATTTAATCAGAAAGAAAATGAATTGCTCTCAATTCTTGAGTATCGGTTTGACCCCTGGTTTCACGGTCTGTAGGATTTCCATTCAATTGAAAACTCATTGGTTTTTAATTTTATTTTTAAATTCATTATTTTTTTAGAACCTGCGGTCAAAAGTCTTTCTATAGAAGTACGGCATCGTGCAACATAGTCTGTAGATATTAAAAACTTTTCGAAAATTAATAAAAATCGGAAATCAAAAATTATGGAAATAACACTCCTGTATAATTTCAAGTTCAATCTTATAAGGACTTCACTAGCACTTAACCAACTCATAAAGAAACTTATGGCACACGACGAAATCCCATTTCACGTTACCGTCTCAGACAAAACTAGAATCAATTTTGCCACTGTAAAATGAGTTCTTAACAAAACGTTTTACAAGCACTCTTACCGAAAATAGTCTCGGAATTGAGAAAAGGCCGGCTGCGAGCATATGTCGCGAGCCATTGGCATCCTTCCACTGGTTTTGCTACTCCGTTGCCGTGGATGCGCTACCTTCGTGGCTTCGGAAATCTTCGGGATTTTTCGGCTGTTCGATGTTCGATGCCGGTTTAAGTTAACGTAAAGCAGATTTTAGTACAGTATTTTAGTTTATGGAAAATATAAGGTATCTAAGTATTGTTTCAAAATAAAGAAAAGTAATCAATAGAGAAAAGAAAGTTTTACTCATTAGTTAAGTATCATAAGAAATTATTTAATGAGAGGATACTTGAAAGTAACACTATTGACCAATAAATTTGGTAATTTTTCATGTTATGGGTAAGATTTTGCGTATCAAATTGGATGGCTATTAGGCTTGAGAACACAAAAGAAAACAATGGATGAAATATGTGAAAAATAAAATAAACAGAATTGAGTTGATTACTGAGACAACAACAAATAGATGTACCAATAGACAATGACATGCTGCACCAACCACAAATAATGGGATAAACGCAAAGGGGTGGTGATATAAACAACTTCACACTTTTAACCGACTTCCAAAAAAGGAGGAGGTTCTCAATTAAGCGGGCATATTTCATTTTTTTTTATCTATTTACACCTATTACTCCGAGGTGTCTGATCCGATTTTAGTGATTCTTTGTTAGTTCGATTTGGTTCCGTTAAAATTTAATTCAGTTTGGCTTAGTAGGTAGTGTTTTGTTTGGGAGGAGCTCGTGGCTAAATAATAACAGCCGCACGGGTCGATTACATAGGGTAACCCTCGACAAACCTTTGAGCTTATAGCTGTTTTAATATAAAATAGTTTTTTTTTTTTAAGTTAAGCAGAGCAACTAACATTGTGCAATAAAATAAAGTTGTAAATGAAAGGATTACTTTATAAAACCGTCAACACAATAAAACTCCTTCGAATATAATGTACAAACTCACGGATGAATGAAACTCGTTGCTTTTCATCTGCTAGTAGGCGCCAACATTATTTATATCTTCTTACTACTTGATGGGTGTGAGAGGAGCTCGTGGCTAAATAATAACAGCCGCACGGGTCGATCTTTACGGTTAAGTAACGCTTGCCGAGGTTGGTCTGTGGATGGGTGACCATCTTAACATACCGAGTTTTCTCCGTGCCTCGGAAAGCACGTTAAGCCGTTGGTCCCGGCTGTCATTTGTAGATCTTTGGCAGTCGTTACGGATTGTCAGAAGCCAGTAAATCTGACTCCAGTCTTGTCAAGAAGTACCGTGTTACCCAGTTAATGGGTTGTGGAGGTCTGGTAGGCAGCCGCTCCACATAAAACTCTGGTATTCAGCTGAATCCGGTTTGACTGGAAGCCGACCCCAATATATAGTTGGTAAAAGGCTAGGCAGATGATGAGGTAGTGTTTTGTTTGGAAGTCGGTTATATATTTTTTTTAAACAGATTTTTTATTTTTTTAAAACACATACTGCTATTTTGCTGCATCCGGTTGGACTGAAAGCCGACCGGAAGATAATTGGGGACTAGGCAGATTGAGATTTTTTTTCGATTGTAATTCCTCAAAACGATTGTTGATGTAACGAAATGTCACAGTTTTCCAATATGGAATAGGTAAGAAGTTGTCTTGTTATTATCAGGTGGGTAGATCCTGGACAAAAAATAAAATATCAAGACGCCTAGTGTTATTTTAAGGGTTCCGAACCCCAAAGAGTAACCATCGGAACCCTATTACTAAGTCTCCACTGTCCATATATCCGTCTGTCCGTCTGTCTGTCAGCAGGTTATATCTCAAGAACTGTAATAGGTATACTTACAATTTTCAGAGATTTGGTATTTCTAATGGTATTGCTATAACAACAAATAATAAAAACCGGCCAAGTGCGAGTTGGACTCGCACACGAAGGTTTACGGACATAATTTTATTATTTGCTGTTACAGCGTTAATAGAAATACAAAATCTGTGAAAATTTAAATTATTTACCTATTAGGGTTTTTGAGATACAGCCCGTTGACAGACAGATGGACGGTCGGACGGTTGGGACGGACGGACGGATGGACAGCGGAGGCTTAGTACTAGGGTTCCGTTGGTTACCCTTCGGGTACGGAATCCTAAAAAATAAGGTTTATGGTACGGAACCCTTCGTGTGCGAGTCTGACTGACACTTGGCCACTTTTTTCTCCAGTACCTACTAGTTTTTTTTATAAAACCTCATATTTACCAATCCCAGCAAAACAGACACTAATTCCCATGTATTATTGATTCACCAAAATTAATTTCAAAAGGTACCAACTAGAGTTTCCCAATCACAGTCGACAGTATTTAGTCCAAAATTAATTATAACCGTTCACCCATCGATATTCATTGAATGGGACAGTTCGGATAGCAACGCATTTGACATTTCACTATAGATTTGCATTTGAAAATAATATGAACTACACAATATACCAACACATTAGTCATTGTTTGTATCACAAAAAGCAGAATGTGAAACAAATGTTATTGTGACACATTAACAATGGGGAAGATTCCTAAATAAATATACTTGGCCCCTCAATTAAAATATCAAAAATATAAACGCATCTTTTTTGCTACGTCAAAAAATTTGGCCAAGTGCGAGAAAAACCATCGCCATTATTATGCCGTTCAAATCGTGCAAAATCTCGAAAAACATGACTCTCTTGTGTGATTTATTTTTTTGCGAATAAAGCTATACAAATTCTGTGAGTGTCTACTTGTTACCATTATTAAGATCTGGCACACTGTGAAAATTTCTACTATCTACCTAATACGGTTCATGAGATATAGCCCGCTGACAGACAGACGGACGGACGTGGACAGGCGAACAGACAGCAAAGGCTCAGTAATAACATCCCGTTGGTTATCCTTTGAGTTCGGAACCCTAACGTTTACGTTGGTTAGCTTTAGGATACCGAACCCTAAAAGGAAGACTTTGAAATTATTATTTCTAGTGCCACGATATTTTACCTAGAATAAAATTGACATTACAAACCCCTACTCCTAAACTTTTACTTTCACTCCGCTTTATCATAATAGTCCAAAACATTAGTTTTATAACTGTATGTTCGTCAAATAAGACACTAAACTTCCCAGTGGTCTAGAAAGGCCACTTTAGCAAAATCAGAAAGCACATCACGCTATCCGTCACTGTAAAATTTTCCCAATCAACCTTGAACCTAATGCGTTAGCGATAAAGATGAAAATGAAATTTGACAGATTGTTGTGTGATTAGTATTATGATTTAAGGCTTGTATATTTGCCAATGACCTTGTGCATACAAACGGAGCTAACTACACCTCGGCGCGCCACTCCGCAACCCGTGTTTTTAATTTTTTATATTAAAACAAATACATATTTTGAAAAAGTAACAAAACCAAGTTATTTTCGTTTGTATTGCACAGTAGTAGATATTATTTTTATAGTCTTTTGTTAAAAAATGAAGGAGTAAAATGGTTTCATCTCACGATTTGGAGTTGATTTGGTGATTGTTTTTCCTATTATGTGTTACCAATACATAAATTCTGGCTAAACCAAGTTACGTGCAATATCATGTAGATTACTTCCTATTTTTTTCAGATGTAATTTCTCAGTAAATGCCGACGAAAAACTGCTTCATCTGAACGCTATTTTTAAGCCTTTTCGAGAGAGCACCCTTAATATGATTCTGCTAAAGTGGCCTTTTTAGACCCGCTGGTCTCCTCACAAAACATTGCACTTCGAGATTTTCGCAACCAGCAATGTATGACGAACAAAAAAATATCTCCCAAAGTGAAGATCCGCTACATGCCACGGTAAAAGTTGGGTCAAGCAGTAGCCAAATCGATTTGAAGTGCATGCCTGGGGGCTGGATTCATGTAGCCATTGTGCCAATACTGTTTAGCTTACCTAAGAATTGTTCCGAGCTACTTTTAAAAATAAACTTGGTATTCTTTGTGGCCAGACAATTTGGTTTAGTCTGTGGTCCCCTTTGTTCTTTTCAATTTGAAATTTTTATTTTTATTTTGTTCTTCTATGGTAACAAGTTGTTTGCGTTTTTTTATACCTAGTTATTTATTTAACATTTTGTTTAAAGTTCAGATGGATCTTAGTGGTTTATATTTTTATCACAAGTTTTGAAAATATTAACTCTTAAATCGTCTCTGAAGTTAACCTATTATTGCCAAATTTATCTGATGCTCGTCTTGAACATGTACTTGTCTGTACAGCATAGAGTTGGGTTCTTTAGTCTCAGCATTTTTCCGCCCCGCAAAAGTATTTAGCCGAGAACACTTTTCAACAGTGGAATTTTCTGACAGTTGCAAAAAAAAATAAATTGTAAGTACATCATTATATAAATATATATCATTTCAGCCGAAAGACGCCCACTTGGAGGAGGCCTGTGTCCAGTCGACATCAAGCAGGGGGGGTTTGCTATAATCGCCACGCTTGGCAGGCGGGTTGGCGATCTCAGTGTATGGTGATGAGTTTTGCAGAGAACGCTGCTGCCCATTCTCTGGCGACTCCTTTAGTTGCCTTAGTAACGACAACCACAGGAAGTGATGGGATGGTATTATTCTTTACCGCACCGACCGACACCATTTGGCAAAAGAGTTATAATGAGAGAATAAATGAGTTATAATTTCGGAATTCAACTCCAACAGAGCACGAATTCGTCAATGAATGCTTGTCATAAATTGACGTTTACAAACACAAAAACTAACTCGAAACCAACGTCAAAACTGACATTGGCGTGTCATAATATAAGTCTGTGAAATCCTGAATTTCAAACTACTGTAAGGACATTAGGTACGTAAGATTCTATATAAAAAAAATTGCCTTCACTTGCTAATACTGCCTACGTTTTGGCAATAAACATATCAACCACAACGTCTTTTAGAACTACCTTCACATACAGAACCTAAATAAATCAACCCCTACCTGAAAAAAGGCTACACTGTGCCTATTTATATTCCCATATCAACACGGAAATATAGCATTATAATGTCGCAAAATACCCAAACCTGCTCACACATTACGTTTTTGTTACACAATGGAAAAAGGTTGGCATTAAGGCTTAACTTAATGGTGTGAGACGCTGGGTATTAGAAAAATGTTCAACGCAGAAAACCGCTGAACTGAATGAATATTCAGCCACAATATCGCGACAATGCAGCTTTATATCTCACTCGTACGTCGATGTGTTGTGTAAGAGTGACAAAGAAAGATGCTGGTCAGTTAATGCGCTTTATCTTTTGAAATTGAACGAAGATTCAATATTAAATCTAATCTCGTTGGTATATTTTGTGGCGGTCGTCTCTGAAAGTGCAGATTTGATCACAATTATAATTACTTACCTACTCTGACGCTGGATGCCACAGACCGAGCATTTTTCGAGATCAAAGAATGTAAACTTATAATCCGGAAAAATGCTCGATGCACTAGAGTGGAACCGTAAAAAAATGATTTTCAGTTTTAAAGAGATTTTGATTGGTTAGTCCGGTAACGAAATGATTTTCATTGATAGAAGCCTGCACTAAAAGGAAATATGCATGAAACACATATTTATTTATTAAGTTTATCTAAAAATATATATCTAACAGTGAAAATAGTATCAAAATAACTCAAAAAACAAACGAGATATAATTATTTTAAACAAATATATCTGTCCCACTCGCGAAAACGCCGTTTTCTATAGGCTTCAAGGACTTAGACGTCAAAGTTTATATAGGACTTCTCTTTCTACTCGTAATTGTAATCTTTGAAGCTTTATAACTTCATCGCTGACAAAGGTATTTAAAAATAATTTCATGATTGTTTATATACATATATATATATGTATATGTGATTTTGTTTATTGTCGCATGCATATTCCCTATTGCTGAATGCCATAGGTTCCAATTTTTATACAAAGATATTTTTACAGTTTTGTAGTGCAGGTCAAAAGAGCGCAGCCACAGGAAAAGCTAGTACTTAATATTATGATTAATATCCAACGAGGCAGGCATTGTTAGGTTCCCTGAGAGTACGACGTCACAGCATTAATCGGGTTCTATCAATCATAGAGCTGAATGCTGGAGCCCCGATGCATCAATATTGTATTGATAGGTCCGCCATAATGAAAATTGAGTGCAATTTTGACCGTTTCAATTCAAAAATCGTTTCATTCTGTATTGACAAAGAGATTGTATGGATTTCTTTGTGCTATTTTCAGTCATGGACATTTATTGAGCATATTTCTAGGAAAATAATATCACTGTTTTTTGGGATTATATGGAGTAGCCAGGAGTTACCTGCCTTTATAATTAACTAGCTTCGGCCTGCGGCTTCGCCCTCGTTTTCCCTAGGGAACTTACTTCCGGGATAAAAAGTAGCCTAGGTGTGTGTTATTCCATACTATTATCTATCTCTTTCCAAATTTCATGAAGATCCTTTCATGCGTTCGCTGACGTGAAAGAGTAACAAACATCAATCCATCCTCACAAACTTTCACATTAAATAGTATTAAATAGGAAGTAGGATAGTGCAATGAATGAACCCGCAATAAAAATGCTATACAGAAAAAACGGTTGTCAAATAGTGCAAAATATGACATTGACAAAGGTATGAACGCAATTTCACGTAATATACTTCATTTTTGACATTTATAATGTGTCATTGTGCCTATAAAGTCTCTGGGCATGAACACAAAACACACTTGATTGCGTTATTTATTTAAATGTTTAGTTTATGAACCAGTACCCCGATTCTGTAACAACAGTTTCGTGTCTCGACAGCGTAATCCGAAGTGAGTATCAAATTACGTCAAACGTAAGTCCTTTATGTTGTGTGCAATAAAGCTCACTTTGTGAGGTTTGTCACTCAGGTGAAGCTCGATATCGAAATGGTTATTTACAGAATAGACTGTCAGGTCTCAGTGTTCGAACTTTTCTACTCGCTTTCGTTAAACTCAAACCAATAATGAACCGTATGAAAAAGAAAATCGATCCTTCAAAAATTCAACGCAAGACATGTGATACAGTGATGGTTTCTGAAATGCGAGTACCAGGTGGCAGCACTAAGGCGTCAGGTCCAGACATCTGTTAAAACGCTAATGATTTGTGACATATGTCAAATTGACATCAATATCATGTTTACGTCAAAGTCACATTTCCCAATGACCCTCACCTATGTGGTACTAACTGGTGGCGTAAATTTTCCATGAAACCTTCATTGGCTAATCATCATCATCATCTGCCTAGCCTTTTCCCAACCATATTGGGGTCTGCTTCCAGTCAAACCGGATTCAGCTGAATACCAGTGTTTTACGTGGCGGCTGCCTACCAGACCTCCGCAACACATTAACTGGGTAACACGGTATTTCTTTGCAAGACTGGAGTCAGATTTACTGGCTTCTGACAATCCGTAACAACTGCCAAAGATCTACAAAGGACAGCCGGGACCAACAGCTTAACGTGGCACGGAGGAAACTCGCTATGTTAAGATGGTCACCCAACCACAGACCAACCTTGGCAAGCGTTGCTTAACCTTTAAGATCGACCCGTGCGGCTGTTATTATCTCATCCTATATTTTGTTATTATATATCCTTCATTGGCTATTCAAAATCATCATAATTATCATCATATCAGCCGAAAGACGTCCACTGCTCTGCCGTGGTATAACTAAAATGCCGTTATCCAACATTTGGTCGATTTTCAACTTTTGATGCTATATTAATAAGAAAAAAAAAATCTGTCGATCTGTGTTTGCGAATTTTTAATATCTTGAATAGTTTTGGAAATAATAATTTTAAAAATGTCGTTAAGTACAAATTTCTTACGTGTAAAATAAGCAAAAATAACGTTAAATAACTTTGTGAGTCTATAAAGCCGCTTAGGTTCATTAACTCATATTTTTATCATGTAAAATCCATATGGTTACCAGTCTAGATTGCCGTTAGCAGCCTTTTGTACACTAAAAAGCGGTTGAGCCACTTTAGCTGCTTTTTTGTGATTCTTTTTATTATAAAGGAATTCGTTTTTCATAAACTCTAACGTCGTTAGTTGAAAATGTTAGACTTAAACTTGATTACCGATGTTTAACGGCATTATTGCTTCATATTTGACATACTTATATTTTGACTTAACGTATGTTACAAGCCCGTAGCGGCATTTCCAAAACTAAACAAAAATGTATTGTCCGTCATTATTAGACTAGAACGACGTTATCTCACACTAATACACTAGAAAGCCGTTAACGGATCTCACTCGGGGCGGGGGGACACCGGCAACGAACCATCTTGTACCGAAATCAAAGGGGTCGGGGGTGAAATTAGTGCATCGCCAGGAGCTTGTAGGTGAGGACGTGCGTCGCTCCGGGTTTTTACCGCCAAATTCGCAACGATCGCGATATGGCGAACCATCAATTTAGGTAAGTTAGTTTTTATTTACTCTAGTTCAGAATAATTTTGAGTTTATTATGAATAGGTACCTACTTTACGATTGCACTTTTATTGAATTAAACATTCACAAGAGTTTGCTTGCTAGTAAATCCTACTTATATTATTTATGATAAAGTTTGTTTTGTTTCACGCAATCCTAACTATCCTAAGTTATATTTAGATATATGTATATAATATTATAAATGTGAAAGTATGGATGTTTGGTTGTTTAAATGTTTGTTACTTAATGACGCAAAAACGGCTGAACAAATTCGGATAAAATTTGTTATACGTATAGGTAGCCTTTGACATGGAAAAGAACATAGGATACTTTTTATCCCGGAAAAACACGTTTACAGTGCGATAACCGAAGTACACGTGGACGAAGTCGCGGGCAACCGCTAGTAACTTATTAGTCGATTGCGATGAAACTTAGCATGTAGATATCTGGGTATTCTTAGGTATGTGAGCACTCAATTTTTTATCGCATTATATAATCCGATGATCAATATTGTCAGGCATGATTTTGTTACGATATCTTCATGAGACAGTTGGTTAAAAACTAGTAACATTTACCTAAGTACTCACACTCAACATTTTTTTTTTTTTTCACAGAAACTCTGGGAGTAGAGCCAAAACTATATTAGATATGGTTTATGCAGAATTTAAACCCCTGACAGTTATCTGGCATGATGGTATTGCAGGGAGAAGGCAAGAAGATATAATGTCAGCATTTTATAATTTTCTATTGCGTAACAGAGATGTAGAAAACGTACATATCTGGCTCGATAATTGCAGCTCCCAGAATAAAAATTGGCTGTTGTATGCGATGCTAATTCATATGATTAATAGTGAAGATATTGCCACACAAAGAATAACTCTATATTACTTTGAACCCGGTCACACTTTTATGAGCTGCGATCAAGTGCATCACCAGGTAGAGTTGGCTATGAAGAAAAAAGGTAAACTTTATGATTTTACAGATTTTGAAGAGTGTGTATCTTCCATAAATAAATCAAAAGTCGTCGTTCAGTCTATGTTGCCAGAAAACTTTTTAAATATACCTAACTACGTGTCCCAAAGAAGGATTCAAACATCCAATCCAAGAGCTTATTTAAAAAATATAGTTGAAGTATGTTTCGTACGTAAAAGTTATGATCTTATGTATAAAAATAATTTCGATGATGCATCATATACAACTCTTCGTTTCATGAATGATAGATATTTAAAAAATCCACGTACAATGGTATTTAAATTTAGAACTGAACCGAAAGGTATCGAACCTATGAGAAAAGCAGATTTACTTAAAAACCTTTCGAACATAATTCCCCCTCACAAATTGTTATTTTGGAAAAACTTACCAACAAGACAAAATGAACATTCCGGTACAAGGTCTGATTAGAATAGTGACACTATTCTGTTTAACGAGACTGATTTTAAGTAATATCTAATAATAATTTCATATAATAATTAATCATTTTGTAATGTGACTGTAATACGATTTTGAATACTGTATTTTTAAGAATATATAATTTTTATCAGAGGCTTTAATAAATGTAGGTAAAAAGTTAGAACTAAAATTAAAAAATAAAGAAAATTGTTTTTTATTTTTCAGTTGATGTTTTTTAAATGATACTAGAAATATAAAGTTTTGAGTTCGAGGAGAAAATTAGACTTAATTTTGATTGTTTGTTATCTCAAGTTCAATGAAACACTGAAGTTTGTGTGTAAATTTTGTTTTATGTTATTTTAAAGTACAAGTGACAAATGACTGATGTGATTTTAGTGTTATTCTATAGAACTGAAAGTTCCTAAAAAGCTAGTAATAAGTAAAGTTTTGTGAAAGTTATAAGTTTAAGCATAATTACATGTTATTTGAAAAGCAATAAAGAAATATTGACATTAGACTAGTTGATTGATAAAATAATTTGACTGATGTGATTTTAGTGTTATTCTATAGAACTGAAAGTTCCTAAAAAATCTAGTAATAAGTAAAGTTTTGTGAAAGTTAAAAGTTTAAGCAAAATTACATGTTATTTGAAAAGCAATAAAGCATTAAAGACTGGTTGATTAATAAAATTATGACTTTTATTTAAAAAATATCTTTAATTTCAACAAATTTAATTCATTTCGTGCAAGAAAATAGTTCACTATTTTTTTATATTATTACGCTATAATGTCGCTAAACTGTAAGGTTTTTAGTTTAACCACGTTTTAGCTTAACAATTATTCAATTTTATCCTTTTAATTAATACGCATCTAAAGGTTATCAGACTTAAAGGCAGTAAAGTACCGTTAAACGCACTAAAGTTTAACATGAATCAGTTTTATAAATACATAATCATAAGCTTAATTGTCGTTATGTACAATAACGCCATTTTAGTTAATCATTGAAGAGATGAAATTTTTGCATTTTAAAAAACAATAATTTTCTATGGAATAGATACACTAAAACGCCGTTACGCTTTACGTAGCGGCGTTTTAGTCTAAGATACATTATGATTTCGGTTACATCTCTGATGAACTAAAACACTTAAAACGCTTTTTCGTGAAATTAAATAATATTTACGATATGATAGGGTTAGTAGTTCGAAAGTATGCGATTTTATCTATGTTTTGGTACCTTCAAATCTCTAATAGGTGTTGTCATCGAAAAATTACATTGGTTTAAAATTTTGCCGCGGTTTTTTTGTGTTATTCAAAAAAATGAGTTTAGCAGATAACGGCATTATAGTTATACCATAGGTCGCCTCAACAACCAGTCTAGTGCATCTCACATCCATCAGCTACCCGCGACTTTCACCAGACCATAACACGAGTAAAATCTTTCCTTGGGTACCAGAATTCAATACAAATACTACTGACGCGATTGTTACTCTCTAATATGTAATTCTTGTTACATAGTAGTTGTTCGATCGTCCCACATTTTTAGTGCAATAAACAATTATTATATCGGTCCACCTTGTGGGAGGACTTCCAAGCCTGCGTGTTCCGGTACGCGGTCACCACGCCAGAACATTTTTTCCCCATCGACCATCTACTAGTCTATTCTGTAAATAACCATTTCAATATCGAGCTTCACCTGAGTGACAAACCTCACAAAGTGAGCTTTATTGCACACAACATAAAGGTCTTACGTTAGACGTAATTTGATACTCACCTTGGATTCCGCTGTCGAGTCACGAAAATGTTGTAACAGACTAAGGGTACTGGTATGCCTACTGCCACTCAGTTTGGCGATCCTTAATTCGGGCTTTGTCGGTAACTTTGGCTTTCTTGCGGATATCACCATTCCTGATTTAATCACGCAAGGAAACTCTAAGCATTTTTTTTTTTAATATTTGCCCCACATTAGGAATTTTTCCTGTATCGTGGGTGCGTTTCCAGACATATAATCACACATAAACAAACAGCCAGACCTGGAACAACTATCTGTAGGCCATACAAATATTTGTTAAGTGCGGGAATCGAACCCGCGAGACGCAGCGCAGCAGTCAATTAATCAACCACTGCGCCAACCGTGTCGTCACATTGCCCTTTCCATTTCCCTCAGAGTGACGTTAAGCCCTGATGAGGCCCATTATGAGTGATAATGAAAATACATTCCACAAATCACAGTAGCACGTTTGACAGTGTGCCCAACATCACATTAACACTACTTTGAGAAACTGGGTCTTAATGGCTCCATAACGGACATACTACGTAAGTAGCACCGTTACCATAATTATATCTAATACTAGTTGACCCGCGCAACTCCGTGCTCCTGCTCCGCTCCTATTGGTCTTAACGTGATGATATATAGCCTTCCTCAGTAAAATGACTAGCTAACACTGAAATATTTTTTTTTATATTGGAACAGTAGTTCCTAAGATTAGCGCATTAAGCAAATAAACAAACTCTTCAGCTTTATATATTACTACGAGTAGTTGACTCGCGCAACTTCGTCTGCGTCAAAATTTTCATTACCCCTCCGCTCTTATTGATCTTAGCGTGATGATATATAGCCTATATATAGCCTTTCTCAATAAATGGGCTATCCAACACTGAAATAATTTTTCAAATCGGACCAGTAGTTCCTGAGATTAGCGCGTTCAAGTAAACAAACAAACAAACTCTTCAGCTTTATATATTAGTATATAAGATAAGTAAATAAGTAGTAAGTATAGAGTATAGATTGCCATATTTTTAAAGTGCTCGGAGATTCACGTGTAGTCTCGGTGTGGGATGACCATTAGAGGTTTTCCTAAGAAAAAGTGATGACGTCGACATTGTGACGAATGCGCATAGAAAGCGCATTCTACCGACGCTGCAACGCGTTCGCGTCTGTGTTGTAAATGAATACGACTATCGCGTATTCGCGCAATACTCGCTTTCTATTAGGACTTAGCCTTAATCCCTCTTCATTATACTGGAAATATAAATAGCTGCTCTATGAAAATAACAGTCACTAAAGAAACTACCTGCCACCAAAAACTTTAATTACAGATACATTTTTGTGGCAAATTTTCCTTTTTTAGGCTTCCGTACCCAACGGAATCCTATCTATGAGCCTCCGTTATCCGTCCGTATGTCCGTCCATTCATCCGTCCGTCCATCCTTCCGTCTATCTGTCTGCCAGCGGGCTATATCTCGAGAATCGTAATTGGTAGACAGTTGAAATTTTCACAGATTGTGTATTTCTATTGCCGCTATAACAACAAATAATAAAAATAGGAGTCCAACTCGCACTTGGCCAGTTTTATTTATTCAGCAACTTCGAGTCCCTTTAATTTATTCTCAAAGAGGTTTGGAACATTATATATATATTTTTATACAAAGCAGCCGTCTGTTGTAATAAAGCCTTCTAGCCATAATTACAGCGCTTGGCATCCAGCCGGGTGACCACGGAATGATGTTATTAGCGCATAGGTTTAGCTGCAGACTCGCTTTTGGCTTCACTTTGCTATTTGGCGACTGTTGCCTCTTAAATAATCTTGTTTTCATTACTGATTCTAAATCAGGGAATATGGTATGTTTTGAGGTGAAAATGCTGATCAAAAAGTAGAACATGCAGCATAATTAGACCCAACTTCTAGAACTAAAATTGTCAAAATTTATTGTGACAAATAGACAATAGTGCGATAACGAACTGTGTCAACAGCCACGACTTGACTTGCCTTTACCTAATTTGTTACCAGTTGTTAATATTTTTCCAAAAACCGGGGGTAAGTCATACTTAATGCCTTATAATAGGGCCTCAGAACTTCTTTAAAGTTTTTAAAGAACAGTCATATTGATGAATCATGGATTAACAGATTGATTAGGAAAACTATTCAAGTAAAATTAAACTTCACCCATTTCATTGATAAGGCAAAATTTTGTCAAAAAGTGTAACAATTTAGTGAAATGAAAATCCCAGTTTTCTTCTCAAGACCTACATTTGTAACCTTACACAAATCAATTCTTATCAGCATCCTGCTACATTCATATTTCATTCTCATATCGTCTATTTAGCCTTACCGATAACATCTCTACAGCATCCGGAAAAAATCCCGTCTCACTTGTACCCATGTGCGCGAATGATAAAAATATCACTTCTTGTTTAACGTAACTGTATTCGCAATATGTTCCCGGGTATATTGCTTTTTACTTGTCCCTTTTAGGGATGTAACGGAAGCCATCTTTGCGGAGGAGACGATGGTGTAGAATGTGGGTCCGTGGCTTAGGCCCCCAGTGGTCGACGCCCCTGTGGCCGACGCCCCCGATACGATTAATTTAATATTATTATTTTTTTGTGCTTTTTCACTTAGTACAGTAAATGAGAAAAGTGTTTCACCCTATTAATAAAGTATTTTTCCTTGCTAAACAAAAGTTATCTATCAAATAGCAGAGATAATAGATCGCCACTTACGAAAGAAGAAATTGAAGACGGCTGGCTTGCCATAATGAAAAACAGGTAGTTAAGTATTTTTTACACTTTATTAAAGCTTGTCTATTCCTTATATTTTTACTTTTGCACGATCATTCGATCGATTATTTTCTTTTCAGTATTCCAGACGACCAAGTAACTAAGTTCAATGATTATTTTGTTGAACAATGGCTTGAGCCTGCGGATATGATCGCAAAGTTGTGTTGTTATAAGGAAAAACATAGAACCACTAATTTAGTAGAGGCCTGGAATCACCGTTTAAAAAACCACCTGGGAACGAACCCGTCTTTATTGTCGTTTTTAGAAATGGTTAGGATTGATATTTCTACCTACGGCACGACACAAGCGAGGTAATATTATTTATTTTATTTATATATAAAACAATTAAAAATATTACAAAAAAAAATGTAGTTTAAAAGAAATTTATTAAGATATTTACCTAGTTTTTTCTTTCAGACTGAAAACCAAAAACATTCCTGTGAGCAGAAGAAAGAACAACACAAGAAAGAATGAAAAAATGATTGCCAATTTAACTGAACAGTATGAAAACAAAAAAATTAGCACAATCATGTTTTTAGAACAAATCCAATATGTGGCAGTTCGTCCTAAAAAGTAATAATTTAACTTACATAATGAAAAGAGATGATTTTGCTTGTATACTATTTTTAAGTTTTAAATTTTAATTTTTATATTTGTTTAAGTTTTTACAGTTGATTATTTCTATGCTAGCAAAATTTCATAACATTTGACATGTAAAAAATTTGTTACTCTACGAGTACGTTTGTTTTTTAAGCCTGATTATTTTGTTGTGTACTTGTGTTATTGCTATTGAAACTGACTGATATAATTAGGTAAAATTATTCTCATTTGTTTCACAATTGAATATGTTTAATTATTATTGTTACAAAGATAAAAGAACATTTCATTATGTAAAAAGTTAGTTGCTCTTTTATTTTATCCATCTTATTTTATTACATTTGAGACTGATTATTATAATTAAGTTAAATGATTCTCTTGATTAAAGGTGATGAAAACTGTGATTTATATAAAAAAAAATACTAGATTTCTTATCGAGATATATAAATAAATAATGAAAATAACTAACTTTAATTTTTCAAAACATACTTCTAATATAAAAGCATTTCTATGTTATAAATATAATTACGATTTAATGTTATGCATATACTTACAATCAATATAAGTACATTTAATATTTTTGTAAAAAAAAATTGTGCCTGACAGTACATTTGATCAAAAATTACTTTGAATTAAATTAATCGAATCGGGGGCGTCGGCCACAGGTGCGTCGACCACTAGGGGCGTAAGCCACGGACCCTAGAATGTGACCTCTGTGTATTAAATACATTATTATAAAAGGTTAACTATTTTTGATTTTAGAATGTGTGATTTCTAATTTTAGCAAAAGAAACTCCAAGTCGTACAGAACGAAATTCATGCCATCAATAATTAATTTTTATTGAAAAAAATATTACTTTCACTGTATCTGTGTATTTATTTTAAACAAAACACCTGTAAGTTTTCCAAAAATGAATAAAATCTTTTGACAGGAACCGAGAGATCCCAATCCCCACGTTTCTTTACTAGCCTCATCCAGATATTCCTCGCGATGCTAACAATGTCATCTGCGATATCCCAGTTTTTTATTAAATCTCTGTTAAAACCTCGCAAAAAATTGGCGGAGACATAATATTTTCATGCAGAAGTTTCGCATTTCCGCAAACAGATGCTTACAACCCTAAACCCTTTCTATTCTTTTCCATTGTATGGAACTGTCGTGGTGTCTCAAGAAGGGAATACACACTGATGTCGATTCTGATTTTTTCATTGTTCAGGTTTGGCGTAAGATGTTTCTGAATGACATCGTTAGTGACAGTTACTGTGCTTCCGTAAGGCCTATAACTGTTTTCACTCACCTTTTCTGTTTGTTAATGTGCTTAAATGTCTGGTAATTATTACACCATTATCTTTATCGCAGCGGTAAGTACTTAACACATCGACTATTCTAGTTTCTAGACGATTGATTAGACCAATTCCCTTATTTTTAAGAAACGCATTCGCATCGCTTTTAGTCAAAAACACTTCTAATTTCCTTAAATTTTGAAATGATGTTGATGGTCACCATCAACAAACTACTGTATTAAAACGTTATAGTATGATCATTGAATGCTGACAGCAAAATGTCATCACATTAGACAGCGAAAATTCAAAGATGTGTCTCTGTTTATAACCTCACACTCAATTTACAATTATTAGACAATTCAACTCTGTCTTGTCATGTCATTCAATGGACCGGGAAAATAAAAATGCAGTTTTTGTGTACCCCGCTACCGTATAGCTTCAAAATAAGTTGACAAAAATATGAAAGCTCTGAACGGCCTTCGTCAGAATACATCTTTCAATGTGGGTATATATGTGGGTAGTCCAATCAGGGCAATTTAAATTAAACGTATTGTCTTCAAAACTTAAACGATTTTACTTCTTACGACATTAAAACAATTCTACAGTTGCGTGAATATTAAACACTAATATTCTGGTCAGCACTAATTGCTTTGAAATACACTATGATTAAGGCGATGGATAGCGATTCGTCGAAAACGTGGTATGCTATTGACCGCTCTCAAAAAAGCGAATCCTAAGATGGCTGCCCCGCTATCATAGGCTTGACGCTCCGCTAGTATAACGTTGACCACCTATCACTCTTGAAAATATCAATATTATCTTTGAAACAACGATATGCTAATGCGCGCCGACAACATCTAACATTTTGTTTGTTGGTGTTTACAGGCTGAACAGTCGGTATTGTAACCACAACAAGGTCGAACCAAAGTTTTAAGTACAAAACAAGACTTGGCTAATCAACCATGATAGTTGCAAATAAGCAAAAACTTTTAATCTCCTTACCCAACTTGTTTACCCCAGAAAAATGAAAAACAAACAAACAACATACTATCAACAATAACAATTTTTAATTCAGAATTTATCGAGCAAAGCATTTCATTAATTACTACGACTGCTCATTTTTATGGCGGACAAACAACCACAGAATAGATAGATACAGAAGAACTGCTTCTTTCAACGAGTAAAATCACATCATTTGGCTATTATGGTAGTCAGAAGTCTAAAAGTCTGTCAACCAATGTTACCAATACGTATCGTAACACCAAGTTGAGGTGAAGCAGGACTTGCCGAAAATCAAATAAACCTAGTGAGGTTTACGTTGTACGGCAAAAATCAAGTGTAACTAACTGTAGATTAAGAACTTTGAAAATAAACAAATAAAAAAACAATCCAAATACGTAAAGCCCAACGGCTTAATTGGCGCTCTTGTCTCGACTGTTATTCGTAGATCTTTGATTTCAGACAATCTAAAACTTGTTTTAGCAAATATACGTTATTAGCCAGTAACTGGGTTGAGAAAGTCAGATAGGCAGTCTTTCCATCTTCTTCTTCTTTGTGTTGCTGGAACGACCTGGTTTTTTTTTCAGGTCGTTCCATGTAAAACACTGATGTTTGGCTCCATCCTATTAGTCTGGAAGCCAACGCCAACATGTTTGGCAAAAGCTAAACAAATGATAATGACGTAGATATGTTTCACTTACAACTAGTGGAAGTACTCTCGTGAGAAGCGTTTGTTGAATGAGGATACAAACTAATTGAGAGATTGAAGGACGACTAATTAGTGGGATCGCTACACGCTCACCTACACACGTACATTCCTGTTCATTCGTTCGCTTGGTCTGTATCCACTGGATCGATTGAGATCACTTTACGTACACGCGTTAGTTCTCACTCGGTGCATACAGCTAGCCTTCTGCAGCTATTTATTCTGTGACAACAACCGTCAACTGTTTGCAGAGGGGATACTTTTTAAATAAAGATGTCGTCGTATTTGTGTCGTGGTAACAATGATAATAATTAAGTGGCAACACTCTCTGTTCTTCTGTAAATACTTGTTTGTGGGATTATTGTGGCACTCAGACACTTGATAATTGCAGTTTCTGTTCATCCTTTCCCTGTTTTAAGGAGAACGTTGATTGTGTTAAGGATTTGGTTTAAGCACGATTTTGATTTTTTTTTGTCCTAATTATAGCAAAATAGAATCTAATCTAAATTTGCTCGTTATGTCCCACTGCTGGGCAAAGGCCTCCAACTCCCTCGATTTTTTGAATTAATACTCTATCAACCTGATGATATTTATTTATTAGGGACAAAAACAGCTACACGTTAAGATTTAAATAAAACTATGAGTTGAATAATGAATTGGTAAACATATAACCCACACCATTCTCCACGGATTAATATATTGTGAAAAATAGGGAACGGAAGACTATTGTTCATCCCGTTATTTTCTTAGATATGATAATATACAGGCGTGATGTTATGTATTTGTAATGTTACCTGATTATTTTTCCTACCTACATAGCTCCCGCATAATGTTTCCTGTTCAGTACAGCCACCATAATTTATGGCGGTAGTGATCAATCAATATTATTGGCTGCCAGTCTTGGCTCCGTGTTTCCGAGGTGGTTGGTGACAGTAATTGATATACTTACTCTTACTACAATGGGTCTGTTGTTGTTATTTGCAGCCCATTTAAAAGATAACAAAAAATATCTTACTGTACTGGAATGGCATACATACTTCCTTCAAGCCGGCTGCAGCTATCTAAAAGCCAGCAGTCGTGCTTTCAAATTCAAGTCAAAATCATCTCAGCAAAAATACATGTCAAAAACATGTCAATTCTTAGGGTAAGTAGATTACGATTTCGAGGTTAGTCCCATATTAAAACCTAGCCAAGTGCAAGTCGGACTCGCGTGCAAAGGGTTCCGAACCAATTTAATTTTTTAACATGTGATTTTAACACTACAGACTTCTTGCAGGTTGAGGAGCTCGTGGCTGAAGAATAACAGCCGCACAGATCGATCTTCAAGGTTAAGCAAAGCTTGCCAAGGTTGGTCTGTGGATAGGTGACCGTCTTAACATAACGAGTTTCCTCCGTGCCTTGGAAAGCACGTTAAGCTGTTGGTCCCGGCTGTCATTTGTAAAACTTTGGCAGTCGTTATGGATTGTCAGAAGTCAGTAAATCGGACTCCAGTCTTGCCAAGAAATACCGTGTTACCCATTTAATGGGTTGTGGAGGTCTGGTAAGCAGCCGGTTCACGTAAAATACTGGTATTCAGCTGGATACTGTTTGACTGGAAACCGACCCCAATATAGTTGGGAAAAGGCTAGGCAGATGATGAACTATTACTTGCACTTTTTCATAGGTTCAGTATTTTCAGAGATAACGGGTACCGGCTAGTGTACACCGGATCACCAACGGGTAGGAGCGGAGTGGCCGTGGTGCTGTCTAAGGACCTTCAGGATGGACTCCTTGAAGTAGACCGATGCAGCGACCGGTTGATGCGAGTTAGGGTGCTGTTCGAAGGGTCGGTAACGAACCTAATCAGCGCCTATGCTCCTCAGACTGGTTGCTGTGAGTCTGAAAAGGAGGCCTTCTGGGATGAGTTCGAGGACGTATTACGCGCTATCCCGAATTCCGAAGGTGTTTTGGTTGGGGGGGATCTCAACGGTCACGTAGGTCAGTTTGCTGGAGAGTATGGACGTGTTCACGGTGGTTTTGGTTATGGCCAGCTAAACGCAGAGGGAGTCAATATACTTAGCACATGCGCTGTGTCTGACCTAGCCATCGCGAACACATTCTTTCAGAAGAAGCCCCAGCATCTTATTACGTACCGTGGTGGTGCCTACTCAACCCAAATAGATTACCTGCTGGTGCGACGGTGCCACATTGGCAAGGTTACCAACTGCAAAGTCATCCCAGGCGAAAGCCTAACGGCTCAACACCGCCTCCTTGTCCTGGACTTTGCGGTTGTACCGAAGAAGAGAGTGACCGAGAAACGCAAACCCCGCACTAAGTGGTGGTTGCTTGATGGTCCTAGGCAGTCGGACTTCATCGCGGAGGTCGAGCATCTCAAGATCAGTGCTCCGCATGAGTCCGCTCAAGAGATCTGGAGTAGGATCCATTCAGCAATCACCGGTGCGGGTAAGCGCGTCCTTGGCACTTCTCGTGGTGGCCGCACCATAGGAAAGGAGACGTGGTGGTGGGATGACGGGGTGCAGGAGGCGACTCGGAAGAAGAAGGTTTTATTTAAACAGTGGCAAGGGTCCAACTCTCCGGATGACAGGGAGGCATATGGAGCGGCTAAGCGCGCTTGTAAAAAAGCTGTAGCCAGAGCCCGCAGCAAAAGTCTGGCGCCCTTATACGACAAACTGGAAACTGCGGAGGGGCAAAAGCTTATTTTTAAGCTGGCGCGTGGCCGGGAGAAAGCTACACGGGACATTAGCAAATGTCTTTGTGTAAGGGACGCCCAGGGTAAGCTGCTCTACGATGCCCCCTCTGTTAAGGAGAGATGGTGTACATACTTCGCGGAGCTGTCTAACAAACAGCATCCCCATAACCTTCCTCCGGAACCGCCTCCTAACCTTGGGCTTATTTCCCCTATTTCCCCCGACGAAACCCGCATTGCTCTTCGCCACATGAAGAACCGGAAAGCGGTCGGGCCTGACAATGTGCCAATTGAAGTGTGGAAGGCGATGGGCCCACATGGTGTGGACCTTCTGACGGATCTTTTTAACCGCATCCTGATCACCAAGGAAATGCCGAACCAGTGGCGATTTAGCCTGATTATCCCTGTTTACAAAGGCAAAGGTAGCGTACAGGATTGTGGTAGCTACCGCGGTATCAAGATCATGTGCCACACCATGAAGCTCTTCGAGCGCATCATTGACACACGGCTCCGTAGCGAGTGTGCTGTCTCTGAGTGTCAATATGGCTTCCGGGCGGGTAACAGCACCATGGACGCAGTGTTCGCCTTACGGAATCTGGCTGAGGCTTACAGAGAGAGAAGGAGAGCTTTGCATATGGCCTTTTTAGACCTGCAGAAGGCCTTCGACTGTATACCTCGGCAGTCCATCTGGTGGGCACTGCGCTTCAAGGGCGTTCCCGAGGCCTATATTGACATTATCAGAGATATGTACCGCGATTCCGTGTCCTCTGTCCAGACCGCTGTTGGCGAATCGAATGGCTTCCCAATATCTGTTGGTGTTCACCAAGGCTCGGCTCTTAGCCCGTTCTTGTTTAACGTAGTGCTCGATGTAGTTACGGCAAACATCCAAGATCAGCCTCCATGGCTAATGATGTATGCCGATGACATCGCCCTCGTTAATCAGAACAAAGCCCATCTTGAGCGCAAAGTCAACATTTGGAAGGACACGCTTGAAAACGGTGGTCTGAGACTAAATGTGGCGAAGACTGAGTACATGTCCTGTGGCAGCACGGATACAAACACCATCCGAATAGGTTCGGACCTGATCAGAAAGTCCGATACGTTCAGGTACCTTGGATCCGTGCTGCACGAGTCTGGCAACGTGGACGACGATGTCCAAGCACGTATTGGCGCGGCTTGGGCGAAGTGGCGCGAGGTGACGGGCGTTGTATGCGACCGCAAAATGCCTCCGAAGCTCAAGGGGCAGATATATAAATGCATCATTCGGCCTGTCCTACTGTACGGGGGCGAGTGTTGGCCAGCACTAAGCAGACACACCCAGGAGCTTCGCGTCACGGAGATGAAGATGCTGAGGTGGATGAGTGGCGTAACGCGATCCGATCGCATGCGCAACTCTTACATCCGAGGTAGTCTTGGTGTCCGTGACGTGGGGGAAAAACTGCAAGAGTGTCGTCTGCGATGGTATGGCCACATCATGCGCCGCCCTATGGAGTACGTTGGTCGGAGATGCATGAATATGGCTGTTCTTGGGGCTAGGCCCCGTGGTCGCCCTCGCAAGCGCTGGCTGGACGTCGTCAAGTCTGACATGAGAGCCAATGGCCTGACTGAGAAGGATGTTGAAGACCGGGCAAAGTGGAGGAAGCTAAGTAGGAAGGCGGACCCTGGCAATAGCCGGGATTAACGCCAGGTGGAAGAGTATTTTCAGAGATAAGGCGCCCCCCATTATCTCTTGGTCTCAATGGAAATTTTTCGTCTAATTTCTTAAATAACTTCAAAACTATTATTTATTTTAAAAATTATGAAAAAAAAATACAATCAACACCCTCACAGTTAGCTCTTTCATTTGATATGTCACACAATACAGTTTGAAAACATTTTTTTTATATTCTAGTTTGACCCCCAAAAGTGGCCCCCATATTCAAAATGTACTTATTTACGCAACGCTTCCGTATTTGGGTCACAGAAGTCCATTATGTAAAGCAAATTTCAATAGAATCGGTCTAGTAGATCCAGGGAAAACTGGCTGACAGACGGATAGACAGACAGACAGACGTGTGATCCTATAAGGGTTCCGTTTTTTGTGGATGTTCAGAACCCTAAAAAGTGTTCATAATGATGAGTAAAAAAACATCTTTTCAAGTATTGCGTTAATTCTGTAAAATGTTGTACGTAAATATGTAAAGTTTTCTCAACTTTCGTCTTGGACTGCAACCAGCTTCAACCTAGGACACAAATTACCAGCAAACTATCTGAGAAAATATGATACGAAACAAGGTCCAAAAAACCTAGAAGGTCAACAAAATCTTTGTAAAGGTTGCAAGAAATAAGTATTACCTACATTGTTAGTTTTGTATTTTATACTCTCAAGTCAATACAAAAATCAAGTGTATCTTAACCCGCAGATCTACAAAACTTCGCACAAAGTCAAAGCAAAGCAAAGGAAAGCAAAATGCGTTTGACTTCGAACTGACTTGTTTTGCAAGTATATGCTCGCAATTTAAATTTGTAATAAGCTTCGCATGCTAAAGAAAAACATCCTCGAGGAACTCTTGTTAATAATACAGTGTTGGACCAGTTACAGTAACGCCATCTGTTGCCTTGTTTGTGAACTTTAAGTGCTGCGTAGCGCGAACGTAATTATGTTTGTCCAAATTAATTATTGCTTTGGAGGAGTATTTGGTGGTTTGATTATTGTATTTATTTTTGTTTTTCAGTATTGTGAATCGTGAAGATTTTCCTCTTTATCTTTTTTAAAGAAAAGTGTTTGTATATGTTATCATTACGAGACAACAAACAAACAACGAAACAAACATCTGGAACAAACAGAGTAGAATGGGACAGTTGATATTATAATGCCTTTCATATCTAATACTGGACAATACCTGGAAATACTGGACTGTTCATAAAATGTTTTATAATAGAAAGCAACACTATTGCTGAATGTCATATGTAGGCTAATTTTATGTTTGACGAGGCCAGCTAAGGCCAGTGCCTCCCAGGACGCTCCGCCCGTGGGCTGGAGGAGTCGTTTAATGATTTTCTATCTTAAAAAAAAAGGCCAATAAAAATATAAATTGAATATTAAAAAGTGTTTTTTTTTTGTAAGCAAACCTCAAAAAAAACGGTCTGTAGCTATTGTTATATTTGATTTAAAGGTACAACTTTATTTTACTACGTTAAAGTTTGAACAATTAAAAAAAAAAATGTACACATTTCTAACAGTACAGAAACAAACTTGCGATATTCTACCGTACGAGAATATTCTAGTTTTTAGGTCCAGCCACAAATTGGTTGGCCGTATTGTCGTAAGTTTTCACCTTAGAGCGCAGAAACAAAAGAGATGTGCCAAAAGCGTGGTGCATTTGTTTTGTTTACACTGTAGATAATATTTAGCAGAGCAACACTCACTCCGAATATTACACGAAGAAAATATAGTGTATGTTTTCAAAAACAGCGTACAATATGGTAGATAACTAAAAGAATCTAATAAGTCGGTCAGATATGTTTCTAAAAAATACGTGTCCAATTATATTGTTTATAATATTTGTTCACTGTATCGTCAAGTGACGACTTGTAAGACGTACACTTTTTACAGAATTGTGACGTAACAAGCGCCTGATCTTTGTTGCGTTTTTTTATCTTTGATAAAGAAATCTGGCCAAGGGCGTGTCGGACTCGCGTGCAAATTTTTGAAGTGAAAACTTCTTTAACGGAGCTGTGCATGTTTTTGTGGACATGACAGGACATGTGAACCTGATCGAAAGTTTGTAATAAGATCTCGTGTCCTGCAAACTTCTTTAGCGGCGTTGTGCACTTTATTGCGATCGGTAAAAAAATTAAACTCGCGTCAAGACACGTGACATGATTGAAAATTCGTAAGAAGGTCACGTGTCCTGCAAACTTCTTTAGCAGCGTTGTGCACCCTTTTTTGATGGGAAAAAAATGTTAAACTCGCGTCAGGACACGTGACCTGATCGAAAATTCGTAAGACGGAGGGAGAGAAGCACGTATTCAAGTATTCACTTCTGCCGGCACTCCCGGAATGCAACCCGTTGTTCTTTTTAACATGCAATTTTTACAGTTTATGTAGATAACTTATAGGTTTTTTCTGTGATCTTAAGGTAAAGATTTATTATCTCCATTTTTTTTGAAAATTTTAGGATTAGTAGTTTCGGAGATAAATCCTCACAAAAAGCCCTTTCATTTGATATGGCTCACGATATTGTTCAAAAACTTTTTTTGTTAATTTCTAGTTTTGCCCCCAAAAGTGATCCACACCCATACAAAAATTTAGGAATCAGGAATCATCGTTATTTTTTTTATTTGTGATGGGTTTGCTCTTAGTCTAGGTCAGAGATTGTAAATTTAGCCTAATTTTCTTCTAAATTCTAAAGCTTGCCTACCTCTCACCCAGTTTTTAGAATTAATTAGATGTGTGTCACTAAGTTATTAGTGAGTGTAGGTTTCAAGAGGCTTTTTTAGGGACCCGTACCAAAAGGGTAACCAATGGGGTTCCGTTGGTCGACGGAACCCCGGACGAACGGACAGACATCGGAGACTTAGTAATAGAACCCTATTACTAAGCCTCCGATGTCTGTCCGTCCGTCTTTCCTCCATCTTTCTGTCAGCGGGCTGTATTTCAAGAACCGTTACAGTTAAAAGTTTCACAGGAAGTGTATTTTTATTGCCGCTATAATAACAATGACAAAAATTAAATTAAATTAAAATTAACGGGGGCTCCTATACAAGAAACGTGTTTTATCTGTTATTGGTAGGTACGGAACCCTTCGTGTGAGAGCCCGACTCGCACTTGGCCGGTTATTTAGTTAGTTCTGTGTACAGAAGACTAAATTGACTAGCTTTCTAGCTATATCTTGAAAGAATTTTCTCGTGTATAATGGGTTTATTATTTATTTATTTATTTACATATACTTTTTTTTTTACTTTATTTAAATTAAAACATATGAAGGAAACTTTAAACTAAAACAAATACAATTGGCGGCCTTATCGCATTCCGCGATCTCTTCCAGGCAACCTGGAAATGGATAGGGATAGCCTGGACAAGAAATGGGGAAGTAGTTGTAGAACGCAAGACGGGTGATATTTTTATTCCCCACACAAAAACAAAAATGACATTGAGTCCCAGCTTAGTTTCCAAAGTCAACATATCTCCAGTTTCTACGATCCAAGGTCCAAGGAAACCAAAGAAACCCTATTACTAAGCCTATGATGTACGTCCGTCCTTCCTCCATCTTGCTGTCAGCGGGCTATATTTCAAGAACCGTAAACCGTGAGTGTATTTTTACTGCCGCTATAACAACAATGATAAAAATTAAATTAAATTAAAATTAACGGAAGCCCATACAAGAAACGGGTTTTATTTTTGTTTTTGGTACGGAACCCTTCGTGTGAGAGCCCGACTCGCACGTGGCCAGGTTTTTTAGTTAGTTCTGTGCACAGAAGGCTAGATTGACTAATGTGCTAGCTTTATCTTGAAAAAAATAAATATGTATTTCGGGTTTAAGTAGTTGTAGAACGCAAAAGGGGTCATATTTTTTCTTCCCCACACAAAAACAGATGACATTGAGACCCAGCTTAGTTTCCAAAGTCAACATATCTCCAGTTTCTACGATCCAAGGTCCAAGGAAACTTCCGCAAGGCCAACTGGACCCCTATAATCGTTGGAAGACGGTATATTTGGTTTGCCACGCGAACGACTCCGGGTAGGTTGCCATTAGAAGGGTGGGAACATTTTCTTATTTACCCAGCCATTCGGGACGCTCGTGTTAAGGACGGCTCGTTTTCAGGTGCTGGATATTCTGTGGCCTGTGGAAAAATAGAAGTGCAAGTACTTACCTAGTCTGCTACAGGTTAAAAGTGTTTTTAGTTTAGATATGTACAGGTAAACAGCGATAGAGCTGCAAAGATTTTCTGGTGAAATCTTGGTTCCGTCTTTGTCTGCGACTTTATGTCGTTTTGATTGGTTTTCATTTCAGGAGTTGCTCTTAAATACTGAATAGATCCCCACAGTTGTCTTTAATACAGAAATTCTCATCCTGGTTTTCTTTGTCTTCAAAAAATGCAGAATAAAAGTTTTCGTTATTATTTTTAAAATCTTCAGAAGGTTTTTGGCCGGATCTAAAGCCACAACATTAACGGATCGTTTCAACTCCGTGCCGTAACCGAAGAATCACCCGTTAAGTGCTCACTTAAGTTGAGTCGTGTTAAATTACTGACAAGAAAAAAAAAAAACTCCTCGATCCCAATCTAAGTGTTCTATCTCCATTTTCATTACAGCGTAATGATTTTAAGTAGTCCCCTGCTACGAAGTCGCTTGATTTTAACCTGAGATTAAGATTCAAGATAAGATTTGAATCTTTTAAAACGGAAACCTAGGATATTCCCTATGCCTTCCGATATTGCGTCAGTATTTTTCGTTAAACGTTTTGTGAGCACCTGCGAGATTTAGAATAATCTGCTCGCGTGTGTGAGTGCTATGAATATTTGAGCAGGCGTTTAGAGCGTCATCATCGCTTGTTTGGATTTTGATGTTGTATTGTTATATGTTATACGTCCTTATTATTTTGATTCATACTAAATACCCTTGTTTGGTCCGTTTTTGTATGGTCCGTTGCCATCTTAAAGACCCAAGCCAACCTCACCTGCTAGCGGTGCACCCTGCTGTCCAACGGACGAGGCTCTGGCGAACCTGGTTTCCCTCTTGTAGGGTTGTGGGGGTCAGACGGCTGGTCGCCCCACGTAAAACCAACTTCAGTCATATATGTATGGAGAGAAACAAGTTAGGTAAGGGTACTCGGTCTAGGGCGTCGCCGCATAACGACGCGCAGGCACATCGCCCTAAACCTGCGATAAGTGGGCTAGGGCTACCGTGTCAAGTACGGGCACGGCTAAAGAGGATAGTACCCAAGAAGAAGTTCCGCTTTGCCACCTGGAACATTGGCTCCCTAACCGGACGTTGCCAAGAACTCGCAGACGTACTTGCGAAGCGTCGGGTCCAGTGCGCCTTCCTTCAGGAGACGCGCTGGAAGGGAAATAAGTCACGTGACATCGGGCAGGGGTACCGGCTAGTGTACACCGGATCACCAGCGGGTAGGAGCGGAGTGGCCGTGGTGCTGTCTAAGGACCTTCAGGATGGACTCCTTGAAGTAGACCGATGCAGCGACCGGTTGATGCGAGTTAGGGTGCTGTTCGAAGGGTCGGTAACGAACCTAATCAGCGCCTATGCTCCTCAGACTGGTTGCTGTGAGTCTGAAAAGGAGGCCTTCTGGGATGAGTTCGAGGACGTATTACGCGCTATCCCGAATTCCGAAGGTGTTTTGGTTGGGGGGGATCTCAACGGTCACGTAGGTCAGTTTGCTGGAGAGTATGGACGTGTTCACGGTGGTTTTGGTTATGGCCAGCTAAACACAGAGGGAGTCAATATACTTAGCACCTGCGCTGTGTCTGACCTAGCCATCGCGAACACATTCTTTCAGAAGAAGCCCCAGCATCTTATTACGTACCGTAGTGGTGCCTACTCAACCCAAATAGATTACCTGCTGGTGCGACGGTGCCACATTGGCAAGGTTACCAACTGCAAAGTCATCCCAGGCGAAAGCCTAACGGCTCAACACCGCCTCCTTGTCCTGGACTTTGCAGTTGTACCGAAGAAGAGAGTGACCGAGAAACGCAAACCCCGCACTAAGTGGTGGTTGCTTGATGGTCCTAGGCAGTCGGACTTCATCGCGGAGGTCGAGCATCTCAAGATCAGTGCTCCGCATGAGTCCGCTCAAGAGATCTGGAGTAGGATCCATTCAGCAATCACCGGTGCGGGTAAGCGCGTCCTTGGCACTTCTCGTGGTGGCCGCACCATAGGAAAGGAGACGTGGTGGTGGGATGACGGGGTGCAGGAGGCGACTCGGAAGAAGAAGGTTTTATTTAAACAGTGGCAAGGGTCCAACTCTCCAAATGACAGAGAGGCATATGGAGCGGCTAAGCGCGCTTGCAAAAAAGCTGTAGCCAGAGCCCGCAGCAAAAGTCTGGCGCCCTTATACGACAAGCTGGAAACTGCGGAGGGGCAAAAGCTTATTTTTAAGCTGGCGCGTGGCCGGGAGAAAGCTACACGGGACATTAGCAAATGTCTTTGTGTAAGGGACGCCCAGGGTAAGCTGCTCTACGATGCCCCCTCTGTTAAGGAGAGATGGTGTACATACTTCGCGGAGCTGTCTAACAAACAGCATCCCCATAACCTTCCTCCGGAACCGCCTCCTAACCTTGGGCTTATTTCCCCCGACGAAACCCGCATTGCTCTTCGCCACATGAAGAACCGGAAAGCGGTCGGGCCTGACAATGTGCCAATTGAAGTGTGGAAGGCGATGGGCCCACATGGTGTGGACCTTCTGACAGATCTTTTTAACCGCATCCTGATCACCAAGGAAATGCCGAACCAGTGGCGATTTAGCCTGATTATCCCTGTTTACAAAGGCAAAGGTAGCGTACAGGATTGTGGTAGCTACCGCGGTATCAAGATCATGTGCCACACCATGAAGCTCTTCGAGCGCATCATTGACACACGGCTCCGTAGCGAGTGTACTGTCTCTGAGTGTCAATATGGCTTCCGGGCGGGTAACAGCACCATGGACGCAGTGTTCGCCTTACGGAATCTGGCTGAGGCTTACAGAGAGAGAAAGAGAGCTTTGCATATGGCCTTTTTAGACCTGCAGAAGGCCTTCGACTGTATACCTCGGCAGTCCATCTGGTGGGCACTGCGCTTCAGGGGCGTTCCCGAGGCCTATATTGACATTATCAGAGACATGTACCGCGATTCCGTGTCCTCTGTCCAGACCGCTGTTGGCGAATCGAATGGCTTCCCAATATCTGTTGGCGTTCACCAAGGCTCGGCTCTTAGCCCGTTCTTGTTTAACGTAGTGCTCGATGTAGTTACGGCAAACATCCAAGATCAGCCTCCATGGCTAATGATGTATGCCGATGACATCGCCCTCGTTAATCAGAACAAAGCCCATCTTGAGCGCAAAGTCAACATTTGGAAGGACACGCTTGAAAACGGTGGTCTGAGACTAAATGTGGCGAAGACTGAGTACATGTCCTGTGGCAGCACGGAAACAAACACCATCCGAATAGGTTCGGACCTGATCAGAAAGTCCGATACGTTCAGGTACCTTGGATCCGTGCTGCACGAGTCTGGCAACGTGGACGACGATGTCCAAGCACGTATTGGCGCGGCTTGGGCGAAGTGGCGCGAGGTGACGGGCGTTGTATGCGACCGCAAAATGCCTCCGAAGCTCAAGGGGCAGATATATAAATGCATCATTCGGCCTGTCCTACTGTACGGGGGCGAGTGTTGGCCAGCACTAAGCAGACACACCCAGGAGCTTCGCGTCACGGAGATGAAGATGCTGAGGTGGATGAGTGGCGTAACGCGATCCGATCGCATACGCAACTCTTACATCCGAAATAGTCTTGGTGTCCGTGACGTGGGGGAAAAACTGCAAGAGTGTCGTCTGCGTTGGTATGGCCACATCATGCGCCGCCCTATGGAGTACGTTGGTCGGAGATGCATGAATATGGCTGTTCTTGGGGCTAGGCCCCGTGGTCGCCCTCGCAAGCGCTGGCTGGACGTCGTCAAGTCCGACATGAGAGCCAATGGCCTGACTGAGAAGGATGTTGAAGATCGGGCAAAGTGGAGGAAGCAAAGTAGGAAGGCGGACCCTGGCAATAGCCGGGATTAACGCCAGGTGGAAGACTAAATACCCTTGTTTATAAATATTCTACCAGTTTATAAGTATTAATTCTGACAACCCAGCCGAGTTTTCAGGCACATTAAACAAAGCAAGCAAGAGAAAGACAATTTTAAGCTTATCAGAATTTCCAAAGACTTCAGCTCATTGACAGACCGCCCAAAAAAAACCATGCATGAGAAGCCAAGTTCACAAGTTAGCAAAATCTGAAACGCAAAGTGTCGCAGTTTGCAGCTCGGCTGGCAATATTAAACGGGCCGCACATTATCCGAGAGGAATATTCATGAGATAGCGACCGCATCGCAAACTGAACGCACTGCTCTCCACACATATGTGAAATATACGTGTGTTTAATAATATAAAGTCTTTTATTGCCTGGTTTATTCAAGGAAACCACCTCGTTTAGCCAGGCAAAAAAGGTCGGGTTTGCAGAATTTGTTTGAAAGAGTCACCGCGGCCCTGGAACGCAAATGCCATTAGGAGGAACAATGATAGATTTTAGTCAATAAAAGTCTGTCACTCCCTTCTGTTCCGCCTAAAGCGGGAGGAGTCCTTTGATGATTGCTCATTCTTAAAAAAGTGTGCCTAATACAATATAAGCTGTCTTATACTGTGTGGTTTTATTCAAGAAAGCCACCTCCTTTAGGCTGCCAAAGAAGGTCAGACTTAATCTGAAAATGGCAACAACTACTTACTACTACTGGCTATAAACCTGGGGATCCTTTAATCAAAAGGGGAAAGGTTATTCTACCCAAAAGACATAGTCATCTACTTCATCGCTTACAATTAAGTCAAAAGTAAGTGAAAAGTATTAAGACGAGTATTGTTGAGTTCCTGGATTAACGCAGTACTTCTTTTTGATACTCATCAGTACACAATAAACAACTTAAATCGGTCCCAAAATACGCCAATGACCATCCTCCTACGCAGAAACATTTTCTGGAATAAGCATCAATAAATACAACATTTGTATAGCTGTTTACGTCGCAGAAATTCAAAGAAAAAGCTTTCAGCTGTCCACTTATGCCACAAGAGGCATCCATATTCTCCACATACCCTAACTGAACTCTTAGGCTTATAATAAAGTCAATAAAGCAAAGTGAAAAAGCCTAAACGAGCAGACGGGAATCAACAAAACCTTTAGTCGTCATAGCAGGCTCATAAAAATATAGGAACTGTCCCACAACCTCAGTTAAGTAGCTAGATAACTGAAAATCAAGGGAGTGTGAGACCTAAGACCTTGTGATAAGGTTGTCTCGGAAAATTCTTGATGGTATTTTATCGCTGGTGATATGTCTAGTGATAAATAAGAGGGCTGACTTTGAGTGATAGTGGGCACATTTACGGGCCCGAAGCTTCCCACTCAGATTCGTGTTTGCTTTGTAGAAATGTCTTTTGCTCTAATAAATTAAGATGGCGAATTATTGTGATGTTTTTGGGTAATTAATGTTAGGTTCTGTGAATAGTGTATTTTAGTTAAGTCTGTGTTATATCTGTTAGGGAGGAATGGTGGTTATTTGTGGGCTCTTGAGGTTTCGGGGTAGTTTTGATGAGCTCTTGTATTTGCAATGTTGGGCTTGTGCACTCTATGATGAACTTAATTTGCTGGAAAAAAAAATTAAATACCTGAATAAACTGACTACTGCCTCTTTCAAGCGTATTCATAAAACATGGATCCTAAAAAAATCGAATGATTTTCAGGTAAGAGCTAAAATGTAGATTAATAAACGTCTTACATTTTAGAAAATCATTTAAGAAATAGCCGTAGTGCAACGTTCTTTTATGACATGAATGTATTTTCTTAAAATATCTCCCTGTATACTCTATCTATACTAATATATAAAGCTGGAGTGTTTGTTTGTTTGCTTGAACGCGCTAATCTCAGGAACTACTGGTCCGATTTGAAAAAATATTTCAGTGTCAGAAAGCCCATTTATCTAGGAAGGCTATATATCATCACGCTAATTACGCTAAGACTAATAGGAGCGCAGCAGACGAAGTTGCGCGAGTCAACTAGTCAAAAATACGTTTTCCACAGTAACCAATATCACGCAATGTGTATGTTAAACTTTTTCAAAACATTTATCAATTTGGATGCAATATTTTCTAATTCAATTTTAAAGCACTGAATTAACAAGAAACATACCATTTTCTCACAGTACAAGACCAACTTAAAAATAAAACACCCACTACATCATCTCAGCACTTAAATACGGAGTCTTATAGCGTTAAAAACAGCGACATATACTCTCGCAAGTGGGGGAATGTATCCCATTTAGCTAAACGCTTACAGGGAACCACTCCGCCAAGATGGATCATGATGAATGATACTGAACACCAATTACTTGGAATTTTTCTCATCTAACTCCCGGTTTTCTTGACAAGGTTTAAAATTAATGTTTTCGTGATTAAGATGCTGTTAATGTGGAATGGTTTTTGATAGAAATGTCTTTGGAAAAGCTCAAGGCTTTGTTAAGCCTGATGTTTGGGCGAGAAATCTTTTTTTTTTTTTTTTTTTTTTACTATTGATAGGCACGCGTTTGACCACTATCTCACCTGATTGCGCTATTAAATGTTGTTTTGTATGATAAATGACATGCCTTTTACTTTGAAACCTTATAATCTTCTAGCTGACCCGTTCCCATTTCGTTAGGCAGTATTTTTCGCGTTAATTTATGGTACTTGTCTCACCGCCGGCGAGGAAGCGAGTAACAGCTACTCTTTACTAGCGACTGTTTGCTCGCTGAAGAAAGGGACAAAAGATATAGATCTCGTGTCAGTAAAAGAGACACATACATTCATAGTCAATAGCTAGCTGTTCACACTGCCGGCGAGTAGCTCTTACCTCTAGTTGATCGCAGCGACAAGAGCTGTTAAAGATTGTACTCGCTCAGCGACACTCGCTCGGCGATGCTCGCTTGGCGGTCAGAACAACCAAACTGCGGTAATTTCTACCTATAGTGCGGGCCGGAGCGAGTATCGCGAGAAAAAGCCCGTCGCACTAAAGCACTCGCAGAAAGCCGAGCGTCTAAACTATCGAAACTTTTCACTCGCTACTCGCTGATCGCCAACTGTTTCGAGTTTGAAGCTTTACTCGCTACTTGCTGATCACCGGCGGTGAGACAAGTGCCTATAATTATACATTTTTGACGCTCACAAAAACGTGGTTTTCTATTGGTAAAAGAATTTTCAACATCGGTTCAATAGATCCAAAGATTACCCCCAACAACCTTACAAACTCACTTTACCTCTTCATAATATTATAGTATAGATGGTAGCTCCTTACATTTTGAATTGAGCTACATGATCACTGACACAGAACTGACTGGACAGGCCCAGTATTCCTACATATGAATATGTTTTTCTGTCATGAAGAAACGACTTAAGACATTACCCTACTATAAGTTCCCACATGCTGTAGGTACTTATAGTAAAATCCATTTAAAATAATTATATTATTGACTTTTAGATCACGAATTCTAAAAGGAACCTATATCATAATATATGCTGGTGGATTCGAATGCTAATGATATTTAAATTAATTCTTTGTTTCCTAATAGCTACAACCTGGGAGTCATTAAGTCAAGAGTGAATAAGTTACTTCTAGGCAAGCGTGCTCCATCTTCAACCACATCATCGCTTACCAACAGGTATGATCGTCAATCATAAAATATCTTTAAAATCGAGTAGCTCATCATGAGTTCATTAATTTACATACTGCAGCAAATCAAATTCCTCCTAACTATTGCATTCTTAAAACCCCTTTAAATTATCAAAGTATGAATATTAGCGAAAAACCTGCCAAGTGCGAGTCGGACTCGCACACGAAGGGTTCCGTACCATAAACCTTATTTTTTTACCTATTACGATTCTTGAGATACAGCCCGCTGACAGACAGACGGACGGACAGCGAAGGCTTTGTAATAGGGTACCGTTGTTTACCCTTTGGAAAACTGAGGAGTGGTGTCTCTCAAGGGGCCACTAACTCTAGTCTCCTATCCAGCCCTTTAACCGTTGTATGTCAGTTACTTGTGATTTTCCTTGAAGTTAACAAGTGAAGTTCAGCAGGTGATACCCGGGGAACACTTAGTAGAGCTAGGTATCAATCTTCAACTCCGGCACTGTGGGTGGTTTGAACGGTGTGGGGACAAAAATGTTTTATTTATTTGCGATGTGTATTGAATAGATGTGTAGAAACATATTTATTTATTGATCAACAACGAAACTACGTACTTTCCGTGTGTAATATTATTGTTGATCAATAAATAAATTAGTGACCCAAGAGCTCGCTTTTACTTTGGGCAGAGATTAAGTATTGCCATTCAACGTGGCAGTCGTCAGTCTCTTGGGCACGTTACCAGCTGACAGCGTTGAGGACGAATTTTTTTAGACTAAAATTTTGTCTTTTGTTAACATAGTATATTTTTTTATTTTAGTAATTATTGTTAATTTGTTAATAATTTAATTATCATCTACAACCAAATTGTATAAATAGATGGTATACATGTTAAAAATAACTTTTATATTTTACAAATAATTGTGTAATCCATTGTATTCATTATCTGATATTATAAAATCAAAAGTATAACTCTGTCTATCGATTTTGCTAACACTTCACGTCCTATCAACTGTATAGTTTTGGATTATATGTAATTATGTATGTTCCTTTCGGATAGTTTCCATTTTACACGCGAGCGAAGTCGCTGGCAGAAGCTAGTTTATCCAATGTAGTAGGCCTTTTTTTTTGGGATGGGAAATCATTAAATGACTCCTCCCACTCTGGGTACAGCAGGAGGGAGTGTCAGAATCTTACTGACTAAAACCCATCCGTGGTCCTCCTAGTGCCCTTTGCGTTCCAGGGTACGGTGCCTCTTTCGAACAAAGTCCGCAGCCCCAGCAGGCACTAGCCCTAGTGGGCCCCGTCTTTTGTGCTGACATCTCCTTGAGGCGCGTTGACCCGGGCCTGGTTCTGATCAGACGGCGAGCCACGCAATGCTCGCCGTCCGCAGACCCGCGCCTACGGTGGCCAAGAATCGTCCGACTCCCGACGCTCGAGGCGTCTTCTTCTGTTGCGGCGGCTGGGGCGTGAAGTTTCCCTCTCTCTCACGCGTTCGGATTATAGATATAAGATATAAGAAACTGTTTTTTATATATCTGTGGTTCGGCTAATCTAGTAGGCCTGTGGTAATAATACTCAAACTATTCAATAATGCGCTCCAACTGCTATGAAATCCGCTCCATCAATGTCTCATTAGTACCGATGAGGGGTCGAATATTATACTCAATTCAATTTGCGTCATTCATATGATTTGCAGCTTTGCTTAATTCATCTTTCGTTTTTATTACCATAATTCACAGTAGACGAAAAAAATATCAGATTATTTCGTAGAATAATTAAAATGAGCACAAACTGGAGGAAAGAAACGCGAGCAATAAATGGAAAGGCGGTTTTCCAGGATTGGGTTGGAACAGGCTAATTAAAAAACTAATTTATACACGAAGCGAAGGTATGGAATGGGACGTTTGGGAAGATATGGGACAGAGAGGCCTTCGCCCAGCACTTGGACACAATAGGCATTTTTAGGGTTCTGTACCCGAAGGGTAACCAACGAAACCCACTAAGCCTCCGCTGTCCGTTCGTCCATCTGTCCGTCTGTCAGCGGGCTGTATCTCAGGAACCGTAACAGGTAGACAGTTGAAATTTTCACAGTTTGTGTATTTCTGTTGCCGCTATAAAAAAGTAATAAAAAAGGAGGTTTTTCCATTACGTACCGTGTTACCCAGTTAATGGGTTGTGGAGGTCTGGTAGGCAGCCGCTCCTCGTAAAATACCTACTGGTATTCAGCTAAATCCGGCTTGACTGGAAGCCGACCCCAATATAGTTGGGAAAAGGCTAGGCAGATGAATAAAAAAGGAGGTTTATGGTACGGAACCCTTCGTATGCGAGTCCGACTTGCACTTGGCCAGTTTTTATTACACATTTGCTGTCGACCACAAGCTCATCCGATGGAAATTAACTTATTAATCACTTTTTGGGTCTCTTTACTTAGAGACCCAAAAACAAAAAGCTATTTAATTTTGTCCAGCTCACGCAACAATAGGACCTCAGTGCAACGACATGAGCGGATGCTAACTCTCTCCACCGCCTGATATTGCACCGAGCACGTTTGTACTTTAGCAATAACATTTAAATAGCTCCTTTATACTAAGTTTTGATTGAAACTGTCGATTACTTACCTTATTAGTAGAGTGATCGAACTCGCAGGTAGTTTGTGAAAGGATTAATTTTGATGTTATGTGAGTCTTAGTACTGAGATGGATTGAAGTATTGTGTTTGTCAGCTTTGTTTAACTAGTTTTTTAGGGTTCCGTGCCCAAAGGGTATCCAACGGAACCCTATTACTAAGCCTCCGCTGTCCGTCCGTAGGTCCGTCTGTCTGTCAGCGGGCTGTATCTCAAGAACCGTAATAAGTAGACAGTTGAAATTTTCACAGTTTGTGTATTTCTGTTGCCTCTTTAACAAGAGTAATTAAAAAGGAGATTTATGGTACGGAACCCTTCGTATGCGAGTCCAACTTGCACTTGGCCAGTTTTTATTACACGTTTGCTGTTGACCACAAGCTCATCCGATGGAAATTAACTTATTAATCACTTTTTGGGTCCTTTTACTTAGAGACCCAAAAACAAAAAAAATATTTAGTTTTGTCCAGCTCACGCAACAATAGGACCTCAGTGCAACGACATGAGCGGATGCTAACTCTCTCCACCGCCTGATATTGCACCGAGCACGTTTGTACTTTAGCAATAACATTTAAATAGCTCCTTTGTACTAAGTTTTGATTGAAACTGTCGATTACTTACCTTATTAGTAGAGTGATCGAACTAGCAGGTAGTTTGTGAAAGGATTAATTATGATGTTATGTGAGTCTTAGTACTGAGATGGATTGAAGTATTGTGTTTGTCAGCTTTGTTTAACTAGTTTTTTAGGGTTCCGTGCCCAAAGGGTATCCAACGGAACCCTATTACTAAGCCTCCACTGTCCGTCTGTCCGTCCATCCCTCTGTCAGGAGGCTGTATCTCAAGAACCGTAATAGGTAGACAGTTGAAATTTTCACAGATTGTGTACATCTATTGCCGCTATAACAATAAATTATTAAAATTAAGCTTAATGGTACGGAACCCTTCGTGTGCGAGTCCGAATCGCACTTGGTTTTTTTTCCTTTGGCAACTGTGAGTCTAGAATCTAAGCCTCTAGTATCTAGGAGCTAGTAGTTTTGGCCTTAGTTACGGTCGTTTTCTACTCTGAATCACCTAACTACTAAGAATAAATGACAACACGATTTGACAGTAACTGACAAATCGTGTTGTCATTCATTCTTAGTTCGGGTTCGGGACTACTCGTAAGTCCGTAGGTGATAGGTGTAGGAAACGCTCGCAACTAAGGCTGAAACTACGGACTTTGGGCTTAGAGAATAGACCCCCAGAGCCAATGACGACCATAATATAGTAATTCGTAGCAAATGTAACGCAGCTTTTCAATTGACTTTGGCACACCCATGACTCCAGTGCCTGCCGGGGTGCGGAATCCGTTCGAAAGAGGCAACCCTGGAACGCAAAGGGCAGTAGGAGGAACACGGATGGGTTTTAGTCAGTAAGAGTCTGACACTCCCTTTCGCTACGCCCAGAGCGGAAATTGTCATTTGATGATTTCCCATCCTTAAAGAAAAAAAAAAAACAGCCAGGACTGGATAAATTTATTCATATAGATATGGAAAAACTTATTCTCCAAACTGACCGCTTTTTCTCAACAGTAAACAAAAAATTAATAACCTCCAAAAAAAAGACATTCACGTCAAAAACAGAACATTATAAACTCACCTCGGCCATATTCAATCGGAAATACAACCCATTTGGTTCACATCGGTACAATAAACACAATAAAATAAAGAAAATGTCCTAACAACTAACCACTGCGTGTTTTTGACATAAAAGGGAAAGGGGAAGGGAGGGGGGAATCGTAAAGTTGTCAGATCCAGAACGCAGTAAATATTGACCCACTGGGCTGCGATATGGGAACAACCGTTTTAGTTTTGTGAATAACATAAATATGAGGTTTATTGGGTAAGTATTACCTAATTCTTTTATGTCTCAGAAAAGGTTTTTAGATTTTAAGAAGATTCAATTAAGGTTTGAGATGTTTAACTACTGTGTACCAACTGAATTTCGTATTTGGAGTTACGAAAATTATCAAAACCATTCTAGACCTGCTAGTCTATTCTGTAAGTAACCATTTCGATATCGAGCTTCACCTGAGTGAGATAGCTCACAAAGTGAACTTTATTCCACACAACATAAAGGTCTTATCTTTATACTCACCTCGGATTCCGCTGTCGAGACTCGAAAATCGGTCTAACGTTGGTAGACTTTGACAAAATTAAATACTCAATTTCAGATTGTTGTGTGTTTTGTATGTGAGATTAAGTTTGTAAACGGACCCACGATGCAGGAGAAATTCATAATGTGGGCTACTGTATTTTTTTTTTTTTTTTCTGAGAAATCGAAGGTATTATGACTAGAAATCAGACAAAAATATATTTAGACTAGCGTTCCCATAGAAATTCAGGAAATCCTCTCTTACTCCCCATGGACCTCACCAAAGAACCTACATGCCAAATTTCATCTTTCTACGACCAGATCCCAAGTCTGCTATTTTAAAAAAAATCGTCATTCCAACACGATCCCATTGTCATTTTTAACCGACTTCAAAAAAAGTAGGAGGTTCTAAATTCGGTTGCATTATTTTTTTATGTTTGTTACCTCATCACTCCGTCATTTATGAACCGATTTGGAAAAATCTTGTTTCATCTGAAAGGGTATACTTCCCGATTGGTCCCATTGTCACCAAGTTACAATCTGATGATGGGATCTTATGAAAATCGAGGGCAACTTTCAAATTTTATAGGCACATACAATGTTTTTCATTAACTTTCTAACGTAATTTAGATATTTGTGCCTGGTAATCATCATCTTATGTTGCTGAGCTGATGATGAAAGGTATAAATTAGGTTCTGATGATGAGATCCCATGAAAAATGTTTAGCGATATTTTCGCCAATTCTCAGCCGATTTTTTTTGAAGAATACTTTCCTGGACTGGTTCTATTTCAAATTAGTCAACAAATTTTTAAATTAACTTCGAACTTTCTTCCGAAGTTATTTTGTACCTTGTAATGTTTTGGTTTTGGAAGTTGGTTGTATTTTTTGTAAAAAAGTTCTGCTACAGGAGTTTCGACTGCACTTTTTCTGTCAGTCACTCAGTAACGGTAGAATTTTATATATTAGGATTTGAGCCAGTTTTTACTCATAAACTTGGGTATCGTTTTATCCGGTTTATAGGTTGTGGAAATAAGATCCGGACAACCGGTCAGGTCAGTTGCTCCAAATAAAATACTAGTAGTCAGCAGCATCTCGTTTTAAAGCCAACCGCAACATTTTTGGGAAAAAAGCAGATAATATCGGTAATAATAAAAACTTGCATTTTAATTATTTTATGGGATAGAGATCTTTTTGCAGAAAATAATATCAGCAAAAAATCAAACAAACGGTTTTTTTTAATTGATTGTTAAGATTTAAAGCCACGACAAATTGTTGGTTCTTTGTAGAATAGGGCCCTAACTCACATCATCATCATCATCTGCCTAGCCTTTTCCCAACCATATTGGGGTCGGCTTCCAGTCAAACCGGATTCAGCTGAATACTAGTGTTTTACGTGGAGCGGCTGCCTACCAGACCTCCGCAACCCATTAACTGGGTAACACGGTATTTCTTGGCAAGACTGGAGTCAGATTTACTGGCTTCTGACAATCCGTAACGACTGCCAAAGATCTACAAATGACAGCAGGGACCAACAGCTTAACGTGCTTTCCGAGGCACGGAGGAAACTCGGTATGTTAAGATGGTCACTCATCCACAGACCAACCTTGGCAAGCGTTGCTTAACCTTTAAGATCGACTCGTGTGGCTGTTATTATCTAGTCACGAGCTCCTCGAGGGCCCTAACTCACAAATAAATAGTATTCAATAAAATCCAACCCACTATTTTCCTCATTTCAATAAAGAAATACAAACTAAGATACAAACGAAACTTTCTAATAATATGGAAGTGAATGCAAATTTTTGCCTCCTCGAGAAAATCTAATAACAGAATTATTGTTTAACCAAAACCCTGTCCTAAACATGCTCCAACATAGACTGTTTACTTAGGTATTTCGAAATAACATAAGTTACCTCTGCAGGGTTACTATGAGTTCGCGTATTGACGTCACATGAAATGTAGGCGCGTTCTAATTTTAATTGTTTTCTTATTTAAATATGAGCAGAGCGTGAGCAGAGGTTTGAAGAGAGGTTTGAGAGTAATCTGGGTTTATTTGCCTGCCAGTGTTCATTTTTACCAAGCCCGATAACTTTACACCGTATGCTAAGACCGTTATTTGATGGTTCAACACAAATGTGATAACCTACATTCATACATAGGTACACAACTAACCACATCTTGTAGTAAAATAATTTCAAAAGCATACAATGCACATCAAATTGACAAGTACTAAGCCCGATAATTTCATAAAGTATGTTAAGACCGTTAGGTACTATACCCACCAGTGGTTCAACACAAATGTGATAACCTACATTCATACATAGGTACACAACTAACAACATCTTATAGTAAAATAATTTCAAAAACATACAATACACATCAAATTGACAGGTACTAAGCCCGATAATTTCAGAACATACGCTAAGTCCGTTTGGTGCTGTATCCAGCAGTGGTTCAACACAAATGTGATGACCTACATACATAGGTACACAACTCCCGGTAAAGCTAGACAGCTAGGCTTTACAACTAGATTTACAATTTAGATTTAGCGTCAGGGCGTCCGTAACAGATTATCAGAGTACAGCGTACTTGTAGGTGTCTTATGTTGGGATAGTATTGCGGCGTTTAGAATGAAAAAGCTAATTCTGTATTACACATGCTAAAAATAAGAATAATGTACGAGTACAAGTAGGTAGGTATGAAAAAGATGGGAGAGGAAGAACTGATTGTTCATCAAATTATCGTCCGTAATGCTGTCAATGAATAAAGGGTATTTAGAGGGATGCAGAGCAGAGAGTAAAGCCCCGCTCACCTCAATTTAAAAGGAGGATCGTCCGACCAGGCGGTTGTTGTGCCTGGCGGGCTACTGCCTGATAGTTAATATTCGGGCTGAGTATATGTTCAAATCGCACGGTAAACTCTGTTTGCGCGATGCAGGATTTCGACGAAGGAGTTCGCTGCTAGTTGGATAGATGGCGTCGCGGTTCTTTTTGTTGCTATGTTGATTTGCTCCATTTGTTTTCTTGTACATAAGGCTGGCAGCATTTCCTCGTCAAACCATAATACTCATCAATTGTCGAAAAAAACCAGACTTCTGGTGATGTGAAGAGTCGACTGATTGCTGAAGTCTGGAAAAACTCAATAAGCAAATGAACCTATAAAATTACTTATTAATGGCATCGGTAAGCATTCATGTGCAGCATTACACAAGATCGTTATTTTTTTTTAGATTTTGGTTATCAAGTTAATAACCAAGTTAGGATTTAGTTAGTAAGGAAAAATTGTAAGCGTGAATGGCAAAATGCTAGGTAAGCAGAAATGGAAGAACTGGCGGGCCTGTTACTGCGCTTTGGTCCAAGTAGAAGGTTGTCTCTATTAGTTTTGGGGAATAAACGTGATTACTCATAACTTACAAAAGGTGACCTCCGTAGTCCCAGTAACCTCCACCACTAGACGAGGCAGTAGGGTCCCAGTGCATTCCACCTGTCAGTTGCACAGACCCCTAAAACTAATGTCGAGCTCCACTGTATATTGAAATTCTAGACCGCATGATATTTATTTCCGAAAGTTGTGATTTTTGTGTAAAAAAAATAAATATATGGGTTTGCTCTTGACTCAGGGCCCCAAGTCTGCTATTTCTTATAAATTCGTCATTCCAACACGATCCTATTGTCATTTTGCTAAAAGTTTGTAATCTGCTAAATTCATAATGGTCGGTCATTGGTCGGTCAATAGTCTCGTAATAGAATCGTGGTAGAATGACATTGTCGTATATTTTTCGATAAACTACTATTAAATTTAAATATTAAGTTATGATGCCAAATTCTTTTTTTTATATTTTAACATAGATATTATTTATTAGTGTTCTATGCAATCTGAAGTACCTAGTAAAAGTTTTTTTCATTCATTTGTCATTATGTACGAGATTACCATTCTATGCTATTTCTTTCAATGGAGTGTCAGTGGTTGACCATTGGAATGTCATAATGACGCTTTTATATTAGTAGATTACCAAACTTGTCAAAATCAACAATTATGAAGTCAATGATAGACCATTCTGCCACTATTGTAATAGCAGACTTGAGGCCCTGGTCTAGGGCAGGGATAACAGAGACAAAGTCTACAATGGATCGAGCTTACCCAGAAAGAGCTGGTTCACTCTAACTTTGCATAAATAAGGGTTGCAAGCGAAAATAAACAAAAATAATACATCAAGTCTCACATTTCATTCCCTAACGCGAATTTTTCGTGATACAACCCAGTAGTAGGAACCAACATTATTTTATATGAAGTTAAATCATGTTTACCTTATACTTGTATGAGATAAAACAATATCTGGCTGCCAGTAATCTTGTACGAGAGTTTTGTGTGCATACATACGAACTTGTTTATTTTCCTCTCACTGAAGAAATTCATGTTTTATTACGATTTCCTGCTACTTTGTAACAGTTTCAATTTTGTGAGTGATTGGGGAAATTCTTTTACGTTGGAAGATTTTGTTTGCAGTTTTCAAAGTATTTTCTTGAGCAATATTTCCATATAGCTTACTTTTAAAATCGTTTGTCTTCATTTACCACTAACGCATAGCCAAAAGTACTAAATTTTAAAGCTGAAAATTTTATTTACTTTTGTTTTTAAATGTAAGCATCTGTTAAGAAGGAATTTTTGGAAATTTCTATTTAAAGAGATTAAAATAATCTTGGCATAAAATACTTTGTTCTTTGAAGTTGGAAACATGAATATCGTAATCATGTGTGGAAACATACATTTCCGCGGACGAATTTGCAGGCCGCAGCTAGTTATAACCTAGTTTCTGATACAGTGATGAAGGATAATAATTCCTGGTATAACAAAAAAAAAAAAACAATACATGCTTTTAACTTTTAGTTCAACATCCTAAACTTATAATCGACTTTGTACCCATTTCTCATAGCGTTAAAGTTCAGACTTCTTGTGATCTCCTTTATTCTATTAAATACTTCTTCTATGGTGAGGTTGCTAAGGGTTTTGGTCTTGGCTCTCGGCATCAGTGCCGGTGTACGGTCCTTCTCCCGGAGTGCCTTTTTGATATAGTCTGGCGTATTATCTGTAAATTAAAATCAAGTTTATTTAAATGTATCGATGCTGGCTCTTCATCATCGTCATATTAGCTAATTGCCATCCACTGCTGAACATAAGTCTCCCCCAAAGAGCGCCAACCATCCTCTCAGCATGTCGTTAAAGATTTCCATTACTTTGACAATGCGGCTGCCTACCAGACCTCCACAACCCATTATCTGGGTAACACGGTACTTCTTGGCAAGACTGGAGTCAGTTTACTGGCTTCTGTACTGGATTTAATGTCCGGGATAACTTTGTTGCGGGAATTGATATATTGTAAAAAAAACACTGTTACTAATCAAAACCCAACTGAAAAACTGGGAAAGAAAAAACTTTTGTCGAATATCGGAATAATACAGGCCTAAAAGGAACCAAACAAGTGACCAATAGCTTCAAAAACAGAGGATAATAAAGTCAATACCTCCGTGGACAGAGTCGTACTGGTGTAAAACGAGGACCGCGGCCGCAATCAAACATAGTCGACACAGCATCGCGCCACGGAACGCTGCGCTGCACTGAGTTGAAGTTACACTACACTATTTTTTAATCCTTTTTCTTTCTTTTTCTTTCAGATGGCCTTGACTTTGTGGTCGTAGGTTCAGATTGTTATATGCCAGTCAGATTTTCGTGTTTATTTTTTTACTGTGAGTGTTTTTCGATTGTCAGTTTCAGCTCGTGGCTAGATAATAACAGCCGCACGGGTCGATCTTCAAAGTTAAGCAACGCTTGGCAAGTTTGGTCTGTGGATGGGTGACCATCATAACATACCGAGTTTCCTCCGTGCCTCTGAAAGCACGTTAAGCCGTTGGTCCCGGCTGTCATTTGTAGATCTTTGGCAGTCGTTACGGATAGTCAAAAGCCAGTTAATCTGACTCCAGTCTTGTCATTAAGTACCGTGTACCCAGTTTATGGGTTGTGGAGGTCTGGTAGGCAGCCGCTCCGCGTAATGTACTGGTATTCAGCTAAATCCGGTTTGACTGGAAGCCGACCCTAATATAGTTGGGAAAAGGCTAGGCAGATGATGATTGTCAGTTTTTGATGGATTGCTTATGCAAAAACCAAAGATAGTCCACTCAAAATAGGGGTGTTTTTGCATGATTGAATACGGACTCGAAATAAGTTCAAACTCGTTTACATTTCAATCTTTTAACGTGCAGGTAGCTACCTAAAAAATGAAACGAAATGTAAACGAGTTAATATGTAAATCTTATCTAAGATGGCATATAATATTATCATCGTATACAACTGACAGGTGGAAGTGGAAATTATATATATATTTTTTCCTACTCCTGCGCTGTACTTTTCTGATTAATTTCGTTGCAGGATCCAAGACAGTTGAATCGTTTCTCCGGGACTCGTCGGGTTTCATTGGCTCGGCGTTTTTCTGGTGGTCGCCACTGTTGATTCTGGCTTTCAAGAGTTGCAGTGGTTGGGAATGTGTGGCGGGCTTGTCCCAAAAAAAAAAAACCGACAGGTCTTAAAACTGGAAAAGACAAAGTAATTACGTCAGAATCGTATTAAATTGGAAAATAAACATCTTAAAATACTTTTCATAGTATACAACTGTTTGGAACTGCCGACTTAATAATATTATACTAAACTAGTTGACCCGCGCAACTACATCTGCGCCACAATTTTTATTACTGATCCGCCTCTTTTGGTCTTAGCGTGATATAGCGTTTATAGCCTTCCTCGATAAATGGGCTATCTAACACTGAAAGAACTTTTCAAATCGGACCAGTAGTTCCTGAGATTAGCGCGTTCAAGTAAACAAACTCTTCAGCTTTATATATTAGTATAGAAGATATTTACTTAACTGTCAACTTAATATTATACTTATAAATACGACATTTTTCTTAGCAATTATCATACCAAAAATATATAGCTAGACACACAAACAGTGATCATAAACGACAGCAGTTAAATCTGTCTAGCTCCCAGTACACTTTCAACCTAAGCGGTATGTTTGTGATCCACTTCTTTTGTTTTTCAAAACGTACTTTGTTTTGGAAACTAGCGTGTAGTGGTGGACATGTGCGTGAGTTCCGGGAACGGGATTAAATGTCCGGGATAACTTTGTTGCGGGAATTGAAACTGCAAACTATTTTTGTTCGTTGGTATTATAGTAGCGAGTTTAGCGACACACATTTTGGATAAAAGTTTGTTGTGACCGTGCGACTGCGTTTATTGAAGCCGTTTATGATTCACACATTAAAATTTTGGTGTCTTTTGTTGTGTGTTTTGAATTTGTAGACGGAACTTTTAATTTAGGGATTTTGCAGTAAAAAAAAACTGGTTTTCGTGAATGATAATTTGTTTTGGAGAAACTTTACTTTAAGTACAATATCAATTCGGTTATGAATTTTATATGTACCCCCGGAATGGTTAGACAGAGGTATATCTAATTATGGCATCTTCACAATTCGTTAGTTATGTGTAAGTCCTATGTAAAGGAAGACGAGCCTCATCCCTTCATTCAGGCACAAGTACAGAGGCCGCACTTTTACTGGGAAATTCTCGACAGAACTAAGCAATAACATTTTGCCCATCCTGAAAATCAAAACCCCGAACCCAGACTCAGTAGTAGTACTTGCGAGCAAGATCTATAGGCCGACTAAGCACCTATTTATAAATCATCATCAAATTCCGGGAATTCTATAATACAAGACGGAAAACATCACTATCCGTAGCTCTGACTTCTTCCTCAACACGTTATGTTTTCACCGTTTGACTGTGTTGGCGAAATCCGATCTTCACTTCAAAATTCTTTCTTTGTACCTACTCAAGTACACGAAGTTTGTGTGCTTCCATTTCTTAAATAATATTCTGACTTGTCCTTATGAACGGAATTTCGTTGAAAAGGTAACACGTGTAATGTAAAGTATGTAACTCTAAACCTTGATATCTGTGTTATATTTCGTAATAAAATTTGTTTGAATCACAGTCTTTTGAATCAGTCTTTCGATTGTCTATAGAACCTAGTTAATATGGGTGAGAGGGAAAATTAACTGACCAGAGTAGCCTATGTCTGAGCCAGACATAGGCTACTCTGGTCAGTTTTTTTGTTTTATTAGCTTGTACTTTCCCATAGCTGGGCAAGGCCTCCCCCAAATCCTTCCAAGTAATCTTTTCTCTGGTCAGTTAATTTTAAATAAACCTTATTACATCTAAATTACGTTAATATATTCAAAACCTTAGTATCATGACAGGCATGTGTCATTCACAAATACCCGCTGATCAGGCAGCTTAGTACCATAATATGACCCAGTAGTGGCAACATTATCTATCTGTTCTCATCATCTGCCTAGCCTTTTCCCAACTATATTGGGGTCGGCTTCCAGTCAAACCGGATTCAGCTGAATACCAGTGTTTTACGTGGAGCGGCTGCCTACCAGACCTCCAAAACCCATTAACTGGGTAACACGGTACTTCTTGGCAAGACTGGAGTCAGATTTACTGGCTTCTGACAATCCGTAACGACTGCCAAAGATCTACAAATGACAGCCGGGACCAACGGCTTAACGTGCTTTCCGAGGCACGGAGGAAACTCGGTATATTAAGATGGTCACCCATCCACAGACCATCTATCTGTTCTATACCTATACATATACTGATGCTGGGTTCCATTAAGTGAATATTATAGTTTTTAATAATGGCCTGACGTCTAAACTCTATAGAAATATTATAAAGCTGAAGAGTTCGTTTGTTTGGTTGAACGCTCTAATTTAAGAAACTACTGGTTCGAATCCAAAAATTATTTTAGTGTTGGGTAGCATATTCATTTAGCCAGGCTATAAGCTATATTATCATAACATCACGCTACGATCAGTAGGAGTAAAGCAGTAATGAAAAATCTGACACAGACGAAGTTACACGGGTCAGCTTGTAAAAAATATAAGCAACAATTTGCAAAACCAATTAGGAAATCATAAGAAAATTTAATTCAAACTCTAAGCCACGTCAGACATGGAAGAATGTGATATCTCGTTGAGTGCGCTTGGTGGTTATGGTCCTACTTTAAGGTGGAAGCACCAGGGTAGCCCGCGAAATTCAAATATTATTATGTTTTTTTGCAATTTTCCGGTCAGTGTGAAGCTTTATGTTGAACTAAATACGATTCACGGCCGTAATGCGTATTTATCTAATGAATTAGAACCATTTTAATCATCAAAATAGCGTTTTAAATTCATGAAGCCCTAATGAATGGTTGTTTCATGAAAAAGTCATTCTATAGGGCTTCATATCGCGGGCTACCCTAGCGCTTCCACCTTAAGGTCCTAGTAGTAATGTAAACATTATCTTTAGACTGATTGTATTATATTAATTTGTCGGCGCATACGACAATTTAGCAACAATTAGATAGTCAATTGATTTAATGTGATGTGCCGATGCATTACAAGCTGGGACAATACGTTCGAGCGGGGACTCTTTTGGAAGCCGTCGAGTAGTTCGGACCCTCCCAACGGGATCGCTGGTTCACTCTGCTCAATGTAGGTACTGCTTTAAGTCTGTAATTGTGACTATACGAGTAACTACTGAAAAATAAAAGTAATTGTGAGAAGTTTCACAATTACTTTTACACTTCTCTCAATGACTCCTACCAGACCGCCTCCCCATTTAACCCTCTACCAGAAGACCATACTGTTGACGACTGTCCCGCTAACTCAACGCATACTCCGTTATATTTACACTGGTCTATGAAGTAGGTTTAATAATGCGCTGACATCAATAATAAAATAAAATCACCTTTGCTGTGGCTATGAATGCGAAAGTTAAAACTTATTTCGACCAAAAACAAGAACAGGAAAATAGAATATCATAAACACAACATTAAACGACCTCACTTTACAAGCAACAACTGATGACGTTCTAAACTGAAAGTTTACCTTTCAGCTGAACAGGAAATAATGCCCATAACATTTTCTGAGTAACTACATAGTACTTTATTGATTAAACCGGATTTATCGGCGGTAACTGCCGTAAACTAGCTATCGGAATTAAAAGAAGTTTGTACACATCAAAGAGGCGATGTATTGGCCAAGTTCTTGCACTCTGCAGATGGTATTTGCAGCGATAAGGAATAGTGATGGAGTTGAGATTTGAAATTGTTTGAGAAAATTTAGTATGACGCTGTCGTAAACGTCGCTATTTAAGCTAAAAATAACATTATTATTTATATTAATTTAAATTTAATACTAGACGCGTTTCTGAAAAAATGGGTTTTGACCAATTGTCAAAAAGACTAACGGATATTCTATTTTTTTACTATTGATAGGCACGCGCTTGACAACCATCTCACCTGATGGTAAGCGATGGTGTGGTCGAAGATGGAGCATGCTTGCCTAGAAGTAACCTATTCACTCTTGACTTAAAGACTGATATGACGATTTTTAGGATTCCGTATTCAAAAATAAAATAAAACACGACCCTAAACCGGCAATAGTATTACACAATCTGTGAAAATTTCAACTCTCTACCTATTAAAGTTCTTGAGATAGTGGCGGACGGACAGCGGAGGCTTAGTAATAGGTTTCCGTTGGTTACTCTTTGGGTACGGAATCCTAAAAACAGAACCCTTATAGGATCACTTTGTTGTCTATCCGTCTGTATGTCAAGACCGTTTATTTCGGGAAAGCTAGATAAATCGGGAACGGGTTATCGATCTAGAACTGTGAATGGCAAGTAATACCGTCTTCTGCTACAAGTACCTATAGAGAAAAGTCTGAAAACTTTACATTTGTAATTCACAAAAAAATTTACTCTTTATTTAACGTAATTTGTAGCTACAAATTTGTACAGAACCAACGGTGGGCGAGTCCGACTAGAACTTGGCCGGTTTTTTTTCATTTGAGAAAGGGAACCCCAGAAAAAACGGTACTTTGCCACTCACAACTAACATGTACCAAAAACCACAGACCCAGTTCCTCGGTCTAGTACCTTATACTCCATCACTATTCCATAACCTCTCGACCTTATCGGCCATCTGATCTGCGAGTGATGTGTGCTGCCCCTCTGGGACTTAACTTTGGCAATTTTAGGGTTCCGTACCCGAAGGGACCAACGGAACCCTATTACTAAGCCTCCGCTGTACGTCCGTCCATCCGTCTGTCTGTCAGCGGGCTGAATCTCAAGAACCGTAATAGGTAGACAGTTGAAATTTTCACAGATTATGTATTTCTATCGCCGCTATATCAACAAATAATATTAATTAATATTTATGGTAAGGAACCCTTCGTGTGCGAGTCTGACTCGCATTCGGCCGGTTTTTCAGGGTTCCGTACCCAAAGGGTAACCAACAGAACTCTATTCCTAAGCCTCCGCTGTCCGTCTGTCTGTCAGCGGGCTGTATCTCAAGAACCGTAATAGGTAGACAATTGAAATTTTCACAGATTATGTATTTCTATCGCCGCTATATCAATCAATAATAAAAAATAATATTTATGGTACGGAACCCTTCGTGTGCGAGTCCGCCTAGCACTTTTTTAAAGTGACGTTAGTTAAGACTTAGGTGAACCTGAAGTGAGCAGAATGACAAATCCCTCTAAGCTACGAGAAAGTTTTCTCGGTGAGATATTTACGAAATTGACCAACTGATTCGGTCGCTACGCCAACCTCTAAGCATTTTATACCTACACTAAAACAGAACAACAAACGAGTGTACTCCTTTCCTTTGAGCGAGAGAATAATAACGTACGAAGTGCATTGACACCGACAGACGTCACGACAAACCTTTGTTATTGGCACAGAAGCGTACCGACGACGCCATGGCAGTTTACAAACTTCTTGGAACGTCATTATGGCAGTGTGTGAGCGTTGAACATGTAGATATGATGCATAGGAAAAGGTCTAACTTTAGCGATAGATTAGGAATACTTTCCTTTTTATTTTAGGCAGGTATTGAAAGACATTTGGCCTCCAAATCTTCTACAAGCAACAAAAAATACAAGCATCCAGATCTCAAGCAGTATTTTCATTTGGAGATTCCTGACGACGCCCTGCTACACCATCTGCATCATCTGCCTAGCCTTTTCCCAACTACATTGGGGTCGGCTTCCAGCCAAACAGGATTCAGCTGAATACCAGTGTTCTACGTGGAGCGGCTGCCTACCAGACTTTCACAACCCATTAACAGGGTAACACGGTACTTCTTGGCAAGAATGGAGTCAGATTTACTGGCTTCTGGCAATCCGTAACGACTGCCAAAGATCTACAAATGACGGCCGAGACAAACGGCTTAACGTGCTTTCCGAGGCACGGAGGAAACTCGGTATGTTAAGATGGTCACCTATCCACAGACCAACCTTGGCAAGCGTTGCTTAACCTTCAAAATCGACTCGTGCGGCTGTTATTATTTAGCCACGAGCTCCTCAACGGCGACGCCCTGCACCATCTCAAGAAAATCATCATCAACAATACAGTCCACTTCAGCTTTGAAGGTATAGACAGAAGACTTTTTATAGAAGCTATATTTTCGTATTCAGGATTTACCATAGTGGTGAAGGGATTCAGTCAGCTAGACCTGAACGTAATCTGCAGTGGCCTATATGACAGGTACTCAATCGGTTGCGCATCCAGGTAGCCCGGTGCAAGCATAACTTGGCAAAATGAGCTTTATAGTAGAATACCAATGTGAATGCGGTGCCCCAAACAACATGAACTGCTCGTTAGAGTGCCCCAAGTAGCACTTTGACTTTGACACTTTGGATAATCTAGTCAGGCAATCATAAAGAAAACAAAAAAGTAGCTCAATGAACTTTCGAACAGAACAAGGAACTTGCTGTTTGACTTAACCCAAAACTAAAACGTTTAGAATCCATTTAGAAAAAGCAAACGAAAAAGACAAACTTACTTTTCAATGAATTTCAATTTATTTTAAACCCAACAGAACAGTCATAATAATTTCAGAGAAATTTTGAATTAAAATAGCTCCTCTCATTTTCCCCAAGGCCCGTATGGTCGTATATATTTCTCCTTTGAAGAGAGAAACATATTTCATATTTTGTACATCGCACCACACGTAGAACATTATCTATTGAAGGAGAGATATCGCAAAAGTGCCTTATGTAACATCTCCCTCAATCATTTGCTTTGCGACACAGAATCGATAAGTTAGGTTGTAAATCATGGCTTCCATCCGGCACAATGTTCTTTAGTATGTGTATGAAAGGATTTTGGGGATGTCAGTATGTTAGTCTTCTGTTAGAGTATCTATTTAATTTTTATTTGTGGGAGTGCTGCCAGTGTTTCGGTCACTTGAGGGCTGCCATTTTTGTACTCACCAGTTGGCGCCACTGTCGAGTAAGGTTCTTAACATAGCATTAAAGTTGTTAATACGCGCATGTGAATAAAGTTAGAAGGCAAATAAAAAATAAAAACATATAAGTAGATAAACTGGCGTCAATAGCCAACCAACAGTGTAATTTGACATTTTGACTCTACACTAGCGCCTCTAGCGGCGAATTCAAACGCAATAGCCCCATATTAGATGTATTTTGTGAACCGCATAAAGATTTTCACAAAGAGAAAAAAAAAAAAAACATAAAATTTTTGGGGTTCCTCATACTTAGAACTGAAACTCAATTTTTTTTTTCATCGAACCCATACTTGGGGGTATCTAAGAATAGGTCTTCAAAAATTAAATTGGGTTTTTAATATCATTTTTTTTCTAAATTGTTGTCTAATAGTTTACGCGAAAGACACTTCCAAAGTGATAAAATGTGTCCCCCCCTGTAACTTCTAAAATAAGAGAATGATAAAACTAAAATTATGATGTACATGCAAACTTCCACCTTTGATCGAGATCTAGTAAGTAAAGTAGTTTTTTTAACCTCTCGCTACTCGAATTTGCACAATGTCATGTTTACGTCATACTCCGTCGCGTATCGCGGGCGCCCGCTTATCGCAAGCGTAATATGACCCGCAGCACAAAAAACCTAATCTCTCTGCTCACAAAGCAGCTATTCACACACTTGAAACTGTTATGGGTTCTTTAATTATGTCACGTTATAAATTGGAAACCGCAATTTACCTTTCATTCAATCAACCCAAATTAAAAAAAAAAATAAGGTTTGGTACGGAACCCTTCTGTAACCCTTCCCTGAACCCTTCCCTGTGTGCGAGTCCGACTCGCACTAGGCCGGTTTTTTATAATTTGAATTATGTGAGATTGTAAGACGTGTACTTCTACGAATAAAAGTAGATGTGGACGCGGCTATAGCTACAGCAGGTAGTGGAAATGGAGCGGCGCGAGTACACTTAGACCAATTAACGCTGGTAGACGTATGTCGTGCGCTTCACCTGAAGCCGAAGCGATCCGCAGGACCTGACGGCTGACGGCATTCCCCCTTATATATTTAAGGATTGTCGGTCAGTGCTAGCGAAGCCACTGCGTCACATTTATAACCAGTGTCTACAAGCTGCCGTGTTCCCGGATAGGTGGAAAGTGACTCGTGTTGTCCAGTCCCAAAAGGAGGGGGTTCAGCAGAATCTGTGGATGGGTTTAGGCCAGTTGCAGTGTTGTCGACGCCGGCAAAAGTGCTGGAAACTGCTATTCACAAGAGCATTTATCTGCAGGTAAGAGCTCAGCTTTCGGACGCTCAGCATGGGTTTCTACCGGGAAGGAGTACCACCAGTAATCTTCTCTGTCACATGGGTCAGCTGATACCAACGGTGGATAGTGGGGGGCAAGCTGATGCTGCCTACTTCGATTTCAGAAAAGCATTTGACTTAGTCGATAATGACATGTTGCTTACGAAGTTGGCTGGTTTTGGTTTCACCCCACATTCACTACAGTTTTTCGCCAGCTATTTGAGGGATAGGCGGCAGTATGTGGAATATGCGGGACACGTGTCAGATCCATATTTCACGAGATCAGGAGTGAGTCAGGGAAGTGAGACCTTTGGCGTTCCTCCTTGTGGTAAACGACTTGCCAGAAGTAGTCCAAGATGCTAACTGTTTGTTGTTTGCCGACGACCTCAAATTATCCCTTACAGTAAGAAACGGTGATGATTGTTTCAGGTTACAGAGGGATATTGACAGGGTGGTAAATTGGAGCAAAGAAAATCTCCTGCAGTTCAATAGCTCGAAGTGTGTGACAATAACTTTTTCTCGTGCACACAATCCTATCGTAGGTAGCTACCATATCGTCGGGTTGCCTATGGTACGGGTCACAGAAGTCAAGGACTTGGGGTAAGTTTTAACACCACCTTGACTTTTCGTGATCACGTCATGAGTTGCTGCAGAAAGGCTTTCAGAAATTTGGGTTTTATGCTTCGTACGGTCCAAGGGTTTACGAACGTGAAAGCTATAATTGCGTTATATAACGCACTGGTTAGGAGCCAGCTAGAATGTATTGCAGTCATCTGGTCTCTGCATGAAGCTAAATATAGGTAGTCTCATGCTGGAGAGAGTACAAAATTTTATTAGATATTTATATTTTGAGGTATTATGGTGTCTACATCCATTTTATCCTTTGATGTATCCCACCTTATTTATTTTAGTTATGGTGGGATACAATGAGTTAAGGGTTAGGAGGGATTTGGCACTCACTTCGCATTTATTTAAAATATTGAGAGGGAAGTTGCACAATCCCATTATTTTAGGGCAGGTGAGCCTGTGTGTGCCCGATAGGTGCGTGTGGCGACGACGTCGACCGCGCCTGCTGGTGGAGCCGCGCGGTCTGACCAACCTTCTAAGAGAGGCGCCGCTGACGCGTGCACTTCGCACGCTCAACCTGATTGCTAATGAGACGGACCTATTTTGTTGTACTCTGGGTGAGTTCACAAAGAATGCATTATTTATAATTAGTTATAGATGTTAGTATAAGTTAGGATAAGCGCATTAATCGCGTTGGGTTAAGCCTGTAATGATAGATGTAAGAAGAAATAAATAAATGTTTTACCCCAAATGTCACATTCTCCATCCATTATTTCTTTGGTCTTCCCCATCCTTTCATCCATATTTAAACCTTCCATGTTGTCCTTTTTCCCAAGCAAACCCAGTTCCTTAGCATAACAAGCAACAACACACCTTGCGGATTGCAATGAATCATTAGTGTGTCGTTGAACGGCTCGATTTCACTTGATTAATGTGCTTAGCAATTATTTACCCCCCAAGGTGATATTGCTGGAGAGGCCCGATATATCGGTTAGTTGGATTGAGTTAGGTGCGCTTATATCACCCTTTGTAGATGGGGGGAGAGGTAATTTTGGGGGGACTGTACAATAGGTAGTGTTATTAACGCTCAAGTGCTTCAATAACCAATTATACAGATCGAATCTTTTATTTGCATGATGGTTTGTAAGCAGCAACAAAAGAGTAATAATAAACCGGCCAAGAGCGAGTCTGACTTGCACACGAAAGGCTACGTACATTAAACCTTAATTTTTATTATTTCGTTTATTTATTTTTATTTACATACAAATTACGTATTTAAATATATCTCTAAAAAATACATTTAAAAATATAAAAAAGTAGTAGTCTGCCGGTGTCGAGAGCAGGGTCCAAGCCATCGGTGGTTAAGGCTCCTGAGAAAGGAACCTCCTCACATTACGAGCCGTGTCGAGGAGTACTGCCTTCTGTATCCGGCCCTTTACACAACCGCGTAACGTCAGCTTCGACAGATGGCCGTCGAAGCTTTTGGCCATCCGGTCATAGGACGTAACGACTATCGGCACAATGACAGATCCAGAGTCCACATTAAAATAGCAATAGAAATACACAATCTGTGACAATTTCAACTGTCTACCTATTACTGTTCTTGAGACTAATGCAGCCCGATGACAGACAGACGGAAGGACGGACGAACGGACAGCGGAGGCTTAATAACAAGTCCGCAATAATCATAACAGTAATAGGGTTCCGTTGGTTACCCTTTGGATACAGAACCCAAAAAAGGTATACCGTATTTTAGATATGAGTTCAATTTGTTGTCGTCTTATCTGAATACAGACTAAAGAGTTTTCAAAAGAACAAGAAGTATCGTAATAAACTTATTCCAATCGGGTGGATTAGAATAAAGTTCATTCTCATTATACATGTAGGGTTACTTTTCAATTACTAGTTTTCTTTTTTAGTCCATGAAACCTTTTTTTTTAAGGATGGGAAATCATCAAATGACTCCTCCCGCTCTGAGTGAAGCAGGAGGGAGTGTCAGACTCTTACTGACTAGTGTTCCTCTTAGTGTCCTTTGTGTTCCAGGGCTACAGTACCTCTTTCGAACAGATTCCGCAGCCCCAGCAGGGACCTGCCCTAGCGGGGACCGACTTCCGTGCTAACATCTCTATGAGGCGTGCTGAGATTACAGCGCGCCGCCGACCCGGGCCTAATTCTGATCAAACGGCGAGCCACCCACTGCTCGCTGTCCGCAGGCCCGCGCCTACGGTGACCGGGAATCGTCCTGCGACTCCCGACGCCCGGGGCGTCTTCTTCTGTTGCGGCGACTGGAGCGTGAGGTTTCCCTCTCTCTCACACGTTCGGCCTCCTCCTTTGCTAGCATTACTGCTTCGCAGAAGGAGGTGACCGCTTCCCGTGCCTCCTCGCTCCGGACCACAGATTGAACCAGGGCCAGTCGCGAGAGGTCGCCGCCACACCATAGAAACCTAAACAGGTGTTTTTGGTTAGATAGCTCGGTAAAATGTACTGATCAGTTGATAATTTATTTTAATTTTTGGGAGTTGATTTTACACTAACGTTTCATTGATTGATACCGAAATTGTTTCCGAACGATTTTATTTAAAAATTTTTTTTACACTATAGACTTCTTACTTTTATAATAATATCCCTAACCAAGTTAAAACATTAAATACGGACCAGTTTAAGAATACTTAAAAAAAAATACTGATAGAAAAAGCTTATTATAGTGTCACTGAATTTTTAAATGACAAATCGCTGTAATGACTATATTTCTTTATTTTGACTATTTACCTAATTATATTATTTAGATTTAAATTTTAATTGTTGATGTATTTATTGTTATTAATCTGTATTTATTTATTGTTAAAAATCTAATCATAGAATGTTGACATGCTAATAAAATACGTGAATTATTTGTCCTCCTTAATAATTTGTATATTGACATTGGTATTGTATTTTGACATTGGAATTGTATATTGACATAATCTTATTATCTGTTTCCAGACTGTGCCTTGACATGTACTGTTTTGACATTTGTTTATTATTGACATTCATTTATTTTGGTATTTTTATTAATTAATGTGTAGCATTTTTTTTTATTATTGTCTGCTTTTTTCTTTTTTTTTTTGCACTTTTGATTTTTATGGTCGAGGTTAATTGTTATTGTTATTATTATTTTTTAATTTGTTATAATGACTTAGTTTAATTATTAACAAACATTTGTACGCCTTCCAGCATAACATAGCGCACTTTTTATTTCCACGATATACCACTAATTATACCTACCTATGTTAAACAAATGAATAAAATATGACTTATGACTTACAGATTTCCCTGACTTTTTTTTAGTAGTTTCGGAGATAGGGGCGAAATGGTAATTTTTCGTCTAATTTCTTGAATAACTTCAATACCGTTTATTTAAAAATTATGAAAAAAAAGATTAAAATCCTCACGGTAAGTTTTTTTTTTTGATATGTCACATGATATTGTTCAAAAAACTTTTCTTTTAGTTTTCTATTTTGACCCCAAAAGTGACTCCCATACTAAAAACTTAATAATTTCCGTAACACGTCCGTGTTTGGGTCACAAAACTCTACATGTGTACCAAATTTCAACAGAATCGGTCCAGTGGATCTGAAGAAAACTGGCTGTGAAAGACGGACAGACAGACTGAAAAACACCCGTGTGATCCTGTAAGGGTTCCATTTTTTGTTCGTTTAGTCCATCCAAAGGTTGTCTGTAAGAGATTGCCTTGTGCGATAAGACCGCCCATTGTACACTTGGATTATTGAATTTTTACTCTACTTTAAATATGAGGTATACAACAAAGTATTTAATAAATAATAATAATTAAAAAGAAGGGCTACTAACACAACAATCGTCCAAAAAGTACCAATGAAACAAATTGAACGTCACAAAATAGTCAAAGAGCTGACATACAAAAAGCTAACTGTATCCAATCTTGAGTTATTTAACAAAACACGGGTAGAAGCGATCTGTCAAAGTCGCAGAGCCTATTCATGCCAAGATAAATACTCGGAGAACGTGATAAGAGAGAGGACTACAAACATTGTACTTCAGACCCCACTATGTTTGCTCTGAAACATTTTTTGTCTCGCTCCCTCATGATTAATGCTTTGATACGTCAAAAACATTTATGTAGTCAGTTTTATGGGATGACAAACGGGTGGAGGGAATTTGTATGATATAGTGTCACGATTGATGGGGAAAAGTATAGGAGCGAACGGTTGGGCTGTCAAGTTCGATTGGAAAAGTTTGATGACGACAAAAAGAGGGTAGTCTTGTTTTTACCTTGGTTGAGTTTGGTGATCAAATACCTGAGAGTTTAGATGCTTGGCTCTTGGCTGTTTCAACATTATTTTTAATAGAAGGGAATAGTAAATATTTTAATAATTCGCATTTCTTTTAGAAATGACAACAGTTTGGGGATTAAAAACTGGCCAAGTGCGAGCCGGACTCGCGTGCAAAGGGTTTCGAACGAATTTCTTTTTATTTAACATGTTATTTTAACACTATAGAATTCTTATAGATTTTCCTGTAATTTATTACCAAAGATCTACGATCTCGTATTATCTCCATTCTTTTTTCAAAATTTTAGGCTATATAGTTTCGGAGATAAGGGCAATGGTAATTTTTCGTCTAATTTTTTGAATAACTTCAAAACCATTCCTTTTAAAATTATGAAAAAAATATACTTAAAACCCTCCCAGTAAAACCCTTTTATTTGATATGTCACACGATATTTTTCAAAACCTTTTATTTTCATTTTCTTCTTTGACCCCCAAAAGTGACACCCATACTAAAAATATAATAATTTACGTAACGAATACGTGTTTGAATCACAAAAGTCTATATTTCAACAGGATCGGTCAAGTGAATCTGGAGCAAACTGGCTGTGACAGACGGACAGACAGGCAGACAAACGGACAGACAGACAGACACCCGAGTGATCCTATAAGGGTTCCGATTTTTTTTCGGAACCCTAAAAATATCTGCGACCAGCAAACCTACGCGAAACCAAAACTGTCAAAATTTCCCACTCAACCTTGAACTTCTTTAGCGATAAAGACGAAAATAAAATTTGACAGATTATAGTATAATTAACATTATGATCCTTATATGATTCTACTAATGTGGTATTTTTTACAATTATCAATTATTATCGGTTAATTACTTTGTGTTGGTAAATCTTAAGTACTATGTTGGTCAATACCCATCAAAATGAGCATCCATTTGTACTGGACCATTTGTTTTAGACCTGCAGGTTGAAATCATTTACTTTAAAAAGTGACATAAAGTGGAACATAATTTACTAAGATGACAATCTTCTTATTCATTATTTACAAAGATTTGTAAAAAGTACACGGTATATGGTGGACATCCCACCCACACGCACAAAACGTTTTGGGAACACATTCATAATGCGTACAGCTAAGGAGTGGAATTCCCTGCCGGAGTCTGTGTTTCCCGATAGCTACAACCTGGGAGTCTTTAAGTCAAGAGTGAATAGGTTGCTTCTAGGCAGGCGTGCTCCATCTTCGACCACATCATCGCTTACCATCAGGTGAGATGGTGGTCAAGCGCGTGCCTATTATTAGTAAAAAAAAAAAAAAAAAAGTTACATGTTACTTCTAAGCTTCTACCACTTACTTCTAAGATAACATGTAACTTTGTTTAACAAACAACATTCAACTTAGAATAATTTTATTATTATAATTGAAAAATATACATCTAGATTGAGGATGGATTTCCATATTGAATCTTTTTGTAAAAACATGTCAACCCCTACTTTGATGTAAAATAGCTTAGTTAGTTAGTTCATAGTTAGTATAAAAAATCATCGATTGAAAATTGACCAAAAGGTTGACGTGTAAGTGTTATTTTGAACTTACTAAATCATTGATCACAACCGCAGAATAGTCGGCGTCGGCTCTGCTTGCCATACATCATCATCATATCAGCCGAAAGACGTCAACTGCTGGACATAGGCCTCCTCCAAGCGTCGCCACAATGACCTGTCCTGCACGTCTCGCATCCATCGGCTACATAAAAAATTGAAAAAAATACAAATACCATTAACTGAACTACAAACTTTTAATTCAGGAATCGGAGGTCAGTTGCTATTTAAAGTTACAAAAGAAATATCAACAAACAACTAATTCAAACCACACTTTCACGATATAAACTTACTTCAAATTAAAGTACGACTCAAACTACTATTTCTCAAAGCTAAAGTAATAAGCTGCAATCAAGTGAGGGATTGAAAATTATAACAGAAACAAGTTAATACACGTTAGATCAACTTACTTTGAACTTAAGCCCGATAAGTAGGTAGCTGTCACGTTTGCAGACTGAAAACTTAGATCAGTTTCCGTTATCGTGGCTTTGACTTCATGTATTCGGTGTTCGTGTCTGACAGTCTTGTTCGTGATTAAGACGTTCGTGATTATATTGGGAATTTATTGGTGTAATGAACATAGCTCCTCCCACTCTGGTTGAAGCAGGAGGGAGTGTCAGACTCCTACTGACTAAAACCCATCCGTGGACCTCCTAGTGCCCTTTGCGTTCCAAACCGCGGTGACTCTTTCAAACAAAGTCCGCAGCACTAGCAGGCACGGGCCCTAGCAGGCCCCGTCTTCTATGCTGACAGCTCTATCATAATCCTCCCCTAGGGTTAGCCGTATGATGTCGGCCGGTGCCGTATGGTGCCTCAAAAGAATAACACCATCATCACTTCCCGTGGGTGTCTTAAGAAGTGACTAAGGAACTCACCTGAGAATGGGCAGCAGCGTTCTCTGTAAAACGCAACACCATACACTGCATTCGCCAACCCGCCTGCCAAGTGTGACGATTATGGCAAACCGCTCCCTTCAAAGGGAGGCCTATGTCCAGCAGTGGACGTCTTTTGGCTGTTATGATGAACGAACAACAAGGCTGTTTAAAAGGTACATTTTTAGATGCGCCGGATATCTTAATTAATTGCGGTCTTGTTCAGAACATGAGGCAAACGCTGGAGAGCGCCAAGTACCTGCACTTTCGTGGATTTAATAAATGCTACCAATGCTGCATTTCACGTAGCCACCTACTGTACCCAAAATAAATCTTCAAATAAGTCGAAATGAAGAAGTTTGCATTATTAAGAAGGCTAATGTGATTGATTAATTTCCAAATTAAAACCGGCTTAATTAATTTAAAAAAACAATTTGTAACTAATCAACCAAGGATTACTAAACATCAAAATATCACAAGCTAAGTAGAAAATAATAATTTAGGGTGAAAACATTTACTTCTTTCTGAAAAATACCCTCCTTCTAGGGCAGTGGGGTAAAAATACTTTGTGCTGTATTTAGAAGTTTAAGGTTTTCTTTATCTATACTAATAAATGTATAAAGCTGAAGAGTTGTTTATTTAATTGAACGCGCTAATCTCAGGAAATACAGGCCCGATTCTTTCAGTGTTAGACAGCCCATTTATCGAGGAAGCCTATAGGCAATATATCATCACGCTAAGACCAATAGGAGCGGAGCAGATGAAGTTGCGCGGGTCAACTAGTGTTTTTATATCTTGGTGTTCATAAAAGCATTTATGAGGAGCTCGTCGCTAAATAATAACAGCCGCACGGGTCGACCTTTAAGGTTAAGCTACGCTTGCCAAGGTTGGTCTGTGGATGGGTGACCATCTTAATATACCGAGTTTCCTCCGTGCCTCGGAAAGCACGTTAAGCGGTTGGTCCCGGCTGTCATTTGTAGATCTTTGGCAGTCGTTACGGATTGTCAGAAGCCAGTAAATCTGAATCCAGTCTTGCCAAGAAGTACCGTGTTACCCAGTTAATGGGTTGTGGAGGTCTGGTAGGCAGCCGCTCCACGTAAAACACTGGTATTCAGCTGAATCCGGTTTGACTGGAAGCCGACCCCAATATAGTTGGGAAAAGGCTAGGCAGATGATGTACATAAAAGCATTTATAAATAAAGGAATAATAGGTCGTTGTTCAATCAAACTTATCTTTCTATTTAAATTCTTGATATGTCTTGAACGTTAAAATAAGTAATTATATAAAATTACTAGCTGACCGGGCAAACATGTATAAAATAGCCTACGACCTGTACTTAGACCTACCAAATATACACAAAAAAAAATCATTAAAATCGGTCAAGCCGTTTCGAAAGAGTAAGAATAAACTAACACTGTGGCACGAGATTTATATTTATATTAGATCTTCATCATCATCATCATCATCATCTGCCTAGCCTTTTCTCAACTATATTGGGGTTGGCTTCCAGTTAAGCCCGATTTAGCTGAATACCAGTATTTTACGTGGAGCGGCTGCCTACCAGACCTCCACAACCCATTAACTGGGTACATGGTACTTCATTACAAGACTGGAGTCTGATTAATTGGCTTCTGACTATCCGTAACGACTGCTAAAGATCTACAAATGACAGCCGGGACTAACGGCTTAACGTGCTTTCCGAGGCACGGAGGAAACTCGGTATGTTAAGATAGTCACCCATCCACAGACCAACCTTGGCAAGCGTTGCTTAACCTTTAAGATCGACCCGTGCGGCTGTTATTATCTAGCCACAAGCTCCTCGCCCTACGACCTGTCAAATATACACATAAAAAAGTCATTAAAATCGGTCAAGCCGTTCCGAAAGACATTTTTATATATTAGAAAATCTTCATGTGTATGATCATTTCGAGCTGTACCGTCTCCACTATGCCTTTGAAATTTTCCCAGATAACACACTATTATACTGTCACCCGAAAATTCGCTTCCAAATAATGAATAGAACGTAAAGGTTTCCTCAAACGATAGTGACTTAGTGAGTCCTCAGTAAAGGCTGTATGACTGGTGAACGTTTTTTTTTTCTTATGCCTGACCGATTTGTCAACGTCACCGCTCATATTTTATCAACTCGGGGACAATAGTAACTACATTTTGATATCGGCAAGCCCGCCGACTAGTTTTCAAACGTGTGATGGATTGTTCGGGGTCGTATCCATTTTGTCTCTACGTTTTCCCCCCTTTTTCTGAAGGGAGGAAGTTTTTTACTGACGTATTGTAGTTGTAAGCAGTTGTGAGTTTATGCGGATTTATTTCCGCTTCAGTGCGGCTGGTTAAGCATTATTTATGTATGGGTATGTGTAACATGTATGGAAATTGTGTTAGATAAGTTTTGGGAGGCTGTTTTTTTTTCGTTAGTTTGTAGGTATTATAGCTTTGGATTTATTCGAATATTTTGCTTGTTTAGTAGGGAAATTTACAGAGATTATACATGTCTGGTGTTTTGTGAGAGACAATATGCGAGGGTGTCTACTGTTACATAGTTTCTGTTAGTTTATGATGTTTCTAATTTATTTAAATATTTACGCAAATAATTATTAATAATTTTATCCACGAATTGTATATCTTTGAATTTGAATTGAATTTTTGTATTGTATGTTATTTGAATGCTTATTTTATTTTAATCTTTATAATTCTATGTTAATTAATGTAATTGGACCTGTGCCGTTTTAATTAACTATAAATAAATAAATAAATAGCTATTTTTAATTAAATTTGCCAACCGATAAAAAACCGGTTGAGTGCAAGACTCACACACGATAAAAAAACACGTTTCTATAGGAGCCCCCTTTAATTTTTAATTTTATTTTATTTTTGTTGTTATAACGGTAATAGAAATACACGGTTCTTAAAGTACAGCCCGCTGACATACATACGGACGGACGGATGGACGTACAGCGGAAGCTTAGTAATAGGGATCCGTTGGTTGCCTTTTGGGTACGGAACCCCAATGAAGTATAACTTAAATCAATATGTCTAGCTTTTTCACAAATAACGGCTTTCAGTCTAACCGGATGCAGCTGAGTACCGTATTTTACGTGGAGTGACTGACTATCTGACCTCCACAACCCAGTAACTGGGTAAGACGACAATTCTGTGCAGATTCCTCGACTTCTGACTACCCTTAACGACAGTCAAATATCTATAAATTAAAGCCTGGACCAACAGCTTATCGTTCTTTCCGCGGAACGACCTTGGTTAGTGTTGTTTAACTTTGAAGATCGACCCGTGTTTCTGATAGTATTTTGTCATGAGCTCCAACAAGTTACCAAGGTAAAACGGGGTAAATCAAAATTTTTAAAGGGATTTAACCTTATTTAAATCATGCTTGCAGCATTTAAGAATTTAAAATCACTCATAGTTTAACAAAAAAAAAATAAGAATTACAGTGGCATTCAAGTGAAAATAATGTTTGAAATAGTTAACCCTAAAACGGGCACAACGATCTGGGAATCGAAAAATATTGCCAAATAAGCAAATTAGTAGAAAATATAATTCGCTTGTTGAACAAAAAAATATGTTCTTTGAATATTTAATGAGTGATTGATAAGTCTTTTAATAACCTTTGTACAACAATGGAATAGCCACTACATACTCATTATTTAATTAATGAGCTGAAAAATATGGTGGGAAAAATGTTCCGTTTGCTTTATTAAATAACAAAACTTCAAACTTAAAATATTTTGACACACGTTACATACTGTTAGCTGTGAAATCAAAGGAACTATCAAGTCAGCTACTACATAGCGATTGGTCTACATCGATGCGTCAGTCTAAACACTTCTGTGATTGGATCCTCGATAGCCACACGACCTAAGGTAAGCAAACTTGAACTAGGGACAAGCCTATCACAATAGTTAGTTCGGTCAACTCCGGTGACGTTTGTTTCTGGTTAAAGCCGTTTTATTCTACTATCACTTAGGTGCAGTAAATGCTTAATGATATGAATTGTATGTTTACTTTTATATTTTTGAATACAAAAAAATTAAATCTCTTCTTCATAGTCACAGTCTTGTCAGAGTATCGTGGAAGCGCAAACTACGTACATGGAGAGATGTTCGGTGGGTCGTTGACTTTCGTGAAAACTGCTCACTCAGGGATGTGAAGCCATTTCTGCGATCAGAGAAAAAATTAAAGTTTAATATAAATTGTCATACAAAATACCAAGCTATGTATTCAAATTAAAATTTAATGCGATTATTAAATGTTTTTATTAAAACACTGCATGAATAAAGATCACTAATAGAAACCGGTAACATCATGATCCTTGAGTCCGGATTTATTTTTTTGCTTATTATTTGATATTATAGCGGGAATAGAAATACACACTGTGAATTCAACTATTTACCTGTTACGAAATTAGAGATACTCGTACAACTCATTGATAGACAGAAAGTCGGCCAGCGGATGCTTAGCGATGCGTAAGCTGCGTTTTGTTGAATATCTCCCATACGGAAGCCGAAAAAGTAGGAAAACAAATAAGTAAACAAAATTTCAAATTTAAGGCTCGACGCAAACTGTTACAACCTACCAACCTCTATAATCAAAGTGATAATTTAATCTCATCCTTGTAAATTCCAATTAAGTAAAATAATGAGCCATTTGAAATTTCTAGGCGTTACGAAAGGTAATTTAGAGGGTCAGATAGGTAGTGAGAAGTTTAAGCAGCCATTTTGTAGTTGTTATGAAGGCAATTATAATAATGGTCTAGGACAAAGTTCTAAATAGATATCATACCTTTACTCGTAGTGAGCTCCTGGACTAAAGAGGGATACTTTATGCGGGTACTCGGGGAGCCTAACAAGGGTGAATGAACTTTTGAATGGAAATAGTTTTGATTTTGATTGGGATTATAGTTTATTGACATGTACAAGTTGCTCGAGGAGTTTTAACTTTTTGTTCGTGATGAGAGAGATAATTCTCGACCTCACTCTCCCCTGACGGAAAGAGGCGGATGGCTTCTAAGATGGAATGCAGACGCTGCTTGAAAGTTTCATTCAGACTTTGATGTGCGCATAAAAATGTATCGATTTCAAAGCCAAGATTGTCAGTAAGGACACAAATTACATAATGCACTAATGATAAATAAGTTTTCCTATTTAATTTTGACATTACATCTTTTCTCGTCTTCTGAGAGTTTTTAGGTCTGTAAGCTTGGGACCCAGTTACTGGATGTGAGCGTTAGATATGCTATTACTGTATGTACACCAGCGGACGTCACGCTGTTTCACCCGCGTCGTTCCCGTTCCCGTGGGAGTTCATGGATAAAATATAGCTTATTTTACTTCCTGATAACGTAGCTATCCAATGCTTAAAGTATTTTTCAAATCGGTCCAGTAGTTTTTAAGTTTATTCGTTAATATACAGAAATAAAATACCTTTCTCTTAGTCGTCTGTTCTCCGTCTATTGGTCTTAGCGTGATGATATATAGCTTATAGCCTTCCTCGATAAATGGGCTATCTAACACTGAAAGAATTTTTCATATCGAACCAGTAGTTTCTGAGATTAGCGCGTTGAAGTAAACAAACAAACAAACTCTTCAGCTTTATATATTAGTATAGATATAGATAATACTGATATTTTTCTGCATTCGGATAGACTGCTGCCGACCTCAATACAACTAGGAAATTGCAATGCATATAATCTAAAAAGTCAGCAAAGGTCCTGAAGTTTGGCATATTATCCAGTGACACACAAAATCTCTACACTACATAAATAAAATACATCCAACTTATACCAAAATGAAGCTTCAGAGTCCAACAACCCTAGATTTTATCAAACTAATACAATAACCAACTCACGAAATAATTTTCTTGAAACTATCAACAGAACTGAAAAATAATTCAAAGAAATACAAATGCAAATACACTGCCAACTTTAAAATAAAATTAAATAAAAACGTCTAAATTAAATTTAGTTTCTTGCTAATCAAAGTAATAACTGTGATACACATTACCGTTCGGGACGGCTAGCAAATTGCTCCATAACCGCATAGCCGGAATGGATGTCGCGAATTATGTTAATGTATTATGATAATGTCGAGGCGCCATGGCCTTTGTTGAGACACACGGGCGGGGCGGTTGTCGAGCGGTTAATCGGAAGTTGATGGAATGAAGAATAACATTGTATTGTAAATTATAATCTACCACAACAGTTGTAAATTATACACACCATACCATAACCACAACCATTTTGGAAGTTGTTAAAAAAATGTTTTGCGAGATTTGGCAACTACGAGTAACACTGTCGTTAAAAATCACAGTTAGATAAATGGTTTTCCGAACACAACAAAAATCACTAATACTCTTTGTGATACTGACAATTGGCAACAGACATGCTCTTTTATTCGAAGCGTAGTCTATGTTCACCTGGGTAATATTCTATAGAAAATGTACCTATCTTGAAAATATTTTTCTAGGACTGTAACATCATAGACAACATACATTTCTTCCATTATACGCGATCGAAGTCATGAGCGAGCTCAATTTGGAATAAAAGAAAAAACAGCCGAATGCAAATAGGACTCGCACGCAGAGTGTTCCGTAGGGGTCATTATTTTTTGTCATTTTAAAAACAATTACTTCTTATATGCGATGCGCCACCGGTACATTTTGGACATCCCACCCACACGCACAACACATTTTAGGAATACATTCATTGTGCTTACAGCTAAAAAATGGAATTCCATGCCGGAGTCTGTGTTTCCTGATAGCTTATCATCAGGTGAGATAGTGGTCAAACGCGTGCCTATAAATAGTAAAAAAAGCTACAACCTAGGAGTCTTTAAGTCAAGAGTGAATAGGTTACTTCTAGACAAGCGTGCTCTATCTTCGACCGCATCATCGCTTACCATCAGGTGAGATAGTGTAAAAAAGTTTTTTCTAAATCTATAAGTTAAGAACCAATTTTTTTTTAACTTTACTGTCAAAAATTTCGCATTATGGGAAGAAACTATCTATTTATATCATCTTCATAAATAACTTCAGAATTAAAATTAATTTTGAAAACCTCATAATAACCCTTCGGGAAATACAAGCGTGGCATTATTGAGTCTTTTTTGTATTTTTTTTTTAAGTTTGGACAGTCATCAAATGATTCCTTACGCTCTGGGTGGAGTGGATGGGAGTGTCAGACTCTTACTGCCTAAAATCCATCCGCGTTCCTCCTAATGCCCTTTGCGTTCCAGGACTTCTTTGACTCTTTCGAACAAACAACTTGTTCGAGCCACAAATACTAACAATAACCACTACCATTATTTGTACATAAAGTTTAAATAAATAAATGAATAAATAAATAACTGTACTTTGAGCAAACAATTTTTGCTCACTAAACATGCCACCCGTATGTTCCACTGGTTAAGAATGGCAGATGGTGACAATTGTGCGCTATATACAGCTTCGGTTAATTCACTTTTCCGTCTAATTAATTCTATTATTACAGTATAACAGATTATAAGGTGTCTGGTTCTTCAGTTTTTTGGGAGGTCCACCCATTATTAGTGTCGTTATTAAACATTGAAGTGTTATGGTTTTTTGGTAATAATGGTTATGTTTTAAAACGTCTTTTATGATATTAGATGAGAGAAAAGGTCATAGTATCAATCGAATGATAGTTGAATTTACCTCGAAGTAGAAAATGGTTAATAAGATAAATATGATCTAGAATTTAAGAGTCGGAAAAGTAGATGTAGTATCGGTGCAAACCAGTTCACACTGAATATTTGATACCAGAAATATGGATGCAATGGATACGTAAACAAAATTTAAACATGTCAGTAAACGATTTTGGAATAAATAAAAAATCTCTGATATAAACCGATTGTTTATTTAACAACATATAATTTTGTTTTTCTGTTTGCATCTTGTATTTGATTTTCAGATACCATTAAATTCTGATTGAGAAAAAACCACATTTTATTTTTCCAGCATTGCAGATAAATATTTATATGCCTGAATCTCTCTTTTAACAGACCAGCTAATAAGTTTCCACGGAAAAAACTCAATAAAAATGCATACGCTTTTTCCAAGTAGCGTGGCTCGTAGCACGGCGCTACGAGCTCGCGACGAAATGACGTCACAGCTACAACTCGTAGCCTCGTAGTACCTTCGTAGCCATTTATGCGAGTACAACAAAGCTTTGTTCGCGAATTTTTTATCCGTTTTTTGAAGAGAGGATATGCGTCAAAAATATTTATACTTCTTGTTGTGTTAGCTCGTTTTTGTACGGAATAAAATGTTCGTTATATTCATTTGTTTGTAACGGTCGTTTTAATTTGAAAGTGTTAAAAGTATCAGTTTTGTAGTGGGTTTTTATTTTTGTGAAACTTTTGTATTAATTGTTGGACCACAAAACTATCAGATATAAAGTTTCAGTTTGGCTGAATATGGATATCTTTCATGTACATACACTCAATCAATCTAGGGGCCTTGCCTTTTCTCCACTATGATGGGCTCGGCTTCCAGTCTTGCCAAATGCAACTGAATACCAGTATTTTGCGTGGAGCAACTGCCTATCTGATCTCCACAGCCCAGTAAGTGAGTATCACGGTATCCCTTGGCAAGAATGGTGTTAGATTGTTTTTCTTCTGATTAGTGGTAACGACTACCAAAGATCTTTAAATGACAGCCGGGACCATCAGCTTACCGCGCTTTTCGAGGCACGGAGGAATCTCCGTATGTTAAGATGGTCACCCATCCACGGGCTGACCTCAGTAAGCGTTTCCTTAACTTTGAAGATCGACCCTTGTGGCAGTTATTATTTAGCCACGAGCTCCTTGTACGAGCACATGTGTAATGTACACTAGGTGTAAAATAATCCAAACAGTTTATTTGTAAAAGTTCATCTATGACTATTAAAACCGATTTCTACCCACCTCCTTGTTTCCCAAAAACCACACAGAACCGCATTACCTTTACACTTTTACCCACCTGCTCCTAAAGAAGGGTAATGTTTTTCCTTATACTCCAGGCTACCCACATGTCTAAAACACAGAAACCCTTTCTCATTTCGAAACCTCTTTGAAAACGCAAAGAGGCTAATTTTTCTACCCCATTAAAAACTGTTCACCGTAAAATGTTTGTAAAAGGTACCCTTTTCGATACATGTTTTAAGCCGGTTGTATACCAAGAGCTAAGCTATATTAAGCTAAGTTAGTTTTTAACCGACTTCCAAGAAATGAGGTGAGTCTCAATTCAGCGGGTTTTTTTTATGCATGTACACCGATTACTCCGAGGTTTCTGAGCCGATTCCTGTGATTCTTTTTACTTCTACGCGGTATGCTTGCTATTTGGTCCAGTAAAAATTTTATTCAGTTTAGTTTTGTAGTTTTCATTTTATGAGCATTTTTGCTTATTAAAATTTCTGCATAGACGGACACGTTGTCCAAGTATAACCACTTAAAAGTGAAAAATAAAAAAACTTTCTAAAAAAAAAAGTATAATTTCGGAAGTTGCAGTTAAACAACATAGAAACAAAACAAAAAAAACCGACTTCCGAAATTGAGGTTATTTTTTGTTCAGCACCTAACATAGCTTATTTTATATAACTTTGTTATTGCATATCAAATTTATGTAACGTAAACTATGTTACATGTACCACAATGAAGTTATTTATATAGATTTACTGGTAGAGAACGTCTTGTTGCATTAAGTCGCGTATGTACCACTACTGAGCAAACAGTTTAAATAAATTAACAAGAATCTTTGAGGATTGCTCAGTTATATCTGAGGTTTTCTCAAACATACTTGTTACCTAAGCGAGCTAAGCTACGGGCTGCTTTTTCAATACTCAGTTAATATACATTTTTTAACCGACTTCAAAAAAGGAGGAGGTTCTCAATTCGGTTGTTTTTTTTTTTTTTATATTTGTTACCTCATAACTCCGTCATTTATGAACCGATTTGAAAAATTTTTGTTTCATCTGAAGGGTATACTTCTTGATTGGTCCCATTGTCACCATGTCATAATCTGATGATGGGATCCCACGAAAATCGAGGGCAACCCTCAAATTTTATAGGCATATACAATGTTTTTCATGAATTTTCTAACGCAATTCAGATATTTGTGACTGGTAATCATCATTTCATATTGCTGAGCTGATGATGAAATGTGTAAATTAGGATCTGATGATGAGATCCCATGAAAAACGTTTGTTCAGCGATACTTTAGCCAATTGTCAGCCGATTTGGATGATTCTTTTTTTGTTTGAATGAGTATTTTCCTGGACTGGTCCCGTTTCAGTTTGGTGAAGATCTAACGAAGAACTTCGGAGGTAGGCAATGGAACTCTTCAATTAATGATAGCAAAGGGATCGGGATTGCTGAAATCGCATGTTTTTTAGTGTTTACACCAGTTCTTAACATAACATTGCGCCGGTACGCTGTTAATGGGTACGCAGGTACCTAGGTACCACTAAATAGTGAAAAATAAAAAACTTTTTTACAAAAAATACAACCGACTTCCGAAATTAAAGTTTTTTTCTATCTTCCGAAGTTATTTTGTACCTTGTAGTGTTTTGTTTTTGGAAGTCGGTTGTATTTTTTGTAAAAAAGTTTTTTATGACTGATGAATTTTATGACAGGCCATTTGACATATTTATTTTCTTTACGAAAAAAAAAGTTATCCGGCCGGAGTTGCGGAATTTGTTCGAAAAAGTCACAGCGGCCCTGGAACGCAAAGGGCATTAGGGGGAACACGGAGAGGTTTCAGTAAATAAGAGTCTGCCATTCCCTTCTGCTTCATCCAAAGCGGGAGGAATCATTTGATGATTACCTATACTTACAAAAAGTAAAAGTTAGCTGACTACTGAAAACTCGCTCAAGTATGAGTCGGACTCGCACACGAAGGGTTCCGTATCATAAACCAAATGAATGTTCCAAACCTCTTCGAGAATAAATTAAAGGGACTCGAAGTTGCTGAATAAATAAAACTGGCCAAGTGCGAGTTGGACTCATACACAAAGGGTTCCGTACCATAGACCTTAATTTTTATTTGTTGTTATAGCAGCAATAGAAATACACTATCTGCGAAAATTTCAACTGTCTACCTTATACAGTTCTTGAATATAGCCCGCTGATAGATAGACGGACGGACGGACAGCGGAGGTTTAGTAATAGGGTTCCGTTGGTTACCCATTGGGTACGGAACCCTAAAAATTACCCCTTAGTAAGATAAGCTTGCATAACAGAGGTAATTATTATCTATGTGTTTTTACATAGTCTGTCAACAAGGTTAAAAATAAAAGTTACTTAAGGTAAACACGAGCTATGCTAAACGTAGCTTCAGGCATTGTATACTACCGGCTTTAGGGTATTTCACACACTCCCCCGTGTTAAAAGCATTAACTAAAATATATAAGGGTGGAATCCGATTAAAGGCGATAAACACGCTTACAGCTAATTGAGATCTGATGTTAGGCTTTTTAAAGGTATTAAGTAGTGGGTTTCACCATTAAATTATACTAAAGGCTCATTTTGTGGGAAGAGGATAGGTTTAACGTAGTGGATGTGACCCTTAAATTAGACAAAAAAAAAAGTTTTTGCAGAAAAGTAGATCTAGTGATATGTTAATGGTACTAACCATCAAAACCTACCAAAACATTTAAGACTGAAAACTAAACGTAAATACAGGCTTGGTTGAGAGAATTCGATGATATTATAATTTATTTAAGCTAAACCACTAGCAGACCCGCTAGTAAGTTGTTTCAAGTTTGGCTAGGACATTGCAGGCTTGAATCACCCGATTGCCTGATAAAAAGATGATTCCGTGCTTCGGAAGGCACGTATAAGCCGATGGTTTTGGCCGCCAAATGGCAGTCGTTAATAAACCATGTCAGAGGCCCTTGTAGCGGTTTAGAAACTCTGACACCAGGGTGATCTTGAAAGACGGGGAAACTGGTCCTCATTAAGAAGCCGGGGCGCCCTGCGGACTCTTCGTCCGCATACTGGCCCTTCGTGCTGCTCGATGAGGTGGGCAAGCTCTTTGAAAGAGTGATTGCAAATCGCCTCGTCGAGCACCTAGTGAGGGTGGGGCCGGATCTGGCGGAAAACCAGATCGGTTTCCGCACGGGCCGCTCGACGGTGGACGCCATCATGCCCGTGAGAGCCCTCTCGACAGGGGACGCAGTTTACCGGGGCGGAGTCGTCTTGGCGGTGTCTCTAGACATCGCCAATGCCTTTAACACCCTGTCCTGGAGTTGCATTAGGGAGGCACTTCGGTATCACCGGGTGCCGACCTACTTCCGTCGCGTAGTCGAGACTTACTTGACGGACAGAGCCGTCATCTACCCCGGTCACCTGGGAGAGTGGAACCGGCGAGAGATGTCATGTGGTGTTCCACAGGGTTCCGTTATGGGGCCGCTTCTGTGGGACATCGGCTACGACTGGGTGCTGCGCGCGTACCTCCCTAGTGGTATCAGTGTTGTCTGCTATGCTGACAATACGCTAGTCCTGGCACAGGGGCGGTCGCATCAGGCGGCGGCTGACGCTATGACACGCGGGGTTGCGATAATCGTTGAGAGGATCCGGCAGTTGGGTTTCGAGGAGGCCCTTCACAAGTTCGAAGCCTTGTGCTTCCATGGTTTCCGGAACAGGCCACCATCGGGATCTCAAATAACGGTAGGAGGGGTTCACATCGGTGTCGGGTCGACGATGACGTACCTGGGTCTTGTCCTTGACAGCCGGTGGAATTTCGTCGAACGACAAACGTTTGGCTCCCAGACTTGGGCGCCGGGGCTGCCTTCAAGCGGCTTCTGCCCAATCTAGGGGATCCAAACTCCTCCTGCCGGAGACTTTACACGGTTGTTTCGGGAGATACCTGTTTCGGATTCGGCGGGAGGACACGCGCGGGTGTCATCACTGCGAGGATCGCCCGGAGGACACGGTGAAGCATACGGTGGAGGTCTGCCCTGCTTGGGCGGAGAACCTCGTTGAGGCGATCGGCGGCGGCGACCTCTCGCGGCTGGCGCTGGTTCAATCTATGGTCCGGAGCGAGGAGGCATGGGAAGCGATCACCTCCTTCTGCGAAGCAGTAATGCTAGCAAAGGAGGAGGCCGAACGTGTAAGAGAGAGGAAAACCTCACGACCCAGCCGCCGCAACAGAAGAAGACGTCCCGGGCGTCGGGGGTCGCAGGGCAATTTCCGGCCGCCATAGGCGTGGGCCTGCGAACGGCGAGCTTTGGGTGGCTCGCCGTCCGATCAGAACCAGGCCCGGGTTGGCGGCGCGCTGTGTTCCACGCGCGCCTCAAGGAGCTGTCAGCAAGGGAGTTGGGGCCCGCTAGGGCCAGTGCCTGCCGGGGTGCGGAATCCGCTCGAAAGACACGCCGCGTCCCTGGAACGCAAAGGGCACTGGGAGGAATACGGATGGGTTTTAGTCAGTGAGAGTCTGACACTCCCTCCGCTCCGCCCAGAGCGGAAGGAGTCATTTGATGATTTCCCATCCTTTAAAAAAATAAACAAGGGTCATTAGACCTTACTGCCCACACGACAAAATGAAGAAGCAGACCTGCGTAACTTCGTCTGTGTCACATTTTTCAAGAATGCTCCGCCGCTTTTGGTCGTAACGCGACACATCACGCTACGACCAATAGCAGAACCAACTGAAAACCATCGCTGGGTGTTTGACGCCCAGCAAATGCTGAGATGGTTACCCTTCGGCATGGGCACGCTCAGCGCAATTTATGTACTTGCTACTTATTAGTTACTTCTGTTTCCTTTTTCGCTGTGCGTTTGTGTCTGTGCTGAACAAATGTTTTTCTATTCTATTCTATTCAAAATATTGAGGAAACACAATCATACCAACAATAACAATATAGTTTATAGTCTTCCTCGATAAATGGGTTTATTTTTAATTTCAAACCAGTATTTCCTGAGATTAGCGTGTTCAATCAAACAAACAGATCAAACTCTTCAGCTTTATAATATTAAGAATATAATATAAACAGGCAAAATTGCTTGTTTATTTACTTTGCTTGGGTAAAATTTTAAATTTTTCAGGGGTAGAAAGCTACACTAGAGCCAATGGGTTTTTTTCTGCCAAGTGACGGTCACGTAAGTTTACCGTCATCATCACCTGCCTAGCCTTTTCCCAACTATATTGGAGTTGGCTTCCAGTCGAACCGGATTCAGCTGAATACCAGTATTTTACGTGAAGCGGCTGCCTACCAGGCCTCCACAGCCTATTAAATGAGTAACATCACGGTATTTCTTGGAAAGACTGTAGTCAGATTTACTGGCTTCTGACAATCCGTAACGACTGGTAAAGTTCTACAAATGACAGCCGGGACCAACAGCTTAACGTGCTTTCCGAAACACGGTGGAAACTCGGTATGTCAAGATGGTCACCCATCCACAGACCAACCCTGGCAAGCGTTGCTTAACCTTGAAGATCGATTTGTGCGGCTGTTATTCTTTAGCCACGATTTCATCGGTCACGTAAGTATACATTTGGCGTGTTAAAAAGTCAAATCAGTAATTTTGAGGATACCAATAAATGTTTGCATTTATCTTTGAAAAAACCTAAGAGCTCAATATTTCTAGGTTGTGAAATGCCAAATTTATTCATCTGCCTAGCCTTTTCCCAACTATATGGGGGTCGGCTTCCAGTCAAACCGGATTTAGCTGAATACCAGTGTTTTACGTGGAGCGGCTGCCTACCAAACCTCCACAACCCATTTACTGGGAAACACGGTACTTCTTGGCAAGACTGGAGTCAGATTTACTGGCTTCTGACAACCCGTAACGACTGCCAAAGATCTACGAATGTCAGCCGGGACCAACGGCTTAACGTGCTTTCCGAGGCACGGAGGAAACTCGTTATGTTAAGATGGTCACCCATCCACAGACCAACCTTGGCAAGCGTTGCTTAACCTTAAAGATCGACCCGTGCGGCTGTTATTATTAAGCCACGAGCAAAATTCATTAAAAATTCATTGCCAAATGCCAAATTTATTAAAAAGTACAAAACAACCATTTCGCAAACAGATAGTAAGGCTTAAACCCACCAAAATACATCACCTTAGTACTTCAAGCTCCACAATCCTCAGGCCCCCAAAGTCCCCACGGGTACCGTGGTCGTCGGCTAAGCGATGTTACCAGAGTGACATCATCGGGAACTAGCTTGTGAATTACTTACATTATTGTCATCGTTATGGGGTACGGGTAACATCTTGTGCTTAATGAAATTTTCAGCTAGGTACTTATGAAGGCGACTGGGATTGCGAAAGGGAGCAGTTTTCTGTTGTAGGGTAATGACGGGGAACTGCAACTGGCGATATGATTATGGCAGTGCTTTTGGCAGTTACTCCGGTCATTGGGCAGTGGGTGTTTGTAGGATCGTGAGTATCTTAATTTTCTATAATTATTTATAACTAGTTGACCCGCGCAACTTCGTCTGCGTCACAATTTTCATTACTGCTCCACTACTATTGGTCTTAGCGTGATGATATATATAGCCTTCTTCGATAAATGGGCTATCTTACACTGAAGGAATTTTTCAAATCGGACCAGTAGTTCCTGAGATTAACCGTAACCCGCGCGTTCAAGTAAACAAACAAACAAACAAATTCTTCAGCTTTATATATTAGTATAGATGTACCGCACAAGAATAGGTCATGTCAAAAAGAACCCAAGTACATTCAGTCAAAAAAGTATCGGGAATGGAAGATTTGTTTATGGTTCCAAATTCAAATTTTTGTTTTTTTGTAGTTGTTAGATTGGCACAACTGTTTTCCATTTTGGCGCGGAGTTTGAGTTGCATCTGTTATTTATATTAAATACAGTGCTGGTTTTAGTAATATCATATATAGTGTGTATTGCGAATTTCATATTGGACAAAAATATCGAACAAAGAGTTTGTCTTAAATTTTGCATCGCCAATGGAATTTCGTGTTCGGAGTCACTGAAAATGTTACAAAAGGCTTACGGTGAATCGACTTTATCAAAAACTCGTGCTTATGAGTAGTTCAAAGCGTTCAAAAGCGGTCGAGATGTGATGGAAGATTTGCCTCGCTCTGGTAGGCCGTCAACGTCTGCAACTGAAGTTAACATCGCAAAAGTGAAGGAAATAGTGACTGAAAATCCCCATTCAACTCTGAGAGAGATAGCCGCCGAACTTTCTGTATCTCACGAGTCGATCCGTACCATTTTAACTAATCATTTGGGTATGAAACATGTTGCTGCTCGGCTAGTCCCAAAAGATCTGAATTTTCTCCAAAAACTCAATCGCATGAAAGTCGCTGAGGACATGCTAGAACGAGTCAGTTCGGACCCAACATTCATGAAACGCATTGTTACTGGTGACGAGACGTAGGTTTACGAGTTTGACATGCAAACTAGTCAACAAGTTTCGGAGTGGCGCCTTCCAACTGAACCGAAACCGAAAAAACCACGCCAAAGTCGATCAAAAGTCAAAGTCATGTTGACTGTTTTCTTTGACTATCGCGGTGTTGTGCACTCTGAATTCTTACCGGAAGGTCTAACGGTAAATAAAGAATATTATTTGAGCGTTTAAGAGAGCAAATTCGACGAAAAGGCCAGATTTGTGGAAAGAAAATTCTTGGATTTTGCACCACGACAATGCGCCTTCGCACAAGGCTATTATTGTGAACGAATTTTTAACCAAACACTCAACAAATACCATCCAGCAACCACCATATTCACCAGATATGGCTCCTGCTGACTTTTTTCTTTTTCCTAAACTCAAATTACCACTTAGTGGCACCCGTTTTCAATCGATAGAAGACATAAAGGAGAATTCGCGGCGAGAACTGAACTCAATTCCGGAAGCAGCGTTTAAAAAATGTTTTGATGAATGGATTATTCGTTGGCGCAATTGTATCGTTTCTATAGGAGCATACTTTGAAGGTGATAAAATAAATTTGGATGAATAACAGACTTTTTGTGTATTATTGATCTTTTCCCGGTACTTTCTTGACAGAGTAGTATAACGAGATGACTACCATTCTAGCAAGACGGTATAATTTATCTCCTATTCCAAAGAACTCCAAGGTGAAGCAACGCTTGCCATGAGCACTATGTGGATTGGTGACCAAGCTAGACATCTACTGTTCAGGTTTTGCTACCTATTCAAGAAACCTTCATGCCTGACTATCATATGTAAGATTAAAGTCATTACGGGTTGCTAGAAGCCAAATCTGGCACCAGTCTGCCAATGAGTACACGTTGTGTTATCTAATTACTGGATTCTGGAAGTCAGACAGATATGTAGTCGCTAGACTCAGTTATACTGGAAATCCACCTCAACATTATTATAAAACCGGCCAAGTGCGAGTCGGACTCGCACACGAAGCCTCAATTTTTATTATTTGTTGTTATACCTATAATTAGTAATACACAATCTGTGAAAATTTCAACTGTCTACCTATTACGGTTCTTGATATACAGCCCGCTGACAGACAAACGACCGGACGGACGGACAGCGGAGGCTTGGTAATAGGGTTTGTTGGTTACCCTTTGGGTACGGAACCCTAAAAAAGTCGGAAGAGAGTCATTTGTTCTATTTCTACGGATAAATTTATGAAGAAGACCTCCCTAAGCTTGTTAAAAGGCCGTCTATAATGATTTGGGGGCATTATAATTAGGGTATCGGTATTCCCTTAACAGTAATTGGGTTGCGCAGTTTAGAAGTATAGATAATCTTATTTGGAAATATTCTTATTTCACCAAGACTTATAAGTCCGGCGCATTAAGATTTATGTGGATAGTAAGGAATAAAATATTAAAAAAAAATGCTTTACTGTTGAGCGAGCTGCTGGGGTGTATGGGGTCCGTTACCATCTTAACCTCTCGCTACTCGAATTTGCACAATGTCATGTTTACGTCATACTCCGTCGCGTATCGCGGGCGCCCGCTTATCGCAAGCGTAATATGACCCGCAGCACAAAAAACCTAATCTCTCTGCTCACAAAGCAGCTATTCACACACTTGAAACTGTTATGGGTTCTTTAATTATGTCACTATGTATTAGAATGTAAACAATATTCTTATAACAAACCGAAATATAAACATTTTGGATAGATACGAGAGTACTTGCTGAAAGCTATTTTGTTGTATTATTATGTTGATTTCTGACACAAATATTGGATCAATTTACACAAAATTTTGGAATTAAGGTCATAAAAAGACAAGTAATCTAGTGATGATGTTATTTTACGAGAACAAAAATCGACTGCCGCAATATTTAAGCTCAAACTTCATAGTACGCGGAGCAGACATTTTGATTTACGTAATTTGTATTTTTGTAAACAAACGTCAAGAATATTCCAATAAGATTCCAATAAGAAATGTTTCTAGATTACTAGCCATGTATTCACGAACTCATTTTTAATTGTATATCGTTACAATATGCCACTATAATTCTGAAATATCAAATTACTTACGTACGGGAAGAAATCCGGTAACTAGTTTTGTTTCGTAATTTTCACCAGATAATTTACACTTTTGACTTTGAATATTAGTTGAAATTTAACGAAAATAAAGTAAATTATGAATTTCTATCAATACTTGGCTTACTTTCCACAGAAAAACACGTAAAAATCGAAAATTCTCGCGCACAAGTTGAACGAATGTTTGTTTGATTTGACAAACGTATTTTGTGACATTTCGCTTCTTGTCAAGCGTATTTTTTTTTCCGACAGTGTTCCCATATGAAAAATATTATATACCATAGAGTTCAATCATTGAGAAAAGAAAATTAACCGTAAAAATTACTAAAATTTAGTTTTAAATCCGTAGGGTCGGGTGGATCCACAGGGACCCACCTGGGTGTTGACGGAATTAGACGCTAGTGGGTCCGTGAGTCCCTTTGATACCCGAGAGGTTAAGGACCCAAACCAACCTTACCTGCTAGCGGTGCACCCTGCTGTCCAACGGACGAGGCTCTGGCGAACCTGGTTTCCCTCTCGTAGGGTTGTGGGGGTCAGACGGCTGGTCGCCCCACGTAAAACCAACTTCAGTCATATATAATAATATGGACAGGAACAAGTCAGGTAAGGGTACTCGGTCTAGGGCGTCGCCGCACAACGACGCGCAGGCACATTGCCCTTAAACTGCGATAAGTGGGCTAGGGCTACCGTGTCAAGTACGGGCACGGCTAAAGATGATAGAACCCAAGAAGAAGTTCCGCTTTGCCACCTGGAACATTGGCTCCCTAACCGGACGTTACCGAGAACTCGCGGACGTACTTGCGAAGCGTCGGGTCCAGTGCACCTTCCTTCAGGAGACGCGCTGGAAGGGAAATAAGTCACGTAACATCGGGCAGGGGTACCGGATAGTGTAAACCGGATCACCAACGGGCAGGGGCGGAGTGGCCGTGGTGCTGTCTAAGTACCTTCAGGATGGACTCCATGAAGTAGACCGATGCAGCAACTGGTTGATGCGAGTTAGGGTGCTGATCTAACTCGCATCAACCGGGTCGCATCGAGTCTGAAAAGAAGACCTTCTGGGATGAGTTCGAGGATGTATTACGCGCTATTCCGAATTTCGAAGGTGTTTTGATTGGGGGGAATCTCAACGGTCACATAGGTCAGTTTGCTGGAGAATACGGACGTGTTCACGGTGGTTTTGGTTATGGCCAGCTAAATGCAGAGGGAGTCAGTATACTCAGCACCTGCGCTTTGTCTGACCTAGCCATCGCGAACACATTCTTTCAGAAGAAGCCCCAGCATCTTATTACGTACCGTAGTGGTGCCTACTCAACCCAAATAGATTACCTGCTAGTGCGACGGTGCCGCATTGGCAAGGTTACTAACTGTAAAGTCATCCCAGGCGAAAGCCTAACGGCTCAACACCGCCTCCTTGTCCTGGACTTTGCGGTTGTACCAAAGAAGAAAGTGATCGAGAAACGCAAACCCCGCACTAAGTGGTGGTTGCTTGATGGTTCTAGGCAGGCAGACGTCATCGCGGAGGCCGAGCATCTCGAGATCAGTGCTCCACATGAGACCGCTCAAGAGATCTGGAGTAGGATCCATTCAGCAATCACCGATGCCGGTAAGCGCGTCCTTGGCACTTCTCGTGGTGGCCGCACCATAGACAAGGAGACGTGGTGGTGGGATGACGGGGTGCAGGAGACAACTTGGAAGAAGAAGGTTTTATTTAATCAGTGGCAAGGGTCCAATTCTCCGGATGACAGGGAGGCATATGGAGCGGCTCAGCGCGCTTGCAAAAGAGCTGTAGCCAGAGCCCGCAGCAAAAGTCTGGCGCCCTTATACGACAAGCTGGAAACTGCGGAGGGGCAAAAGCTTATTTTTAAGCCGGCGCGTGCCCGGGAGAAAGCTACACGGGACATTAGCAAATGTCTCTGTGTAAGGGACGCCCAGGATAAGCTGCTGATGGTGAGATGGTGTAAATACTTCGTGGAGCGGTCGGGCCTGACAATGTGCCAATTGAAGTGTGGAAGGCGATGGCCCCACATGGTGTAGACCTTCTGACGGATCTTTTTAACCGCATCCTGATCACCAAGGAAATGCCGAACCAGTGGCGATTTAGCCTGATTATCCCTGTTTACAAAGGCAAAGGTAGCGTACAGGATTGTAGTAGCTACCGCGGTATCAAGATCATGTGCCACACCATAAAGCTCTTCGAGCGCATCATTGACACCCGGCTCCGTAGCGGGTGCACTGTCTCTGAGTGTCAATATGGCTTCCGGGCGGGTAACAGCACCATGGACGCAGTGTACGGACTCTAGCTGAGGCTTACAGAGAGAGAGAAGGAGAGCTTTGCATATGGCCTTTTTAGACCTGAAGAAGGCCATCGACTGTATACTTCGGAGTCCATCTGGTGGGCACTGCGCTTCAGGGGCGTTCCCGAGGCCTATTTTGGCATTATCAGAGACATGTACTGCGATTCCGTTTCCTCTGTCCAGACCGCTGTTGGCGAATCGAATGGCTTCCCAATATCTGTCGGCGTTCACCAAGGCCCGGCTCTTAACCCGTTCTTGTTTAACGTAGTGCTTGATGTAGGTACGGCAAACATCCAAGATCAGCCTCCATGGCTTACGATGAATGCCGATGGCATCGCCCTCGTTAATCAGAACAAAGCCCATCTTGAGCGCAAAGCCAACATTTGGAAGGACACGCTTGAAAACGGTGGTCTGAGACTAAATGTGGCGAAGACTGAGTACATTTCCTGTGGCAGCACGTATTCAAACAGCGTCCGAATAGGTTTGGACCTGATCAGAAAGTCCGATACGTTCAGGTACCTTGGATCCGTGCTGCACGAGTCTGGCAACGTGGACGACGATGTCCAAGCGGCTTGGGTGAAGTGGCGCGAGGTAACGGGCGTTGTATGCGACCGCAAAATGCCTCCGAAGCTCAAGGGGCAGATATATAAATGCATCATACGGCCTGTCCTACTGTACGGCGGCGAGTGTTGGCCAGCACTAAGCAGACACACCCAGGAGCTTCACGTCACGGAGATGAAGATGCTGAGGTGGATGAGCGGCATAACGCGATCCGATCGCATACGCAACTCTTTCATCTGAGGTGGTCTTGGTGTCCGTGACGTGGGGGAAAAACTGCAAGTGTCATTTGCGATGGTATGGCCACATATTGCGCCGCCCTATGGAGTACGTTGGTCGGAGATGCATGAATATGACTGTCCTTGGGGCTAGGTTCCGTGGTCGCCCTCGCAAGCGCTGGCTGGACGTCGTCAAGGCCGACATGAGAGCCAATGGCCTAACTGAGAAGGACGTTCAAGATCGGGCAAAGTGGAGGAAGCTAAGTAGGAAGGTGGACCCTGGCAATAGCCGGGATTAACGCCAGGTGGAAGAAGACTGTTGAGCGAGTTGCTAGAGCAATGTCCATATAAATGTAAAGTTACAGATGATAATTATTATCATATACATCTATAACTTTTGTACAGATACGATACGTTGGTATAGATTTTCACAAATACCAAGTATCGTAAAACTTTTTCCAGGGTACTTTTAATTCACTATCAAAATTCATCAAAATCTGTTCAGGGATTTAGGCTTAAGAGCGTTACAAACAAACTCAATTTCGTATTTGTTTTATCCCATCTAACACTAAAGCGTTAAAAAAACCTATATAAGACTCGTACTCGTACTCTATTTGAGTATAAAAGTGTTAGCGTATACCTGTACAACTGAGTTAGAGCATGCTCTAACTCACTTATAACAGCGAAAGAGGCGCACAGTTTTACAGGTAAAAGTTATAGAAAGCCTATAGCATGGTGTAACAAAGATGTTATAGCTGCACAAGAGCGTTTATTCATCGTCAACTACTACTTTTGTCGGTAATACCGTTGTGATATCGGGTATATAAATACTAGAAGTGGTAGAAAGCCACATATTGGTACGGTGTTTCCAAGACATTAAAGCTGCACAAGTGCGTTTATTTATCGTCAGCTACTACTTTAACCGGTATTACCGTAGTAATATCGGGTTGCTAAACACTACAGGTAGTAGGAAAGCATTGGACAGGTATACTGTATAACTTTTATTATACGTCAAGATTGTTCGTAGTGGAAGTGTTATGTCATCCATTATTCAACACGGCAGAATAATATTATGGAATATTAAGTTATTTAAATTTGTGAAGTGAAAAATTACTACCGTTGTGATTTCACGGCAAATGTTTACCATGTTTCTCATTTTTTTTTAACGTGCTTAGTATTTATTAAGGATTTAAAAGAAAAGTTATGATAATAAAATAGACACCTCAAGCTAAACATGTTTGTTCATTCCTGCTTCTTGAGCAGTGGCATGTAAAATTAAGTGGTATTCATGGAACGCCTTAAATAATAAAATAAGTTTTAGTACTTTGTAGTCAAATGTTAGAAAATCGAAATAATATTTATTGTTAGACGATGGGTCCTATGTATATGGGCCAAAATGCTAAATTACAACTTTACAGGAGAGGCTTCCAAAGTTTAATTTTACTATAACTTCAGATTGATAAAACTGAACTTTACGATTATTTGCTTGTTTGCTAAGACAACTATCCTCTTCATTTATACTATAGTATTTTATATATACATAAATAGGTTTTTTTTTTACGTCACATTGACCCTTCTACGTTAGTTTTTGTTTAAATTATTTTTCTTTAAAAACACCCTAAAAGGTCCAATGTGTCATTTTGGCCATTATACGCGTATTACGCTAATTAGCATAAAGTATTTATTTTTTAAATTTTTTACCCATAAAATCAAGTAACAATTGAAGTAGTTGATAATTAATTAACAAGAATATAAACTATTTAGATATTTAGTTGTTTATGTCACATTGACACTTATACGTTTTACAATCTGCTAACCTACGAACTGAGTTTTCAGTTAGATCATTTGATTAGTAAAAAAAACACGCAATAGTATTTTTCATTTATTTAAATAAAAATTGAATTAGTCTTAAAACTTCACTCATGGACCCGTATTCAGTGTTTTTGGTATTTTCATGATAAAAAATAACAAATAAAAAAAAAAAATAAGATGGAAACTGTTACTGAAGATCTTAGTTTGAACAAAATAATGTACTTACTTCCCATTATTATTTTCTTAACAAAATTACAAAAAAAAATAACAAAATTAAAAACCTATTTGGTGTAAACAAAATAAAAAAATCTCTGTAGTATAATCAAGTAATAAAATTACCAAAATCAACATTACTAACAAGTCTATATAAAATTGTTTATAAGTCTTCATTAATTTTCTTCAATATCGCTTTAATTTCACGCAATGTCATTCGATGCTACTAAATTTTCATAATAACTGTGGTATGCAGGTGGAATAATATTTTTTCAGGAGTCACAGAACCGTTTTTGAAAGAATGACAAACATGGCATTGGTCTTTTTTTGGCTGGTGAAATGATAAATTAATTTTGTTTACTATATCCCTGTATTGCCTTAATGACTTACATTTACTACCATAATAAGATGAATCATACCATTCCTTGTATAACTTGAACATTCGGATAAAACTTAAAGAGCATCTAAATAAAGTTTATTACTGTCTTTGCGACAATAATGTGAATCAACCGGTTCAAAAGACTTGACGTGGTCCAGCACACTTCATTTCTGCATCGATAGATGTTTTATGGTGATCATGTCGACCTCTATTGTCAACTAAAGTGAGCCTACTTGTATCAGAAAATTTACTCATTGCAGTTCTTATCATGTTTGGCCCACAATGAATGGTATTTAAAAACATCGTCTTGCATACCACTAGTTTCGTCTTTTGTTCATTTTGAGTAATAGGCAAAGGTACACATATGTGTAGGACCTTCGTGAGTCACCCTGGGTAACCGTTCTTTTTTTATTTATTCTTACTACATAGTTAACAATAAAGTCATATTCCTTAGAATGAACTCCAATCATCCAAAATTTACATGTACTCTGACATGGTTCACCTATTTGTTTCTCATCTATTTTTAAGTCTTTTTCTGTTCGAATCTATCCATTCATTACGAATTTTTTCTCGTAATCTTTCATTATCTCTTCTTTTAGTAATTTTTCTTTTTCTGGGCCGCTTAGGAGTTGGAACATCGCTTGATGAGTAATACTGTGAAACAGGGGACGATGCAGTTGCATCTGAAAACAATGACAGGACCGAAGGAATAGGTTCTTCCTCACCGAAAGGTTGAGGTAGTTGACTATTAGAAATTAACATGTTATCAGAGTCGAGCAAAGTAGAATTTTGTAATGTATCATTTTGTTTTTCTTGTTGAGGTGAATCATTTTCAAATATATCATTGAGCAGACTTTAACTGCAATTTGTGAATATCTCACTGGCCCAAAGGGCAAAGGAGCTGCAGACAATATAAATCAATGTAAGATAAGATCGTAATATTGTAAACAAAGTAAGTTAAATAAAGTTATTATTAACGTAACTAATAAAAAATAGTAGTTCCAATAATATTTCAACCCTTGCTATCCACATTAATAGGCCATAAATTAAAAAAATACTGTAGGGCGTAAGTGTATGTTTTTAGAATAAAACACGTATAACGGCCAATATGCCACATTGGCCGTTCATCCTAAAAACTCGTGATATTTCAGATAATTTATTTACAAAACAACAATTAATCAAAGTTTAAAGATTGACTTGTCTGTAAAAACAATTTTGAAGTACTTTACAAAGGTTATCATCGCTATTTTATATAAAATCGTCGTTTTCATAACCTAAATCGTTGTTCTGTGCACTGTTATTTTGATTGCCCAATGCCAAATTCACTAAATTTCGACTTCTCGACAACTTAGCGCGATAATTGAATGCCATTTTTACTAATTAAACTAAGTTGTAACACAAAAACACAACAATTACATTTTGTATTCATCACAGTGTGGCCGTTGCTCCGTTCAACGTATAAGTGTCAAATCAGCTGATTGGTCCAAACTACGAAACAAACGCGTGGGAACTCCCCACGTATACGTGTCTAACTACTCTTAGGACCTTGTACGTTTAAATTCATGTTATATATGCCGTTATACTGTAATAAAAATCGTGTTTCTATGCAGAAATCTTTTTTTTTTTAATAGCTCACATAATTCATTACATCTATAAGATACGTTTACCATAAAAAAGTCAAAATGGCCAAATTGTTAGATTGGCCCATATACATAGGACCCATCGATTGTTAAATATTAAATCTTCACTTAACTCATTTGTCTACAACTTATCTTTGAGCTACAACATCGTTAGTCAATAGTCTCATTGTCTTTAATGACTTAACATTGTTATAATAGTGTTAGGAGAGAAGGGTTGACAGCTTTAAATGGTCTATAAAAGAGGCGTGCGCGCCGTTTCTGCTCTCATTTGGCGGATGTCGTTCGTGGCGGAAACATCGTTCAAGGACCGTGAGACTTATATTTTTCTATATCGTGTACCTACTGGTAACCTTTAGACATTTACGTGCTAATTATTTAAAGTAACGATTCGTGGTAGTTTTCAGTTATTGTTATTTTGTTCCTTAATTAAAAATAAAGAGTTGTATGATTTTAGTTGTATGTAGCATTGTTTTTTTTTAAACTTCCCTGCTTCTGGTTGCTAAAATCAGTCGTGGGATAAAGAACGCTTAAATTGCCCACTAATTTACCTATGAAAATATTCAAGGAACAAATTATCAAAATACCTTTCTACCCACCAGTTTTCTTTTTTTTTTAAATTTTGTTTCTGTCTTTGTCACTGTTGTTATTTTACGTGTGTGTGATTAACTATCGAACTTTTGTGCTAAATATGCCTAAAAGTCATGAACGCCGTCGTTCACGAGATCGACATCGACGTGTTTCGCGAGACGAGTCCGTTGCAAGTGAAACCGCAAATAGGTCGCGTAATAGATCACGACAGAGCCGCCGTCGGGAACGTAGTGGCTCCAAGAACAGTTCGTATTACCGTCGTCGTGTTGCTCGTGACCACCGCCGTTCTAGATCTCGATCAAAATTAACACCCCCGCGTGCAAAGTGCCCGTCGGTAACGCCTCATGCTGATAGCTCGTTACAAGATACCCTCAGCAATATCATGACAAGGCTTAGTGCTATCGAGCATACCGGTACGATAACGATATCCACACCTAATAATTTGGAAAATTCACAAACTCGAGCAAATCTTCGGGACCCGGTTCGTGAGGTCACCCCGCGTTCTCGTAGTCCCGCAGACTTGAGCGATGTTCCGCAGCAAGTTCGCACAAATAACTCCGAGGGCTTTTCAACGACCATTCGTACAACCGATCCAATCGCTGGCGGATCCGAAGCTATGTCCACTGTAACTATGCTCGCAGAAGCCATAAGATCTTTACAGCCCGCTAGGTCACACAGCTACTATGTATCTAATTTCGATCCAAACATACACGACATTGACCTATGGTGTGACGAAGTGGACCGTGCAGTAATCGCTAACGGTTGGAGCGACTACGAATGCTTGTCGCGAGTAGCTTCTTGCCTTAAAGGCGACGCTAAAGTTTGGCTAAACGAATGGGTTACCAATGACCGAACCTGGTCAAACTTTAAGCTTGAATTCAAACCCCTTTGCCCTCGGAAACTAGACTATGCTAATATTTTATTCGAAACAATGAACACGACATCCGACAAATTTACAACGTATGCCGAATACGCCCGGCGTACTCTGCTGCGTTTAAGGATAGTTAAGGGTCTCACCGATGAATTGCGAACACTGATAGTCATACGTGGTATTGATAACCTGCAAATAAGGGCAGCCGCGGCAAACGCAAACTTGGCGACCGAGGACATAGTGTCGTTCCTTTCAATTTACACAAAACCGAATCGCACTAAATCTGATTCTCGTGGTAGCTCGACTAATAAACACACGTTCTCGAACTTAGCCTCCAACCGCGAATCGAAGTGCTACGTATGCAATCAGCGCGGACATTTAGGCCGAAATTGTACCAAAAGGCCTCGTAAGGATCCCGTTGACAGACCTACCGCGAAATCCGGGACACAGAGTTCAGTTAATGATACTGCTGCTGCTACCAAATTCGAATTGCAGTGCTCATTCTGTAAGAAAAAGGGACACACAGAAGAAAAGTGCTTTGCCAAGAACCGGTCAGAATCCAGAAATCAGCGTAACGTTAATTTGTGCACAAGTCACGCAAATAATAAAACGGACATTGTAACGGCTGTTGTCCAAGGCATCCCCATGGATGCACTCATAGATAGTGGAGCCCAAAACGTGTCGCTGATTTCTTCCGATGTTTTGAAGCACCTTTCTTGTCAAATTAAACCAACACACTGCATTCTCAAGGGGATAAGCGAGCGTGTAATCATAGCTTCGTCGTTCATAACAGCAACAATCGAGCTCAGTGACATTTCGATAGAAACCGATCTAGTTGTAGTGCCAAAGTCATGCATGAACACCTCCATTATAATTGGAACGGACGTCCTAAATCGCGATGGCGTTACGTATGTACGCACTAAAGACAGACAGTACATCACTCGAACTCGCGATACTCATGTTAACGTTAACGAAGTTCAATGTCTCGACCAAGCCTTAGTTAGCACCCCGCTACAGGGCACTCTGCGTGATACTTTGATGTCTGTGATTAATAAATTCTCTAACTTTCTTATTTCTGGAACCGCGACAAGTACAGTCACAACTGGTGAAATGGAAATCAAGCTAACTAGCACCTCTCCTATTGTATACCGGCCATACAAACTGTCATTTAACGAAAAACTCATAGTACGCGAAATAATCAAAGACTCGCTGGACAAAGGCATCATCAGAGAATCACGATCAGAGTACGCTAGCCCCATAATCCTGGTGAAGAAAAAGGACGGAACCGACCGAATGTGCGTCGATTACAGGGCACTTAACCGTATCACCGAAAAAGAAAGATATCCTTTGCCCCTGATAGACGACCATATTGATCGGTTAGGTCGTTACACCTACTTCACTAGTTTAGACATGGCTACTGGCTTCCACCAAATACGAATTAAAGAGGTCTCCGTTCATGTGACGGGATTCGTCACACCAGAAGGGCACTACGAATATCTAAAAATGCCATATGGTTTGACGAACTCCCCGATCGTTTACCAACGGATTATCAACCAAACCCTTCGCGAATTCATTGACGCCGGAAACGTTCTGGTATATATCGATGACGTCCTTTTGCTAAGTAACACCATAGAGGACGGTATTGTCCTGCTCCAAAGAGTCCTGCAAACGCTCACCAAATCAGGCTTTTCCATAAATCTGAAGAAATGTTCTTTCTTGACTACCGAAGTGGAGTATTTAGGTAGGATAATTAGCTTTGGTCAGGTACGACCGAGCCTATGTAAGATAGCGGCCTTAAAAAACTCACCGGTTCCCAAAAATGTCAAGCAGGTTCGACAATTATTAGGACTTGCAGGATATTTCCGCAAATATATTAAAAACTATGCGACTAAGACCGCGTGCATTGCTCATTTAACTCGAAAGGGGGTCGAGTTTCGTTGGGGTCAGGAACAGGAACAGGTCCGCCAAAATTTAATACAAATCTTGACTAGCGAGCCTGTTCTCACCATATTCAATCCTGAACTTCACACCGAGGTTCACACAGACGCAAGTTCTGCCGGTTACGGGGCGGTACTTCTACAGACGGACGCTGATGGTGGAAAGCATGTGGTGGCATACTTCAGTAAGGTTACCCAGGGAGCAGAGAGCAAATATCATAGCTATGAGTTGGAGACGTTAGCGGTCGTGAAGGCTTTGCAACATTTCCGCCACTACTTGGTAGGCTTACAATTCAAGGTTGTCACAGACTGCAATGCTCTCAAATCTACAGAACGCAAAAAAGATCTGCTCCCTCGTGTTGCTCGATGGTGGATCTACCTACAGGACTTCCACTTTTCTATCGAGTATAGAAAAGGAGTTATGTTACCGCATGCCGACTATCTCAGTCGAAACCCAGTCGTCTCCGTTAATCAAATAACGAGACCTCGCAACTGGGCACAAATAGCACAAAATGCAGACCATGAAACGAGAGACCTAATACAAAAACTCTCAGAGGGTCAGCTCGATCCCAGCCGTTATGTCTTGAAAAACGACCTTCTGTGTTATAAATACACGCCAGTGGGTGAGGAAGCGCGTCTCCTTTGTTTTATACCCAAGGGCCATTGACTCAGCCTCTTACGCGTCTTCCACGATGAGCATGAGCATATTGGTGTTGATAAAACTCTGCACCTCATCCTTAAACATTTTTGGTTCCCCGGTCTCCGCCAGTTTGTCTCCAAGTACGTTTCACATTGTCTTGTATGTATTTCTAAAAAGCGAGTGCCTAGGGCCCCGCTGCAGAATATTTCATCTTGGCCAAAACCCAGCACACCTTTTGATACCGTTCAAGTCGATGCTCTGGGACCATTACCCGAGTCAGAAGGTTACAAATTTATCCTGGTACTAGTCGACGCCTTTACGAAGTTTTGTCTTTTGTACCCTATTTACCGTCAAGATACCAGTGAGTTAAAACGTGTAATGTCTCAGGCTGTCTCTCTATTTGGCGTCCCCAAACTGCTAGTTACCGACAGGGGTAGGATGTTTGAGGCCACAGATTTCGTCCAGTGGATATCCGAACTTGGCTCCGACCTGCATTATATCACTCCTGAAATGCACGGTTCGAATGGTCAAGTGGAGCGGTACATAAGAACTGTGCTCAACATGCTTCGTATCGAGGTAGGACACAAAAACGCCTCCTGGTCAACTACGCTTTGGAAACTACAACTAGTATTGAACATCAGTAAGCAGAAAATCACTCAAACCTCAGCCATTAACTTAATGATCGGCACCGACGCCTCTACTCCGGCTATACGATCGTTAGTGCGCGACCTAGCCACAACCACTCCAGATACCAACCGAGAGGCTCTGCGGGAGATCTGTCGAAGTCGCGTTAGTGAACTGCTAAAGAAAAATCAAGATCAACAAGACGCAGCAGCCAACCGGACTAGACGTCCACCACGTGAATACAAGTTGGACGACCTTGCTTTTGTTATAAAGTACTCTCAATCAACGGGCAAATTAGACCCTGGGATGCGAGGACCGTATAGGGTAACCAAAGTGCTACCAAACGGTAGACATGAACTCAAACTGCTTGGTGGAAGCTGTGGAAAAACTACTCAAGCAGCCTCCCAATACATGGTGCCATGGAAGGGAGAATGGTGCCCAGAAAGTTGTGCCATTTTCTTCGAAAGTGAGTACGATAACTATTTTTGGTTTCAGAAATAGACGGGGTGTGTTCCCAAAGGCGTGCGCCGCCCAGCAATGGGACGTGTTCCCCCCCAATGGCGTTAGTCGCCCAACAATGGGACGTGTTCCCCCTCAATGGCGTTAGTCGCCCAACAATGGGACGTGTTCTCCCTCGATGGCGTTAGTCGCCCAACAATAGGGTGCGTTCCCCTTCAACGGCGTTAGTCGCCCAATATACGGGTGTGTTCCCTGAAAGCGTGTGTCGCTCATCCATGGGATATGTTCCCCCGCAAAGGCGTTCGTCGCCCAACGTTGGTGTTTGTCACCCATATAGCGTTAGTCGCTATGGTAAAGTATAAGGCAATGATTTAGGATGGTTGGGACGCTAACCATCTTAAATTATTTGTCGTCTCGTTCCCTTGATTTTCTTTTTATGTTACCAATATACACGTGTTGCTTACATGAATAAACATCGTAAACTTTTTCAGACAATGAAACTGATGAGGTTGACAGTGACCCAGACCGTTCCGGAGGCAGTGAACCAGTATCTGTGTCGTCAGGACTATCCATGCCGAGTCTCGATGCCGAAGTAGGAGCAGTGCAGGCGCACCAGAGTCACCAAACTGCAGGCGCACCCCAAGAAGTTCAAGTCGAGGACGACTTGGCATCAGGAGAGGCCGTGTTAGGAGAGAAGGGTTGACAGCTTTAAATGGTCTATAAAAGAGGCGTGCGCGCCGTTTCTGCTCTCATTTGGCGGATGTCGTTCGTGGCGGAAACATCGTTCAAGGACCGTGAGACTTATATTTTTCTATATCGTGTACCTACTGGTAACCTTTAGACATTTACGTGCTAATTATTTAAAGTAACGATTCGTGGTAGTTTTCAGTTATTGTTATTTTGTTCCTTAATTAAAAATAAAGAGTTGTATGATTTTAGTTGTATGTAGCATTGTTTTTTTTTAAACTTCCCTGCTTCTGGTTGCTAAAAATAGACTAAGCTAAATACATTTACTACAGTGAAGACAATAAAGCCACCTAAAATTTTACAAATCGATTCCATTTTTTGTGCACTCCAAATTTCTATTCGTTTCATTTTAAATTAATTAAATAAAACTTAAGGGTTTTGTTCAGTTTCACAAATTCTTAATAGCACATTTAGAGGTTAACCTTTACAAAAGTGAGGTAAGTGTTAATAACGACCTATACATGCGTTGTTTAGGACGTCTTTAAAATAGTTCTGCCTAACTGTTATATAGGTAGGACTAGTAAAGAAACGACCGTGTATAATGACCACTGGTTTATTACTAAGCGGCGGTGGGGCGCGGGGTGCGCGCGCGCTTACAATTACAAACACTGCACTCCTCCCACCTTATTTTGAAATCCTGTTATACAAAACAAACAACTTATTAGTTAAGATACTATTACTAAAAATATTTCTTAAAGTCTATGGCTTTTCTTGGGCGCATTGATCGACCAAATCGCCGATCACTAGTGGTCGCACCCTCCGCTATTACATTGTCTGTATCAGTTGAAACAACATGGGGGCTGTCAGGTTTATTACACTCGGTCGGCTGTCCGGCTGGTACAGCTGTGACCTCATGACTAGCCTCCTCCCATTCATCACCATCCTCTCCCTCCCCCCGCACATTATCTGATAACGGTGGTTGCAAAGAATCGGTGGGCAACGGTGCCGGCGCCGGCCCTGCAGCCGTGTGCGCGGGCGAGGACGGTGCTGACTCGGAGTTCGGCTGCGATGTTGATTGTGCTGCTGATGCGAGCTGATCCGGGACCGATGAGGATGCACTTTCAGCAAAATCAACATCACTCACAATATCATCAGTGCTAGTAATGTCTGTGCACTTTATAATCTGGTCTAAATGTCTTATACATGAAGAACTACAATTTTTAAATTTAATATGAAACATTCTGTTACCAATAATATTCGTAATAATTCCCTTCATCCAACTTGTCTTTCTAGCAGTGAACCATCTAGCCCACACTACTTCACCTATCTTGAATTTCCTAGATTTACAGAGTTCCTTATTTTCTATTTCTAAATTACTATTAACGTGACTGGTTGGTAAAACTATGTCTAATCTGGTTCTAACATTACGTCCGAACATTAAGCTCGACGGTGTTGCGCCTGTAGTACAATGAATATTATTTCGGTATTCGAACAAATAGCCAAATAATTTGTCTTGAACTATGCGAGGGTTAAAACTATTATTATTGTTTTGTTCGATAATACATTTCAACATTTTTTTGCAAGTGCGGACTGAATTTTCAGCTTGGCCGTTACTAGCCGGATGATAAATTGGTGAATTTAAGTAATTTATCCCATTATTTTTACAAAACTGTTGAAATTCTGTGGAACATATCTTAATATCATTGTCGGATACAATTTCGTTCGGGATATCGAAAACAGAAAATAATTGTTTTAATTTTAATATTAGCGCACTAGTAGAGGTGCCGTAATTCATATGAATGCATTCTAGCCATTTACTAAATGCGTCAATAACAATCAGATAGACCGTTTGCCCTATAGACATGTAATCTATATGGATACGATGCCAGGGAGCCGGCGGGCGCGGCCAGGGCGAGGGGGGCGCGCGGGGCGGCGCGCTGCGCTGGGCCGCGCACACGCCGCAGCTCCCCACCATCCGCTCGATGTCACCGTCGATGCCCGGCCACCACATTCGGCTTCGCGCCGCACTCTTTGTTTTAACGATACCGAAATGCGCATTATGTAATTCTTCTAACATACGCTCGCGAAATATTGAAGGAATGACGATTCTATGGCCACGGAATACGCAACCCCCGATAACCTGCAAATCCGTTTTACACATAAAAAATGGTAGTATTTGCCTGCAACTAATCTTGCGCGGCCAACCCTGCTGCATATAATTAATCAGGGTTTTAATAATTTTGTCATCGGCCGTAGCGCGCTGTATTCGTTCGAACGAGACCGGCTCTTGAGTTGCATTCATGAACAACAGAGCGATTGGGAGGTCATCGCACTCCTTGCGATCAGCTGATCCGCTCGATTCGATGGATAACGGCGCGCGGGAAAAATAATCTGCCACAATATTATTTTTATTACTAATATACTGTACTTCGTAGTTGTAAGCGGATAGCATAATTGCATACCTTTGCAGTCGAAGGGCGGTGGTCACGGATATGCCGTCCTTTTTACCAAAGATTGAGAGAAGCGGCCTGTGATCTGTTCTCAATACGAAAGGTTCCTGGCACCCATACAAGTACTGGTGGAAACGTTTAATGCCAAACACCAAAGCGCACGCTTCTTTCATAATCTGACTGTAATTCTTTTCAGCTGGTGATAAGGAACGCGAACCAAACGCGATCGGCCTCTCCGTACCGTCGCTGAACAAATGTGCAAGTACCGCGCCGAGACCCGTGGGACCCGCGTCCACGGTCAACACCAGCCGCGCTCGCGGATCGAAATGTGCCAACACGCGGTCCGAAGCTAGTTCGCGACGCACGGAATCGAACGCAGACTGCTGTTCCTTGTCCCAGTGCCATTCAATATTGTCTTTTAACAGTTCATTTAGCGGACTTAACATTGAAGACGCATTAGGAATGAAATTTCTATAATAATTGATTACGCCTAGGAATCGTTTTAATTCTAGTACATTTGTAGGGACAGGGGCCCTTAAAATCGCTTCTACCTTACTCGGGCATGTTTTAAGGCCATTTTTATCTATTTTAAACCCTAGATATGTGACGCTGTCTTGGAAAAATGAGCATTTTTCTTTTTGTAGCCTTAAACCGGCGTCCTGAATCCTACATAATAACATACGAAGTCTTTCTAAATGAAGAGTTCTGTTCGGGGCGGTGAGACAAATGTCATCGTACCAACACGACACGCCTTCAATACCTGCAACCAGAGATTCTATGGCACGCTGGAAAATAGCTGGGGCATTAGCGAGGCCGTACACTAGGCGCGTATATTTGAAAAGGCCTTTCGGTGTATTGATGGTTGTTAGGTCTTGTGAGGATTCAGATAAACATAATTGGTTATAAGTGTTGCTTAAATCTAGCTTCGAGTAATGTTCCCCACCCCCTAGCTTAGCAAAAACTTCATCGATATGAGGCAATGGGTATTTATCGATTTTTAATACCTTATTTAAGGTGCAAGAAAAATCTCCAGCTATTTTCACTTTACCATTCTCTTCAGAACTGGTAAAATGGGCGTGGCAAAATCAGAAAATTGTACTGGTATCAATATACCTACCCTAACGAGCCTATCTAACTCTTCCATGACTTTGTCTTTAAGAGCAAACGGTATCTGACGCGGTTTAAAAAATTTTGGCACTGCGTTTTCTTTTAAATGTAGGTGGACTTCACATTTATTAAAACGGCCCAATTCATCGCGCCAAATATCAGGAAACTCATTCAAAATTTTCTGCACCTCTTGACATTCCGTTCTAACTGATAAGCTGTTGTTACTCGACATAGAAACTAAACTCATGTTGTACTGTGCCATGAAGTCACGACCCAACAATGGTGGACCACCTTGAGTAATTACATAAAAAGAAATTTGTTTCTTAATACCATTGTAACACACTTTACAGTCGAAATAACCGAGGGGCGTTACTTTATGTTTAGTATAAAGACAAAAAACTACATCTGATTTCAATAACCTGTAAGATTGGAAATTTTCTTTATAAAAACTTTCTGAAATCACACTACGCCCAGCTCCACAATCTAGTTCCATAGAATATAACTTATTGTCTATAGTGATATTCACTTTAATAGGATCATAGTGAACATACCTCAAGTTATACAAATCACATTCCTTGCACACGTGTCCGTCGCTGCTGCTCGTATCCAAGTTATGCAACGAAACTTTTCCGACCTTTTTAACACTGCACACCTTTTTAAGATGACCTTTTTCACCACAAATCATGCACTTATAATCTTTGAAACGGCACTTTTCAACGCTATGACCCTTTAACCCACACACTGCACATCGCGCGGCCGAGGGGGCCGCCGCGTGCGCCGGACCCGGGCGGGACACGTCCTGCCCGCGACGCTCGCCAACTCGATACACCATCTCCTGCTTGATAAGTTGCTCACCGCCATCACCGACACAAGCTCTCGCTGCCCGAGCACATGCTGTCTCCTGAGCTATTTCTATAGCCCTAGATAGCGTTAAGGACTTCGAGTCTTGTTCGAACAATCGATCTCTTTCCGGGCCTACCTTTAGACCTAGGATAAATCGATCGCGTAGCAACGTATCCAATTCTGTTCCGAAATCACAGTGCACGGCGAGTCCTCTCAAACGTGCCGCCCAATCTTCGACTTTTTCACCGTCCATTCTGATCGCATCATAAAATTTTGCCCTGTCGGCAAAAGTCGATCTTTTCGGTTGAAAATGTCCGTTGAGTACTCGAACCAACTCAGTCCACGGTACCGTTTCTACCTCCTTTGGATGCACGAGGTTCCTCACCAGCCGGTACGACTCATCCGATAAATGTGCGATTAAAACCGAATTCCAGTTCCCGGTATCAATTTTGTTTAATTGTAGGAAGTTAGTCAATTTCTTGTGGAATATTTTCCAATCCTGACTTTTATAATCGAATTCGTTAACAATCCCGATGAGTTGAGACATTTTAACTTCATGCGCAGGTAAGTTCGTCGCCAGATGTTATATAGGTAGGACTAGTAAAGAAACGACCGTGTATAATGACCACTGGTTTATTACTAAGCGGCGGGCGGTGGGGCGCGGGGTGCGCGCGCGCTTACAATTACAAACACTGCACTAACACAATAAGCTTTAGTTAAAGCCTTTATTACAGGTTAAACCTAGATAGAGGAGTTGTTCGACACTTTAGTATCTTGTGTTACTAAACTCTCGACAAACTATATTTTATAACCTGTGTCTGCATTAGTTGTCACTATAACACCTTAACGGTTTATGACACTGCTTTGAAATAACTATACAACAATATGAGTTAACAGGTATCGACGACCACTGTTATAAAGATTTGGGTGTCACAGACGGGTTAAAGCTCTAACGTCTTAAGCGTAATTGCTGCTACTAATACTATTATAACTCTCAAAGAAGTACCACATCGTCAAAAATCGGCATCAGCTAAAAAAATTTTGTTAACTCCTCTATATCGTCTTTAGTTAGAACTGAGATAATTATAACTCTATTATATTACTTAAGTCATAAAAAAGCCTGTAACTGACACCAAAATGTTATTTGGGATAAGTTAGAGTGGCAAAATTATGAAGTTACCTCAAACCAGAAAGTTCAAGCTATCTTAACCGCCACCGTGACACAACAAGAACAACAAACAATGCCTCACTCAAAGAACCCACAGCAGATATTCCAAATTAAATTTCAGCGACTGGAATCTAGATATTAATGGGCACAATACTCCTTGTCTTCAAAACTAACCATTAACCAACATTTCGAGTAAACCAACCGTCGAATTCCGTTCATTCTTCAGTTGGAACTGTCAGTTCACATTGACGCGGGTCGGGATGGCCGTACCAACAAAATCCGATTTTGCTTTGGGTATACTTCATGTTTGGTTCTTTTGTCGTTAAATGTCCAAGTTGGGTTTTAGTTTTGTTAAATTTTCGGGTTTTTTGTAGTATTAGGTTATTGGGAAAGGGGTGGGTTTGTGGGATTTGTGTTGTAATTTTGATAAGGATTTATTTTAAAATGTTGTACGATTTGTAGATGACTGAATAGTTGTGACGTCATTGTGTTATTTTGTAAAAACTTCATAAGTGAACACTTAGGTTTTCGATTGCATATTTGGGGAGTATGCTACGGAATGACATAATTGAATTCCGCCAAGCTCGTTCCATCAAACGACCACATGACGTACGGCGATGCGCCACCGGTACATGGTGGACATCCCATCCACACGCGCAAAACGTTTACCAGGGAGTACAGCTAAGGAGTGGAAATCCCTTAATAGGTTACTTCTAGGCAAGTGTAACATCATCGTGAGGTGAGATAGTGTTCAAACAAGTAGCTATTCTTTTTAATACAAAAGGTCAGAACTAATTTATGGTGAAATCTCTCACCATTTTAGTTTTCACTGTAAAATTTAAACAGAATTACTCTTCTATTACATAAAAAAAAACGATTATGATTAGAAAACAAATTCGTTTGTACTATTATTTTTGTTTGAGTCCTTGTAAACTTTTCAGACGAAACTTGGAGGAGGTACAAAAACATGTACAACCTTGAACAACGGTGTTTCCAACGAAACTTGGGTAACCTTCCGCGCAAAATGGTCGTTGTGTTAATTGTAATGTGTTGTGAGTATCCCAGAACAATATATTACTTTGACTAGTTAATTATTATTTCACGAATGCATGTTGTTGTTTTTGTTATTTTACTAACAGGACTTTAAGGACCGTTTTACCGTCATTCATGTTTGCGCCCGTGTGCAGGCCAGGCACGCATGCTTGTTGCGGGCCGAACGCAGAGCAGATTATTTTCGCCACGCCACACCGCCACAGTATTGTGCGTGTCGCCAGGAGGAGAACTCGTTTCAAAATTAATGTAAAAAAGTAATTGTTGCTTACTTAATTTCTCTGATTTTATATAATACATTTTTCTTGTCCCAGGCAACATCGTAAATAAACCTCGAATATAACTCTCTCTGTACCGATTTTCATATTGATCATACAACGTGTGTGCGACCCGCTTGACAGTAAAGACAACTCTGACTGTCAAGGTTCGCCCGTGAAACATGTGCGTGTGGCGCACATGACAATAAAAACATGTATGAGACGATAGGTTGCGGGCAGCACACATGCGTGTCCGGCCTGTACGCGGACGGAAACATACATGACAATTAAAGGGCCTTAAGAGACATTGACCCCCATTGATCGCTATGTCTTCTCAGGGATAGTGCTAAATGCAGAATTAAAAACAAAATATTCTTTTTGTTCAATACTTTGATTTCTTATTTGAAGAATAAAAAAAAAACAAAAAATCATTGCTTTAATTTTTTTGTCAACTATTATGACTACAGCAAATAGTTACAGGTATCTACGTGGCACCTTACAGGAAAATCGAACAATCGATATATGTGAAACCGCAGGCATCTGTAACAGGAACCCATATTTTATCGTACACCCTTCCCTACCCCTTGTAATTGTATTACATGGTTTATGTCAACTAGTTCATTCAGGTGTTGATCCTCGAAGGTAAGAATGGGGATAAGGTTGACTCTAGAAGGACTCTATTAAAACAGAAGTGAAATGAAGAAAATGCGCCCATGAAGTAAGGTTTAAGAGGAGCTTGTAAAGAATAACAGCCGCACGGATAGATCTTCAAGGTTAAGCAACGCTGGCCCCGGTCGGTCTGTGGTCGCGAATGTCATGCGTAGCAGTTCTCGCGACCCACCCATCAAGGCGAAAGTAGGTGCACAGGCGAAGTTTTTAGTGGGTGCTAGTCCCACATAACCACGTCATCTCCCCGGATGATGTGGTATGTGTTAGGCATTAAAATCTGACATCAGTCTTGTCAAGAAGTATCGTGTTACCCAGTTCATTTGTTGTGGAGCTCTGGTAGATAGCCGCTTGAAGTAAAAACTAGTATTCAGCTAAATCCGGTTTGACTGGAAGCCGACCCCAATGTATATGTATGTTAAGATGTTAAGATAGTCACTCATCCACAGAACAAGCTTAAGAAGCGTGGCTTAACCTTGAAGATCGACCTGTGCGGCGAATAAATAAGACCAAAGAATAATATATGGTCCAACCTTGTTTGATTGAGGAGTTGTTGTGACCACTTTCCGGTTCTATCATCAAACCAATAATTATTTTAGTGCATTGTTTCCAAAGATACATGAGTTAGTCAAGTTTCAGTATAATTGAATGAGGGGAAGTGCTTGAAAAATGAATTAACAATTTCGAACTGGAGGCAAATATAAATAAAACGCTTGTATAAACCTCCAAAATGTTTTAACGACTTACTTGGTACACTGTCAATCCTCCAAATCTACATACAAATGTAAACAAATACGGATACTCAATATTAAATTAACCAAAAACCAGTGCCTACACCAAAATAATATGACCCAATTTACCCCAGAAATAAACAGAAGGTATTTCCTAAACAAATTCATCTTTATAACTTGATTGCTAAGCCACAGTTATTGAAAATAAGGTGACGGTAAACAATATATGGGAATAACTACGGTGTCAATAGTAAATTCTAGACTGTTTAAAATTAAATGTCCTTACAACCATCCCTTTTCGATGAAAAACCAACCTTCGTATACCAAGATAACGTTAAAATTGCTGTGAAAATAAGGAATGGTTGGGTGACAGTTTGTGTATTAATTTAAATGTCCTTACAACCAACCCCTCTTCAATGAAAAAGCAGTCGTATCTTTCAGTGATAAAGTTAAGATTGCTGTAACTGCAAGGGAAGGTTGAGTGACAGTATGTGTATTAAGGAATCCAAGTCAAGCGAGTCTGTTGATAAGGGTTGGCCCTGGGGCGACGGTCTCCTATCGAGCTTTACCTCCTACTTAAGAAATTAGTGCAAGTGTCGGGAGGGAGCGAGTGGTAATTAAATTATAATGAAACCTGGCTTTAGGGCAGGGGTGTGGAAGAAAAGTGAAAAATATTTTTTTGTGAAATTAGGTTTGTACTGTCCTACTGCTCGTTAGGTTGCGTATTGTTTGCTAGTTATTCATAAAATTAAAGCTTTTGAATGAAGAAGTATTTTTTTCAGATTCTCATAAATCTAGAGGAAGCTTCTAGATAAATTTTGTTTAGCTGACCATGAAGTTATTACTACTGCAAACGGCTGATTCCTTAACAAGTTACATACACGGATTTTTTGACACGGCGTATTGTGACATGCTCGTTGCGAATATTACATTACGGGCCGTAAAACCAGCCAGTACTCAGCGTGGAGTTCCTACGGATTTACGTTTCCCCGTACAAATTTTTGTGAGAAATTTTTCCAATTTTTCTGCAGCCGTTCTCGAGTTTTGCGCAACACATTAAGTCGTTCACTTTTACACACATTCACAGCCATTCACATTTACAGTTCTAAAGTTTCTAGTTACCCATTTTCTTTTTTAAGGTTTCGTACTCAAAGGAAAATGAACGAAACTCTAATCCTAAGCCTCCGCTGACCGTCCGTCCATCCGTCCATCCGTCCGTCCGTCCGTCCGTTCGTCCGTTCGTCCGTTCGTCCGTTCGTCCATTCGTCCGTCCATCCGTTGGTTCGTTCGTCCGTCCACCCATATCAGCGGGATATACTCAAAAACCGTAGTAGGTAGACAGTTAAAATTTTGGCTCGCTCCATTGACTTTGTCTCTGTCATCTCTGACATAGACTAGAGTTAAGAGCAAACCCATTACAAATAAATAAAGAAAATAATAATATTTTTTACAACGGCAATAGAAATAACACTGTATACCAAAAAAATGTAAAAATTGATCCATATTTAAAATGTAATGGTTTTTTATCACGTCAATACTCAGCCGCTCCTCCCTTACATCTCAAATATAATAATTGTAAGTCCCTGTAACAAATTGAGTTTACAAGATTATACTAGGAACCAAATTAGATCATATTTCTCGAGTTAGTTTGTACTACAATTACCCTTTTATTCAATGCTGAGTTACAACTGTTAAACAATTTAGTTAGATAAATCTTTTAAATTAAGTTGGCAAACGATTAAAATGGTTTTCGTTTCTACTGAGGCTCGTCAAAAATGGTGTAATTGTCATGAAATAATTTGGCACTATTATTTCTCTTTCTAGTACCAAAAGGTGGAGCTCGTCGCTAGATAATAACAGTCGCACGGGTCGATCTTCAAGGTTAAGCAACGCTTGCCAAGGTTGGCCTGTGGATGGGTGACCATCTTATCATAGCGAGTTTCCTCCGTGCCTCGGAAAACACGTTAAGCCGTTGGTCCCGGCTGTCATTTGTAGATATTTGGCAGTCGTTACGGATAGTCAGAAGCCAGCAAATCTGACTCCAGTCTTGCCGTGAAGTACCGTGTTACCTATTTAATGGATTGTGGAGGTCTGGTAGGCAGCCGCTCCGCGTAAAATACTGGTATTCAGCTAAATCCGGTTTGACTGGAAGCCGACCCCAATATAGTTGGGAAAAGGCTAGGCAGATGATGAGTACCAAAAGGTCTCCGTACAGTCTTCTGCCGTTATCATGACCTTTTTTGGCATCGTGGCCGGGCCAGAACGAAATACACCTGAGACTCGTTTGTTAGGATTCGGGATAAATTTTGGGAATTCCACTAAAAATAAAACTTTTATCTGCTCAACTCATATCTCTAATTTTATAGAACAAATTCAGTTGCTTTATATCATAGTAGCTGACCCTTGCCAACTTCGTTGGGTCGTTTTTTCGGGTTAACATATAACCTATGGCACTCACGAATAACGTGGTTTTCTATCGGTAAAAGAATTTTCAAAGTCAGTTCAGTGGATCCAGAGACCCTACAACCTCACAAACTATACCTCTTTATAATATTAAGTTTATGACTTCTTAAAAGATATATTATCCTTGCAGATGATCTGTGGTCTTTAGACATACTGGACCAAAAGCGAATCCGCGTAATACGCATTCTAAAGTAACTTTAATTATGAGCAACACTCCTTGGCAAAGAACTTCCCCAAAGCTAGGTACTCTGTTGCAGTAGGCGTGTAGGTAATTTCGCCATCTCTTCCTAAGCTGTGCTCGACGGCACCGTCTATCAATAAATATAAAAAATCCGTTACTGAGTGACTGACTAATTCAGAATTGACATTTTTCATCGTGTTTAGATCTTCAGTCATTTAAATCTTCAATTGGTATCGTTAAATTGATTTTACTACTTACATCTAGTCAACGGTAATAAAACAATAATTTAACTTCTATTCATAGTACCATTCCCCCACTCCCAGCTCGGAATGTCAATTCTTCTATGTTTTAACTCACTTGTTACTACCGACCTTTAAAATACCACAAATTGCGTTGCATTCGCATGTCAGCCTTAAACTGACAAAAAGCCTCAATTTCTCTATATTTTTGGCAGATTACAACTGAGACAATCCCGCCAAGCCAGTTCCATCCCACCAGTACTTTGTGGACATCCCACCCACATGCACAAAACGTTTTGGGAACACAATCATTGTGCGTACAGCTAAGTAGAGGAATTCCCTGCCGGAGGGTCTATGTTTCCTGATAGTCAAGAGTAAATAGGTTACTTCTTGGCAAGCGTGCTCCATCTTCGACCACATCATCGTTTATCAACAGGTGAGGTAGTGGTCAAACGCGTGCCTATAAAAACGATGCAAATATGTTGCTTAAAAATTAGTAGTTTTGGTCGTCAGAAAATTTCCAAATGTCAATTAAATAAATTAACTAAAGAGTTTTTAATAGCCGCCCGCAGTCACTTTAACCCGATCAAAGTAATTGTTAGCTCAGGATTACCTTTCTCCTTCCCAGTAATTATCAGATTTGTTCGTTCATTAAGTGGAAAGGGATGTCGCGTCATGTTTGTCATACACCCCTCCGGAGGGTTGCAAGCAAATAGCCCCGTAACCCCTTTTTAACGTCCATCGTAACTGTATTTAAAAATGATTTTGCTAAGCAACATTTTTAATGGTTTGTTTGTTGGGTTCTTCTTGCGCTTTTTACGCTGAGTTCGTTAAAAAGGTTTTTGCTATTATTTTGTCGTTTGATTATTTGGTTCAAATACTTCGCTATCGATTTTGAAAAGTCGACTGATTTTGTTTATTTAGAAGTAGCATTGTTTTACGGATTTTGTACGTATAGATGTGGTATCTTAATTTGCATAATTTGATTTTACACTAAAATTATTAGAAAATCCCTGACTTACTTTGACTTAGGTTCCTGTGTCCCCTAGGGCAGTCCACAGTGCGCCGACATCCCGAACGGTCTTGAGCTTCGCGCTTTATTTCCTTGAAAATCCTTGCTATGATTAAAAGGTATTTCTTTTCTAATAGAAATTAATCAAATGACGTCTACCGCTTTGGGCGGAATGGCAGGAAGTGTCTGAGAGTGTCAAACTCTCACTGACTAAAACCCGCTCATGTTCTTCTAAATGCCATTTGTATTCCAGGGCCGCGGTAACTTATACGAGCAATTCCACAACCATGATTGAAATGTATTCACGATCGCTAGTAGTCTGTAAAATAACCATAAAAAAATTGGTTGTCTGTAAAGTCGGTTTACGGACAATAATTTTACGTGATAACGTCATAAGAAAACAATTGAATTCTTAACAAACAAGCCGAACGCTTAGGCCGATCTTGTCACCCTATCGCTTGTCCCGCGCTCTCGCTTGCGGAACGTGACACTTTTTCGTACGTGCAGCCAGCGTTCATCGATTTGTAAAACGTTTTCACGTCAAAAACTCTTTCAAATAAAAGAGCAAAATAAAATACTAAACTACATCGTAAAAGTTTTATTGTTACACCGAGTTATCTGGCATCAAACTACGTTTTAAAAATGTAAAACATAATTGCTACATTTAATTTAGAAGCTGATTCTACAGAATAATCTATTTAGATAGGTCCGTGAATAGCCAAGATAAATAAAACCTGTAAATTAGATTAGTTTCAAAATTATATATAATTATATAAAGTATTTGACCGAACTTCGTTCGGGTTAATATAGAATTCGCAAAGAAAAGTAGCCTATACCTTTTTCCAGGATCTTATCTGTTTATGTATTGATATTATTTTATCAAAATTGGTTTAGTATTTTCGGTGTGAAAGCGTAGCAAACAAACAATCAAACTCACACTCGCATTCCTAAAATTTGTTAGGATAGTATAAAACCATCGTCATTATAAAAAAAACAACAGAACTTTAGCAAGAGCTGCTGCTGTAATACATTGTAAGCAGAACAAAATTTATGTATTTTTTTATTTATTTATTAAGGAATAGGCTTGCTCTTGACTATAATCACGCCTGATGTATAGCGATGGATGAGGTCTGTGATGAAGCAAGCGTGCCCAGAATCAGATCAAAGAAAGACTGCTAGGCAGATGCCTGTTCACTCTTGCTTTGAAGGCAGACGGGTTTTATGTGGACGGGAACACAGACGCTGGCAGCCAGTTCCACACTTTAGCTGTGCGCATAATAAATGCTTCTGTAAACCATTAAAAGCAGAATAAAATTAAAGCAAAATAAAAAAAAACCTTACATTTTTAAAGTATTCAGACACCATCCGCACACAATAGTACGCTCACTCTATTTAGACTTTAAAATAAAGTCACCTCATCTGAAACAGGCGTGAACCTCATTCATTCTAACTACATACAAATCTGTACTACGGATCCATTGAGAAGCGAAAACGTTTAGTTGAAACGTTGCAAACGCCTGAATAAAATGCTAGAAAAACAAACATAGATAGGACGCCAATGTGTAGAGATTGAGAAGAAGTATTGTAAAAAATAAAGACTAAAACCGGTTACGTAATCTAACCATTTTGGCAGCACGAAAATTTCCGGTCTACAGGAAAATCGGTGTTGACCCATGCAGGACATCCTGAAACGAAACCGTTTACATACAGTTTGACTAACAAAACTACCACACAATAAGAAAATCTCAATAAAAATTTCGCCAAACTGAAGTGGCAGCAATATTGCTCGCAAAACAGATGGTCGATGAGGCGAAAAGTTCTGGACCGCTTATCTAAAAACGTAGAGTTGGAAGGCCTCCTATAAGATGGATTGATGACCAAGGCCCCAAGTCTGCTATCTTTTATAAATTCGTCATTCCAATACGATCCTATTGTCATTTTGCTAAAAGTTTGTAATCTTCTAAATTCATAATCAGTTCTATGCAATCTGAAGTAGTATGAAGTTTTTTCAATCATCATCATCATCATCTGCCTAGCCTTTTCCCAACTATATTGGGATCGGCTTCCAGTCAAGCCGGGTTTAGCTGAATACCAGAATTTTACACGGAGCGGCTGCCTACCAGACCTCCACAACCCATTAAATGGGAAACACGGTACTTTTTGGCAAGACTGGAGTCAGATTTATCGGCTTCTGACTATACCTACCTAGAACCGGGATTTCTGGAATGCATTGAAACTATGCTAAAGTTGTTTGCTAGTTCATTATGTATGTTTACAACAATGAAAATTTGTGAGTACTGAATTTTTTGTATGTGATTGGCTTTTTTATACCGAAAAATGGCACGATTAAAAAAAAATTGCTTGACCTAATAACACGCAGATTAGCTCCTCAAGTTACTGTATCGTCATAGCAGCTGATAAACATACGTCCACTAACGAACATAGACCTTTTTTTAGGATGGGAAATCATCGAATGACGAAGGGAGTGTCAGACTCTTACTGACTAAAACCCATCCGTGTTCTTCCTAATGCCCTTTGCGTTCCAGGGCGGCGGTGACTCTTTCGAAAAAAATCTACAACCCTGGCAGACATCGCAACCCTGCCAGGCACCGGATGAACCACTTTAAAATACCCCGTTATTTTCATTCACAACACGAAGTTGACCTACCACATTCCCTGCCGCACGGTCAGTGACAATCGACGCACAGATCCGACGATAAGACATTGATGTATGGCGGCAATTGCTTTTTGCAAATTGCTCACACACACTCACATACGCCCACGATTTATGTGCAACAATTATTTTTCACCAATATAAATGAGATTAAACGACATTAAGCTATGTTCGATAACAGAGTTTTGTGGTCATTGTTTAATTGTGGGTATTTGAAAAAAAATATTCGTTTTGTATTGTATCAGTTGTGTGTTTATGTTTGTTTGTTCTGTGAAATATTGGAGTCGATTATTCTTTAGGAAATAAATGGAAGGGATTGGGTGGTAATCAGGTATCCTTAATGAGCGTATTAGGTGCAGGCTTAAGTGGGATTAGGTTTGTTGTTCGTGTAAAAGATATAAATGATAATACTTCCGATTCTATAAATTACAGTTCTTCCGGGGCCAAACACACTGCCAAGGTTTTCTGCGTCTGATAATCGAGTTTTGAGTTCCACGTTCACATATGCTCACACAAAAACATTTTAGAAATCTACTGGTAGGACTGGCTAGGGCTAGGAGATTTGATTCCCAGATTTATTTGAATAAATGATTTTTAATTTTGTGCAATATGAAACAACGCAGATAACCAATAGTAGTATCCTGAAGATATTTATTTAAACGGAGAGTTCACTAGAAGGACAAGCTGACTGCCAACTGAAGCGAAGAGGAGAGTAGCTGATAAATATTAACCAATGGAATTGCATAAAATCTCCTCTTCGCGTCAGTCACTGAGATTTATGGAATTTTAATGATTAATATTTTTTCCAGGTCTACCTCTAGTCTCTACCTTTTCAATTCGACAGATCCGTTTTGTGAAATCCTCGCTTAAGCTCGCGTGGCCAAAACACTGCCATCGTCGTCAACAGAAAAAAGACGTATCAACACAAAACGAAGTAACCGATTTCCAATCTTTAAGTATTTTCTTAATATCGGAAATCAGCTACTTTGTTTTGTGTAGATTTCTTTTTAGGGTTCTGTACCCGAAAGGTAACCAAAGGAACCCTATTACTATAAGCCTCCGCTGTCTGTCCGTCCGTCCGTCCGTCTGTCTGTCATTGGGCTATGTTGTGTGAGCGTCCGACATGCAATGAATTTATCCAGGGTCTGCACGCAGTTTGTATTGATGACTTTAGTTCCATTATTCTCAGCAGCAAGTCAGCAGCATAACTCTTTAGAGATATGTGGAACAGAGAGTAAAGTCCCGCAAACCTCCATTAAAAAGGAAGAATCCTCCGATCGGACGGTTGTTTTGTCCGGTGGGCAACTGCTCTATAGTTGATATTTGGACTGTTGTAAAGATTAAAATCGCATAATAAACTCTAACACCGCAATGCAGGATTTCGTTAGTAGTTCACTGCATGCGGGATAGATGGCGTTGCGGTTCGTTTTGTTGCCTTAGAAATTTCGCTTCTTAATTTTTTCTTGGGCGGCATTGTTGTGACTACAACTCTTTCTGTGTAGTATTGATTTGTTATTTGTGAGGAGCTCGCGGCTAGATAATAACAGCTGCACGGGTCGATCTTCAAGGTTAAGCAACGCTTGCCAAGGTTGGTCTGTGGATGAGTGACCATCTTAACATACCGAGTTTCCTTCGTGCTTCGGAAACCACGTTGAGCCGTTGGTCCTCTTGGTCATTGGGCTGTCATTTGTAGATCTTTGGCAGTCGTTACGGATTGTCAGAAGCCAGTAAATCTGACTCCAGTCTTGCCATGAAATACCGTGTTACCCAGTTAATGGGTTGTGGAGGTCTGGTAGGCAGCCGCTCTTCGTAAAATACTGGTATTCAAAAATCTGGCTTGATTGGAAGCCGACCCCAATATAGTTGGGAAAAGGCTAGGCAGATGATGTTTGATTTGTTATTTGTCCTGTAATATCCCAAATAAACATACTTCTTATTTTTTACTTACCGAAAAAAAAGGTCTTTTTTCCAAACATCTACCGTACGCAAAACAGACATCACAGCTCTATACTTATAGATTACCATTCAATTCCATCCCCAAATACCTCGTTGTCATCCATTTACCATTCCTTTATCGCCGCCATCATCGTACGAAACACTTAAAGAAAAACGGAAGGAACAAAACCATTGCTAAGATGTGAACAGATCCTCAGATAAACATCAATGTATGGGAGCAATTTCCTTTGAAGGGTGAATGGCAAAGGGGATGCCGCCCAAGTCGTTCCATTTTATATGGAGCCAAATTCTCAGACAGTTAGATGCAGTACTTTAAGCGACTGACTTCTAGTGTTAGTCGCAAAGGATGGGTAAAGAGGTAGGAACGTTGCTTTGTTTGTGAGAATGTATGGAGAAATTCACATTTTTGTATATGAGCGTTTAAATATGGAAAATGTGGACTGGTATCTTCTGGGCAGACTCGTACCAGTGAAAATCTCATCCATCACTTTTCATTAAGCAACATCTTGGTTTTGGACTGGCTGTTTACAAAAAAAGGTAAAACGAATGCTTGATGGGTTTGAAAAACATTATTTTTCTTTTTTTTTGCCAAAATGCAGTAATAGTAAATTGGTGGATTGTCTTTAAGAAACTTTAGTAATTCCCTTAATTTTATGGCAAAGTTATGTAAGTACACTGACTAAGGTCTGATTTGTCAATAGTCTGAAATTTTTAACATAATAAACAAAGTTTCAATACAATAATAACCTCTTTTTATGGATGGGAAATGACTCCTCCCGGTCTGGGCGAAGCAGAAGCGAGTGTTAGACTCTTTCTGACTAAAACCCATCCGTGTTCCTCCTAGTGCCCTTTGCGTTCCAGGGCCACTGTGACTCTTTCGAACAAATTTTGCAACCCTGGCAGGCACTGGCCCTACCGGAACCCTTTCCCTACCCGTTTGGAGTACCTATGTTGACATCTCTTTGAGGCGCGCGTGCAACATAACGCGCCGTCGTCCCGGGCCCGGTTCTGATCAGATAACGAACCACCCAACGCTCACCGTCCGCAGGCCCGCGCCTACAGCGGCCGGGAATCGCCCTGCGGCTCTCGACGCCCGGGGCGTCAACTTCTGTTGCGGTGGCTGGGGCGTGAGGTTTGCCTTTCTCTCACACATTCGGCCTCCTCCTTTGCTAGCATTACTACTTCCCATGTCTCCTCGCTTCGGACCATAGATTGAACCAGGGCCGGTCGCGAGAGGTCGCCGCCGCCAATCGCCGCGACGAGGACCAAGCGGTGCTCCACCCAAGGACAGACCGCCACCGTATATTCCACCGTGTTTTCCGGGCGACTCTCACAGTGTTAACACCCGGGCGTATCCTTCCGTGGAATCCGAAACTGGTATCTCAAAGAGAGGACTTACCGCCTCAATTGTGGCGTGCCCAACAGTAATAACCTTACTTTTGTAAAATTGGCTCTTTAAATTATTTATTGATTTAAAACGTACTCGTGGAACTAATGAGAAGCGAAAAGCAATATAGCCACTTTATTAACAAGCGTTATGTTTCCTGCGCAGTCAATGAAAATAACAATTGTTCAATTCAATAAATTTAATTACGTAATGCACCCGTTTCACTAGAACCAACACACTAATTGCACAATCCGATACAAATGACTAAATATATATTTACAACGACTACTAAAAAGTAATACGAACGTGTACCTACAAGGTGTAAACATTATGAAAATTTTAATTAGCTATCAACTTAATTGGATTTCATGGTACATGGTTTATTTTAAATTAATTTCACTGCTTGTAAACAGGTGATTTAAATGTTAATAGTGGCCGAAGGGAAACCAATGAGTGAGATGTGAGAAGGGGATAGTTTGACTGGATGTGGTATTTGTGGGGAGCAACATGGACGTTATTTTTAGAGTTCCGTACCCAATGGGTAACCAAAGGAACCCTATTACTAAGCCTCCGCTGTCCGTCCATCCCTCTGTCCGTCCGTCCCTATGTCCGTCTGTCTATCAGCAAGCTGTATATAAAGGACCGAAACAGGTAGGCAGTTAAATTATTTTCACAGAATTTATATTTCTATAAACCGCCGCTAAAACCAAAAATAATCAAATTAAATTAAAAATAAAAAGGGCTCCAAAACACGAAACGTGTTTTTTTTCTGTTTAAGGTACGGAACCCTCCGTGTGAGAGTGTGACTTGCACTTGGCCAGTTTTTTAGTACCATAATACTTTATTCTTTTAAAAGCTCATAGTTAAGGCCGCGGACACGAACGACCAGTGCTGCAGCGGCGCGTTGAAATGCAGAGAAATGTATAATGTAACGTGCCGCGCCGCCCGCCGCGCCGCTGAGTTTATGTCCGCGGCCTAAGGGAATAGAGGCCAAATAATATCAGCTACACAGGTCGATCGTCAAGGTAAAGCAACGCTTGGCGGAGTCGGTACGTGGATGAGTTTCAATGGTAACCTAATGAGGTAGGTACATACCTAGGTTTTTAGCAGTTGCTCTATTACAAGAATTTACCATAAAGTGAATTGTGCAAAGTGAGAAACAAAATCAAACTTAGCATTCATGATTTGAAGGGAACTTTTTATTCGTTGGTACAGGAAGTATGACCTTAAACCTTATGCTCAGGCAGCTTTTCTCACATTTGTACCCGGTTCGTTCTGGAAACATGTGTAAAACACAAAAAAAAACATGATCCACAACAAAATTAAAACCCTTTCTTACATCCTAACCCGACCCAATCTTACAAAACCCGAATATGCGACCAAAGCAAAAAGCAATCTGGCTCCGACACGAAAATGACCGCAACCGTTGGCTACTACAGATCTCTGTTTAGACAAACAGCACTTTACATTCGGCCGGTTAACCACCACTCCGTAATGAGATAGCTGATTAAAACTCGACGAATAGCGCTTAATTATTTTGTTTTGCAACGTATTATTTATTTTTTCACAAGCAGAATTTCAGTTTTGCCAGATACCGGGTTTTTGGGACCGTGATTACGTTATTTTTAGGGAAGGAAGGAAAATTGGGACAGTTTGTTAATTTAATTATTTGGTTATTAAATAAAATGGTTAAGGAACTTCCTGCTTTATTATTTTTGGCCAAAGAAGGTTTGATGTTAAACTGGAGTAAAGAGTCAACCTTATAAAATAACTGTCGCGTAGTGATGTATAATATAAGTATTGTGTATTTTAATTAAACCGTTATTTTGCAAAGAAACGAGTCGCACTTTTTTCATCTACTATTTTTTGGAACCATTTAATTCATTGAAGTTTTTACACATTCCCTGTGAAAATGGCACATATTCAAGCTTAATTCTGAATCAAAGTAACAATCATCAATATGTTTAAATTCTTCCGTTAACCAAGTTAATTGAGTGACTGACAGACAACCCACAGCCGAAACTACTAGTCGTATAAAACTACAATTTGGCATGTAGCTTTCCTACACTCCGTAGAGGAGCACTAAAGGAGGCTTTCCGCAAATATCTACGGGAACGGGAAAAAACGGCATAAGCGCATATCATCAAATGCGCATATCCCGTTTTTTCATTCCGCGGGCTTAAGCAAGTGATATAAGCAAAAAAAAACACACGTAGGGCTCCGTACCATTAACCTTAATTTTTATTATTTGTTGTTATAGCGGCAATAGAAATACACAATCTGTGAAAATTTTAACTGTCTATCTATTACGGTTCTTGAGATACAGCCCGTTGACAGACAGGCGGACGGACAGTGGAGGCTTAGTTATGGGGCTCCCCTTTGGGTACGGAACCCTAACTAGCCACTTTCTTTAACATCATGTATAGAGAAGCGTTATCATTAAAACGTTTCTCATTACGACAAATTACTAGGGTGCTCGGCATTTTGAACAGAAGAGGTGAAACAGCTACTGCGTTGCATAACACTCTTCTAAATTTCTGATTCTAAGAGGAGTCAAGCAATGTTAGATATTGAATGTTTGTATATGTCTTATTTTAGATATCTTACTTAGCGACAAAATTATAAACAAAACCAATATGCTAAACCTGTTCCTACACCTTAAACAAATAAAAACAACATTCCTGATCCACAAACCGGTACTTGCAAAGAAACGCATAACACTTTACGTAAACCCATAACTTAACCTCGCTCCAACAAATACGCACTTACAAAGAAAACAAGAGAAGATTAGCAGCTATCTCGAACATATCCAAAAGGTACATAAAATAGTTTTATCGCTGCACAGATAGGCAATGGGCGTTGGCCTGTAAGGTACACCTACCAAATATATTGCGTGTTCCGACGCCCGGTTAAATCCAATATAAAATGGGCAGAGAATATGGTTTTGTTGGCAGTGGGTGCAGGAGATTTTTGTTAAATTTTTATGAAAGTTTCAATGTTTAAAGATTGGATGGGTGACCATCTTAATATACCGAGTTTCCTCCATGATTTGGAAAGCACGTTAAGCCGTTGGTCCCGGCTGTCATTTGTAGATCTTTGGCAGTCGTAACGGATTGTCAGAACTAGAAGCCAGTAAATCTGACTCAGGTCTTGCCAAGAAGTACCGTGTTACCCAGTTAATAGGTTGTGGAGGTCTGGTAGGCAGCCGCTTCACGTAAAACACTGGTATTTAGCTGAATCCGGTTTGACTGGAAGCCGACCCCAATATAGTTGGGAAAAGGCTAGGCAGATGATGACTAGCTTTTGCCCGCGACTTCATAGGCGCATATCCCGTTTTGTCAGTTCCCGTTGGAATTTCAAGAAATCCTCTCTTAGTTTTCCTCTACACTCATTAAAGAAACTACACGCCAAATTTCAGCTTCTTACGACCATTAGTTTCGGCTGTGTGTTGCCTGTCAGTCACTCAGTAACGGAAGTATTGTATTCAGGGTTAAAAAAATATAAGCTGTTTCATACATTTTCATTGGCTCAATATTGCATTTTGTATGAAACAGCTGATATCTTTTGGTGGTTTCGTTTGGTGAAACGCTAACTCTGTCAAAATGTCACTCGTCTAGAATCTCTGGTGCAGACCGCTGTTTTTACTAGATGAGAGAAGCACACACACGCGACCGTATAGTAATCAAAACATCTTAACTTAAACTATTCATTATTTTCATCACACTAAAATCATAGTACCGTACTTAGATTCTACTTTAACTTTACTTAAGTAGATCATTTCTAAAGGACATACGTTTTACCAATTGTCAAAACAAATATATCCAATGATAGGACGTTTGTTACATCTTTTTACAATCCCATAAGCGCTCTTTGAAGTCACTACAAAGGCCGTCAAATGCCCTCATCTCTATTTCTGTCAGGCAAAAACTGGATTGAACTAAAAAACATTTATTCTAAGAAGTATCTAATAAATAACTGAGTTTATGTAAGCGTACAAAACTACGCCTTCTTCTGATTAATTAGATGTTCAAAAGTGTTTCTTTTTATAATTTTGTTGAATATAAGGGTGGATTTATCTTGTCGTATAGAAAACATTGTATGAAAAGTTCTTTTCGAAATAGTTTTTTTTTTTTGGATCTTGCTGTGTATTGCTTACATTTTCAGTTTGAATATTTTATCAGTTAGTGCCTTGTAAGTTAAAGTTTGGGTACAAAACTGGTGCAGGAATAATGTTTTACCTGAAATCTACAGCTTTGTATTTATTAAATATCTTTTAATCGCGTTACTTGCTCAAAATTGCACCTACCACTACTTGTCTCTGCATCACCCAAGGGTTGACTGGTAGAAAATGCCTATGGCATTAAGTCCGCCTCTGTACATTTGTGTGCATGAAGTATTAATAAATAAATAAATAAATAAATCTCAATTTACGAGACTACTATAAAACTTGCGTCCATTGTGTCAAACGAGTGTCGCATCTGTGTCATAATCAATGCAGCTCGATGTTTACAGAGACATGCCAAATGTTACCTTTGTTACTGTGTTTCATATAGCTTGTGTCTATTGTGGCAAATGAGTGTCGCATCTGTGTCATAATCAATGCAGCAAGATGTTTGCAGAGCGCAGTGGATAACTTGCAGCGACACACACACGGAGCCATGCCATGTGTTATCTTTGTTACTGTGTTTCATACAGCTTGTGTCTATTGTGTCAAATGAGTGTCGCATCTGTGTCATAATCAATGCAGCTCGATGTTTTCAGAGTGCAGTGGATAGCTTGCAGCGATGCACACACGGTGCCATGCCAAGTGTAATTTTTGTTACTGTGTTTCATACAGTTTGCGTCTATTTTGTCAAACGAGTGTCGCATCTGTGTCATACCAAAGCCGCTTGATGTTGCACACATACCAGCTATAACATTTCTTACTGCATCTCATACAGCTTGCGTCTACTGTGTCAAACAAGTGTCGCATTTGTGTCATAATCAATGCAGCTTGATGTTTGCAGAGCGCAGTACATAGCTTGCAGCGACGCACACACGGTGCCATGCCAAGTGTTATCTTTGTTCCTGTGTTTCATACAGCTTGTGTCTCTTGTGTCAAATAAGTGTCGCATCTGTATCATAATCAATGCAGCTCGATGTTTTCAGAGTGCAGTACATAGCTTGCAGCGACGCACACACGGTGCCATGCCAAGTGTAATTTTTGTTACTGTATCTCATTCAGCTTGTGTCCACTGAGTCAACGAGTGTCGCATCTGTGTCATAGTCAATGCAGCTCGTTGTTTGCAGAGCGCAGTGGATAGCTTGCAGCGACGCACACACGGTACCATGTCAAGTGTCATTTTGTTACTGTATCTCATTCAGCTTGAGTCCATTATGTCAAACAAGTGTCTCATCTGTGTTATAGTCGATGCAGCTCGATATTTGCAGAGTGCAGTGGATAGCTTGCAGCGACGCACACACGGTGCCATGCCAAGTGTAATTTTGTTACTGTATCTCATTCAGCTTGTGTCCATTGTGTCAAACAAGTGTCGCATCTGTGTCATAGTCAATGCAGCTCGATGTTTGCAGAGCGCAGTGGATAGCTTGCAGCGACGCACACACGGAGCCATGCCAAGTGTAATTTTGTTACTGTATCTTATTCAGCTTGTGTCCATTGTGTCAAACAGGTGTCGCATCTGTGTCATAGTCAATGCAGCTCGATGTTTGCAGAGCGCAGTGGATAGCTTGCAGCGACGCACACACGGAGCCATGCCAAGTGTAATTTTGTTACTGTATCTCATTCAGCTTGTGTCCGTTGTGTCAAACAAGTGTCGCATCTGTGTCATAGTCAATGCAGCTCGATGTTTGCAGAGCGCAGTGGATAGCTTGCAGCGACGCACACACGGTGCCATGCCAAGTGTTACCTTTGTTGTGTATCTCTTACAGTTTTTGTTTATTTGTTGCAGTTAGGTAATATTTTTTGTTTTTAATCCAGTTATTAGAAGTGCTTTTCTCTAAATATCTATAAGTCAAAGGGTTAAACTGCGATCATCAGTTTCATTTATTTTTCTATTTTCTTTATATAGACGGTTTTGAAAGCAATTTGTTTTGAAAGAAATAATAGCCTGCATGAAATCACGGGAAAACCGGATTATCTATACGGATAAATAATCCGGTTTTCAAATCCGGTTTTCTTATTAATTATTTATTCTCGGAAACAGACGGCTGTTTCCGAGAATAAATAATTAATAAGAATTTCAGTTAATTTTTAGGGTTCTGAATAAAAAACGGAACCTTTATAGGAACACTCGGGTGTCTGTCTGTCTGTTCGTCTCTGTCTATCTGTCTATCTATCTGTCCGTCTGTCACAGCCAGTTTTCTCCGGATCCACTGGACCGATTCTGTTGAAACTTGGTAGACATATGTGCTTCTGTGACCCAAATACGGAAACGTTATGTAAATTATAAAATTTTTAGTATGCACCACTTATGGCGGTCAAATTAGAAAATTAAAAAAAAAATAGTTTTTAAAAAATATCGTGTGACATATCAAATGAAAGGGCTTACTGTGACGGTTTTAATTATACTTTTTCATAAATTATAAATAAATGGTTTTAAAGTTATTCAAGAAATTAGACGAAAAATTATCATTCCCCCCTTATCTCCGAAACGAATGAGCTTAAAATTTTGAAAAAAATGGAGATAATAGATCTTTACTTACAGATTACAGGAAAATCTATAAGAATTATGTCGTCTTAAAATAACATGTTAAAAAAATTAATTCGTTCGGAATCCTTTGCACGCGAGTCCGACTCGCACTTGGCCACTTTTTAATATTTATTACCAAGCTTGATCCACTATAAAACTAACAGCAAAGTAAAAAAGTATTTTTTCACAAAAAAGTGTACAACAAGACCGGCCAATAATTCCCTAAGCGGCTTTCCCCGCACTGATAGCCGTTTAACTTTTTCAACAAGATATTTAAATCACTGAAACCATTTTATTAGCTGTTAAACCGATTTAAATAGGCGGAAAATTAAACAAATACTTAAGTATTTACCTGAAAATCCTTTTCAGAGGGTAAGGTATAAAAATGTATAAATAAAAGTCTGAAAGGATTGAGGAAAGGTTCAGATTCCAAAAATAGAAAGGGAAAAGATAATGGCTTTAGGCACGTAAAAGAATAGTGCCTTTTCGACCATTACGATTATAAAACGGTCTTTGGTAGGATTGCTAGCCCAGTTTTAGTTGTTATAGTATTTTCACCTTAGTAAGTCTCTCTATGTCTAGCCACTTTAATATAATTATATAAGGATCATAATATTAATCAAACAACAATTTGTCAAATTTCATTTTCATCTTTATTGCTAAAGCATTAGGTTCAAGGTTGATTGGAAAAATATGACATTTCGGGTAGCTTGATGTGCTTGCCGGCTGATTCTACGAAAGTGGCCTTTCTAGGCTCGATGTAGATGTGAGAAGAGGAGAATTGGTTGATGAAGCGTAACAGAACTTAAGCAACATTTGACGTGCGATATGATGCACAACATGTTTTTTATCATGTTGAACGGCAACGAGATTTTTTTTAGTAACATTGTCAATGTTGCACGCCTGCTGGCAACGTTGCGCGTTGTTGTTTACGTTGTTGAACATGTTGAGCGTCACGTGTTGCGCGTCAAATGTTGCCTAGTGGATACGAGGCTTCCATGTACGGAAATGGGGCTTCCATGTAACAAATCGAATATTTAGTAAGGGAACTGAATACGAACTCACGATTTGTTAACCATATGTAGGTTAAATAAATATACTAAAACAATTGTGATTAAAAAGTTCAAAAATGTTTGTTCTTTATTTAAATCTGGCTCGGATCGGGTAGTCGATGTAGCGTACCATCGTTTTAGTGAACTGTCGATACAACGTATTGTTGATATGGTATACTGTCGATACAACGTACCGTCGATTTGGTGTACCTACTGTCGATTTGGTGTACTTTCGATGTAGCGTACCATCGATTTGGTGTACTGTCGATTTGGTGTACTGTCGATGTAGCGTACCATCGATTTGGTGTACTGTCGATGTAGCGTACCATCGATTTGGTGTACTGTCGATGTAGCGTACCATCGATTTGGGGTACTGTCGATGTAGCGTACCATCGATTTGGGGTACTGTCGATGTAGCGTACCATCGATTTGGGGTACTGTCGATGTAGCGTACCATCGATTTGGGGTACTGTCGATGTAGCGTACCATCGATTTGGGGTACTGTCGATTTGGTGTACTTTCGATGTAGCGTACCATCAATTTGGTGTACTGTCGATGTAGCGTACCATCGATTTGGGGTACTGTCGATGTAGCGTACCATCGATTTGGGGTACTGTCGATGTAGCGTACCATCGATTTGGGGTACTGTCGATGTAGCGTACCATCGATTTGGGGTACTGTCGATGTAGCGTACCATCGATTTGGGGTACTGTCGATTTGGTGTACTGTTGATGTAGCGTACCATCGATTTGGTGTACTGTCGATGTAGCGTATCATCGATTTGGTGTACTGTTGATGTAGCATACCATCGATTTGGGGTACTGTCGATGTAGCGTACCATCGATTTGGGGTACTGTCGATGTAGCGTACCATCGATTTGGTGTACTGTCGATGTAGCGTACCATCGATTTGGGGTACTGTCAATGTAGCGTATCATCGATTTGGTGTACTGTCGATGTAGCGTACCATCGATTTGGGGTACTGTCGATGTAGCTTACCATCGATTTGGGGTACTGTCGATGTAGCGTACCATCGTTTTGGGGTACTGTCGGTTCAGTAACCCATCGATGGAACGTTTTCGATACAGCGACTGTCGATATAGTGACTGTCGATATTATTAACTAGACCCGGAAATGGGTGTCTTGAGGCTAAAATGATGATAATTCATTTATTTTTTTAATTTTTTTATAATTATCATGGTAAACTAATAAAAATAACTATATACATTATGAATATACAAAACTAAATACAATCAGGCGGCGAAAAATTCCTCCGCATCGCTGTCATCCGGAATCGTGCCCAGAAGACTGGCAGCGTTGCCACGTTGAATGGCAATACTAATTCTTTGAGCGAAATACGAGCCAGCCACGCAAAATCACGCAAAATGTCGACCAGTCGGCGAGAAATGTCCTTAAAAAGGAGACACGCACTCGGACCCCATGACCCTAGCGTTTCGACCCCAAACGGCTCAAAACTGTAATTACCAATAAGGTTACAGTATTTGCGCCGCTTAAGGGCCTCAGCAGACGCAGCAGCAGCGCCGGCACAGCTCGCCGTACTTAGAACATGTGATGGCGCAAGGGTGTCGACACATGTTGCGTCCCACATCACAGCCCTACCCACCTTCCACGGCACCAACGTCATACCATCTGGTCTCTTCCCATCGTTACGTACCAAGCCACTAGGTTCTAATACTGCAGGTACGCCGGCGGTAACAAGAGCTCGACGAATAATGCACAGTGATGATAATGTATATTTTAATTGGTAGTCCAACATACATCTTTGTTCTGCCCTCATATTTGGGCAATGCATAGCTAGTAGTCGATTCTATTTGTATAATCTTAAGACGAATTTCATCCATTTGTGTAAATATTTTTTAACTGAATTCGACCACTATCATCATCAACATGATATCAGCCAAAACAGGACTACTGCCGGACATATGCCGCCCCCAAGTGTCACCGCAGCAAACGTTCCTATGTGTGTGTGTCTCGCATCCATCGGCTACCCGCAACTCTCACCAAGTTATTGGCCCACCTTGTGGGAGGCCTTCCAACACTGCGTCTTCCGGTTCGCGGTGGCCACTGTAGGACTTATTGGCCTTATCGACCATCTGTTTTGCGAGAAATTTACCCTGCCCACTACCACGTCAATTTTCCGTCTAGTAGATTTGGAATAAAGTTGACTGCGACAGACAGACAGTCAGACAAAGAGACGCACTAGTGCTCATATAAGAGATTTAACGAACGAACCCACGACCACCGGGTCACAAGGCAAACGCCTAAACTACTCGATCACGGAGGCAGCTATAAACCAGAGGTTTTTTTCCTTAAAAGAGATTATCTAGTGACATTGGTGAGGGTTTTGGATTGCATTGCACTAAAAGTCTTTAAACTGCAGAAAAATCTAGATACCTAGAACTAGGACAAATGTACCTTATTCCAATGACAATACACAATCGAAGACATCGCAAACTCAATAGCAATGGCTTCGAATCACTCACACATCAGGACCATTGTGTGCATGGATGGTGTGAAATGGCTCGCCCTGTGTTTGCTATACAAAGCGCGGCCTTGTTTGACGTTCAAGTTATATTGGCCTAGTAACAGCTTACAGTAACTGTGTAACTGTGATGCGAACTGAGTGCAATTGTTTGATTGGCTGAGGCAACACAGGTACACATGAGAAAGAAGAATTTGAAGCGAGAGTTTTACCAAAAACCGGCCAAGTGCGAGTCGGATTCTCACACGAAGGATTCCGAAAAAAACGTGTTTTCTTTTCTGTTTATGGTATGGAAGCTTTTGTGTGAGAGTCCGACTTGCTTTTTGCCGGTTTTATTCTTGAACAGAGGGCCTAGCACGATTTTTTTGACGTACCTATAGTAACGTAACGTAAAATTTTACCATAGCTACAGTACTCGTTTTGCAAATTATGTTTATTTGAATTAGATACTACACTTCTCATCAGAAGAATCGAAACACCTTGCAAGATTATGTTTTGTAAGGATTTTCAGAAAAAATTGTATATTTAGGAATATATGTCAAATGTCGTTTAATAGTGAATAAAATGAGGTTTTCAAATCGTAATGTTAATGTTCTAAATGCAAATTAAATTTTCATAGGTTTCTTATTTTTTTAACAAGTATTTTTTACCCTGTATGGAGTATGCAGGAAATTGATAAAACAACCGTGTGTTGTTTTTTAAATGAAAAAAAAAGCTAAGAAACGTTTATTTAATACTTATATTCCCTCCCTGAGCTCTTATTACTGGTTCTTCATCAGTCAGATGAGAGTCACGATCAAATGTTGTGGCATTCCATTCCTCTTGGATTGCATTTTGCAGCTGGCTAAATGTTTCTGGGGCAGGATCTCTTGCACGTCTCCATCAAATCTCTGCAATCGGATTCATGTCCGGGTTTGGCCATTTCATAACCGACTTTGGTAACATAATCTCGTACGACGCTCGCGGTGTGAGCCCTAGCATTTTCGTGCATGAATATAAAACCGTTCTAATAAAATGTGCATAGGGCATCACGTGAGGCTCAAGACACTGTTCGATGTACCGATGACTGTTTAGTGCAAGCAGACGTGGCTTAGACACAAAAGCAAACTCTGTCTTACCGTCGGTGCTGATTCCTCCCCAAACAGTCCAGGTCCACGAACCGCCACCATAGCTGACTTTTTCTTCAATGCAACATTGTGCAAAGCGTTCTCCATCTCTTCTGTAGACCTTTTTTCTTCCGTCATTACCATACAACATAATTTTACACTTATCAGAAAGGAGGACTTTGTTTCACTCGGAAGTGACCCGATTCCTGCCAGATCCTGAACGGCGGCGCGTGAACAAACCAGTCTCCCGATAGCGTTTGTAGACTCTATGAATAGACGACAGGCTTACATGCAATTTTTCAACCACAACACGCTGACTAAGTCCAGAATCCAGCAATGCCACCACTTGGGCGGCTTCTGCAGGCGAAGTATCCATAATTATGTTTTAGAAAAAAAAAAATACTTTTTCAGACGTTCCAAAGTCACAGTAAACAAATAAAGAACGAAAAGTTTTAAGATATTATGCGCTAATTTTTAGTTTTCAAAGGAGAAATTTACTCCAACTTAAACACCCATTTGTCTTAAAACAGTGAATCATTTCATTTATGGGATAAACCAATGAAATTCTAAATCTTGAATATTCGCTTATCACTGTAATGGCCAAACTGCCAGCTATACAATCATGTGATTTTTTTCATGGTATAAAAACTCTTTTGTGTTAAATTAGAACAGAAACCATAAGAACGGGAAGTGAAATTGTGTATGTCCCATATTTTTAAACCAAAATGCTATGGGGCTGTAGTCTTTCACATTCAAAGTTCACTTACGTTAACATTACTGTACATCAAAATATTCGTGCTAGGCCCTCTGGTAGCTCCCCGCGGCTTCACTCTTGTGACTTATCTCACAAAAGCCGCATTTTTTCAGGAATAAAAAATAGCCTCTGGCTTTCAGTGATTATGTTGCTTCCTATCATTGAAATATTTTCGTAATCAGATTACATCTAGGTATACTAATAGTACTTAATATATAAAGCTGAAGAGGTTGTTTCCTTGAACGAGCTAATCTCTGGACCAACAGGTACGATTTGAATTTTTTTTTTCAGTGTTAGATAGCCCGTTTTCTCAAGGAAGGCTATAGGCTATATATATCATCATGCTAAGACCAATAGGAGCGGAGCAGGCGAAGTTGCGCGTGTTAACTTGTTTCAAGATGTTACCTATATTTAAATCAAGCAAACAGTTTCAAATCCTAAAAAGGTTAGTTTAGGAAACAGGATTAAAAATACTGCTACGTATTCGATACGCCCTGTAATCTTTATTTGTTATCTGTATCTTATGTACTCGCAGTGACGTAGACGTCGATTTGCATTGAAACTGGAAAGTTCCTTAATAACAAAAATGGAAAACCCCGTTTTTAGAAATTTACGTCTTAGTGAACGTTTAGGCTAACGCGTTCGAGGACATTTAAATACAAAAAACCGGCGAGTCGGACTCTCATACGAAGGGTTCCGTCAACTGTCTACCTATTATGGTTCTTGAGATATGGCCGTCTGACAGACAGACGGACGGACTGACGTACGGACAGCGGAGGCTTAGAAATAGGGTTACCCTAAACATGGTGATCAGAGGAACATCAATCACAGTTTAAGCAATGACAAGTAACAGAGATAGTCAAACTCGAATAAGGTCTTAAATTATATTATTAATTAAGATGATAATAATTACTTTGTCTCGTTATCTGTTCTATCGAACCAGAAACTACGAGTAACATAATTGGCGAACTTTTAAATGTTTGACGAACTAAATTAACCTTCAAGCGGGCGCGCGTAGTCGAATCGACCGCGCTTAGTACATTTTTGTTTATATTATTGTTACTACCCACCACATTAATTTCTCATTCCTAGTAGCCTGTCGCTATGTCATTGGGAGTAAAATAAACAATAAACCGTCGCTCGAGGCGCTCTTCCCACTCCGCAGATCGCAATTGTTTTAGTCCCGGCGTAGTCGTCGAAAAGATTACACGCGCCTGTCGTCGAAAAGATTACGCGCGACGCTCAACGCGACATACACTCGTTCATGCTTGTAATAGTTCTTCGGACATTATTCAATATTATCTAATTTATTTTGGATTTTTATATAGCAATGAGTCGTAGACAGTTATCACAAAGTGGAATCGAGGATTTACTAAGAGAAGACGAAGAAGAGAGTGAATCAGAGCTCAGCGACCATGGCTCTGAAAATTCCGACCACATCGTGGCAGAGGAACCTCGATCTGCTGAGGAGTCAAACTGCTCAGACGAAGAAGAGGATGATTTGCCACTTTCAGTAATAAATAGCTATTTTACAGGACGCGATAAAGTAACGAAGTGGCAAAAATCTAACAATAACAGAGTGAGACGTCAAGTGCAAAATGTTCTGACGGAAGATGCGGGTATTCGGAGAAATGGTGTGGGAGCAACAACATTTACGCAAGCCTGGAGTTTATTCATTTCAGAGAATATTATTGAAAAAGTTGTTAGATATACCAACGAATTTATTCAAAAAAAGGCGCAATCGTATAACAGAATACGTGACTGCAAACCAACTGATGCGGTAGAAATTCGAGCACTTTTCGGATTGTTGTACATAGCAGGATCCTTGAAGACATCACACGCCAATTTAGAAGATTTATATGCAAGTGATGGAACAGGTATACCTATTTTTCCTACTACTATGTCAGTGAAAAGAGTAAAATTTCTACTGAATTCATTGCGGTTTGATGATGCTACTACGCGACAAGCTCGTCGAACTTTAGACAAAGCTGCACCAATAAGAGAAGTTTTAGATATGTTTACACAAAACTGTCTTTTGCCATATTCAGTGGGAGAGAATGTTGTAATCGACGAGATGATGATTGGCTTTCGAGGAAAATGTCCTTTCCGACAGTACATGAAATCAAAGCCCGACAAATACGGAATCAAACTGTATCCACTAGTAGATGCTGCTACGTTTTACGTTCTAAATATTGAACTTTATGCTGGCAGGCAGCCTGAAGGCCCATATCAATTGAGTAATGCTGCGGCAGACGTCGTAAAGAGGCTAATTACACCGATTTCTGGCACTGGAAGAAACCTTACCATCGACAATTGGTATACGAGTGTGCCGTTGATAAACGATTTGGCCAAGGATTATAAAATTTCTGTTGTGGGTACCATGCGTAAGAACAAGAGAGAAATACCTCCTTGCTTTATAGATAAAAACCAACCTGAATATTCAAGTCAATTTGGATTTTCAGATACATCTACACTCGTGTCTTACGTACCTAAAAAGAAAAGATCAGTAGTTCTTATATCATCACTTCACTGTGCTGCAGAAATAGATGAAAGTACAAATGAAAAGCGCAAACCTAGCATCATTACTTTTTACAATAAAACAAAGGGGGGTGTTGATGAAGTCGATAAAAAAGCAAAAATGTATTCGGTTTCAAGGAAGAATAATAGATGGCCATTGACACTCTTCTTTCGTCTCCTGGATATTGCAGGAATAAATAGTATGGTGATATTGAGGGCAAATAATGTCATTCTAAGGAAAAGGCGAATGTATTTACGGGCATTAGGCATTGAATTGATAAAAGAGTATGTCCAAAGAAGATCAACGATGTCAGGCCTTCCAAGAAAACTAAAAAGAAACATAAGGGAGCATTTGAATATGGAGGATAGTGCTGCTGATGCAGAAGCAGGTAGTTCTGGCACATGCAGAGGAACCTGTAAAATATGTCCAGCCAAAAAAAGGAGGCAATCAAAAACGCAATGTAACTTATGTATGAAAAATATTTGCAGAAGTCATACAACATTTATTTGCAATCAATGTTATATGAACGAAGAAACTGATTCCAATGAAAACTAAACCAAAGTTAATTATTATTATTCTTATTTTGAATTTTTATTATTAGACTAGGTATATATACTAGTCTTAGATATAAAAAAGGGTTTTGTGTTCCTAATTTTTGTTTTGATTTATAGAATGTTTGAGTTATGTTTATTAATGTAAAAATTGTTTCTTTTTCATAATTTTAATTACTTTTTTTGACAAATTACACTTTAAACACAATCATAATGTATCTGAGTACAAATAAATAAGAGAATATCGAATAATTAGTGCTTTATTTGTCTTATTCATCCCATAGGTCTTTTCGGTTACGCGCGCCCGCTCCCGTTACAAATGACCGCGCGCCCGCTTGAAGGTTAAGACAGACATTGGAGATTAAAGGCGCAGACCCACCACGGCGCACGGAAAGGCTACTCACGTGTGTTAGGCTTCGCTTTGCAAGGAAATGTAATTCACTGTGTCAACTGTAAACCACGGTCACGCTAATGTCATTAGTACATGCGTGGCTTACTCGAAAATGGCTCTTACATAGCTCAACGCTACCGACACCATGTACGCTGTGCACGCGATACATACTACACGAATATTATCTCACGACTTTATACAACTGTATCACATAAGAATGCATCGCATTGGGCCACGCTACAGTTGTACATATAGCTGTGGGTGTGTTGTGCGTATTGCAGTGGAAACATAGACACACATTGTCAAACAACAATCAACGTGGCTAAAATGCGTCGCATGCCCATCTTATCTTATCTTATCTTATCACAGCAAGCGCCGCGGTGGGTCTGCGCCTTAACCATTGACTCTCGACACGTATCGAGTCACAGTGTAAAATGATTTTGACTATTTTCCAATACGTGTGAGGCGATTCATGTGCTCTTTGTAAACCCGTTACTTGAATGTTTGCTGTCTGATAGGTGTTCATAATACTCTGTGGTCGAGGTTTCCGTTTCTCGTAACTTGGAAAGCACGTTTAGCCGTTCAGTTCTACAGACGTTTCGGATAGTCAGAAGCCAGAAAATCTAGACACTAGTTTTGCCTGGACTAAAAACGAAGGGTATCAAACTTTGTAACTCCACGAAAAAAGTAATAGCATACTTACTGTTTATTAAAATTAATCGAAAGTGTTAATGATTTTCAAAAATCCTATGTTTTAGTTTTCATAAAAATCAGGCTCAAGACCCCTTTCAGTGTTTTTAGATATTCTTCATCGGATTTGACCATCCAGGCGCACTTCAAAAATATACCCTGTATAATTCCTTTTCATTGGAAAAAATAAAAGGAATTTTGTATTCCTTAAAGGAATTATGGGGTGATAATTGCGCATTCTTACATTGTATCAGAAAAGAAAGGCAAACACTCGCACTAGTATTTTTTTTTATAGGGCCTCCCCCAAGTCCTTCCAGATATTCTTCTCCCGCGTCTTCTCGGACCAGCCCTTATAGTATGCGACCAAGTCATCTCACCACCCCCTAGGTTGGACGCCGCGTCGAAGCCGACCTTTGAACCTTACGTTTTCAAAAATTCACTGCGAAGAAACCCTAGCCCAGCGGCCAGTATGCATGCGGCTGACTTGACCCACCCAATCCCACTAGAGCAGTCTTGAGCTCTAGTGCTATGGTAGGATCCAGATAAATTTACAATAAAGTACATTAACTTTCCTCTAATATAGATTCCCAAACAATAAATAAAATCATTAACCGTTTTTCATTACTAGAGAAAGTGAAGAATCACAATACAATTTTCAGCTTTGTTTTTATTTCTGTTTTATTTGTGTTTTCTGTCAATAAATTGATGACGATCAATGACCACTATTGCACATTTATCTGCGGTTAATCGCAAACTGTCAAAAAAGCTTTAATATTCATACATTTTTGGGAGATTGCGACTGAGATACGAATGCGAAAGTAGCTTGAAAATTATTTGAATTAGCACTCTGGTGTCGACCATAGAGCTTGCGATGTCATCATCATATCAGCCGAAAGACGTCCACTGCAGGACACAGGCCTCCCCCAAATTTTGGGGGGGTTTGACATAATCGCCACGCTTGGCAGGCGGGTTGCTGTTGCCAACCCGCCTGCCAAGCGTGCGATTAGAAGCTTCTAAAACATTCGTGGCCCACGGATCACTGGTGGTCCCTGGTAGCACCTGAAGTTGTCCGTGAAACCTTCCTAAAATCCGACATTTTCGCACAGCTACATAAATAAATCTTAGATTTTTAGAACCAAAAGGGGGATTTCACTGCATGATTTGATTCAAAATTTCGATACCCTCCATCTCTTTGTTTTCATCAATTTATCTATGCGAATAGATTTCTGATAAAATTAAAAACAAGCACCTTTCACAAAAAATACATTCTATGGCCTCCCAATAAGTTGGTGGTCCATGGTAAGACAGAAATTTGGTCAAGTGGTCCCTTATGACTAAAAGGTTAAAAACCACTGTTCTAATTGATTGAAGGCAGGATACAAATCAAAATACCACAACCCACTGGCACTTGATTCACAAATACCTGTGAATCAATCATGAATATCAGTGGAATTGTATTTGGCGCAGTTGCACGCATTAGAACTTTAATTAAATCTGTCTGTTTCGGTGCAGGCAGGGTTAATTTAAGCTACATGAACTGGTAATGAGTGAAATGAGGCGAGCTGTATGCCAATATCAGTGGCGATGCTTGTACGTTTTAGTTTATAGGCGCTGTTACAATTGTGGGCTGAATAACGTAGGGTTGTAGATTAAATTAGTGCAGATAGTTACTGATAGAACAGGATGGAAGAAAAAAACGTGTTGCGCCGACCCCAAGTAAAATGGGCTAAGGGCAGGAAGATGATGGTGATGATGATGATGGTTACCGAAGTTCTGTAAGATCTAAGTGCTAAAAGTAGTCATTTACAGACAACTTTGGGTGGATTTGATAGAAAAAAGCAGAAAAGTAAAATAAAGGAATCACAATTTAATGACAGGAATCTGACTACAGTCTTGCAAAGAACTACCGTGTTACCCAGTTTATGGGTTGTGGAAGTCTGGTAGGCAGCCGATCTACGTAAAATATTGGTATTCAGCTGTTTGACTAGATGCCGACCCTAATAGTTGAGAAAAGGCTAGGCAGACATTGATATAAGGAGCTCGTGGCTAAATAATAACAGCCGCACGGGTCGATCTTTAAGATTAAGCAACGCTTGCCAAGGTTGGTCTGTAGATGGGTGACCATCTTAATATAACGAGTTTCCTCCGTGCCTCGGAAAGCACGTTAAGCCGTTGGTCCCGGCTGTCATTTGTAGATCTTTAGCAGTAGTTACGGATTGTCAGAAGCCAGTGAATCTGACTGACCAGTCTTGCCAAGAAGTACCGTGTTACCCAGTTAATGGGTTGTGGAGGTCTGGTAGGCAGCCGCTCCACGTAAAATAACTGGTATTCAGCTGAATCCGGTTTGACTGGAAGCCGACCCCAATATAGTTGGGAAAAGGCTAGGCAGATGAGACAATGATTAGAATGTGGCTGAACTAACTAGGAGTGATATTTTTTTTCCGTTACATCCACTATTAATTTACAGTCCAGATAAATTAGTGGAATACTGGAATGCAGGTTCACTTGTCACTTAAGATACCTACTAAACACAATGACTTTCGTATTTTCGAAATTCAAAACCTTATCATCTTTTTTTAATAACTGAAAGATTATTTTCGGTAACATAACTTTCCAGTGATTCCTTATTTTTTTAACACTTAGTGGTTAACTGTTAAAGTTGAATAGTACATTTTACTTGCAAGCCACACCAGCCTACTACCAACATATATCATTGTTCACACCAAACATTTTCCAAATCCATTTATAAAAAGTGTGAGAAAAGGAGAAGCCGTAAAGGCTTTGCTCTGATTAAGATGGCGCCACCCTTGACCTTGGCGTCAGGGCGCAAAGACTTACTGTGACAAATTGATATTCTGAAGCCATGGCCTTCAGAGGAACAGAAAATCGTTTATATTTGGAACTATCACTGTTTTCACACCGTTTAGGCTTGTAGGTAGACTTTTAAAAATCAATAAAGTTAGGATGCTACCACTATCCAAGAAGTCTAGTACGTCCTTTCTTGAAGCGATGCAGTCGTGGGAAGTATGCCATGTGCATCCAGTAAATTTGGATGGCGAAGTAGTGAGTGTTGTAGCGCAGCCCAATGAAAGCCCACGTCTTGAAGTGGACCAAGGTAAGATGGGTAATCAAGGTAGTCAACACAGCATTTGATTGACAATAGAAACGTCGTTACCCAGATGGTCTGTTAAACACACCTAGATTCCTCGGTTTAGAACCTCAGCCAAATGTTCATAATGAGATAATTAGTTCGACGATGACCTACATAAGCTGTCAAATTTTTTTCCTCAGGTATCTGACTATTTTAAAAATCGGTCCTTTTAAGGAGAGAATGAAATTAATAGTAATATTTGGTGATATTTCGTTTGGGTAATACTTTTAAATACAATGTAAACTATCCACCTACAACCCAATCCACCCAGATTTACCAAAACATATTTTCTCCTTCTACAAAGGAAGCTAAATCCTCACAATAAGTTTTTCGTCCGACATAATTTATGTAACGACTTAAACGGTCCCCGAACACTTTCTATATCCTAACATCCCTAGATTTATTCTCCGCACGTAAAAACTTATTCCCAGAAACCTAAATGCCATCTGCTCCGAAAAAAAAGAAAAAACAGAAAACATTCCCCCATTTCTATAATATTCAATTTCTGTCATCGATTGCCCGACAGAAATACAGTCGAAGACCATAAATCTTATAAATGGTTATTGAAATGAAGAGGGTATGTCCCTTACAGGTCCTTTCTGACTTATTCTGTTGGACATGTAAAATATGTTCCGTTTTCGTGTTTACAATATTATTTTCTGGGCTTTATATCTTAATGGGCTCCAAAAATGTTTGATGTCTTGTTTAATTATTCAAGTTTTTCTTCCACTTGATTGGTTAAAACTTGGGAAATTTTTGTAGCTCCAAAGAGTTTAATATTGTTACGACAAAGTTCATTAGCAGTAAGTTACTTTCGTAATTTATGAATTGAATCAGTAGTCCCGCTATCTCGGTTGTGATTTACATTTTTCGCTTTTTTGAAAATTCTGGAATCAAATGGAAGCGTAGTCCTCTCCAGCAAACCTGGCGACGAGGCACTGTGTTGGCCGAAACGAGGCAAGCGTGCTCCATCCTCGACCTTACATCGTTTACTATCAGGTGAGATAGTAATCAAATACGTTTGACCACTATCTCACCTGACAGTAAGCGATAAATACTAAAAAACTGGCCAAGTGCGAGTCGGACTCGCGTGCAAAGGTTTCCGAATGTATTTATTTTTTTAACCATGTTATTTTATCACTATAGAATTATTATACATTAGCCTGTAATCTATAGGGAAAGATCTATTATCTCCCTTTTTTTACAAATTTTTAGGCTCAGTAGTTTCGGAAATAGGGGGGAGAATGGTAATTTTTCATCTAATTTCTTGAGTAACTTAAAAACCATTAATTAAAAAAAAATAAAAAATTAAAGCCCTCGCAGTAAGTACTTTCATTTGATATGTCACACGATATTTTCCAAAAAACTTTTTTTTTTATTTTGACCCCCAAAAGTGATTTCCGTAAAACTTCCGTATTTGGGTCATAGAGGTATATGTGTACATATGTGGCGAGAGGCCCTTGAGGCGGTGTAGAAACTCTGACACTAGGGTGTGTGGGGTCGTTAGACCTTACTGCCCACACGATAAGAAGAACAAGAATAACTTTTGATCTTATTGTTACTAACTGGCTAGTTATTTTCTCAAAGAAAACATACATAAATCAATCGACACCTAGTTGGATAAAGAAAAATGGCTTGTTAGTAAGAATTAGGTCAAGGCTGTAGATATTTGATGTCTGGCTGAAAAGCTTGTAGACAATGATAAGGCGTTAACTTTTTAATGGGAAAAAATCTGAGTTCGAAGAATGGACCAATAAGGTCTTGTGGACAAAAGTACGCAGCGGTATAGCCGTCACTAAGCGTGCAAAGTTTATTTTAAAATCAATAAAGACATGTGCTTACAACTTTCTTCGAAACGCTCAAGTGCCTTTATAGCAAGCTTATGTAGGTAGGTACAAAGCAACTATGCTACACCTATTTTTACTAGTTATTTATGATATTAGTGCGGTAAGTTGGTTTTTACATACGAGTTGACGTATGTAAGCCCGAGACGAAGTCGAGGTCTTACCATAGTCACGAGTTTGTTAATATATCAATATCCGCACGTATATCATACAACATTTTTCGACACATTTGCGAGAAAAACTGTAAGACTAACTTTTTGTTTTTAGATATCTGTTGGAATGTCGCAACAATATTTTTAATATAAAAATGGCTCGTATTTGCAAATTTAAAATTAGAACTACATTTTTCTTTCGTCTCGACCCACAAACTTATTGACCAAGAGCGCTTCCAAGGAGTTTTGATCATTCAGCTTATTAACTGTCATCTTTTATTCATTTTACTGATACGCTATTTTTAAAACTGAACTTCAAAATATTTAAATGAATAAGCATTAATTTCGGATATTCCACCAACTTACCTACTAAAATGAATGAGCTTTGTTTTTATGTGGCGGTCAATTTTAATCTGTGGTATTCGTGATTTTCCCGCCATGGAATATTGAATATAATTTTGATATTTAATTAATTGAGTATTATTAAAAAATATAAGGAAGCATTGGAAAGCATACTTACTGCGCTTTATTTTACCTCCTAGCTTCGGAACTTTTCTTATTCTCATATTGTGAAAATCACGCAGACGCAGACGCAGACGGATGCGTTTTTGCTCAGTACGTTTGTTTTACAAAAAAAGCTGGCTGTCGTCTCATTCATTCTGTAGTTCATTTTTATCGAGTATATGTATATAAGTATTTACATTTCTTTAGCACGCTCAGCGGGTCTAAAAAGGCCACTTTAGTAGAACCAGAAAGCAAATCACTCTACCCATCACTGACAAATTTTCCCAATCAATCTTGAACCTAATGCGTTAGCGATAAAGATACAAATTTAATTTGACAGATTGTTCTGTGATTAATATTATGATTCTCCTTCCCCTTTAGCCTAAATAACACTAATCTAACAACATCTCAAAGCGCTTCCGTCTGCGTCTGCGTGAAACTCCTTAGTGGAATTTTTATTATATTGTTTATGGAAATGAAAAAAAGTACTAGGTGAGAGTACCTATTTTACCGCATGCTCCATTGTATGCTGCGTAATTTTTAACTTTCGAATAATGTATACAGGCTTCGTAAATATATTTTTTGATATATTATTGTTTTTCAGTTACATTATTTGTTTTTTTTTAATATATATTATTGGCTTGTGTTTAAACACCCCCCAAAAAAGTACCTATTTTACTACCAAAAAAGTTCTAAACGGTTACCAAAACAGATAAATGGTCACCAAATAATATTCGAGAAGAAGCGCTCGCCAGCCGCTACCGTGGCACTGCTCGCTTCGCTCGCTCGGCTCGCGCGCGGTTGGTCACAATTCTAACCTAACCTAACCTATTTTATCCAGTTTGTAACCCCAAGCCTACGTTTTATGGCAATCACAGTTGAGTTGGATAGAATTTGGTGACCGTTGATCCATTTTGGTGCCTAGGCTTAGAGTCTTAAAAATATAATTTTTGGTGACCGTCTAAATTATACCCTATATTATTATGATAAAAGCTGCGATAGTGCGACTTTTTGTTAATGATGCGATAACATACATGTCATTGTCATATTGTCACGTATGTAGGTAGTGCAACAATCATTTTGTATTTGTGTAATCACACATGTACTTTAAGACTTCGACTTTTATTTTAAGACTTTATAAAATAAAGTCCTTCGCCGCGTCTGTCTGTTCGCGATAAACTCAAAAACTGCTGCATCGATTTTCATGCTGTTTTCACCAATAAATAGAGTAGTCCTCGAGGAAGGTTTTAGTATATAAATTGATAAATTAGGGCTCCTTAAGAAAACTGCAGCGCGGACAAAGTCGCTGGCGAAGTGCTAGTCTAAAATATATAATCGGACTCATCGTAACTTAATATTATAAATGCGTAATCGTGTTTGTTTGTAACACTTTCACGCATTAAATTGCTGATCCGGTTTGAATGAAATTTGGTGCACAGAAATATGGGACCCTGGATACTGTTATAGGCCTTTTTTAGCGAAAATCTTTATTAACGCAAGCAAAGCTGCGGCCGAAATCTAGTTTTTCAATGAACTTAACTTTTTTTCAAAAAAATGCCCAGTTCCTGTGGGAAAAACTAGTAGTTAAAATAAACTCTAGAAATAACTGGCTTGTCAATCGGTATTTGTTTTGCTATAGTTTATGATGTCCGGCTGACAATGGATACTGCGTCCACCATAAGTCATGGAGTTAGTTTCGTTTCAACAAGTTTTTATCGCATCGACTGGGCGCGTCACTACTCATCTGCGTAGTACAGTCAGCTTAAGTGATAGGTTAACAGATTCTTTTTTTTTGTAATTTTAAACTTTGACTGATTTTTTTCGAGAAAAATCATTTCTCTGACGGCAGTCCATCAGATATACACACATAACATGAAATATAGTATCAAAGAATCCTAAAAACATGCTCTGTGCAGTAGCTACTTACATTCTTTACAAAGCAGAAAAGTTTCTGCTTTGTAAAGAATGTAAGTAGCTACTGTTTTCTATTTCGCTTTATGCCGTATGTTGCATAAAAGCATCAAATAACATGAAATTATCGGCAAAACAAATATTACCCAAACATCTTATTTTCCTAATCTCGAAAAATATTTCCAAAAAAACCGGCGAATTGCGAGTCGGACTCTCACGACGAGTTTCGTACCAAACATCGAAACAAAAACACATTTCTTGGGGCACTACCCTTTAATTTTTAATACCCTTAAATTTTATTATTTGTTGTTATAACGGCAACGGAAATACACAATCTGTGAAAATTTCAACTATCTACCTATTACGGTTTTTGACATACAGCTCTCAGACAGACAAGTGAATGGACGGACGGACGGACTGCGGAGGCTTAGTAATAGGGTTCCGTTGGTTACACTTCGGATACGGAACCCTAAAAAGTATTAAAAGTTTTCTAAACTTTCACCGTAAGAGCTTAAAAATTTAACGCCAAAGTACGTTGGAAGCAGCATCCAACGTGTGCAATATTGATTTTACCCCAGAATCTAAAACTTCTCAATAAGTAGTCAATAAATAACACAGCGTCTTTACGATTTGAATTTTATCTAACAAAAAGGAGAGTTCATGGAAAGTTAGAAATTCTCAAATAAACTAACATACTAGCGTTGGAGAAAAACTACAATTTCATACAAGAAACAAAAGAGCAAATTCTACCAGTTTTTAGGCAAATTTTGCATTTGTTGAAAATTTTCAGAATTGGCATTAAGACGTAGCGTGTAGTGTTTGAACAAGAAATATGTACGCGATACCAGGATCGCAGGAGTGCAGTGGGGCTCGGGAGTACAAATAATAAAAATAATTCTTAGTAAGCAGTCCCAACGATTCGGATTTTATGATAAAAAACTAACATAGGTAAAAAAACCTACATTTTTGTATCTACAACATACAAGATCTGTACGGTACAAATTAGTAGAATTGGCATTAAGACGAAGTGTGTAGTGTTTAAAACAAGAAATACTATATGTACGCGGGTTACCAGGATCGCAAGAGTACAGTGGGGCTCGGGAGTAGAAATAATAAAAATAATTCTTAATAAACAGTGCCAACGATTCGGATTTTATGATAAAAAAGCTAACATATAAAAACCTACATTTTCGTTTCTGTACGGTACAAATCTTATACGTTGTAGGATCGTAAGAGTGCAGTGGGGCTCGAGATGTACAAATAATGTTAATAATAATTCTCAATAAGTAACCCAGCAATGATTAGGATTTTATGTAAAAAAAAAACAGCTAAGTGCGAGTTGGACTCGCCCACGGAAGATTCCAATGTTTGTAGGTATAAATTACTTTAAATATAGGTAGATAAAATATAATTAATTGATTGTTTAATTACAAATGTATAGTTTATGTATACTTTTTCCTATACTTATAGTATAAAACGGTATTACTTGTCAAATTTCATACCCTATGAATTTTGATTCCCTTGTGAGTCGAAATATAAGTTTTTTTGCGGCATATACGGCCGTATCTTTTTTATACATTATCTTAGAAGTTTGATCTTTTCACAGCTTCAAGGGGCTGTAAATCTAAGTAAATGATTTTAATTTCAACCCGATTACTCCACGCGTTTTTGAGATAAAGGTTCTTGACAGACAGACGGACGGACAACAAAGTGATCCTATAAGGGTGCCGTTTTTTCTTTTGAGGTACGGAACCCTAAAAAAATAATAACAAATTGTCGAATGTGCAATCTAACATACAAAAAACTAAATTGTCATACATGACTTGTACGGCACAAATCATGTGTTGTATTGAAATGAAACGAAGACGTAGTATGCAGTGATAAAACACGAAATAAATGTACCCGGGTTACCAGGATCGCAAGAGTACAGTGGGGCTCGGGAGTAGAAATAATAAAAATAACTCTTAATAAGCAGTGCCAACGATTCAGATTTTATGATAAAAAAACTAACATATAAAAACCTACATTTTCGTACCTACAACGCACAAGATCTGTACGGTACAAATCTTATACGTTGTATTGAAGTGAAACAAAGACGTAGTATGCAGTGATAAAACACGAAATATGTACCAGGATCGCAGGAGTACAGTGGGGCTCGGGAGTACAAATAATAAACTCTGCTACCAAATCGAGTGGCTTGAGTTATGTGAAAAGTTGTCCGACCCCGCACTGGCGAACATTCGGGTACGCGCAGTTATGGACAATGGAAGAGATATCGTATTGATCCGTCCGCTGTTTGAGATATTATGAAAAACAAAAACGTATTGTTGGTGTGTTTTTTTATTTCGTTTGTTTGAGTTATTGCTGATGTGTTATGAATCTGCAGGTCTAAAAAGGCCACTTTTGTAGAATCAGCCAACAAATCAAGCTAATCGAAACTGTCAAATTTCCCCAATCAACCTTGAACCTAATGCAAATAAAGATGAAAATTAAATTTGACAGATTGTTGTATCACTACAAACAAAGTTGCTTCCGCTGTCTGTCTGTCCCTGTGTATGCTACATCAATAAAAGTACGTAACGGATTTTGATGCGGCTTTTTTAATAGATAGCGTGGTTCTTGAGGAAGGAAATAAGATACAGAAAGATAGATGAGGAAAACATTTAAAGAGCATTTCTGCTGTTAAGAATTTTACACAAAAAACGCACAAAAATAATAAACCGTAACTAGTAAAAATGACAAATTATGTTCTTTAAGAGATATCACTCATATCAGAATACTATTTATGTGTCACGGTCCGTCGTATAAGAAAGATTTGCTCATTATTGTTATAGTGTATTAGAGGTCATTTCCCTTTGTTTATGGTCATCGTCTATGAAGCCACTTCCGTTTCCACTGTTCTGTCTGTTGTTTTTGTTTATGGCAGTTTGTTTTATATTTGTACATGTCTTGGGAATAGTTATTTTTTGAGTGAATGGAGAATAAAATTATTTATGCCGATCATATTTATATTGAACATATTTTTTCATGACTGAAAATAAAAACTGCAAATCTATTTAAAAACCTTGGCAATTTTAAAGATGTAAAACATCGAAAATAATATCAACAAAATGCAAACATGACCAAGAGTACCTGTTCAAAAAGAAAATTTAAGTGTCAATTAATTATTTTATCCAACTCCCTGGAAAATTATTCAGACACCGTAAGGTTGTGAATTGTCAGCGTAATTAAAAATAAATTTTATTATTTATTCTGATAGATTTTCTCTGTACAGTCACTTCATAAAACACAATATCATAATCATCATTATATCACCTGAAAAACGCCCACTGCTGGACAGAGGCCTCCCGCAATCGTCGCCACAACGGCTACCCGCGGCTTTCACCAGATCATCGTTCCACATTGTAGGAGGCCTTCCAACGTTGCGTCTTCCGGTACGCGGTCGCCACAATAAAATATAATATTGCTGAATGAAAAATAAAATGGTTAAATTATGATAAAAAACAGGGCTATAATTATGATCATTCTCTCACATAACTTTATGGTGACTGTGAGACATTAAACTATGCTTCTTTTGCCTGCAACATTAAAATATTTCTCTTCTATTTATCAAAAAAGATAACTCAGTAATGGAGTCAATATAAAATGTCGTAGTCAAACATTTTCATATTTATTGACAAAAACAATTTCATATTTTATAATTTTAAACAAAATTAATTGCCCACCACTTCCAGCGCACATACATCACCACTCGGTACACTCGCCGCCATAAATAATAAGTGAGAGACCGGAGGCGCCGCGGATACGTAACAAAAAGTAACAAACAGATCTCTTAAATAAAGAAAACACGGGCATATGTTAACATCTGTCGGCTATACTCGACTGTACACAGTACACTGGCGAGCAGTGTAAGGGTTTTAAGTTAAATATCGTGCATGCCGACTCACTGACGTGTAGTTTTGAATTTAGAACTTTCTTTTGTTGCGAAAAAATAGAATTGTCAGTTGGAGCTTTTTGCATGCGATTTTGGCTGCTATTCGCCATTATATATGGCTTTAGCGGTAGCGTAAGTACATCAGAGTTTTTATATAAACACTTAGTCTTTAATCGAAAATGTATTAAAAAAAGCAAAAAAATCTAAGACTTGTTAAATAATACAACTACTCTACATTATTTGGTTTGTGACTTCCATTTTGGATTCTTATTTAGTTGAAGTGTATTTGTCAAATAATTTTGTTTATTTATCTAATGTACAAACATTATTATCTTTGACATCTGTCACACTACTCTCGCCGGTACAGTTGTTCACAGAAGCGCGTGTCTCAATTTAGAATATTTATATACCTAGTACGACTTTTACATTTTCAAATTATAATAATTTGATATATGACTCATGTAATGTGTTCACATGTTAACAATTCTAACAAAAAACGATAACATTAATGACAACTTAATAGTGAAAAAAGAAACAAATCATTATCTGCCTAGCCTTTTTGCAACTAAATTGGAGTCAGCCTCCAGTCAAACCGGATTCAGCTGAATCACGTAATTCAGTATTTCACGTAGAGAACTATATTAATATATAGCACTAGTAACAATGTACAAAGGCAGATTGAATGTTTTAGAGAAATCTTTGAAAAAACGGACTGGGTTTAACATGCTCTTAGCTCAAAATACTAAATTCAGAAATCGGCCTTAAAACTTTTAGTCATCATCATCATCTGCCTAGCCTTTTCCCAACTATTTTGGGGTCGGCTTCCAATCAAGCCGGATTTAGCTGAATACCAGTATTTTACGAGGAGCGGCTGCCTAACAGACCTCCACAACCCATTAACTGGGTAACATGGTACTTCATGGCAAGACTGGAGTCAGATTTACTGGCTTCTGACAATCCGTAACGACTGCCAAAGATCTACAAATGACAGCCGGGACCAACGGCTTTACATGCTTTCCGAGGCACAGAGGAAACTCGGTATGTTAAGATGGCCACCCATCCACAGACCAACCTTGGCAAGCGTTGCTTAACCTTGAAGATCGAACCGTGCGGCTGTTATTATCTAGCCACGAGCTCCAGTACAAAAACAGTACTATTATTCCGTATATACTATTATACTAGCTATTCCGTAACATTCTTACCGTGATAACTTTTAGTATAAATAGCTATTTACATAAATTAGTATTTTATCCTTTTGTTTCTCTTTATAATATTACGTAAAATAGATATTATAAACGGCTGGCACCTGTCATGTTCTGTACGAACTAAAAATAACACGAACATGCCTGAACATGGATATGTTGTGCGTGCAGCATTGACAGCTCGTTATTACTTATATTTAATTAATCTGTTGAGCTATTTGTAATATTTTATTCTTAAAGATTTTCAACATGTCTACTCATGGTATAATACACAATGTTATGCCGTAAATACCATATTTTAACTAACAATTTACAAGGCAGAAGAGAGAAATATATAGTGGTGGTCTTAAAGTTTCAGGCATTTTCGGTCATTAGTAGACTTGCACTAAACCATACAAATAACATTGACATTAACGCTAGATCACACCTGCCTAGAGAAGTGTTATTGAGCTCTGAAGATTCACAAATGATTGCATCGAAAAAATCCTTCAACAAGATTATCTATGTCTACTAATACTTCAACAATAATAACTGGGTCTATTACCTCCTGTATCTGTAAGTAGCAAATCTTACTAATATTATAAATATGAAAGTTTGTATGTTTGTATGTACCGGAGACCAGAAACATGTCGTAGTATATCCGGTGCTTTCATTGCAAGTGGTTAGGATTCAAAAGTACCAGGAAAACAGAAACATGTCGAATTATTGTCGGAACTGGAATTTTGAGCAGCTAGGATTAAAAAGTAGGTACCAGAAGAACAGAGAAATGTCGAAGTTTTTTTCCGGGCTGCAATTATGTGCCCTAAAGATTCACAAGTGGCAGGAGATCAGAAACGTGTGCAGGTATTTTTTTTGGCAGGAGTCGTAAGCACTAAAGTTTCACAAGTACCACGAGACCATAACATATCGAAGTAACTCCGGGGCTGAAAGTAAGAACCGCAAAGACTCACAAACTGTCAGGATACCCTGAATCATAAAAATGCATTTCCGAAGATGAGAATATGAGACAAAAAAGTTGCGCGCCAGCTCTAAAATCTACGCAGATGACGAAGTTGCGGGCAGAAGCTAGTAGGTATCTTATAAATCACGCCACATAATTACACCCTATCCAAAAAGGACTTCCACAAAAAGCTTGAAGCTAGGCCTCTATCCTGGAAATGGCCTCACACCAGGTCCATTTACATAACATAAATAGTGGGATGAAACGAATGCCACTTTTAAACCCCTTGGGGCTATGTAGGGACTTCCGCACCCTCACAAATAATGTCTAAAACTTGTATATGTTTTTTAGGACATATATTTTGGACAGCTCATTTAGACCCTAATATTATGCTAAGGTTTTTGATGTACCCGAAACTCTGAAATGGCGTAAATTAAAATAAACGTTACACAATATACGTTTTATATACCTAGCCACCCAGAGAAAAGATCCTGAAGAATTAATTAAGCTTGATTCTACCGATTTAATCTAAATTAGGGATGATTCCTAAAAAAATCATGATCCAATAAATAAATCGCACTTCATGGTACGTCACTTCTATATTTAATAGTTTACTTAACTCGTCATCTTCCTGCCCTTATCCCATGTTATTTGGGGTCGGCGAAACTCGTTTTTTCTTCCGTTCTCTTCTATTTTCGTCACTTTATCACTAGCTCCCTTTTAATAATAGTTTACATTATAGTTTAAATTTCAACGCATTGGATGGTCTTCATGTTTGGTTTTCGAGACAAAATAATAATATACGTGTCTAATATGTTTTGGTTATCTAACCAATGGACCAAATAAAGTTTTTCTCACTTGCTATTTTTTATATTTTGGCAGTAACTATTAGCCAGTGTGAAGGTAACCTTATTAAGAAAAGCTTCACTAATTTAATTACTCTACAAAATTCACGTAACGCACCCAACCTAAATAGATGTACACAATCAATCTGTTTCGACAAATCTCCCTAAAATAACAATATTGATTAGTTTTCTGTGTTTATAGCTAACAGAATCTGTATTCCGTTCACTCCAAAACACGTATAAGTCAAACTAATTGTATTGTAGCTAATTATAAAATTTTCTGTAAAGGAAACACTGGGAAGCTAAAACAAACTCTATCTTAACTATTCTAGGCTCTTTTTGCCGTGGAAAGGAAAATAGGATTGGACGTTGTTTACAAAGAACACAAATCAAAAAGCAATAAAAATGCATTTTATATGTTCTATTTAGGATTTGTTTCCTCCAATAAACGGTTGAACATCGTTAAGTGAAGTTTAATACAACTGTACCATTAGACTCTTTGTGTCCAACTATTTTTGGCGATCTGTTAGTGTTGGGTACAAGTAAACACGGATCTCGTAAATACGGACAAGTATTTGATCATCGTACGTTAGGAAACGAACGCTAGATAATGCAATAAAACTACTACAGATGTAATTGTTTTCTGATCACGCTAAAGCTTCTGCAATGGCAAAAGAAGTTTAGTAGAAGTAGTTCAGTTTTATATTCTATACAAATCAAAATAAATGTATACAGCGATTTCAAACAAAACCTGAATATTCTGATGTGAAAACTTTCAGTATTTGTGATGATATTATTTGTATTTGAGATAGTTTTACTCTTGGCTCTAGTCTAGGTTAGAGGTGTCAGAGACAAAGTCTACGATGGAGTGCGCTTACCCAGAAGAAGCCCGTATACAATACACTTAAACATAACTAACGATATTTACATGTTTTGTAGTTCTGGTACAAACTTTCATATATTACAAACGTGGCGACATACATAAGAGTATGTCTGTGATACTTGCCTATTAATCCAGGTAACAAACATGTTACCGCAGAACGCATCTAACACCAACGCTCAATATGTTTGTCACTTTACAGACACAATTTCCTTATATTGCACGTACTATATAAATTTATATCCCACATATACATCGTTCCACACAATTAACCGCAGAACTTGCAAATTGAATAAAAACAACCTCACAAACATCAGTAAAAGAAATTACACAAATAAACAAAAGAAAAACAAGACAAAAAAACAAAAGTCAGCTCCCCTCAGGAAAGAAATAAAAAAGACAGTCGTAAAGAGGGTGTAATTACCAATAAAGTCACCTGCAGCTGAGCCGCTATGCCATGGAAAATATACTTTGGAGACAACTTTTGTAATGCTCAACTTGTACCAACATATTCATTTTGAGTTAATAGGACTTTTGTGATCGACTGTACTTTTAAGTTAGAGAGCTGTGATACAAAACATGAAGTGACATAGCGTCGGTCATAGTGCAATACTGCGAAACTACACTTTTCTATATAGTCGAATTTTCGAAGTTATCATTTTTAAAAATAGGCCTAATAGCAAAGTGTAGTTTAGCGGTTTTGCTGTATCAAAAATTAAAGCTTATAGCAACCCGCGAAACTACTTTTATGGTTATAAAGTTTAATTTACGATGTCATTGTTTTCAAAATTAGACCTTACTAATTGACCAACGCAACTTCGTCTGCTCCGCTCCTATTGGTCTTAGCGAGATGATATATAGCCTTCCTCGATAAATGGGCTATCTAACACTGAAATATTAATTCAAATCGGATCAGTAGTTCCTGAGATTAGCTCGTTCAAGCAAACAAACAAACAAACTCTTCAACTTTAGATATCAAAAAGTATAGATAACAAAGTATAGTTCCCTTAAAAGAACGCACTCAAGTTTATAATTCCAGAAACTTGACTCACGAAGACAAATTGGAACTTAAATTCGAGACCAAACGTGAACCGAAATAACATTTTGTACATGTCTCATTGAAATGGAGTCATTTTTAAAACTCCCTCTCCCCTAACAGTGATTTTAGTAATGTTTGATGTCCGACATTTGTCAATGTTGATGGTTTATTTTTTCTATAAATACACGACTCACCCTTGTTGTTGTTAGAAAGATGGGAAATTCAGCAAAATTCTCGAGTGTGGGAATTTTGGGTGAAAAATTTTAGGGAATAATTTATTTTTTTGATATTTTACTAACACCGCCAATCTGTATTATGAAATAAAAATAAACAAAATTGTATTACGTTGAAAAGTTGCCGTAAAATTAAATGTTGAAGCGGCACGTTAACAACCTCAACGTTTTGCGATTACGAAGACTATTTTGTTGATAAAACCGTTTTTTATTTTATTATTAATTATACTATGGTTCTATTCATATAAATCACGGACTATAAAAACTATTACGTTAATAAACAAAAAAATCGGATTTAACGATAACATTTTAATTTGTACAACTATTTTCAATATCGCCCTGGATAAAAAAAACCCGTATTGGGAAATAATCCGCACAATTTGCTTCACTTAATTCGTTTGCACCAGTTATTAAAATTGAAAGCTTTCAATTTCAATATTTTTGTCAATGCTCTAGCAGGCTGGAACTGAAACAATAACATTTTAATATTTTTTTATTTAGACTCAGAAATACTTAGAATGTCAATTCATAAATGATAATATAATAATTAATATTGTTTTTTCCATAATCACACAGGTGTAATTATTGGCATTCTTCTCTCATTTTATTTAATGTATTTCTAGACACTAAAATTTAACTACCTACTACAAAACAAAAAAAATAAAAAATAATCTTGTTTCAATCTTTTATAAAATTAATAGGTATTCTTTAAAATGTTAATATTCTTGCTCTTATAGCAATTTATTTATTATGGGTCGCAATATACTTCTTCCATACATCACGTTTTACCCTAAAACTAACTAAATTAACCAAAAACAGAAAACACCAATTAAATTCAACTAAAAACTCAGTCTTCGCAAACTAATAACCGTATTAAGAAATTGGACGTACAAAACTTGAAGTCAAGTTAATTCGTCGTGACATAAATAAAAACGAAACGAGAAGCATTCCTTAGGAGGGGGAAATAACAAACATATCTCTCGAAGTAAGAAAACAAACAACGTATGTTAACATCTGTCGGGAAGCACGAGCTAAGGCGAAAGGCGTACACTTGATGAGTTATAGCTCCTCATTTTAGTGAGTTTCTGTTCTTTTAGTTTAGTGTTGAAGCTGTTTTTGAAAAGTTTTGAACTAATAGTGATGTTATTGAGAATGGATTTATATTTGTCGGTCAAAAAGACATTTAAGAACAAAAAAATATACGGAAGAAAAATTTACAGCATAAAGCATCTACGCGTAGGGAAGATACAAAACTCCAATCACAGATTTTTTTCCCGGTTCATCATGAACTCATCACGATAAGACACTAGGGTGTGGGGATCGTTAGACCTTACTGCCCAGATGTTAAAAAGAAGATGGTAAGACACAAAAAATGTGTTTATCTTTTCCTTTTTGGACTCTGAACCAGACAACACAAAATAAATTTATTTGTCGACGGTCTCAAAAAGACATTTCTACGCGACTGTACTAAAATTCCCGAAATTCAATACGTCAGTGTTGATTGCAGTTAATTATAAAATCGTCCCCTCTTATTGTCTCTTCTATTTTTGGAAGCTCTTCCCCATTCTGTTTCATTTCAATTTCAACTTTATTTTCTTTTGCTATGGTTTATTTTTGTAAAGCCGGATTAGTCATATTAAAGTTCTTTAATGTATACAAATCTTAAATCAAATCCAAATCAGCTTTGACGCTAGGAGTATTACTTCCGCTAATAAAACGGTCTTCTTTATCTCTGAAGCCAATGAACCATGAAGATGTGACCTTCTCATAAAGTTAAACTGTGGTTTGATTAGTTTTGTATCGGTCTGTTACGTAAAAGGGTCGGAACTAGGGAATGCATAGTTAATGGGTTATTTACTTAGTGAGTCTCGGCCTTTTGAGAGTTGAATTTCTTGCGTAACATAATTTTGGTGGAATTGTAGAACTTGTTATAATTTTTTAACCGACTTCAAAAAAAGGAGGAGGTGTTCAACTCGGTTGTTTTTATTTTATGTTTGTTACCTCATAACTCCGTCATTTATGAACCGATTGAAAAAAAACTTGTTTTATCTGAAAGGGTATACTTTCCGATTGGTTCCATTGTCAACAAATCAGAATCTGATCCCTCAAATTTTATAGGCACATACAATGTTTTTCATAAACTTTCTAACGCATTTCAGATAATTGTGGCTGATAATCATCAGCTCATGTTGCTGAGCTGATGATAGAAGGTATAAACTGGGATCTGATGATGAAATCCCATAAAAAATGTTTGTTCAGCGATATTTTTCACCAATTGTCAGCCGAGTTGCATGATTCTTTTTTTGGTTGGGAAGACTATTTTCTTGGACTAGTCCCATTTGAATTTGGTGAAGATCTGACGAAGAACTTCGGAGGTAGGCAACGGAACTCTTCAATAAATTATAGCAAATGGATCGGGATTGCTGAAATCGGATGTCTTTTAGTTGTTTATACCAGTTCTTAACAAAACATCTCGCTGGTACGCTGTTAATGGGTACGCAAGTAGGTACCTATCACTAAAAAGTGAAAAATAAAAATAACCAAAAACACTGACTTCCGAAGTTAAAGTTCTTTTCTTTCTTCTGAAATCATTTTATACTTTGCAGTGTTTTGTTTTTGTAAAAAAAGTTTTTTTTTCAAAAATGTTGGCTAGGTCGTTACTACTCCTTTCGTCAAAGATGACGAGATAGCCTTGTTCACATTCGTCAAAAACAATTAAATCGATTTAGTCCTTTCCCACTTATGTTGGGTTCTACATCCAGTCTAACTGGATGCAGTTAAGTACCACTAATTTACAAGGCACGACTGCCTATCTGACTTTCACAGCCCAGTAACTGGGTAACGTGACGTTTCCTGGCAAGACTAGTGTCAAATTTCTTGGCAAGACTAGTGTAAGATTTCTTGGCAAGACTAGTGTAAGATTTCTTGGCAAGACTAGTGTAAGATTTCTTGGCTTCTGCCTACCCTCAACAATTATCTAAGATCTACAAATTACAGTCGGGACTATATTTTTAAGGCGTTTTTCGATGGGCGGAGAAATGCCAGTATTTTAAGATGACATTACTTAACCTTTAAAATGGACCAGTACGGCTGTTTTATTTAGCCACGAGCAAAAACGAATGAGAAATATAAAATGATGACTGTACCAAAGAACAAAATAAGACTAGTTGCTTTATTTTGTCAATAGATCACCGTGTAAACTTAGATGGAGAAAGCATAAAGTGAACTGTTCTTATAGATTGACAGCTGACCTCACGCGCACTTAACCTAAGCAACACGGTGAGATGTTTATAAAATCGCACTCTTAATTTCGTATACAGTCAACCTAACAAATGAAATATAACATCGTAACATCCTTTGGCCGACCAGCATTACAATACTGACCCCGTTTCAATATTACCCGAGGACACCCTCGAGGCTTGCCTTCAATTTTAATACTCTCACACAAAGATTTCTAATTAATGTTATGGAAATCTAAATTTCTGGAGCATTGTTGCAAAAATGTTAGTACTTTAGCAGCTCTGCTTTGTTACATTTCACTCTGTTTGTACAATCCTTTTGAAGTTTTAATTGTCTGAAGTGTGAGTGGCTCTGAATGTGTTTGCGTTTTTCTGTGCAAATGAGAGTATTTGCGGAATTAACATGGAAATTAGTTTGTAAAAAGACTTGCGCGTTTGTGTGTTCAGTTGCCGGCAGCAACTGCAGGTTACAGGAGCAGGTCATGAGCCAGGACGGTGGATCAACATCCTGATCATAGAAGCAGAAAATAGTTGATACATATTGGGAAAATAGGCATGCATTGGAAGAAATCACACTAAGTATTGGTCTACCCAACGGTGATTATCAGTCAAGGTTTTAAGAACAGAAGATACATAAAGCAAGTTCAACGTATGTGCGTATCAAAGTATATCTAGTGACATGATAAAGAAGACCATTGTTGTCAAATCATACCAAACAAAATAGATTTCTTGCTTTTCCCCAACAATATAAATACAACACGCTGAAGCTTTGAGCAAAACGACGACAATAATGCTAATGAAGGCAATTACACAAAAAAGTTAATTTTAAATAAAGGATTCCAAATTAACACAGTATGAAAAAAATCTTTAATAAAAGGAAAAAGCTACATCGTACAATTTTCATTGTGTATTTATTGCCAGGGGTGAGACAATGGGTGACAAACTGCTTAATGATTTGACTCCAGAAAGACAAGCTTGATTTGAATTTTATATCCACCAATTTCGTCTGGTATAATTTATATTTAAGAAACGGTATTAGCACGGATTCTGAATAGAACGGAACAATCTTGACGGTAGAGAATAATGTCTTTGGATATTATATTTGCTACTAATTTTTTTTCACAGAAATTTTCATTATAAGTTTTACTAGCAGTTCTATTTTTCCACGGAAGCCTTCGTGAAAGAAGCGCTGGTGGAAAGCCGTTCGTACAAATACTTAAAACGTCTTAATAAAAATAATATGGTTGGGAAAAGCTAGGCAGATGATGATGAGTTTATAAATATAATCAAACTATTTTGTTTTTATTAAATCATGATGATGGCGGCAGTAACGTGAATGCTAGAATTGAAAAAAAAATATTAATCAGGGATTCGTCGCTCAGTTAGCCTATTTTTTATTCAGTAGGAATGATGCTTTGCAAAGTTTTAGTTACAATAATGTAAGAAAAAAGATTGGCAAGTATTTTAATAAATTAAGCCTGTCGTCGCCAATGAATCAATGAATTGACAGCTAATGAACTCAGTATCACATTAAAGCTGGGTTATAATCTCTTGCTGAGACTCATACCCGCAGATAAGCTATTAACTGCCAGATTAAACACTTATTAACTTGGACGTGTTACTCCTGAAACGTATCTCTTTCAGATTTATGTACATTTTAATTGCGTCTTCACACAAGATTTCAACGTTACGTTTCAACGGACTACGGCCTGAATGCGAAAATCTCTTCCGTCCCTTTCGCTACGTACCGCACGCGACCTGCAACCCTTACGAAAATTGTGTGCCATCCCTCTCCGACAAGCGCTCGGCAGGCACCGGGCGAATCCCTTATGTAAGTCAGTGCTTTCAGAGCTGCCTCCCCAAACGGACGCGCGCTCTCCAACAGAAAAAATCCCATCGACGATGCCGATATTCAACTTGTTCCCCACACCAAAAAATTTCAGTGAATCCTCTTGTGATGCGAAACTTTTATGAACACGAGTGTACACAAGTGTGTCAAGTGGCTGTAAATTTTGTAACGGGAATGTCGTATCGAAATGAAAATTTCTTTCAAACTTACGCGCCGGGATTAAATAAGATTTATATCTGAAAACAACGGAGATTTTCGAGTTAATTTTAGATGCTCCTCGCTCATTATGCTCAGTAAAGTAATCCAAGCACGCGTTACTAAAGTCACCAGTGCCGTACAATTTATGCGCCAAACATCGGTTAAAGATAAAATAAAAATAGACGAGCATTAAGCAGGAACTTTAATATATGGAGCGACATTCGTTTTAACTAAGTGTCATAAAACTATTTGTCAGCGCGTTAATTGCTAAGTAGAATAAATGTTGACGTATTTAGTGGAAACTAGTAGAGTTGTAAAAGGAAACAAGTTGTGACAAGATGTTCAGATATTTAGTAATTAGAAGATAGACTTAAATGCTTCGTTAATAGGAACAATACATAATAAAGTGTTGAGTGACGATGAAAAGAAGAAGAGTGTCAAATTAAAATAGTATAAAAAATAATATTATAAACAAAATGGCCGGGGAATTGAAGAGAATAAAGAGGCATTCATATATATTGAATGCAATACTGCTGTTCATCTCGATGATCTACGGTGAGTGATTATATTCTGTTAACGTAGCGTCGACTTAATTAGAATACGCTTGATCTTTTAATTAAAATGTGTAATAATATTGTTACGGATGAATAACTGCTGCATTGGAAACAGTTACATAACATACGTATTATTTTAACGACACTTCGTGAGTTATAACAACATTGTCCGTAATCCAATGTTATTGGATTCGTATTCGCAATCAACTTTTTATTTATTGTTACTGTTCAAGTCTTTTACAGCTTCATATGTGATATATATGGGGATATAGGTATTATTGACGTGAGATAATAATTATGTTGGCTATCATATTTTGCTACATGATATACAACCATGACAAGACAACACTGTATAAACAGACTGACGTGACCGGAGGATCGCAAAAAGATAATGATTAAAATCGTTTTATCTTTGATTTTCATATTTATTTTAACAATATTTGTTTTATAATCGATATACTGTTTATTTTACAACCAAAATTAAAAACATTCATCATTCAAACAGAACAGTACTGGAAAACAAAGATGCAAACGTACCAAAATCCATTCGAGCAGATTGAAAACTTGTGCGCTCCGACGATATTTCAGCGGGAGCGCGAAAAGACCGGGGCTGGATTAATTGCTTCTGTCGGTAATTACTTGGAGTAATGTAGTACTCTTTCAACATTAATCTCTAAAGGATAAGCTTTGCCGCTCACCCACTCATTCAAATTATGTTACTGTTGCCCGTGTGAGTAATTATCATAATGGTCCTAGGGAAGGACCCTGTGGTACTCCTACACTTTTATTACCGACTTGAAGCCGGCTGACAATTTGAGTGGAGTTTTGAGCGTTTAAATGAATGCCAGCAATGTGTAAGTTTTCTTATTATAAGTTTAAGTGGTGACCGAGTTTGAAAAGTTCATTAAATTGCTTCAATTGACTGTAGAACTTAGTCGATTGCATCATTTAGTTCTTAATGTGGGAAATTCTTGATTAAAGTGTGGTCGTTCTTATATAATATATATGGCGTGTGTGTATTACGTTAACATCTTATCATTTTAGGATGTTAACCTGTTATGCACAAATGCCAATATCTTCAATCAATCAACAAAATTGTGATAACTTAAATTCAAAAAATGTTTTAAGTCAAGCTTAACACAAAACAAAAAAAGTCAAAATTCGTACAAAAGTATAACAGAGGGTGCTTTGTACAAACACATTAAATGGTTATTCTTAATTTGATGGTTCTTCTTAGGATTTCGAACGTAAATATTTATGTAAAGCAAAGATATTCTTCGATCTACAAAATGTTTATATTTGTTATACTTAATCGTTCTTCAAACCTCGCACTAATTAATAAAACTCTTTAATAGCGCTTCCCTCTTGAAACTCTGAGTACGGAAGGACTCTTGAAACCTCTCATCATGACCTTCCAACGTCTTCATTGTTTGGCTGGTTGACTACTTATTGCAGTGACTTCCATCGTCATCATTATGATTTTCTTTATTCATCCACGTTATTATAAAAATACTACCTTTATTTTACGTGTATCTCTTTTTAATGATTTTGAAATATCTGGGTTCCTAACTGACAGTTGAAAGTTAACTTAACTTTTATTCTGAATTCACAAAATACTAGACTTGAGTGATTACTGTGTCAAAATTCAGAGTGCCAATTCTGCTAATTTTAAAACAACGTTTGCTTGCGCATTTCAGTCGCAACTAGTCATAAAAGCTAATTTTTCATACATTTTTGATTGGTGTAAAATTAGCCTTACGATAAGTATTATAGTAGCAGTAAATAAAAATAATGTTTATACTATAATTTCTATATAAATATCAAGTAACACACCAATGTTACAAATAAAGGTCTTGGAAAAACATTTCTTGGAAACAGACAACGATTTTGCTTAGTTATTACCTCCAGAGCCTCAGGCGGTCTTATCATGTTCTCTCAATCTACGCACAGTGACAGCCTGCAACGGTATCTAGACAGCTCGCTTACAAATACCATAGCAACCCACTTTACCCTGTCTGACGCCCAGGGTAAGATAAACAGGTAACAGCTGCATTTGATCCTCTGTGTCAAGGAAATGATTTATGGAAAATAGTTAGATTTATAAAATTGGATTCTGTTGCTAAAGCTGTCTCATACGAAATTAATAAATCCATATTGTCGTAAACCATTATAAAACTTAGTCACTTTCAAGAGAGTTTTGAGCTAAATTTAATTATTTTGCTCGCTGGCAATCTGAAAACTTTTCAATTGAACAAGTAATTTTCGGAATCTTGTAACTTTTATTGAAGTGAGAAGCAGGGAACGAATTAAGATGGACTCATTCAGTGGGTCATGAATGAATTGGAATTAAATCACTTTTGTGAGTTTGGCGTCGCGGTAAAAGGTTTCTCAGCCCTGAACTTTACTCCAAATTTAAGTTTTCTATTGTGCTCGACGTTCTTTTTGATTTTTTTCTTATTAACTAAGCTTTGGCAAAAAGAAAAAGCTTTCATTTAAAAGTAAGCCAAGAATAATTGTATACGAACATTTTCTTCGAGAAAATATTTAATGTTATTCGTTGACAAACTTTGAGATGTCTTTGAATATTTTACTGTTCTGTATTTTTTATTTTGTTGCCTTAGGAATTTTCTATGTTTTTAGTATGTATGTGTTTACGTCGGTTTTAAAAGTCTGTAGAGAAAAATTGTTTGCCCGGTGCTCTAGTACGAAGGGTGAACAATTCTTTAGAGCACACTGCCGTACAACGATCATTAAAACAATGTTGTTTTCTTCTAGACATGTTCTAAAAGGTGCTTTGATGTCGTATGAAGTCTTGTTACTCTAGTTTTAATAAAAGGACTATCAGCATTGTTCATGTAAGCAAAAATATCATGATCTATTTGTACATTAAAAAAGAAATCCCTATTTTCATAGACATTTAAATGCCTAAAGAATACAATGGTTGTATACAATATAATGAAGAGTATTATTTTCTATATATTTAAATACTGAAAAATGTCTGTGTCTAGCTTTGAATTTTATAAACTAATTGCAAGTTGTAACGAATAAAGTAAATTACTAAAAATAACACATTGTTCGTTCTCAACAATGTTTTCATAATTTTTAAAATATCTTTTTCTAAGTAGGAATACCTACAGATACATAAACAACATTGTATTGGTATAGCTACGTTTAGCTACTAACATATCGAAATAAAGTGGGTAATGGCTCATAAACAGACCCATTTCGTTGCCAGCATCGCAAAGATGATCCATTTTCCTTAAACCATACAATTTGCAAGCAAGTATAAACGTTATACACAAACCACGTTTTGTTTAATTCCTTACTTCACGCGTAAGTATTAAAATATCTTATCAAAAGCCAGATAATTCCACTGAAAGTCCTCCTTTCAAGAAACACATTAAAACTCTCACAAAATGAACAATTCAACAAGGCCGATCTCCAATTTGAATACAAGGAATAATGACCTTATTTATCCAAGTAATATAATGTTATCAAGGAGAAAAAAAAAACTATGAAAAAGCCAATTTCAAAGCAAGAGCTTATTGAAACTCTCTGTAAAATGGTAATGGAGGGAAACGACGAAATGGCGCCCAAAGTCGTTGTTTCTACATAATTCGATTTTAAACTTTAAAATGTGTGTTTAAGGTTGTATTTTGTTCGGTGTTCTTTAATGCAGTGCGTACGGTTAGTGCTTCGATATTAACGGTATTTTTCAAATGGAAGTTTACAAAGTTGAAGTACCTATCTTTGGAAGTTTGGCAACGCATTCGCTGTAGCATTGAGGTTTCAGAAGACTTTATGTTGCGATCAAGTGAACAATGCTCGCTCGGGTCTTGAAAACTTTCCATAATTCACTATTTTAATGCCATGAAAAGTGAAGTGAATCATAAAAATGGAGACTCCACAGATTCTTCGTGCGAAGCTGTTCTAGAGCTTTTAACACCCAGAAAGCACTCTAAAAGAAGTCCATTCTGAATAAACCATTTTATATTTGTTGAGGCATCAACACATCTCCAAGATTTCCTGCAATTTCCAGTTGAATATTTCTGAGGAAAATAGGGTTAGCGGTAATAATTCAAGCGGTGGGCTTTTGAATCCGTTACCTGTCAGTAGTAATCAACACTTTGCTCGTTGGGTTCTGGCATATCGTAACTTGTTTGGCCTACAATATTGAATTCAATTTGGTTTATTTTAGCTCGCGAATTTGTTTCAAAAGCTTTATTGTATTTAATTACCGGGTTGGAAAAACTGTAAGCATTTATTTATTAAAATACACACTACCAGTATTCCCAGTATTCAGTTTATGAGTATTTTAGTAAATCATCAGTGGTATCACGAATACTAGGTATATCATCATGTTATGATCTTAATTATTAATTAGTATTCAGTAACATTTATTCGTAGATATTATTGCAAAAGCATAATACGTGAAAAAAACCGGCCGTGGGGGGGTGAAGGGTTCCGTATCATAAACCTAAATTATTATTATTTGTTGATATAGCGGCAATAGAAATACACAATCTGTGAAAATTTCAACTGTCTACCTATTACGGTCATTGAGATACAGCCCGCTGACAGACAGACGGACGGACGGACAGCGGAGGCTTAGTAATATGGTTCCATTGGTTACCCTTTGGGTACGAAACCCTAAAAAAGGTGTGGAACAGAAACCTGTAGAAAACAAAACCCTGTATTAACACTAACTACTACAGAATCTTAGTGTATCGTATCGTGTCTCAGCCGGTGGCAAAATTGTAAAATGTTATCCAGTCCAAAAAAATCTAAATTGCCATCCGTTCGTCGGATGAATGGACTCCATCCGACAGTCTGACATTGGGCTGTATCTTATAAAACGTAACAAGGAGACAGTTGAATTCAATAACTAATAAAAAATAAAAGGCGAAATAATCCCTATTAAGAATCCTGATCCTATCGTGTATACGATTCCGGCTCGAACTTGGAAGTTTTTTCATTTATTACAACCTCAAACTAGACTTTCTTTTGCAGAAAAAGACCTCTCGGCTGGCTTGTGGATCCCCTCGGATCCACTACACAATACCGTCAACAGTCAGGTGGGTCCCTGTGGCTCCACCCGACCTACGGATTTAAAACTAAATTTTAGTAATTTTTACGGTTAATTTTCTTTTCTCAACGATTGAACTCTATGGTATATAATATTTTTCATATGGGAACACTGTCGGAAAAAAAAAATACGCTTGACAAGAAGAGAAATGTCACAAAATACATTTGTCAAATCAGTCAAACATTCGTTCAACTTGTGCGCGAGAATTTTCGATTTTTACGTGTTTTTCTGTGGAAAGTAAGCCAAGTATTGATAGAAATTCATAATTTACTTTATTTTCGTTAAATTTCAACTAATATTCAACGTCAAAAGTGTAAATTATCTGGTGAAAATTACGAAACAAAACTAATTACCGGATTTCTTCCCGTACGTAAGTAATTTGATATTTCAGAATTATAGTGGCATATTTTAACGATATACAATTAAAAATGAATTCGTGAATACATGGCTAGTAATCTAGAAACATTTCTTATTGGAATCTTATTGGAATATTCTTGATGTTTGTTTACAAAAATACAAATTACGTAAATCAAAATGTCTGCTCCGCATACTATGAAGTTTGAGCTTAAATATTGCGGCAGTCGATTTTTATCTCGTAAAATAACATCATCACTAGATTACTTGTCTTTTTATGACCTTAATTCCAAAATTTTGTGTAAATTGATCCGACATTTGTGTCAGAAATCAACATAATAATACAACAAAATAGCTTTCAGCAAGTACTCTCGTATCTATCCAAAATGTTTATATTTCGGTTTGTTATAAGAATATTGTTTACATTCTAATACATAGTGACATAATTAAAGAACCCATAACAGTTTCAAGTGTGTGAATAGCTGCTTTGTGAGCGGAGATATAAGGTTTTTTGTGCTGCGGGTCATATTACGCTTGCGATAAGCGGGCGCCCGCGAAACGCAACGGAGTATGACGTAAACATGACATTTGAAATTTGCCAGCCGAGAGGTTAAAAAAGCAAAATGGTAACAAAATTAAATGATCCCCGCCCCCCGCCCCCCCACTTACAAACATTAGTTTTGATTTAATAAAAAAATCGTAATAAAGCCATCTACTCTCATCAATAACACTGCTCATTGTAACAACATAATACCTCAACCGACTTTTACGATTCAAAAGGCTATAACCCAGCCGCACTAAATATTTCACTCGCAGTCTATGAATCAGAACAGCTGATCTAAACACAAGATATTTAATATCCATTAAAATTAACGATGAGTTACATAGGAAGACGTATTGGAACCATGTCAGTGCATTAAAGCTTGCAACATTTCCTTTAAAACAATAGAACGATTCGGGTCAGCGATTTTTTTTTATCAAGCGGCTGAATTATTATGTAGTTATAATAATTAAATTTGTGAGTGCCATGAAGTGATTTGTTGGAAGGGCAGATAAAGTTAATTGGGCGAGACTAATGTTTATTTGCGTGTCGTTTTGATGAAGTAGAATAAATTACTATTAATTATCTCTCTTTTTGTGGAAGTCGCCGCAGAGGTGATTCATCTAATATTTCAATCAATTTGTCAAACGTTCTGATTTATTTCTGGTATTTAAGAAGAGTGATTGAAGCTGTGATCATTATTGATTTATAGTTTAGTTACGGTAAAAAATGTAATTGCATGTTGTTAATTGACACGTTTTATACATCTCCATATTTTGAAATTGATGAAACATGAAGCCTAATTTTGATCAAAGTTGTGTCTTTAGAATTTCTTACAATTACTTCTTCCGTTATCTGGTGGTGTAGGGTCGGTGGTGAGGGTGGTGTGTGTATCTAGGATTCCGTGAAACTTCACCAGATACCACTTCCTTTATGTCGACATTGCTAACCTAAGCTTGGCTTTGTCACACATGGTCACATGGTCAGCTTAGGTTATCTGACATCTTATTTGTGTAGCACTTCTAGTGTTGTGACGCAAGAAGTCACACTGACGGGAAAAGCTTCCATCTGCTTTTAAAGGTTCGTGCAAAACAATAAGACTCAAATTATTTAGAAAATTAAATTTATTATTTGTTAAGAGTTGATTTTTAAATAAATATGTTTTATCTCAGGACTTAAAATAACGAATCACATCTTTTATGTAGCAAAATATATCAACCCGTCATATTATTTTATTCTTCAAAAATAAAAGTTACCTTACTATTGAAAACCAGCCCATTGAGCGTGATATTTGTATTAGCTTCAAAAAGTGTGTTAAAATAAAATTAATAACTTTCAATTTTTCAAGCTCTAGCGTCTACAAAATCACAGTATTTAAAGGTGAATTATAAAATAAAAACACATTCACACGATCTGCACACGTTTGTCACGAACATGTTCATGTTCGTACTGGTAATCAATTGAAAGCTTACGAGTCAAAAAGAAAAGAGCTCATTCGACATCAATAGAGCTCACATGAGCTCATGTTATATATAAGAATCACATGAGCACTCAACTCAAAAGTAAAATCTGCCTTTAAAACTCTTTTGAATTGTTCGACCTCACTTCACTTTCGCATCAACATTCATCGCCTGTTATCTGAAATTACTCCCATAATGCGCTCACATGAGGCCAAAAGTGAAACAGCCAATATCTCGTTGGAACGGTCAGATAAATACTGGGGATACAAAAAGTTATTCAATCTAACGAACACGTTTGTAGGAGAATGTGCAAGTTTTGTGGCGAATGTTTCCGAATTGAACAGCATGGTTCTAAGGAGAAAATATATTTTTTAGTCTGTCTCTAATTTGTTTCCTAGAAAAGTACTGGTTTTTCTTGGAACTGTTGGACGTTGAACGCTTTACATTGATGGGATGCTAAGCCTCCCAAAAACAAAAGAGTGAAAGGCTTCTATGTCAGTTTAAAATATCTGCCTGAATGCCAATAATAGCGTATAACAGTTGTTTAAGAACATTGAACATACAGTATAATATGATGGATGTATTCCTGGAAAGATTTAGCAGAAGTGCACCTCTATCTATATATATAAAAATCAATGCCACTTTTTGTTGTTATTTTATAACTCAAGAACGGGCTCACCTATCCAAACTAAATTTTTAGGCTTTATTTGGACTAAATAGCAGATGGTTTATGTGAAGTTTGCCTAAAATCTGTTGAGTGGTTCTACATTTATCACATTTTTTGTAATAAATGAATTCAATAAATGGCGGATCATTTTGTATTAAAACTTTTTTAGATGGGGAATTTGCTGTCACGTCCAATTACCTAGACTTTTTTATTATTTCTCTTTATACGTTGCAAAGCACATACCGGGCCGCTAGTACTGAATAAAAACGAAGCTTCTTCAATGAGGTACACCTCAGAATAAGGCGTTATTTAATTTCTGCCTTCAACTCTTTTTCTTCTCTAGCATATCTGTTTCATGCCTTGCCTCACATCAACCTGATTTTTCTCTAGGCTATTTTCTGTTTCCACATCAACTTAATTTTTGTTCTCTGCCCAGTCTTTCATTTTCCTAGACTCATGAAAGACATAGCACACAATATCGTCAGACGTCTGTCTGTCCAGTCTAGCTCGTTTACAATTAAACCAGAACGTCTTCTTAAAAAATGTTGGCAAGTCTCATAGAAGCGTTGTCGACCTAAAATCTCCCCAGACTCGTCCGAGCCAATTATTGTTAAAACGTTTTCAAGAAATGTGTGGCTTTAGTCTTCTCCACTTTAATTTAAGGTCAAAATAAAACGTAACACAATTATGGAAGAAAAGTTGGCGTGATTTATTTTTGGGAGTGATAAGTAAATATTTTTATTAAAGTTGAGTAAATTATTTTCAAGAGTTTTCATTTTTTCGCCGGTTTTCCATACGTTAACAGGAACCGTGTGGTCGGGATGAAATCACCAAGGGATGGTTTTTCTATAGTCATGAATATGGCAGTCTCACATATGTTTCTTATGCTAGAGCTGTCAAACACAGTGACAGAATTTCCGTAATTGTGTAAGCACTTCCAAAAATTACCTTGATCAAACATACACACAAAGCACCAAAAAAATAGCAAAAAGATATAAGTTAAGACAGTGAAAGCAACACAAGTCTTCTAGATAAGCTTTGCATTACATAAGTATTTTTACAAGTCTTGTTTGGTAAAAAAGTACCTAATAAGCTTTAGGCAAGTTTCAAGCATTTTTTAACAAATTTTTCCCTACCAAAATATGCAAAGAACAGACTTTTACTTTTAAGACTGTAACCTAAAACAAAGGCCCTGTAAACTCAAGTACAGAATTATGTTGACTCGCTCGAAGGCTCTCAAAATATGACAAATGTGTTACTAACTCGCTATTATGTAAGACGCCTAATCTTAAAGGGATAAGGAACAAGGCAAATTGGATTTGGCTGACATTGACATTATTAATTAAGGCTCCCGGGCCCTGATATCCCTAAATCCTTACCGACTGTTTCGTATTTTTTCGGGTAAACTCGGGATTACGTCAGGTATTGGGTTCTCAGAATCGGAGAGTTTCTCGTTTATTCATATTGTGCCTTTGTAGGTTAATAACGGTATTGAATGCTTATGAATTGTATTGAATTTTGATAGGGAATGTATCAATTGTGGCAAGTTAAAGGGTTTTTTTCAAGAAAACGTTCGTTTTTGTGGGAAATTATTTTATCAAGGCCGTAGAACAATGTCGATAAGACTTAACGATTTTGTTTCTAAATATAAAGAGGTGGGAGTGTATGCACGTACTTGTTACATCGAAAACACTTGTATTCGACTCTCTACCAATACGTTACAACTGTTATTTTTTTGGAGAAATCCATCATGTCTTCATACACTCGAAGAAACGAAGTATTATGTCGGACTATCGACTAAAACCCCACTAGACATGACCCGGGATACAATAAATTCACGCACACTCCCTGCTGGTACCAGCTCGCCATTGCTAGCGGCCTCCATCTCTAAGTGTGGCCGATCCAACGACCGCACGTGCTTCTATAAAGGCGCGCATGGAACTGCGCCCCACGTCTTATTGGCCTGGTTGGTCAAGCGACGATTCAGCTCCTAGTTTGCGTCCACATACTCAACGATCTCCGTCCACATAAGGAAGGACCTCCTTATGGTGGACGTGAACGTTGAGTATTCTTCTGGTGCGGTTGCAATGAGAAGTATGCTTTCTCTTCCTATACGCGGCCTGTTTTGCATTCTGCACCTTACTGTTATGACATAACAGTAAGGTGCAACCGCGAGGCGAGGACTTATGTTATGCTACCAATTTTTCGATTCAAAATTCTTCCAGGTATTCTTTTCCTACTTCCTTTTCCCGAATCACCACGAACGTTGTCGTTTCGCCGCCTCTTTTTAGGCCTTTGCCCAGCAGTTAAACTGTCTCCGTGGTCAAGTGGTTTAGGCGTTTGCCTTTTGACCCGGTTGTGGGCTCAATTCCCACGAGAAAGCATACTTTGTAAAGTTGTTTTTCAGTTTGGTTAGGACTTGAATCACCTGATTGTCTGATAAAAAAAATGATTCCTTGTTTCGGAAGGCACGTATAAGCCGGTGGTCCCGGTCGCTAAATGGCGGTCATCAAATAAACCATGTCAGAGGCCCTTGAGGCGGTTTAGAAACACTGACACTAGAGTGTGTGTGGTCGTTAGACCTTACTGCCCACACTATAAGTAGAAGCCAGCAGTGGAAAATTATAGGTGGACAAAAATTTTTTGATACATCTTACTATATTGACAAACACTGAATTTGATATTTTAAAGTGAAAACAACGTTTTAATCTTACAAATAATCAAACAAGATGGCAGTTGCTCAGGATTTTGATTAAATACTTTCGACATTATCTAACCACGTTACTGTGCATTTAAAAAACACTTTTATAGGTGTAAAAGATGCGATTCCAACATGGCTAATAACAATTCCTACAAACACCCAACTAAAAAACATGCCATTTTTATCCGCCAAGCTTGTGATTAAAGTACGAATTACGAACTCAAGACCTAGGGATGTTCCGCAAAGTTCTTTACGAGTAGCACTTTGCACTTGTCGCCTTGCTAACTTTCTCTAAAGAACTTGTCTCCGGGCTTAATATGTAAAATGTCAGAGAGGGCAGATTAGCAACGTTATTTGACACAATGAAATTCCCCCGTTAAGTTTCCTACCTTGATATAGTGATGGGAAACTTTAACTTTAAGAAACTTTTGAAGATTTAATTTAGTGAGTTTCGTGAGAGGTTTCCTGTTCCTGTTCCTGCAATCAGTGTTGAGTTCAACTATGTGGTACAATGTGGCTGGGGCTTAGTACGTTTTACGATGTAGTCTATAAACACGCTTGATATCAACGTCATGTATCTCATGAAATGAGCAGTGTTGTGTAGTGTATTCATTTACTTTGTATGCTTGTTGGTTTTATTGAATTAGAGTAAATTATATAAAATAAAAACACAAAATTAACAGGATTTGGTCTATATTTCGCGATCTCACGAATTCTATTTATTACCAGTTTTCTTGACGTAATCTGTTTATTCCGCGACTCCGTCTGACGACTTTGATTATTGTTGCTTTTTGGTTTTCATCTTTTTTAACAAATCATGCATTGTATTGTATCCTAATTCAATTAGTTATTTTCTTCTTAGTTTATTGACCATTTTTGTCATTTTTGCGTGTTTAACAGTAGATGCAAGGCTCCACGTAAAAAAATTTAGATTTCATTTTTAAGTTTTTGGTTTTGAAAGAAAGAAAAAGCGTTTATTTGCGGCAAGCATGACGCATACCAAAAAAAAAAAATAGAAATTAAATAAAACTAAATTATAAAAATTTGTTTTGACCTTTTGAGTTTCATGATAGTTGCAACATGAATTTAAAGTCAAGAGAGAATAGGTTACTAGACAAGCGCAATAATACCTAACGAAATACACCCAACAATAATTCGATACAACCGTTACCCAAGCCCGAATCATCGAATCAGCTGAGTCGCATCACTAAGACGTATCCAAGACAAATGGCTGGCAGTCCATTCTTCCATTGTTGCCGGTTTAAACGCTGAGCCCTGTCTGTCAGCAACATGGTATTATTGTGGTTTATTAGTTCAAATGGACGTATTGTTGCCATGTTTTGTTCTCTAGATTGGATAATTATGGTTGTTCTACACAATGGAGGGTGGTTAAGGTGCTTAAATTATTTAGTAGTGGCTTTGGCTAAAATGTTGGTTTCATGGAAGTGAAAAGTGGTTCGCTAATTGCATATTTTCTGTCTCTTTTAGAAGTGATGATTAATGGGATGATTTTTATAATAAAGGGGGTAATTTTTCTTCTATGAAATTTTTAGAAGTCTTATTATTTTTTTTTTTAACTAAATAACTAATAAAACGAACTACATACATATGAATATACAAAACCAAATACACTCAGATGTCGAAGAATCCTTCCGCATCGCTGTCATTTGGTAACGTGCCCAGAAAACAAGCAGCATTGCCACGTTGAATGGCAATGCTAATTCATTGAGCAAAGAACGAGTCAGCCCTCTGGTCACGCAAAGTGTCGATCAGTCGGTGAGAAATTTCCTTAAAAAGGAGACGCGCTCTTCATGAAATTGGTATAATATAAAATAAAATTTTATGAGTAGAGTGAGGTATTCTATAAATGACATGGTTCCTTTTTTACTCGTCTGAAAAGAAAGAAAATACGTTTAGACTGCCAAAGAAGGGTTATGTTTTTCGCTCGTATCTTGTATGTTTGCTTGTTTGTAAATTTCTTTATTACCTCGTACCTTCCAAAAGACTGGATGGATTTCCATTATTAAGGTGACGTTAGATTCATTTCAAAAACCCAAGTGTCCTTAGATAGGTGTGTAAAAAGAAACCAATATGGCGGCTTTTTGGCGCTAAATTGTTAGTCGTTATTTTTTTACTCAATAGAGAAGGGTATCAAAATGAAGAAAATTGACATGCTTATGGTGCTTGAGGAGCTCGTGGCTAAATAATAACAGCCGCACGGCTCGATCTTGAAGGTTAAGCTACGCTTGCCAAGGTTGGTCTGAGGATGGGTGACCATCTTAACATAACGAGTTTCCTCCGTACCTCGGAAAGCACGTTAAGCCGTTGGTCCCGGCTGTCATTTGTAGATCTTTGGCAGTCGTTACTGATTGTCAGAAGCCAGTAAAATCTGACTCCAGTCTTGCCATGATGGCCGTGTTACCCAGTTAATGGGTTGTGGAAGTCTGGTAGGCAGCCGCTCCACGTAAAATACTGGTATTCAGCTGAATCCGGTTTGACTGGAAGCTGACTAATATAGTTGGGAAAAGGCTAGGCAGATGATGATGATCAAAATGAAGAAAATTAAGTGGTGGGTATAAAAATATGTTAATTACGAAACAGTTTTCGTTCATAAAGTGTCCCGGTTTCGGTCTTTTTAGTGCATTGCTTATAAACTGACTGTTTTGCAGTCGGGTTTTATTTTTTATCGAAAGTTCTTGCTGATGGTAAGCGATGATGTGAGTGTCATTTCTGCTATTTTTTAAGCTACGTTCGCATTCATATCTCAGTCGTAATTTGTCAAAATGTAGGAAAATTGAGGCTTTTTTGACAGTTTGCGCCGAAATGCGAATACGAGCGTTTTTTAAAAATTTGTAAAATTCTTACTCTGGTCAGCGATGGAGCACCCTTGCTCTGCATGCTTTCTTGACCTAAAACCAGCAAGTGAGGAAAAGGAAAAACGAACGAATGAACGAGGGAACGGGAAGCGAATACCTTGCTTAGGCTAAACGTACAACGAAAGAATCCCAAAACTTTTTGAAAATGCCATCTCTAGCAATGGTCTGGGTAGTTTTTCTGTGATGGTAACACTATCATCATCTAAGAAGCCTTTTCTATAAATGTAACAAAAACATCATCATCTGCAACTATATTGGGGTCGGCTTCCAGTCAAACCGGATTCAGCTGAATACCTGTGTTTTACGTGGAGCGGCTGCCTACCAGACCTCCACAACCCATTAACTGGGTAACACGGTACTTCATGGTAAGAATGGAGTCAGATTTACGGGCTTCTGACAATGCGTAACCACATGCCAAACATCTACAAATGACAGCCGGGATCCACGGCTTAACGTGCTTTCCGAGGTACGGAGGAAACTCGGTATGTTAAGATGGTCACCCATCCACAGACCAACCTTGGCAAGCGTTGCTTAACCTTTAAGATCGACCCGTGCGGCTGGTATTATTTAGCCACGAGCTCCTCGAATGGAACAACAACATACAAATGTAAAAAGGGTGATGAAGAAAGTCCATATGATCTTACAATGTCACTCCCGGAAATTCAAATGTTTCAATGTCGTTACTTGGCGACCGGAGATTGCCATCTTATCAAAAGGGTTTGTGCTATTAGATTTTCTTTTTACATTATGCAAAACCCCTTTGCATGCTTTTCAATATTTTGGTAGTAGAGACCATTATTGCATTGAAATAAATTTTAATGTTTTTTTGGTTCTGGTATTCAGCTGAATCTGGATTGACTGGAAGACGACCCCAAAATAGTTGGGAAAATACTTGGCAGATGATGATGATTATCCGCGGTGAAGAAATAAGTCTTCTGAATTAAAAAAATACTATGAAGTTTGAATAAAACCAGCTCATCATCAGCCTAAAGCAGTCCAATACTGGACCAAAGGCCTCTCCTAGAGCTATTCAACTGGATTTCCGGCAACTCTCATCTAGCTGCTACCAGCTGCCCTGCGAAGATCATCGCTCACCTAGCCACAGGGTCCTACTCATCAGGGACTTGGTCATTTGCCGTACTTTTTTTTTGTGACGGATTTACTCTTAGCTCTAATCTAGGTCAGATATGACAGAGACAAAGTCTACGATGGAGCGAGCTTACCCAGAAGGAACCTGTTCACTCTAACTTTGAAGAGATTAGGGTTTTAAGCATTTGGAAACACAGTCGCAGGCAGAGAGTTCCACTCCTTTGCTGTGCGCATTATAAAAGACGTTTGTAACGCTTAGTGCAAATTGGTGCAATAGCATCAAGGTAGGGATGGTAAGTTGCAGTGCGTCTGGATGTCCAATGTTAGAGATGAAGTCGTGGAGTTTTTTCACTCACTGAAGTACAATCTGTAGATCCGTATTACGATTGAAAACAGTTGATTTATATAAATCTATGCTAATCCATGCTAATATATAAAACTGAAGAGTTTGTTTGTTTGCTTGAACGCGTTAATCTCAGGAACTACTGGACTGATATAAGACAATCTATCGTGTTAAATAGCCCATTTATCGAGGAAGGCTATAGGCTATATATCATCACGCTAAGACCAGTAGCAGCGGAGCAGTAAAGAAAATTGTGACGCAGACGAAGTTGCACGGGTCAACTAGTTACCAATAATTGTGCTTTACACGAAATTATAGCTGTTAAGCGAAGGCAAGTAGTATTTCTCTGAAATAGAATAAACATCGGAAACTCTCAATGAATAAATTTCTAAACAGGTATCTGATTCGATTATCTACTTTCCACGAAATCGTTAGTTCTAATCCAATTTCTGTAACGAAAAAGCAATCAACGTCAGTGTTTTGTCGTTGATTTTGATTGGTATTCAGTGAGAGTAATTTGATGATAATATAAATAAATTCAAGCCTTAGTTATTGGGTAAATGCTACTGGACTAGATTCTTAATAGGAAGATGTTTGATGTTGCCATTTCAGCCAAGATAATAATAATATATTTATTTTCTCGCCACAATACACATTAAAAACAAAGTTTCCAAGGAACAATAGTACACAATAAGTATATTGTGGGAGACTGGAGCCTAAACTAGGCTTGGGGCCTGTATTTCAAAACACCAGGTCTCCACCCCCTAGGTAATATAGCATTCTTCCTTATTTATTTATTTACCGGACAGTGGTCGCGAATAATTTAATAACAACTTAAGATGTAATTTCCTTATCTATATAGTATTAGTGTGGTTAGTAAAGTGTGGAGATGAAGGAAAGTGTAGTGAAGGTTGAGACTGTGTTTATGTAGCGAGTGAGGATGTATGTAGAATTATCTGTTTCTTGGACAATTTTTTTTCCGTTCCTGTAGGAATCTCGGGGAATCCCCTTTTAGTTCTCCCTTACATTCCCCAAGAAACCTAATGCCGAATTTCAGCTTTCTACCACCAGTGGTTTTGGTTGTGCGCTATATGTCACACACTCAGAATCGGAATAATTTTATGTATTAGGATTATATTATAAATGAACCAATAGAATCGCTTCATTTATCTAGCCTCGAAAATCAATGTTGGTTCCTATCGAACACATCCTTTCCTACGCATCCTGGATATACGAAACTGGAAACGCAACCTTAGGCTGACTGTCCACTGGAGCGAAGAAGACAGCAGCAGAGAAATGTTAACCAATGGAATTGCATCAAATCTTTGAGCCGCTTCAGTCACTGAGATTTTATGCTAATGATAATGCAAGCAAATGACAGCCGGGACCAACAGATTAAGGTGCTTTCTTAGGTTCGGAGGAATCTCAGTATGTTAATATGATCACCCATCCACATACTGATCGACGGCTGTTATACTTTAGCCACGAGCTGTTCTCAATTTCTCTATCGATAATAAGAAAACTACGGTCTTATGCTTCATCTGTCTAGCAGATCCTCACTAGCAATTTTTTATTTCTTCCACTATCGTTCCATTATAGAACTCACTAGTTGACCCACGCAACTTCGTCTGCGTCACAATTTCCATTACTGCTCCGCTCCTATTAGTCTAAGCGTGATGATATATAGCCTATAGCCTTCCTCGATAAATGGGCTATCTGACACTGAAATAATTTTTCAAATTGGACCAGAAGTTCCTGAGATTAGCGCGTTCATGTAAACAAACAAACAACCAAACGAACAAACTCTTCAGCTTTATATATTAGTATAGATTTATTGCTTTCCATTAGGCGTGATTGTGGTCAAGAGCAAGCCCATTACCAGAAAAAAAAAAAAAAAACTATCAGAATATAAAGGTTAAACATAAAAAACTAAGAATATCCAAAATTCTCATCTTCTCATATATTTACCATTCAAGGTGAACCCATACATCTCCTGGTCCAGGCAACATTTCCATACGTACAAGTATTTTGATAAATATTTCATGTGTTATTCAAATTTTTTTTCGGCAACTCGCAATTTCTTCAGACTCGACTCGACGTGATACATCAACATGTTTTATATGGTTGTTTTGTCAGATTTTTTTGGTACCATTAATAAAGTTATATTTTTTCTTCCTGGACACTGTTTCCTTTTTTTCATAGCGACTGGACAAACATAATAATAAATATTGTTAGTAAGAGTGGACCATCGTGCATACAGCTACTGCGGCCCTTAATAATACTCGGCGTGGCTTGGGCTTCTCACAAATCTGAAGCCCTAGCAGCAGGACTCTTTCAAATAAATACTAACTTAAATTAAAATATATCTTAGGGGACATACTACCAGGAACTATAAGTATTTTTTCTATGTTGAAACCAAGCTATTGTTTACCTGCATTACAAATTTGATTCAATTCTGTTTAGCCGTTGATGTGTGACTGACTTACAAACATAAAAATACAGTTTCACATTTAATGAAAGTTTGAAAATGTCAAGCAAATAAATAATATTAGCAGATAGATAGGATAAAGCAGGCAACTTTTTATTCCAAAGGTAGACGTTAATGACCGACTCAAAATACGAAACCCTGTATCGCAATACAATTTAGTCGAAATATTTATCTTCAAGCTGGAATTCAAACATTAACCTAGCAGAAAACCGATTTTTCACCAAAAGCGACTCCATTGTTCCAGGGAAGAAATCTCATTAGAACGCCATCAATCTTCTATACGAAGTCATTCGCAAGTGCTGAAGCTGTAGTGATTTCATTTTCACGCCATTTTTCTTTTGAGGACTGAAAAGAAATCCAAATGTTATCGGCATAAGGTGTCTTAATATTTAGAAGAGTGCATTGTTGGCAGAGTATTGTTGTTTTTTTTTTATTTGTAATGGGTTTGATCTTGGCTCTAGTCTATGTCAGAGATGACAGAGACAAAGTCTACGATGGAGCGAGCCTATCCAGAAGGATCCTGTTCACTCTAACTTTGAAGAGATTAGGGTTGTAAGCTTTTGGAAACACAGACGCAGGCAGAGAGTTCCACTCTTTTGCTATATGTGTGTTTTGTATGTGATGTGATGAAGTGAATTATCAGTATCTGGCATCAGGAGCATTGCCAGTGCACTTGAAGCTTACTTAAGCTAGGTCCTCCTATTCGCGTCGTATTCCTCATTTCTAAGGTTCGTGGATCCCTCGATGAGTGGTTCAATTTCCGCTGTACAATGTCTCTCCACCAGTGCCTGTCCTTGGCATCATGGAGCGCATCATGCAGCTTGGTGTTGAGCGTTGAACGAATCTGATCTGACCATCTAATAGGGCTGCGCCCTCTAGACCGTCTGCCGTCTATCTTGCCTGCCACCATAAGTTTTTCGAGGTTGTGACCATCTTTTCGGGCTATATGGGCAAAAAATTCCAGGATCCTTCGCAGACAGGTAGTGGAAAGTATAATCTTGATGTTCAACTAACGAAGGATAGAGTCACTTCACTTCAGCTAGGTATTCAAGGCAAAACGTTTGCTGAACCTGCTGGCTATCATTTCATCCAATACTAGGGAATGACAGCTCGTTCCAAGTTCACTTCACGGTCATGGTGTGATTTTTAGGGTTCCGTACAACGGAATCCCAATACTTAGACTCCGCTATCCGTCCGTTCGAATGTCTGTCAGCGGGCTGTATCTTAAGAACCATAATAGGTAGACAGTTGTTTCACACTGTGTGTAGTTCTATTGCCGGTATAGCAAAAAAATATTAACAATTAAGTTTAATCGCATTTGACCGATTTTTACAGAAACCCTTCCCTCTGTCTAATCCTTTGAGGAATACAAGCGTAATGTTATGTCGAGGCAAACCAATAGGAAAAATCCGTTGCGTAGTATTAGAGGGGGATTGTTAGATAGTTCATTTTGGTCTCAAGGTTACGCCCACGACAAGGGTAATAGACAAGCTTTCTGTTACACCTTTAATGATCCAAATAAAGCAGTTAATAGGTATTCTTAGATCGATAGCAAGGTCGGCTTACATGAAGGACGTTTGAGTTTTAATTATGAAATAAGACTTGGCCTAATTTTCAAATAGTCGTGTATTTATTAATTGAGCATTCGGAGTTAAGAATGTGTCAGACCCTACCTAACTCTTTTACACGTCAATATTTTTTTGCCATATTAATCTAGATGAGGCCAGTGTTCCCAAGCTGCAGCAGCAACTCTTTTGAAGTCCATACAATCACATATGAAAACCATGCAGGTTTGAGTGGACCTGTCGAAACAGTACAAGCATATGTCGTTTTATTGTGCAGTTCAACTGAGAACTTAGAACTTAAAAGGTACTAATCACGCCCAATCAGCTGGTTTTGAAGAAACGTGGCATACGGGTAGCCCTGGAAATTGACGATAGGTTTGTCATGCCGCTATATTGTTCCCGTGACAACTATACTAATATATAAAGCTGAAGCTGAACGCGCTAATGTCAGGAACTACTGGTCCGATTTGAAAAGTTTCATTCAGTGTTAGATAGCCTATTTATCGAGGAAGGCTATTATAGGCTATATATCATCACGCTAAGAGCAATAGAAGCGGAGCAGTAATGAAAATTGTGACGTAGACGAAGTTGCGCGGGTCAACTAGTAATTTATAATTTCCACATAAGTAAAGTCGCTGGCAAAAGCTAGTTTCTACTATATGAAATAGTGGATAAAGTTGAAAATCAAATGATTAATCTAAATTTTATAGTGATTAATCTACTAACTAATCCGGATTTATCCGAAACCTTCCAAGCACGTTGACAATGGGCGTACATTTAGAGAAAATCAAGAGAACGGATAACTAATTGCTCAAATTCACGTTATTCAATGTATGAAAGGACCTCATTTGAGAATGGCTGAATTTCAGCGGGAGAATTTCCGTATTGTCGGTATAGTTAAATCGTATTTATATCTTAAATAGGAATAGTTTATGTCATTATTAGGTACTATTCAAAATTATAATTAAATTTGTTGTTTTAGGTGATAAATATATACACGCTGCCATTTTGATCTTCTTACAACGGCAAACCTCTTTATCTACCCAAAGACAATTTATTCATTAACAAAAAACGAGATTTGTGAGAATTATAATTATAAAAAAAATACCAGACAAGTGCGAGTCGGACTCGCCCACCGATGGTTCCGTACTTTGTAGGTACATAATTATTACTTTAAATTAAGACGATGAGCAGCAGCGTCCTTTGTAAAACGCAACACCATACACTACGATCGCCAACCGGCCTGCCAAGCGTGGCGGCTTTTTGGTTTGTCCCAAAATAAAAAGCAGAATTATTTTTGTTTCTTTAAAAAAAAAGCGTTGCCTCGCACTAAAAAACGTCTATTGTGAGTGGGTTTACAAATACACAAACAAAAACAGTCAGACTCGAAACAACTATCTGTAGGCCAGACAAATATTTGTTCCGTGCGGGAATCGAACTCGCGACACGCAGCGCAGCAGACAATCGCTCGCAGTGGTTGAGCGTGCTGTCACAATTAATAGCACTATAAATTAAATTAAATTAAATTAAATTATTGTTTTTTTTATATATAAATCAGTTTATTGTAAATACTTAACTAACTATATTCACTAATTAACACGATATTATGTACAAACGCGTATAAAAACAAAATAAATCATTGGGCTTCAAAAAAATTATCCACATCGTTGTCAATGGCAAAAGTGGCCGGAACACTGGCAGCATTGCCGCGTTGAATGGCAATTATTGTGTACAATAAAATAACGACAAAACACATATAATATAACATTACATTGAAATTCACGATAAACGCAATTGTACCACCAAGCAAAAAAAAACAGTCACTTAAGCAAGTCAACTACAAAATCCATATATCATCAACCACGAAGAAAAACTTTATGAGCCAACCCAATGAGCGGTGACCCTAGTGCCCTAAAACGCGGGGCGCCGGTAAACATGTCATGTTTAGAATTATTTATAATATGGTCGAGTGCCAAGCCCCGGCCACAATGGCGGGGCTTGAAACTGTGACACGATAGATTATAAGGGAAAATGACTAGTCTGAATAAGTTTGTATATGGTTTTAGATATGCAACTTACACTTATCTACAATCTATACTAATATATAAAGCTGAAGAGTTTGATTGTTTGTTTGCTTGGACGCGCAAATCTCAGTAACTACTAGTCCGATTAAAAAATATAGTTCAGTGTTACATAGTCCATTTATCGAGGAAGGCTAAAGGTACATAATATCATGATAAGATCAATAGGATCGGAGCAGACAAAGTAGCGCGGGTCAACTAGTAAATAAATAAATGTCTGTTTGTTCTTCTCAAAGATCAGCTGGTTACTTCAGTTAAAGATCACCGAGAAAAGTTAGCTGAAGTGAGCAAGCAGAGAGATGTCATTACAATTAATGCCCTAACATTAATTCTTGAAAGCTCACATCAAGCGCCACCTCAATTACGTCATCACTGTGAAATTGTTACAGAATAGTACTCTAAGTAAGTTGTAATATTATGTAACAATGACATTCGTGTATGACCAGATTTATTAACGTATGAGTCGGTTAAATTACTCGTCTGCCTAGCCTTTTCCCAACTGTATTGGGGTCGGCTTCCAGTCAAACCGGATTTAGCTGAATACTAGTATTTTACGAAGAGCGGCTGCCTACCGACCCAGTAACTGTGTAACACGGTACTTCATGGCTAGATTGGAGTCCGATTAACTGGCTTCTGACTATCCGTAACGACTGCCAAAGATCTACAAAGCCGGCACCAATGGCTTAACGTGCTTTCCGAGGCACGGAGGAAACTCGCTATGTTAAGATGGTCACCCATCCACAGACCAACCTTGGCAAGCGTTGCTTAACCTTAAAGATCGACCCATGCGGCTATTATTATCTAGCCACGAGCTCCTCCAAGTCTGTTAAATTACTGATTCACTAAATTAGTCGAATATTTAGGATTTCGATTTACAACAAAAATATTATCGTATTTTCAGACCATTTTGGTATTGTTGTTAGACTCTACAAAATATTACAAATGGAATTCCAACGTATTGAATTTTTAGTAATTAAAGTATCATCTTCATAACCAAAAATAAAATGGTTTCTTAACGTATGTACGTATGAGAAGACATGACAAAACAGCAAACATCCACAAACAAGGAGACAGAGAAAGAAATGAAAAAGTTTCCCAAGGGAACAAAATACTCTTGGTTTCTGTAAGAAAAACAAAACAACGAAAAAAATTCTTAATAAATCTCAGTGAAAAAATCTCGGCGCAATTAGCAAGGAATGAAAATGGTCTCATCACAACCGCGTGCTTCGGACTAATTGCAGACGTCTCTAATGAAACTGCATGGTTTGTTTCCGCCCAACTTCCCCTATTGTGTCGCACCTCTCTTTCACACTTGTGTGTTTTAATATTTTTGTCTCACTGACACTGTCTGCTGCTTTAAACGCTTTCATTGAATTTCTATATGTTTAAGGCTCTATTGAGAGCGTTCTTTTAAGGCTATAAACAGTTTTGTCTTTGTATTTTGCAGAGAGGTCTAAGTTTGCTTTGAAATTGTAGTAAATGTATAGTTGTTCATTTTCTTTGGTATCTATAAAATGGTCAATTTGTTGCCTAAATGAAAAATAGTTGAATGAATTCTTATCATCCCATTGCATCACTAGACTTGCTTTTAATTTGTGGCGTGTCGATAATTTTGATCTCTCTCTGTATCTAAATTAGGGTAAATGCAATCTTTCTAAATTACTACCAGCGTATCTTTTATATTTCCAGGTCATATAACGCCTCAGTAAACAAACTCACACTATCTAAACTCAGAAAACCAAGACTCCATTGCCGCAGTTGAGGATAATCCCCCATAAGTGTGTGTTTATGTATGAACGAACGGTCACACTTTTCCGTTATGAAGCGGGCGGCAATAATCCATAAGAACTCACATAACCTTGGCCTATCTTTACAAAACATCGCTGTTTCCCATTTTCCCCAGTCCACCCTCTTATGTTAGAAAATAAGTTGACACGTTGTTTTTTCTTATCGAGAATTACCTTCGGTTTTGCAAGTCGGGGACTCTGCAGTTTGAGTTCTTTATGGGGCCTACCAAAATGTCCTTACTTTGGTATTGTTTGATCGTTGAGTTCTAAGTTTGAGCTACACGATAACTGACAAATGCTTACACTATTTGGACAGTTCCACTCAAATCTGTATCTCTTTTACCTAATCTATTTTACCTACAGGGTTCTCATATGTTTTGACCACTACGATTGTATGGTATGGACTATAAAAGAGATTTTGACCTCTGAGTTGGAAAACACCGGCCTCATCTAGTTTAAAATTGCTAAAAAGATTAACGTGTTTTTTTCGGTGTGTCTCTTTGCGTCTCAACGGCTGAATGGATTTACGTGAAACTTGACACACGGGTGGACTGCTTATCTTAGGAGTATTTTGCCTTGGGATCATGATAATGCGGGCGAAGCCCTAAACAGAATACAGTTTCTAAAGATTAATATACTGTGATCACTAATTTTGTTAATAAATCGAAATGTCAATATTGATCTATGCGATCCATTAATAATTCAACAACATGTATAATCAGTTTGTTTTTATTTAAACTTCGACTGTCCTCTCATTATCAAAAAGGTCACTGTTATTATAAATACAGATTGTACACCAATCATTAGTTACTGTACTTAAGTATGTTTACTCAGTATTTAATCTGAGTCAAGATGAATATTATGTTCTAACTAGCTTTTGCCCCCGACTTCGTACGTGCATATCACGTTTTTCCTGTTCTCACAAATAAAACAATCGCCTAAAAAATTCCCTATTAGGGAATATGCATCCGATTTTTTATTTGCAAAAAGAAATACTTATCAGCTCTAGTAAAAAATCATGAAATAATTTTTCAAATACCTTCATCAGCGATGAAGTTATAAAGCTTCAAAGATTACAATTAGAAAGAGAAGTCCGATGTAAATTTTGACGTCATCGTCCATGACGCCATAGAAAACAGCGTTTTCGCGAGAGGGACAGACATATTTGTTTAAAATAATTATATCTCCTTCGTTTTTCGACTAATTTTGATTCTATTTTCACTGTTAGTATTATATTTTTGTATATTTTTAGATCAATTGTATAGATGATAAATATCTTTTTCGTGCATATTCCCTATTTTGAGAAATTCTCTCTTAGTGCTCTGCCCTTAAACTTCCTAAGGAACTAACATGCTAAATTTCAGTTTGGCTGTGCGTTGTCTGTCAGTCAGTAACGGAGGAAATTTATATATTAAGATTTCTAAGTACATTGTAAAAATAACTAACTATTTAAATACCATTCGATTAAAAACGAACGCAAGAAATCGTGGTTGCATAGAACTTTTCAGCAAGAAAAATAAAACCTTTGAAGCTTGCAAAGAGATGGTATCCGTTCCTTGCCTCATTAGGAAAAAAAAACTACAAAAGAAAATAACTGAGGGAATGCACGTATTCTACAAATTATGTATATTTGTTCGTAACTTCGCAGGGAAAAATATGTATGTAATTATGGAGGAGAATGAAAAGGGAATTTATTTTAAAGAGATAAAAGTTGTTTTTTGCCTGTAAAGCTAGGTTCATATCACTGTGTCGAGGTGTGAGGTGTGTCGTGATGCAGAATACACCAATAAAACGAGTCTGTTTAGGCCTTTTTAGGGTTCCGTACCCAAAGGGTAACCAAAGGAACCCTATTACTAAGCCTCCGCTGTCCGTCCGTCTGTCAGCGGGCATTATCTCAAGAACCGTAATAGGTAGATAGTTGAAATGCGAGTCCGGGCGGAGTGGATGGGAGTGTCAGATTTTTACTGACTAAAAGCCATCAGCGTTTCTCCTGATACCCTTTCCGTTACGAGGCCGCGGTGACTTTTAAAAAAAAATTCACAACCCTGGAAATGTCATGCATTGTGTGTAGTTTTTTTGGTGAAACTTATGGATATGTATGATAAATAAAAGATTTCCCGGGAATAATAAGGATCCTTTCATTCACAACTGAAAAGCGGTGTTAGGGCAGTTTTCAGTAGTAACGATATTTTTTGCATTTATATATTTAGATCTCAGTTCACAACTCTGTAAAAGTTTGTGTCTCATTTTCGAAAAATTCTTGTGAATGCTTTTTTGTATATTGAGTTGGGTTAAAATGAAAACCTCAAAATTTTCAGCGTTTAGAAGACTTTGTGGAAAAATATATTATTTCATAAGGACACTAAGTTATCACTGTGACACGTTCCTTTAAATCATTGTCTGACAGAAATCTACATCGCTTAGTATTCATTAGGCCCACTTGCACAAACCAGGGTTATTTTAAACAACTAACTGTCAGTTAAAACATAACAATTGACTCATAAATGCCTAAATCATGCACGAAACATATTATAAATCCTGTTTAGAATCAAAATTATTGCCTCCACAATAAAACTTTCCTTTTAAATAGCTCCAGCTTATTCTTCTGAGAAAACACAAAAACAATAAATAAATAAGACACATAAAATATATTCCCATTGTTTACCGCGACAAAAAGTCATTAAGAAGAACGAGGGAAGAAGGAAAAAAATTCTCTACAAGAGAAAGTATCGGCCATTTAAATGGTTGCAAAACAGTACAGCAATTAATTACTAGGTTTTTTTTTCTTCTGGAGTAATTCTCGGCTGTTGTATAGAACATACTGCGAAGCTTTATGGTGCTATCAACCATGATTTACTAGCCTGTAAAAACTAGGATGAAAATATCGGGAAAATATTCTCGTATGTAGGTCACAGGAGTGTTTAATGAATGTTTTTAAAATTAGCAATTTATGGTGTAAACTAGCTGACCCGCACAACTTCATTTGCGTCATATTTTTATTAATGCTCCGCTCCTATTGATTGTAGCGTATTTTATGTAACTTATAGTCGTTCTCAATTAATGGGCTATCCAACACTAAAATATCTTTTAATTCGAACCAGCAGTTCCTAAGATTAGGGCGTTCCGTCCAACCAAACAAACTCTTCAGTTTTAAAATATTAGTTGGGCAATGTTTACCATGATGCTATGACGTGTAATTTCCATCTTGAATCTGTCAGATAAAAGAGATAGCTCTATTTGTCCCGTATAGCTCTGTTTTTGTCCCACAACGGAAATTATAGCATTGGCTCTTCATAGTCCAAATTCATAAGTTGATAAAAAAATTGTTTTCGTATGAGTACTTTCATCTCTTATACTAAACTGTTTCATTCTGATGCAAAATTTTGATGTGCAATGGCTGCAAGTGTATGGATATCTATATATATACTGATATATAAAGCTGAAGAGTTTGTTTGTTTACTTGAATGCGCTAATCTCAGGAACTACTACTCCGATTTGAAAAATTCTTTCAGTGTTAGATAGTCCATTTGTCGAGGAAGGCTATAGGTTACATATGAACACGCTAAGACTAATAGAAATGGAGCAGTAATGAAAATTGTGACGCAGACGTAGTTGCGCGAGTAAACTAGTACTAATATATAACGCTGAAGAGTTTGTTTGTTTACTTGAACGCGCTAATCTCAGGAACTACTGGTCCGATTTGAAAAACTCTTTCAGTGTTAGATAGCCCATTTATCATCACGCTAAGACCAATAGGAGTGGATCAGTAATGAAAATTGTGACGCAGACGAAGCTGCGTGGGTCGACTAGTGTAAAATATAATGATAATAAGAGCATTTCGAAAAATAAGGACTTAAAAATTGTAGAATATGCCATATAGCGCGAACACTTTTGTGTCTTTGAGTTACAAAACCGATTCGTTATTGGATATAAAGACAAAGATCTACAATCTCTTTTATCCACTGTCACCCCTACCGTCCTTTGGCTGTATATCATCCACTGTCAGTCATAAAAGTCAGCTAAAAGGTGGAGGATATATTTCACTACCCATTTTAGGGTTGTCAGAGAATATTCTGATCATTTATGGTTATAAAATCTTACTTCCTAGTTTAATTATATTATTATAAACTCACAAAGTTTGTAACGATGCATGGACGAATGACCTGGATACCTAAACACAACATTTTTTTTTACTATTGATAGGCACGCGTTTGACCACTATCTCACCTGATGGTAAGCGATGATGTGGTCGAAAATGGGGCATGCTTGCCCAGAAGTGACCTATTCACCCTTGACTTAAAGAATCCCAGTTAATTGAACACGTGTAGAAATAAAATATTATTTATTTTGATGAATTTACCATCCTAATATGTCGTCCCAAAAGCTTTCACGTTTTCAGGAATTCGGGCTAAGACATCTAGAATTTCTGGCAGAAAAAAAGTGATGTCGTAAAATAATTTCATGAAAGTCATTTTTGACACAACTTTTACCCGGCCCAATAAATTGTGGCTTTTTAAGGTTCCGTACCCAAATGGTAACCAACAGAACCCTATTACTAAGCCTCCGCAATCCGTCCATCCGTCCGTCTGTCTGTCTGTCTGCGGGCTGTATCTCAAGAACCGTAATAGGTATACAGTTGAATTTTTCACTGAGTGTGTATTTTTTTCTATTGCCACTCTGCTTTAGATAAACATTAAATTAATTAAAAATTAAAGGAGGCTTCCATACAAGAAACGTGTTTTTTTTTCGGTTTATGGTACGGAATCCTTCGTGTGCGAGTCCGACTCGCACTTGGCCAGTTTTTTTCCTTCTTTTTCGTAATAAATTCTTAGAAAATGTCGACCTGTTCAAAAAACATCAAATTATATTTTGTTAAAAAGGTGTCAGCTCTGATTCCGTCACATTATTGGATACTCGGTAATGGAATCAATCATGCTAAAATGTCAAGTTATTCTAAGAAGATGGAACTTGAAAGCAGTTACTTACTGAAAGTAAATAGAAAATAAAAAAACAGATTCTTTCTTGAAACTAGGTGTGGTAGTTTTGTTTTAGTTTAGAAATGTGCCAGTAGTTGTGTTCTAATATAAGCCATTGGGCTTCTAATTAATTGGAATTAATGAAGTATTGCGTTTTTAATAAAATTAGAGAATCACGAAAGATGTCAAATTCAAGATAGGTAAGGTGTCGTTTTTTTTTTCATTGCTCGGTTTGAATAGCAAGTATAGATTTAGATCTACCTAGGATCTATCTATCTAGTTATTACCTAAATAAACAAAAAAAGTATGCGTTTCAAATCAACATAATTACTCATCATCTGCCTAGCCTTTTCGCAACTACATTGGGGTCGGCTTCCAGTCAAACCGGATTCAGCTGAATACCAGTGCTTTACGTGGAGCGGCTGCCTACCAGACCTCCACAACCCATTAACTGGGTAACACGGTACGTCTTGGCAAGACTGGAGTCAGATTTAATGGCTTCTGACAATCCGTAACGACTGCCAAAGATCTGCAAATGACAGCCAGGACCAACGGCTTAACGTGCTTTCCGAGGCACGGAGGAAACTCGTTATGTTAAGATGGTCACCCATCCACAGACCAACCATGGCAAGCGTTGCTTAACCTTCAAGATCGACCCGTGCGGCTGTTATTATTTAGCCACGAGCTCCTCAAATCAACATAATTACTAAAAATACATTAATATGCTCTAACATCCATTTAAGTAAAAGCAGTTTGGTCTTATAAAAACTCAATATCTAGGTTAAACCTACACCAAATTTTGCTAAGAGTTTCCACAGTTTTTCTAACAGAAAAAAATAAACATCAAAATTAATTTTACTTAACACAGATTTCTCGTAAATGTAACACGACATGTAATCAGATAATTAGTAGAGAAACTGCTTTCTCCTCGAAAAATAAGCCCAAAGATACACTTCGTTGGCAAAGTATCTACCAAACTTTTCTACGACAAAAATCAAACGTCAAAGATTTATTTTTAAGCAAAAAATCGGGAGGCACGTTTCTTAATCTTCGGTAATTAGCGGCAAAATTTTTCATCCAACTTTCCGGACCGTTGAAAAGTATTAATCAAATGCCGAACGATCTGAAACGTAGTAAATCAACATAAGCGAGAAATCTTTAATGAGAAGCAACAGAGGCAAAATTATCGGGACTCGGCCCCAACACGCGGCCCGAATACCTAAACCTTAATTATGACTTTTTTTACACAGATTCATTAAATCACCTTTAGACGTTGACACGTGTTTCAAAGCAGGAAAGTTGTTTTTTATCGTCTTTTTTCTGGTCTGTTCCATTTGCTTGAATTCGGCGTTCAGCTAACAATGGATATTGTAAAGGTTTTATACGAACGTTTCATTAATTCTTATTTCGAATTTGGTTCACGAATTTTATTTAAAAATTGGGATATTAATATTTGATACATCAGATTTTTTACTGTAACAATATTATTTCATGGAAACTAGTTTGAAATAGTTATTTTAAGGAACAACTCACAATAAAATTGAAATAAAATATTATTGTAACTTAAAAAAAAATTGATTCCCAGAACAGACTTTCACCTAAATTCAATTGTTTTTACTTTTGCATAAAAAACACTTGTAGTAATTTTAATTCTAAATAAAAAAATTCTGCGAAACTTTAGTGCACTAAAAATACGAGTATATTTCAGTTTATTGCGCCATAAAATTTTCCCTTGATTGTTACACGTCTATGATGAAATAAATAAATTATGTTATATCTTATACGTTCATGAAATCGCTATCCAATATGTCACGTGTCACTTTGACGTCACAAGTCATAAATAGGACACACTTAATCTAAAACATCCTAATTTATTTAGTACCTAAACACTACATTCAACGCCTACCTCCAATTAATACTCACAAAATAATTAAGCCCGTATTAATTAGACATCCTAGCCCAAATTACCTACTCGAGCGTCGTTAAGGCACCATACTGTCACAGAATAGTTACTAACAGAAGGACAACTCTATTCATCGAGTGCAAAAATACCCACATATAGACACGCTTCACGTAAGTGAGTGTAAGTGCACTCACCACTGTCAAATCATTTGAGATCACCTTTCCGTACGTACGCGTCTATTAGTGCCTGAGTCTTTCTACGCTTGGTTTATAGCAGTGGTTTTTAGCCGGTGGGCTACAGACCACAGGTAGGCAACGGACCATAGGTGGTCGCTTCACCTGTGGTGGTTAGCAGTAGCACCAAAAGTGATCGCGGAAAAGGCAAAATTTCCACACGTTAATGAAGAGATGTGCTCACTGCTCAAGGAAAACTGTTCGTCCTTCTGTACTCATGTGCGTTGTGACTCTGTGTATATGTCGATAACGGCTTCTGACATCCAAGCTATGTTATTATGTTAACAGGGTGAGGTCAATGCTACAGTAAATGTTTGTAGTCCCTGTCTAAGGGCATGTTGAGGTTGCTAATGAACGACGAGTGAGATGTTGGTGCAACGTCCACGTTGTTATGTACCCCTGGTGGTATTCTGCAAGCGATACACAAATTAAATCAGTCTTTCATTAAGGAGAAATTTTGTTGTGAAATTCCGTTGACGATGAACATTTTGTATAATTACTTATTGGAGTAGGAGCTTGAGGATCAAAAATAACAGAAGCGCGGTCAGTCTATAAGCAAAAAAAATACTAGGAAGGTCAATTCGTGAATGAGTGACCGTTTTAACTAACCCAGATTCCTCCGTATCTCGTACAGAACGTTAAATTATTGGTCCCGGTTGTCATTTGTAGACAGTCACCACGGGTAGTCAGAAGCCAGTAAAGTCGACAACAGTCTTGCCAAGGGTATCCTGTAACCCAGTTACTTAGTCAGAAAGGTAGTCGCTCAGTGTAATAAAAAATAAAAATACCTCACCAGCTAGTCTTGGTGGAGCGAGAGGTGTCAGACTCTTACTAACTATCCACCCGTGTTCCTTTAAATGTCCTTTGCTTTCCAGGATCAAGGCAATTCTTTCGAAGACTTCTGCAACCATGACAAGATTACTCTGCTGCTCTTGCAGTTATACTGGAAGCCTTGGCTTTATAGCTGGTAAAAGGCTAAGCAAATTGACTTTTACAACTTTTTGTAGTTTATTGTAGGCAAAACAGATGGTCGATAGGGCCGAAATATTCTGGAGTGGTTATGGCGAACCGTTGAAAGGTGAACCGATAACCAGGTCAGGGTCGTGGGTAGTCGGTGGAAGCGAGACGCACAGGACCGGTTTCTGTAGCGATACTTGGGGAGGCCTACGTCTAGCAATGAACGACATTTTTTCTCTCGGCGCTTTCATTTTCCACTTATGAATTCAGCTTTCAAACATAGCATCTCGGAAATAATGTTACTTTAGCTTGTCCTAAAAACAACTCACTTTATTTTTATTCCATTCAAAAATAAATTACTTTTCACCGACCACATCATAATTTGAACAACAATTTACGATATTACCCTCCACAAAACACGAGTTAAAATAACCTTTCTCTAATAAAGCCGCTATTTTTGGCTGTGAAATAGCTGTCGTTAATTTCATAGAGAATTTAGTTTCATAAAGCACACAGAGTGGTTGGATCAGAACAAATTATGAACAACTTATTAACTGTGCCATAGTTTTTGATGGCAGCCTGCGGGTGTATGGAACTTTGTGCTGCGTTATCAAAGTTGTGTGCAATAATTTAATTTTTGTGTTTTCAAGTTAATTGCGTTTCGTCTTTGAAGTGTAAATTAAATTGTGAGTGCTTATTATTTCTTGCGAGAATGGCAAAGATGTTGTTCTACTTGTTAATGTTTTTTTTTTATTTTCTTGTAAAATTTTGAAAATTTTTATCATAATATCAGCCGAAAGACGTCCGTTGCTGGACATAGCTCTCTCCTAAATGTCGCCACAACAACTGGTCCTGTTTTTTATTTCCACTCATAATTTTGGCTATAAAATATCTGTTGTTAATTTTATAGAGAATTTAGTTTTATAAAGCACACAGGGATTCTTCTTCTTCGTCGTTTCACTCTTGACAGAGTCGTCGTGGTCGTCTTTAAGATTGTGTAGCATGCTTGACAATCTGCCGCCACTCTTCACGCACCTGAGCCTTTTTGGTGCACTGGTACAAGGGACCATTGTCCAATGCTACCTTAGTTTGGTCGGTCCAGCGCATAGGCGATCTACCATGTGCTCGTTTGCCCTCGACTTTTTCTTGAACCATAAGGCGCTCTATGGAGACATTCACGTCTTGATACGTGCCCGAATAAAGTGAGAATTCGAGCTTGTAAGATAGAAGATAGGCGCTGCTTGATACCTAGACCTTGTAAAATGGACAAGTTGGTTCTATGCTGACAGGAGGGATCGGATCAAAACAACTTATTAACTGTGAAATAGTTTTTGATGGCATCCTGCGAGTGTATGGAACTTTGTACTGCGCTAACAAAGTTGTGTGTAATGATTTAATTTTTGCGTTTTCAAGTTAATTACGTTTCGTCTTTGATGCGTCTGTTTCTCTTTGTTTGAGTTGATGCTTGTATGTTATTTGTGTACTCATTATTTCTTGCAAGACAAGCAAAGATGTTGTTTTACTTGTTTCAGACGTTGATTTTGATGTGTCATAGTTTTAAGTCAGACTGGCAAGACCGGCTTAAGTCTCTCTAACTGAAATAATGATATAACTTTCTTCATTTGACAAGCACAAAATACGTTGCTATATTTAACAACAACTCCAACAAAAAACAGACAATTTTAATCCACGAACATGCATTAAAAATATAATCCCCTATCAAGGAGTGAGTTCACAATTTTTCATGACAAAAAACATAGCGACGAGAAATCAGAGACACGCGAACATGTCCTTAGTATACATATAAAAAGCCGACGAAAAATATTTTGCTCCACATTCGCTGAACTTTTGTATTCAGTGTCATATTTTTACGACGAAATAATTTCTGCGCGACCCGTTGTATGTACTTGTGTAACATTCATAGGAGCACGTTTTTTTTTGTTTTTTAGACTACATTTTTTAGTGTATATGTTTTCACTTGATACTGACAGGTTTCTTTGGAGCGTTTTAATTTTTAAAATTTTTGTTATTCTTTGATATTGTTATGGGGATTATTTAAAAGAACGTGCAGTTATAGTATAAATTGTTTATTCTGTGAACTTGTGTGGAATGCTTGAAGTGACAAGTTTACTTCACCTGGATTTTCACGATGAAGTTTTACAGAATAACCTACTTGTACCTTTGTTTTACCCATCATCAATTTAGCCAAAAGACCTGGGGACTACTACGAATAGGCTTCCTTCAAGCGTAGATTACGTAGGCCGGTCTTCTACTTCCCGCAACTATCTAATACTCATTATTTTAAATAAATAAATAAATAAATCTCGTTCGCAAACCGAAATACTTTTTGTTCAACTTGAATTATTAATCATTGTAGGACCTCAAAATCTGGCTGCACATAACCCCACGTGAAAAAAAACTGGCCAAGTGCGACGTTGGACTCTCACATCGAGGGTTTTGTACCAACATAATGTTTTCAAATTTTCATCGGCGAGGCCTATATTTGTAATTTTTTCTGTAATTTATACATAAAAAAGAAGAATTATTTCAGATTTTTCTATATCCAAACTTCAGAGATAAGGGGGTGGGGGGGACGTTAATGTGACAGACGGACAGACTGAGTCGCACCTTAGGGGTTCCTTTTTACCATTTTGATACGGAACCCTAAAAATTTATCGGAAAAAAATAATGTCAAAGCATTTGATGTTTCAACAAGAGTGGCGACATAAAATTATGCTTCCTAATAAAATTAAACGAGTAGCATGTCTAAAATGAACGCATTCTTTTGTAAAATTAACTTAGTCGTCTTACTAATTGGACGTTTTATGACATTCTTGTAAAAGATTGGATGTTCTTATTCAACGCATATTTTATGAAAACCCATTTTATTCCTTGTTATTGTAACCTGTTTTAACATCTACGTAGATGAGTTACGGTTGACGTTTTTTGATAAAAGTGCTCTTCCCGAAAACACTAAACAGAACTAACATATTGGTTTATAGCTGCAGAAAAAGCTTATGTGAAAGCTTTTTTCGCAGCTACGCTCTGATAGCCTATGACACGGGAACCCGGCATTTTTCCAGAGTAAAAAGCAGCCATGTGACGTCGCTCAGTGATAGCGTAGCTATAAGCGACAGAGGTTTTGTACTAATATAAATGATCTAGAATAAATAAAAAAACATTCTTCTTCAAAATAATGTTAAAGAAAGAAAAAAATTCCAACAGTGCAGACGTGCATCAGAACAAAGACTCCCCATCATTATTCAGCAACCAGAAGTTCCTTCCGCAACCAACCGTAAACTGACGAATAGGTATCCAAAAGAAAATTCATCACAGTAAGGTTGTCCATTTTTGGCACGAATGGAACCAGACGAACGTTCTACCAAGCCGTCTATCAACGTCAGCCCACTTGGTATATTTTAAACTAAACCGTGTCACGATAGCACTTGATTTTTGTTCTGTTATTTTTACACTGTGTCGTTTTTTTTGTGCACTGTGTCGTATTTTGGTTTTGTTTTGAACAGATTGAGTGCATTGTCACTCGGGGACAGCATGGAACGCACAATGATTTTTGTGGTTCTTTATGAGGTGTAAGTTAGTAGATGTTATTCATTGCGGTCCACTCACTGAATGTTGTTAGGTTTATAAAAATCGGGGTTCTGCGTTTGTGTTTACATTGGTTAGAATTGTTTATGTGAGTTTGTATGTAAGAGAAGTATGGAAAACAACATTTTCTTAAGACCAACATTTTCTTTCTGACCGTGATAAGAACGCCACTGTCGCCCGCAGAATTAAGTTTAGATTTCTGAATCTTGTGCACAAACTTCACTCTATATAAATACATACTTACTTACATATTTTTGGTGTACACATAATTATAAATTATATCTATCTATTATATCTAAGACCGTTTTTTTCCCAGCCGACAATGGAAAAAGCATGGACTAATACTTCACCACAAATACACTTTAGGCATGTAGTTGAATTTCGACTAAAAGAAACACAAAAATCCATCATTCTAATATCTATTAACTCTAAATGAGCTATTCCCATCTTGTTCGTAATATCCAAGTGTGACGTACGTATTGGATCCTTTGATCCGCAACGCGATTATAGCAACATAACCACAATACAAGCTTGATTGGAAATCGATAAGTGGTCGAAATACAGAGAATCAGACTGTTCTCGAGTACCACAAAGCTCGGCCTTCGAGGAGTTTGAACCGTCATTAAAGGAGGTGATTCGTTGAGAATTTGAGATGGGTCAGTATGGGGTCTGTGTTGACCCGGTGGTAATGGCCCCGAGTTTTGTGTCGAAGCATGTCATAATTTGATGGATCCGCTCCAGTTATTGTGGCGAGGGGGAGGCCTATGTCCAGCAGTGAACGTCTTTTGGCTAATATAATGATGATGATGTCATAATAATAATCAGCCTGTGATAATATTTCTACTGATACCTCATCTCTGTAAGAATGAATGGGCTTTCATCCGCCACGCAACTCCAATGTCTCCTCATTAGTGCAGATGTCACATGTTTTCAAATATTGGCAGATTGTGGCACTTTGTGTAATTTCATCAATACTACTCTGAGAATAACAGCCGCACAGATCGATCTTCATGGTTAAGCAACGCTTGCCAAGGTTGGTCTGTGGATGGGTGACCATCTTAAGATACCGAGTTTCCTCCGTGCCTCGGAAAGCACGTTAAGCTGTTGGTCTCGGCTGTCATTTGTAGAACTTTGGTAGTCGTTACGGATTGTCAGAAGCCAGTAAATCTGACTCCAGCCTTGCCAAGAAATACCGTGTTGCCCATATCATGGGTTGTGGAGGTCTGGTAGGCAGCCGCTTCACGTAAAATACTGGTATTCAGCTGAATCCGGTTTGACTGGAAGCCGATCCCAATATAGTTGGGAAAAGGCTAGGCAGATGATCAATACTGCTCTAAAAACCGAATTCAATATAGACAGAAAAAGGCTAGGCAGATGATGAATACTGCTCTAGAAACGATGAAGGAAAACGTCGTGAGGAAACTAACGTGGCAACCTGGGAGTCTTTAAGTCTAGAGTGAGTAGGTTACTTCTAGGCAAGCGTGTTCCATCTTCGACCACATCATCGCTTACTGTCAGGTGAGATAATGATCAAACGCGTGCCTATAAATGGTAAAAAAAAAACGTTTTTTTTTTTTATCTATTTTTTATTTAGAGGCTTTTATCAAAGATATGTCAGCCCCATCAACGAAATCTTATACTGGACTTTGAAAATAGTATGACGATTTGGCTTTATTTCTCGTGTAGGTATCGATCAGAATGCGTCACAGGTGTGAACGACGTTTAATATTGAAATTCTTACGCTGCAATCATTTGCAAGTTCGTATAGGCGTCTTAAATGTTACTTATTTCTTTCTCTGAGGTCAGACATTCTTTGAAACTTACATGTATTAATAAAGGTCGCTCGCGTTCTATTGACTCCACCTTTGACAATAGGTTAAAATGTTGCCGTTACTGTGAAACAAAAAATGTACCTAATGAGAGAAAATAAATGACAATTATAAAGTTTCACCTCTCATTTTCGAATTAAATTGAAGTCAATTCTACTAATTATAAAACATTCATATTCACATTCACATCACAATCACAAAATATCAAATATAGTATTATTAGAATACCATTTTTCAAAGAAGTCTCATCGGCAATGAGAGGCTCGTCGCGTCGAAGCTCCAAAGTCTTGAACATCGACGACGAGTTGCTAGCCGTTCGGTTTTTTACCGGTTGCATTTTGGGGAATGTGCGACGGAATTGCATAATTTAATTCCGCCAAGCCCGTTCCATCATCGGACCACAAGACGAACGACGATGCGCCACCGGTACATGGTGGACATCCCACCCATACGCACAAAACGTTTTGGGAACACATTCATAGTGCGTACAGCTAAGGAGTGGAATTCCCTGCCGGAGTCTGTGTTTCCTGATAGCTACAACCTGGGAGTTTTTAAATCAAGAGTGAATAGGTTATTTCTAGGCAAGCGTGCTCCATCTTCGACCACATCCTCGCTTACCATCAGGTGAGATAGTGGTCAAACGCATGCCTATCAATAGTAAAAAAAAAAAAAAAAAGTTTTGATGCTATAGATTTTTCATAAGAAATATACAAAGCGGTATTCTTTTAATTTTCTATTGAACGCCATTTGACAATGAGAGAAAATTTTTATTCACTCTTTCGCCGAATCTCTTCAAAATCAATAACGTCGCTTTGCCGTCAAAGGCAACATACATACAGACATACACACTTACTGTTATGTAGCAAGAACCCTATAAGAATCGACTTACGGATACATTTCCCAAACTCGCCCCTTTTTCCCAGCTGACGAGCAACTGATACCCCAATGTTTTCTTTCATCATTTCAATATGGAAATAAATCTCTTGTGTCTAATATACATAATCGTTTGTTCTCATTTCCGTCCATCTAATACGGCTCAGTCTAATAGACGTTATGCGTCTGATTGTGATATATTGAGGAATATGCTGACCGTTTCTCAAAGATTCGGGTTTCAGACGTCTACGCTCGTTAGAGATTTTAAATAAAGCCATTTATTAAACGATTAGTGTTCTTTTGTTTTTACAATATTTTAAACCGTCGTATTTTTTTTCTTGTTGAATTGAAATGTTTTATTTTTCTGTAAAGTAAGTCAAACTATTTTATGTTATGTTCTTTTGAATTGTGGAGGAGATTTTTTGTAAATAAATGAACTCAGTTTTTTTTTATTTTTCTTTCTTATGATGACAAGTTAAAAAAAATGGAGGAAAAACAACGAAAAAAAAAAAACAATTAAAATGCAAATATTCATCTCGGATAATGTAAAGAGTGACTCAGTGCGACACTGTATTAAACATTCATAAATTATATTATAATATGTGACTATGCTATTAAACACACAGGCTTTCAGAACCCCAAGATTAATGAGTATAATAATCGGTATCTACTAGCACCACAGTTTGTTCATATATACCAGTACCTCAATATTGAATATAAATCGCACTTGAATAAGAACGAAAACCGTAATAACCGCTTCCCTTTGTTGACTCCCAACTTATGCAGAATCATAAGCCACTGAAACCCTACTATTCATGACCAGTCCCAAATCCGCAAAAGAAATATTTATTTACCAATAATACTGGCATCCGTCTATCAAAAAACTATAAAAAATGATATATTTCTTGGAGCAATATCTTGGTACAATACCTAGCAATTTCATTTTCAATATTCTATATATGAGATTATTTCTGATTTGAAAAGTGCTTGCTTCAAAGCCATTGAAGTCTTTATTAACTATTATATAAGAGTGATAACAAAGCTTTTAGATACTGCGTCAGCCACAACATCCCATCAGCGTATGTCCATTATTTTTATTCAAAAGCTCCCACGGGAGCGAACAAAACCATTTTTCGATAAATTGAATTCCCTTGTCTCTTGTAAATTCATTCATCGTGTGGTCACCCTATTTGTTGGCATGGTTGATGGTGGCATGCTGTGGAACTATGGCTATTTTATGCAGCAGTTTGTGATCACTGTTTTGTTCAACATCGTGTGGAAATACTTTTTCAGAAGCGTTTATTTTAGTTTTTATTTCCCGTTTGGAAATAAAAATTACCATGACACTGTCTGAAATTGTTGTTTGTGTATTGAAATCGGGCTTTGTTTTGAATTTGATGATTTGTTAAGATTTTAAAGGTATGTTCAGAGTAGAAATTTAGTAATTTTATGAAATATTCGCATTTGCATCACAGTCACGATCAGTCTAAAATGCAAATAATTTCGATAAACTTTGATACTAAGATGATAGCACCAATACCACAATTTTTTAAGCAACGTTCTCATTCGCATCTGTTGCAATCTGTCAAAAACTGAAAAATTAGAATTGGAAATAATATTGCGACTTGAATTTAAAACTTGCACAAAAAAAGGCTTTCTGAAAACATTACCTATCAATCTATTTTGTTTGATTCACTTAGCTACAAAAGCAGTCATCTCTTACATTCCCAAACGTCGTCAAAGCAACGCCTTCCAGGTAGGCACTTCACTTTACGTGCCAATAACTTCAATCAAATGCGACACATCTCACACTCGACTCAAACTCGCACGATAACGCTTGAACGAATTCGAACTCAAACGTATATCTTTGGACTATGGAGTGGACAAGGGTCAAATGCAAATATCACCCATGTGATAAAAGAATCCTCAGGCTTTTGAGTTAGGTTAGGTCTTATTCAGGGTGAAAAACTTGCGCGGATTCTGGTCATCATTAGCATTTTAGACGAAGAGCCCTTCCCCAAGAATAGGCCTTCGCCACAGCTCGTGATTCTGTGGGTCTCGCATGCAGTAAATTCTTGCAGCTGACACTAAGACACCAGCACCATCACTGCAGCCCACCTTGTGGCAGGCCTTCCAACGCTACGTCTTCCGATACGTGGTCGCCACTTCAGAACCTTCCGATCACATCAACTGTGTACGAGCAATATGCAGCCCGCTTAAGTTTGGTAATTCCTGGGGATATGTCGTTAAGCTAGGTTCTCCCGCTGATGTCTTCATTTTTGATTCGATCACGCAAGGAAATTCGCAAAGCCTTTAACTCTATAGCTTTTCAGTGCCCTTTGGGTGACTTTTAAGCCTTCTGATGAAGCCTACTGTGACCGAACACGTTCAGTTCCATTTTTTCTTAAGTTAAGGTGGGTGTAAAATATCAATCATCAAGCCGCTGTTTTTGTCCATACAGAAGTGTCTCTGGCGGGGGGCCTAGCAGGACATAACGGAGTGGTCACGCACCAAGTGTTTGTCTTTTATTTTACCATAAGGAAACTCTTCTAGCCTCTACTGGCCACAGCAACTCTACCTAATTGCACCCGCAGCTGCACTAAGTCACTATGCGTTCACATTGGACCATGAGCGGATCTCGTTTCACTCAAGTGCTAGTAAGTTCATGAAACGCATTCGTGCGGACAGTGATGATCTCGGACGATCGCGTCCGGTGCCTTGACGTGCGAATGCCGCTGTAGTGTGATATCTTCCGCGCCAGTGCATTTAGATCCAGACGGTATAAGTGTATGTTAAGAATAAATATTGTGCGGGTAAAAATAGATGCTGTTCTAAAGAATTGATGCCACCTGTGTCTATTTAAGTGTGTAATCTGAACTTACTATTAATATTAAATGATCCTTGATCCGATTCATTTAACAATTAATTAGTCTAATACACGAGAATCTTCCGGGATTACGTGGCAGCGTAAACAGGTTACGCCCACGAATCGTGAAAAATAGCTAATAATAATATTATGAGCACAGATACTGCCCTCGCTCTGTTTAGCGTTATTATGAGGGTAACAAAACCATAAAGGTCGAGGAGTGACGAGCGCATACCAAAAGACGAAGTGTTCGTTGGTAGGCTTCCAAAAAGGTAGACTTCGTGAGATGTTTTTCAAGAAAGAATTCGTCCAACCTGATCCCATCGTCCGGAATACCAGGCGTACTGCCGGATACCATCCGTAGTTGGTCAAAATCCCGACTAGTCGTACTCAGCGCTTCGTCTCCATATTTATTACGCGCACTGCTAAAGTGTGGAACTCTCTCTATTACCCGTGTTTTCAAAGCATTAGTGACCTGGCATCGTCTGGGCACAGTCGTTCCATCATAGACCTCATCTATCGCTTTCCATTATGCGTGATCGGTATCAATTGCGAGTCGGACATGCAAAGGGTTCCGAACCAATTTAATTTTTTTAACATATTATTTTAACACTACAGACTTCTTACTTATAGGATTTCCTGTAATCTTTAGGGATACATCTGCATTTTTTTTCGAAATTTTAGGCTCAGTAGTTTTGGAAACTCAAAACTATTTTTTAAATAATAATTAAAACCCTCACAGTATAATAATATAATTTCATTTGATATGTCACACGATACAGTTTGAAAAACATTTTTTTTTTAAAGTGACACCTTACTAAAAAAATATCTAATTACTTAACTCGTCCTTGCTTGTTCACAGAAATCCATATGTATACCAAATTTCAACATAATCGTTCAAGTAGAGCCGGAAAAAACTGTCTGTGACAGACAGACAAACAGACAGACCAACAGACAGACACCCGAGTGATCCTATAAGGGTGTAGTTTTTCACGGATGTTCGGAATCCTAAAAACTAAAACAGAATCTCAAGAGACTAGCTGCCTCTATTTGACTTTGTCTCCAAGACAAATACCTATCAACGTGTCCTACAAAGTCCTGAAAACTTCATAAGTACTTGCACATATTGAAATTGGATAACTTAACATAAGTGGTCGAGACCCTTTTTCAAAGAAACCAAATAAAAGAACGGTTAAAACGATGAGGATCGTCAAAGGAACATTCAACAAAACTTATAAAGAGTTAGTAGAGGGCACTTATTTAGTTTCAGAGCCCCTCGATCCGTTGGCATTCTTGCGTCAAGATGATTCTTGCATTTTATATGGCAATATTAAATTCCGAGAGTCCTCACCCCTGTTTCAGGCTGAAGGCCAATCTTACATAAAACAGCTCCATTTGCTATTCAGTTCTTTAATTTCTTCAAGAGTCTTCAGTCTCCTGAGAGTACTGAATATTTGTTTGACAAAAGTCTTGGTAATACTTGATTCTTGCGTGCGCAATGTTTGTATTTTTAAAGAAAATGTCTCTAAAAAATATACCGTGTATTTTGCGAGTTTATTTATTATTTAAACTTTGAACACTTTGCTAAAAAGCAGACTCAATGTTAAATGCTTACTACAAGACACTTATTATTGCTACAAGGATTTATTTCGTCTGAAAGATCTATGAATTTTTTCAAAAACATTGATCTTCATCATCATCATCTGCCTAGCCTTTTCCCAACTATATTGGGGTCGGCTTCCAGTCAAACCGGATTTAGCTGAATACCAGGGATTTGCGTGAAGCGACCGCCTACCAGACCTCCACAACCCAGTAACTGGGTAACACGGTACATCATGACAAGACTGTAATCAGATTTACTGGCTTCTGACAATCCGTAACGACTGCCAAAGATCTACAAATGACAGCCGGGACCAACGGCTTAACGTGCTTTCCGAGGCACGGAGGAAACTCGCTATGATAAGATGGTCACCCATCCACAGACCAACCTTGGCAAGCGCTGCTTAACCTTGAAAATCGACCCGTGCGACTGTTATTATCTAGCCACGAGCACCAAACACTGCACGAGCACCAACGACTTGTCAATGTTTTTTCAAAAACATTGAAAAGTCGATGTTTTTCGGCACTTGCAACTAAAACTTGTTAATAAGGACAACGCAACAAAACGACTCAGTGAACCTCATGCCTGTTCAGAAAGGACGAAATTTTTATATCAACAGATAAAATAATAATATTAAATCAAACATCGGAGACCGGACCAGCTCAAAGGCCGAATGCCGGAAATAATAAACTCGTAACATCCCTTTGAGGAGCCAAAGTATCCCATTTACGAGTTATGACATTATAACACACACATAATGGTATTCACGACGAGATAACACGAAAAAATCTTGTTAGCAAAACACTCAACGGTATCTGATTTCGGTGCTTTCAAAAATAAATATTGATCATTCGATTTTGAGCCGTATGTCTCAAGTGGTAAGAGTAGTATTACCTAAAACCAACCTGTGAAAATTCTGAAGGCACCTAATGACTAAATATAAACAGGATTTTTATGATTGATTGTAATATTACACGTACGACTTTTTCCTATTCCTCCGCTATACTTTTTAAATTAATTTCGTTGCGGGTTCAAAGACAGTAGGTATATTGTTTCTCCGGGACTCCTCGAACTCCATTGACTCGGCGTCTTTCTGGCGGTCGCCACTGATGATTCTAGCTTTCAGGAGTTGCTGTGGTTGGAATGTGGGGCGGCCAAGTCCCCAAAAAAATAATACACCTACGATTACGTAAATGGATATTATATTGAAGGTGTACGTTTTTCGTAGTGAGGGATGTTCAGGCTATATATCATCACGCTATGACATAACAAGAGCGGAGCAGACGAAGTTGCGCAGGTCAACTCGTATAAAATAAATAAATCTATCTATCTCTGTGTTAAATTTTTACCAGATCCGTTCAGCAGTTTTTGTGTGATTGAGTAACAATTATCATCCTTACATCCATCCAAACGTTCGCATTTATAATATTAGTGAGATATTAAAGTCAAATAAATCATATTTCGGAATGTATTTATTAATTAATTAATTTATGTGTGCTTTATTGTACACCAAAATTTAAAGAAAACCTTTAACTAAAAAATATACAATTGACGGCCTTATCGCATTTCGCGATTTTTTCCAGGCAACCTGGAAAGGAAAGAAATAACCTGGACATGAAATGGGGCTATACTTGGTGTAAATATAATAAACAATTTTAGAAATATACGTGGGTAGTAGGAACTAAAACGTGAACAGTGTTTGGTGCTCGTGGCTAAGTAATAACAGCCGCACGGGTCGATCTTCAAGGTTAAGCAACGCTTGCCAAGGTTGGTCTGTGGATGGGTGACCATCTTAACATAGCGAGTTTCCTCCGTGCCTCGGAAAGCACGTTCAGCTGTTGGTCCCGGCTGTCATTTGTAGATCTTTGGCAGTCGTTACTGATTGTCAGAAGCCAGTAAATCTGACTCCAGTCTTGCAATGAAATACCGTGTTACCCAGTTACTGGGTTGTGGAGGTCTGGTAGGCAGCCGCTCTTCGTAAAATACTGATATTCAGCTAAATCTGGTTTGACTGGTAGCCGACCCCAATATAGTTGGGAAAAGGCTAGGCAGATGATGAGTAGGAACTAAAGCGTAATAGAAATCATACAATGTCCAAAAATGTTCCATATTTGGTTTTCATGCATGACCCAATTCGCCGAGCGAAACCAAGACTAAAGTAACCAAGTTTAAAATATTTTGCTGAAATTTTGGCACAGAACTAGCTTCCATTCCACCTCCCCTAGATTGATCTACGATGACTGAACCATCCATTCTCATATATCTTAATATGAAAGACCTTGATTCACGGATATTGAAACCAAAGCCGTTCATTCCAATTTTCTGATATGCTAGTGAATTGAGATTTACATTCCATAACCTTAAATTTATTGTGGTTTTTAGTGTTCAGCTATTGAAATTGAAGTTATGGGTACAAACAGAGGTAACTAAGTTATAAAACGGTAGTAAAATAGGTATTATATTGGATCAGAGCAATGGAAATAAAGTTCCAAGCAAACTTTTATTATGCAACAAAGCCAAAAATCTGAAATGCTTTTATAGATACACAGTAATGTAGGTATCAAAAATTTGAGTCCGATTTTATGGAAATATATTTTTAGAGTTCCGTACCCAAAGGGTAACCAACGGAACCCTATTACTAAGCGTCCGCTGTCCGTTTGAATGTCAAGTGGACTGTATCTCAAGAACTATAATAGGTAGACAGTTGTAATTTTCACAGATTGTGTTTTTCTATTGCCGCTATAACAACAAATAATAAAAATAAGGTTTATGGTACGGAACCCTTCGTGTGCGAGTCCGACTCGCATTTACCCGTTTTTTTTTGCCCGCAATTTCGATCGCGTCAAAGTAGCTTATAATTTTCTTCACTGCCCATCCACTTCTGTACCGAATTTCATCAATATTGGTACGTCAATTTAGGCCTTACAGTCAAAAATAAACAAACTTATTAATTTTTAAAATATTAAATTAAGAAACCAGATAATTTAGCCAAGAGCTTATCTCACAGTGATGAATCAAGCCATTCGTATTCAACCAAGAACACGCTAATGGCTAGTTTAGTGCGAGCTGCTGACTGGACACTAGACAGTTACGGACGGATTGACTACTCGTATGCCAGTAGCTCGGCTCGCCTTAACTGTCTTCACGACGATAGTAGCTGCAGTCACTTGCGAGGCGCAGCACACAAAAATACAGTTTCCGCGTCCGAACGATTCAATTGGTGTCCGAGCTGTTGACATGTGCGTGTTAATGACTAACAGGCGAGAAACGAATGAAAACAAAATGTTGAAGGAACTCAGATAAGAGCTACTATCCAACTCGCACGTGGCAGTAACTCGTAAGGCACGTCCAAACGATGCTAGTTACTGAACTGCAAAAACTCGGTAGGCAGACTTGCACGCTAGCTCGCACTGTGTAAACTAGCCGTTAAGATAAGTACACTATTTGTATTGTTTTCGTTAAAACTAATATAACCAAGGCACATGAATTAGACTAAAACGAAAATACCAACTATTATATTGCTTGTACCTAAATCATGCTCATGTGGAATATCTAAAGTGGTTTCTTAGTAAATTAATCCCATGTACTAATTGGAAGCAGGCCAGGAACGTGCCTCTAATGATGGGCTAAACCGTCTAATTTATTAGTGTTAAACAAGGCTTTATTACATCGGTAATTATTTAGTACCACTTTTCTTGCTTCTAACGAAAGCAAACTCATTGATAAAGAACCTTTATCATTTTAATTAGTACTTTTTGTTAATTTTTGTTACTTAAAAAGAAAATTAATTCGTAAAATTATGTCAGACTATCTTTGAAGTAGATTTATATTTATGCAAACAGCTAACATTAAGGTAAACAGCTAACATAAGTGTTAAACTTACCTTAGATTAAAAAAAAAAAAACTGATCTAGAACCCGATTGTTTGTACCACTTACCGAGTCCAATAGTGAATTTAAACCTTCCAAGTTCCAACCAACTCAAGAAAGCTCAAAAACATCAAACTGAGTACAGCCGTTTAGGAAAAATTCAGTGACATACACACGTACAGAAGAATTATATTAGATGCGTATTTTTGGTTCGCTCTGTGAAATATGTCATATTCATCATAGATTTAAGACCTTAATTTGTAGATCTTTGGCAGTCGTTACAGATTGTCTGAAACCAGCAAATCTGACTCTTGTCTAACCAAGAACTACAATGTTAACCAGTTAATGGGTTGTGGTGGTCTGGTAGACAGCTGCTCCACGTAAAATACTGGAGAAAAGTCTCGGCAGATTTTGATTGGGGCTGCGGAATCTGTTCGAAAGAGGTACCGTAGCCCTGGAACGCAAAGGGCACGAGTCATATAATGATTTCCCATCCTTAAAAAAAAGGCAGAAGTAGATTATGCCACCCTATCTACAAAATCATTTGACCAATCATTTTATTACATCTCCATGCATTTGAAACCAGTTTCCATCCTAAATATTCAAGTATTTGGTTCAAAAGCAAGTGTTATATATATTTTATGTTAACGACCAACCATCGATTCAAATCTCCACCGAGCCAAATATTTCAGCAACGTCGCGACCAAAGTACGTAAAGACAGAGTATTGAAATTCACATTCTATCACATGAAATATATTTCGTGCTCCATAACACTCGTTATTACCTAGAAGAGGTCGCGTTGTTTGAAATTGTTATAAATGATTTCACTCGGTCTACATTCAGAAATATTACCTTTTATTATGGTTAATAAAAATTTATTACCGCTGACAACACTATAGGTATTGTCTTTGGAACTTTGAATGGGTTTTATTGGCTTAGAGAATGGGGAAATTTGGGTGAGATGACTAATGTTGTTTTGGTAACTCTATTTGTTAATCTTTTAGGGTGTGTGGTTTTGTCTCTAGAAATATCAGTGTGCAAGAGATTCTTTCTTTCTTTTTTTTTGCTTTTTTTTTTGTAGATGGGAAATCATCAAATGACTTTTCTCGCTCTGGGTGGAACGAGAGGGAGTTTCAGACTCTTATTGACTAAAACCCACCCGTGTTCCTTCAATTGCTTAAGGATATTTGGTTCGATGCCGTTTCACTTCACGTGTGTCTTATTAAAGGATCCAAAAATATCAATTATGATGATAAGTAGATAAACTTGTGCTTGTGCCAATATAATATAATAACAAGAGTAGTAATTTATTTCTACTACCTATCTATGGGCACATAAAAATCATGTTAGTCTTGTGTAATGCAAGACCAACGTGGTTCTAATGATCTATAAAAGTGCTTAGCACTCAAAGCCTGCCACGATAACATTATTAAGTCTATACTTAGCACTCAACTTCAGCTTCCCTAGTTCCGGTAATTCATACCAAATATGATAGATGGCGCTTGCTATCGTCTCGTCGCCGCCATTCTGGGAGCATCACATACATTAGTGACTTTATTACCAACATTTCAGCGTCCTGAAACGATGTTAGGTTTTGGTTAAAGCAAAGTAAACTCATTGATCGGGCTACCCGTCTTTATGGCTAGCAGAATTCCTTGAATATTCAACTTGAGCAGCTGTCTGGTAGTGAAGATTGCAACGGTACACCTGGAGATGAGAATGCGGATAAGTTCTGGAAAATAAACACCAAACAGTACTGTCTTCCCATTATCTTTGCAATCCATCCAAAGGTTATCGTGATAAGATCGCTTTTAGCGATAAGGCCGCCCGTTGTGTCACCCTATGTTTTGTTTTCTTCATCTATCTTTTCTGTCACTTATATGGTGTACATAATAAAGAGTATTCTATTCAAACTTAACTGAATACAACATTATTTTAAACAATTTTGAAGTAGTTGGGACATGCCTTATTAATTTACTTTAAAATAAAATAATAATAATAATAATAATTTGATTTAAAATTAAAACACCACTAACAAATTTCAGTACCGTAATCAAATATATTAGAACTTAAAATTTTAATGTGAATTAAAATTTTAAGTAATTTTTATAATGTCATAGATGAAGCTAAAGTCTTCGTCACATTATAGTTCATTGTCCTAAAAGAAACTATATACTGGTCAGTATATAGTTTCTTTTAGGACAATGAACTCTGACGATAACTCAAAAAGACACTAAGAAAGGAGAAGATATAGTGCAGAATAATCACATCGTATAAATGTCCAGATATGTGTTTTTATTCATTGATCTGCCCAGAATGAGCTATAAGGTCCTTTTTTCTGTATTTATCAGATATATCTGTTGGCTCTCTCCCAGGACACGATTCGATTACAGCGTCAGAACTTATTGGCGGGCCAACGTATTGGCTTCATTTGTAGGGATTTGGCGACTGGAGACAAATTTTATGAAATCTTTCAAGTTTATTATTGTTATTGTGGATACTTTTAAAACGTAAATTGGTATTAAAGCTTAATAATAACAGCCGCAAGGGTCAGTCTAGGTTGCAGAATTTGTTCGAAAAGGTCGTTGCGGCCTTGACGCACAAAGGGTAGGCGGAGTAACATGGATGGGTTTTATTTAGTCAGTCTTCTTGTTATCGTGTAGGCAGTAAGGTCTGATGACCCCACACACCCTAGTGTCTAAACCGCCTCAAGGGCCTCTGACATGGTTTATTTGACGACCGCTATTTGGTGGCCGGGACCTCCGGCTTATATGTGCCTTCCGAAGCACGGAATCATATTTTTATCAGACAATCACGTGATTCAAGCCTGCAATGTCCTAGCCAAAATGGAAACAACTTTAAAAAGTATGCTTCCTGTGGGAATCGAACCCACGAGCACCGGGTCACAAGGCAAACGCCTAAACCACTCGACCATGGAGGCAGACAGTCAGTCTTTTAGTCAGTACTGACACTCCCTACTGCTCCGCCCAGAGCTGAAGGAGTTTTTTAATGATTTCCCATCCTTAATAATGTTTTTTTTTTTTTTAATATGGGAAATTATGAAAAACTACGAGGTTAGGCAACGCTTGCTGAAGTGGGTTCGCTAGAATATTCCGTGTCTCAGAAAGCACGTAACGCTATTGGTCCCCGCAGTTATTTGAAGATCTTTGGCCGTCTTTCTAGTCTGACACCAGTTTTGCTAAGTGGTATCGTGTGTTATCCAGTTGTTGAGCAAATGAAGTCAAATAGACCGTCGTCGCTCCATATAAAATACTAGTACTGAGCTGCATTCGGTCAGACTGGAAGCTGACCCTATGAAGTTGGGAAAACGTGCTGCCGTACATAGCGAGGCTAAGGGGAGACCCCTTTACAGTCTCCCCAGGGATGTGCCCTAACAGGCGTGGTACAGAGGGGGTTCCGGAGTGGTCTTTTAAGAGGTAACGGGGCCCCTTCTATGTGCTGATGGTGATCACCGGGGTGGTTTTAGTGAGGTAAAAATCCCACACTCCCTGGTCTTTACCCCAAAAGTCCAGGCGCCTTTTGAAGGTTCCCCCAGAAAACAAAAAAAAAAGGTAGATTGATTTAAAATAAAAAAAACCGGCTAAGCGCGAGTTGGACCCGCACACGAAGGGGTCCGTACCATAAACTTATTTTTTTATTATTTGTTTTAATTTTGCGGCAATAGAAACAAACAATCTGTGAAAATTTCAACTGTCTACCTATTACGGTTCTTGAGATACAGTCCGTTGACAGACAGACAGACGGATGGACGGACGGAGGGACGAACAGCGGAGGCTTGGCAATAGGGTTCCGTTGGTTCCCTAAAAAAATAAAATCGAAAAGTCTTTCATTTAAGTTAGGCTGAGAGCCAGTACATTTGAACGTCAATTTTCACTTTTTTTTTTCCAATCGAAAATAAACACGGATTGGTCTCATACATCAGGAACCGGGGAAGTGTTAGATCGAAACGGAGCTGGACTCCTGCCTAAAGGATTGGACTCAGATTGCCGAATATAGGTGAAGGGAGGCCTTTGCTTTGAAGTGGGTCACTCACTATGGGCTTATAATAATAAGTAATTGTATTGTAAGCCAGAAATGCCTCTCTTATTTTCTAAACAAAATGTAATTAAAGTTGTATATCATTCATCTCCGATCTTTATGTATATTGTTCAGAGAGCTTTACGTCATCAATATTATCTCATTCGATATTTATGAGGTAATCTCTATATTATTCTTTAGCCAATATTTTATGAGATCAGAAACGAGTTTACCACATAAAGATATCTATAGTACAATAATAAATTAAGCAATTCATGAGAAAGAAAAGGATTATCCGACCTAAAATAAGTTGAAATATGATAGAAATAAAAATGATGAATAATAAGTTTATTTAATCAAACAATATTTTGCTAAGCCCAAACAAAAGCAAAAATAGAGCGAGTATGACTAGAATAACATTAAATTATATCCCAAGAAAAAATAAATACATAGTAACTGAGCCGACTCTTCTTATATAAATACGTTAGAACAATATCAGAAAGATGGTAAATATCCAATTTAACCCAAAGCCTTCTCGCTATCGTCAAGTGTAGGTACTTAAACATACCCCACATATAGTTTAAGATTACGCTCCGTCAAACAGTTGAAGCTCGCGAAATGTAAAGGGAAACCCGAACACCTCTAAAGGGAGTACCACCGTTGTAAGGCTTACATACCTAATCCAACGTGTACTCAATCCGTTGCCAAGTGATTCGAGATTACTGCCACAGAGTAACTATTTACAGTAGTTCAACGCACATACTTTGACAGGACCTGATCATCGTACAAAAATATTTTATGTTCTTCTTTTCGTGGCAATTAACTCGTTCACAAATGTTGTCAGATCAGTTTGTGGCCACTTACGACTACGTCTCCACCTGCATCTTGATGCATGCAACTTGCAGTACATTACGGGCCACCCAGTCAATGTGATCGATCGTTTGATCTTGCCCCACACGTAATGCGTGTAGCTTACAGATAGAATCGTGGTCTTAGTTCTTATTTTGAAAAATGAGAACGTTAATAACGACATAAATTGTCTCCAGCCAGTACAGAATGTTTTATTATTTCTATAATACTTTATAACGTCTATTTCCTGTGGATCTAATGATTACTTATCATCAAATGCCTTACGAAGCTGGGTATGTAAACGATGTTATTTTTGTACGTTGTTTAACGTAATTGGTTTCTTTCATCTCTCTTTTATTTATTTTTTCTAAGAACGTTGTGTCTTTTTGATAATGTGCTCACCTGTAAAATGAATTTTCTAAGAAATTTTTATCATCAACCGTGAATAATACAATACAATACATACAAAAATAACTTATTGCCTAGTGTTAGTAAAAATCAACCTCCACACAAACTGCTATACAGTTGAAGACCCAAAGCTACAGTTTTTAGGATGCTGTTTTGACTGTCCTCACTCTCTTCAGTAGCGACGCACTTTTTTGCGTATAATTGCAAAGCAGCTGTCGGTACGGGCTTGCACAAACATTTCGAAACGAAATAGCCTCAAAATCTATAATAATTAATGAATATAAAATTAATAATAATTTAGTTATTATTTTAACGTTAATTCAATGTTACCGGTTATAGGAAAACGTAGCGCTAAAAGGCCTCCCACAAGGTAGATCGATGACCTGGACAAGACCCCGGGAATTCGCTGGAAGCAAGACAGTTGATGTGGTGACCCTTGGGGGAAGCATACGTCCACAATGGACGTCTTTCATCTGAATGATGGTGATGATGATGAATTCAATGCTTACTTTAGCTGCCGGCCATTACATTACCTAGTGCTGTACCGGTGGATAAACACTCAATTACAATTTCACCCGACTCTGCCTAAGCAAATGTTGGTCAAAGATTATTATTTTTTCATTAATTCAAATAAAGCATGGCCTCGGCCGTTATACTAGTTGGTGAAATGAAATTCGTTTCTTTTCTAAAATTCTCAAACAGATTTCGACGCAAATCCACATAAAAATAAAATAGGTTCCCAAACTAAACCTAAATCATATATACTAGCTACCGGTCCATTTGTAGGTTATTGGTATATTTTCAGTCCATATGCTGTTATAGCTCGGGCGTTGCCAACACTCGCGAATATCGCTCGGATTTTAGCTGGAAAGGAAATCAGTTTCTGTGATATGGTACATAACACTTTATGTATAGTTGTGGGGGAATATTCTCGAAGTATGTTCTGTGAATGATATGTGGCTTTGCTGTTCGTATGTTCAATTTTATAGTCTAGTAATCTTGATACACCTTCACGAGATTTATATCTATTTACTGTTTTTGCAATCTCAATAGATATAATATTGGCAATTGTAATATTGTCATATGTCATCTAATTAATGTTGAATTAATAAATGAAATTGCTTTAATATGTGCACGTGGTGCATGTAACATAAACCAATATAATATAAAATTCACACTTTATTAAAAGACCAGATGTCTGGTCTGTTCTGGTCGCGTACGAAGTCGTGGACAAACGCCGCCGCGCCGGTTGTTTTAATGGTTGTAAAAGTTTTTCTTGTGGCTTAATAATAACAGCCGCACGGGTCGATCTTGAATTGCTCCTGTATTGTGGGTGCGTTTACAAACTTTAACTCAAATAAACGAACAGCCTTATAACATACTTACAACTCCCACAAATGTTGTTTTTCTGCAAGGAAACATAAAAAAAGTTTTGTTACGTGTCATGATTGATCGAAGAACTTTTGAAATATTTTATTTTTAAATACTTTCCAGTAAGTCAGGATTCTTCCAAAAACTTCATCTAATATCAGCTAAACACAGAAAGGTAAATCTATTTCTGGTATCTAACCTTTCCAGTTTTTAGAGATAAGAAGGATTGATAAAGGTAGACTCAAATATATTGATCTTTGTGGTGTAACCACGAAATTTTCAATTCCGGGAACGCTGAACTAAAAACCACAAGCGAGCTTTTTTCGCGTGAAATTTGGGAGTAACACTGCTTGTCCATTTGCGCGAAGTGAGGCAGCGGAGCGGAGAAACGGAAAAATATCAACCAATCATGTCAGTCAAAATATCAGTGGCTCACATGGTGTGGAAATTTAATGCAATTACATTGGTTTAATTTTCTCCGTTTCTCCGCTCCGCTGCTTCACTTCGTGCAAATGGACAGGCTGTTTCAAGATTAAACTGTTTCAAGTTAAAATCAAAGCCATCATCATTTGTGTAATTAAACTCATCATCATCATCAGCCTAGTCTTTTCCCAACTACATCGGGGTCGGCTTCCAGTCAAACCGGATTAAGCTGAATACCAGTATTTTTATGCGGAGCGGCTGCCTACCAGACCTCTACAACCCATTAATTGGGTAACATAGGACTTCATGGCATTTGTTTTATTTATATTATTTAAGGTATTTTCGATCGTGAAAATTTACAGGAAAAAAATAATAATAATAAAGTGACTCCGATTGTCCATTCGCTGAAATAGATTTTATGGAGAAGTATGGTCAAGAAATATGATAATCACTAATTTCAAATGAAGGTTTTACAATACTTGGTTTACATTCTTGTAAACAACTTCTGTTAGTTGCTTTTTGTTTTTTAGTGATTTTTTTGTTTCATTGACTGCCTTTCTTGTCTAGTGCTTGCTCAAGGATTCTCGTTACCTTTTTATCAGCTTACACGACGAAAAAGTATGGATTTTAATGGGATTACAGAAGAATTTCAATTTAGTTTTGCACGACATTGTTGTTCCAAAATTTGTTAATCATCCGATGAGTTTAAATACAATTTAGTATGTTATGATAACATTTATAACATCTAATTTCGTAAATTTAATAATAAAATCACCATTATGAGGAGTATTATTAGGTTCAAAAGATAAATAGACGTGGGCGTAGAGAAATTATAATACGTATCTCCCTTATATTTTATTTGTGATCTTGTGAGCGTTTGAACGTGTTTAACCTTTATTATTTTATATAAAATCATGTTTGAGCTTGTTCCTTATTTCAAAAACAAAGTGAGTCATATTCTAGTCAGGGTCTAAAATAAGCATTGTCCTGCTATCGAATCAGTAGCTTTGTGCAAACACACAAAATATATTAAATAAGGTACCTACAAATTTATAACAGCCGCACGGGTCGATCTTCAAGGTTAAGCAACGCTTGCCAAGGTTGGTCTGTGGATGGGTGACCATCTTAACATACCGAGTTTCCTCCGTGCCTTGGAAAGCACGTTAAGCTGTTGGTCCCGGCTGTCATTTGTAGAACTTTGGCAGTCGTTACGGATCGTCAGAAGCCAGTAAATCTGACTCCAGCCTTCCAAAAAATACCGTGTTACCCAATTAATGTGTTGTGGAGGTCTGGTAGGCAGTCGCTCTACTTAAAATACTGGTATTCAGCTGAATCCGGTTTGACTGGAAGCCGACCCCAATATAGTCGGTAAAAGGCTAGGCAGATGATGAGGGTACCTACACATTTGACTTTTATTAAATTGCCATCCGATTTTGAGACCAATGTGTCGATTATATCAATTTTCAAACCAAATTTGCATTCGCATCTCAGTCGCAATCTTGCAAAAATTTATGAAAAACTGGCCAAATGCGGGTCGGACTCGCACATGAAGGGTTCTGTATCATAAACCTTAATTTAAACTGAGGGTTTTGTTGGTTACCCTTTGGGTACGGAACCCTAAATATGAGGTTTTTTTGACAGATTGGGACTGATCTGCGAATGCAAATGTTGCAAACAATTAGTAGAATTCCCGTTGCAATTTTTGCCATTAAGTGGCTGGAACTTGAAAAATTTGAAGTAAAAAAGATTTTTGCTAAAAACAACATGTTTATTTTCAATTGAGGGTGATTTTTTCGATTATTCTTCGACTATTTTCATTTTATGCGGATGCCTAATTACTTCCAATTATTATAGAGTTTATTTCACTGCAATAAATCATTTAGTTTTAAAGTTACACAGGTTTGTTTACACAGTTTTTTAAATCGATTAAAAATATTTAAATAAAGTTTTTATACATTTTTCATCGATAAATGAAGTATAGTACCACTACCACCACTTCCACTAGTACCACTTCTTACCTAGAAGGTAACGAGGTCCAACTACTTAGTTACGTTTCATCTTCTTAATTTTTTTATTAAGTAAAAAACCCGTGTCCACTATGTTTTCATTGCCTAACTGACTACATACAATCTAAGAAACATTTTCTAAAAAACATCCTAATTCATCTAAATACCTCTACGCACCCAAGCATAACTACATCCTCTCGTTTTTAATCATCACATTAATTCTCCACTTCGTTATTTTTTCAGCACAGTTTTCACTGAAACTCGTTGATACACATATACTACTCTGTCAAGAAAGTACCGGGAAAAGATCAATAATACACAGAATGTCTGTTATTCATCCAAATTTATTTTATCACCTTCAAAGTATGCTCCTTTAGAAACGATACACTTGCGCCAACGAATAATCCATTCATCAAAACATTTTTTAAACGCTGCTTCCGGAATTGAGTTCAGTTCTCGCCGCGAATTCTCCTTTATGTCTTCTATCGATTGAAAACGGGTGCCACGAAGTGGTAATTTGAGTTTAGGAAAAAGAAAAAAGTCAGCAGGAGCCATATCTGGTGAATATGGTGGTTGCTGGATGGTATTTGTTGAGTGTTTGGTTAAAAATTCGTTCACAATGATAGCCTTGTGCGAAGGCGCATTGTCGTGGTGCAAAATCCAAGAATTTTCTTTCCACAAATCTGGCCTTTTTCGTCGAATTTGCTCTCTTAAACGCCGCATAACGCTCAAATAATATTCTTTATTTACCGTTAGACCTTCCGGTAAGAATTCAGAGTGCACAACACCGCGATAGTCAAAGAAAACAGTCAACATGACTTTGACTTTTGATCGACTTTGGCGTGGTTTTTTCGGTTTCGGTTCAGTTGGAAGGCGCCACTCCGAAGCTTGTTGACTAGTTTGCATGTCAAACTCGTAAACCCACGTCTCGTCACCAGTAACAATGCGTTTCATGAATGTTGGGTCCGAACTGACTCGTTCTAGCATGTCCTCAGCGACTTTCATGCGATTGAGTTTTTGGAGACAATTCAGATCTTTTGGGACTAGCCGAGCAGCAACATGTTTCATACCCAAATGATTAGTTAAAATGGTACGGATCGACTCATGAGATACAGAAAGTTCGGCGGCTATCTCTCTCAGAGTTGAATGGGGATTTTCAGTCACTATTTCCTTCACTTTTGCGATGTTAACTTCAGTTGCAGACGTTGACGGCCTACCAGAGCGAGGCAAATCTTCCATCACATCTCGACCGCTTTTGAACGCTTTGAACCACTCATAAGCACAAGTTTTTGATAAAGTCGATTCACCGTAAGCCTTCTGTAACATTTTCAGTGACTCCGAACACGAAATTCCATTGGCGATGCAAAATTTAAGACAAACTCTTTGTTCGATATTTTTGTCCATTATGAAATTCGCAATACACACTATATATGATATTACTAAAACCAGCACTGTATTTAATATAAATAACAGATGCAACGCAAACTCCGTGCCAAAATGGAAAACAGTTGTGCCAATCTAACAACTACAAAAAAACAAAAATTTGAATTTGGAACCATAAACAAATCATCCATTCCCGATACTTTTTTGACTGAATGTATATACATACACATACATACACATGTGGCTTCCGTATTGTATATACATGTATGTTAAGTCGAAATCCAGGGATGCCTCGGGACTTATTAACGCATTCTCTACTTTCCACTGTGATTCACTGGCGTATTTCAAACGCTTCTTTTCTGGTTTGGTCTAAGTGATGATACGTAGCTGGCGCAACAGGTCCGATTGAAGATGATTTTGTTAATAAAAATAGTCTTGCATAATAACAATGTTTTTGTTGTTGTTATCTATTGTCGTTGTTTGCTGTTGTGTTGTTGTTGTTGATTCTAGCTAACGAAAAACGGGATTTCCATTTCAAAAATAATCTTGAACAACAATATTTTATCATCAGGCATTTTATATATAGGACCCCATGTATGTATAAATCTTGCCAATTCTACTTCAGTACTAAAATAGTTTTACCTAGAAATTATAATTAATTGTTTCCATAAATAAACCATACAATGATCTAAAACCAAGATATGATAGTTTAATTACATAGGTTAACTCAAATTACTAGTAACACTATTTATTGAACGTTTTAATAAAATCGTATTAAATGATCTAAATTTATAATAACTGTCGGACTACTAAAATTCTGAAAATTAATGTTGACAAACATTTTTTCGATGTTTTATTAAAAATACCTTGAATGACTTAAATACAAATTCAAGAGCGTACCAAACTAATTTTCAGAACTCGTAATTAATTTTGTACTGGAAATGGAATTAAATTAGTTCGTGGGTCGCTGATGGATAAATCAAATAATAATTATGTGATCAAACATTTTATCATAAGGTTTTTTCTTCCGGATTTACTCCCGAGAATAATAATCAGAGAAGGAGCGCAGCTTTTTAAAGCATAATAAATTGCTTTGTTTCACACAATGGTATTGCTATTGATCAGTGTAAAATCGTAATCATAATTTTTTCAGATTGCCTTCCACAAACAAATTAACAATGATTATGGTTGTCAATATACATAAAACTCTTCCGTTATGGAGTAACTGTCTAAGTGATTGACAAATAAGTTCTATTCTATTCTATATTTTTATATGGCAAACAAAGCCGATGTCGACTATTCTGCCAATGTCTAAAGTGGGTTGGAAAAGCAAGTGTATATATTATTATAAAAAAGGAGCAATAAACTGTAGGCATAACCAGTCTTCGATTGATCGGTACAGTTGAATACTTGTTGGGTTAGTATGGGACTGAAACAAACAAAAAATAGATATACATGAATAATATAATAACATTGTTAAACATTATTTTTTTTATTATAAGCCACATCCACAAAGACATCTCTAATTGCAGCACAGTCGTAGTCGATTACAGTAGATTGGCTAACGTAAAGCTGGTAGCAATATAACAATCTTAGTTTTAATAAAGAATCTATATGGAATATGGACTTTGAATGGTATCATTGTAACAATAGAGTGTAAAATTAGTTGATGTCGGACAGTTCGAAGTTGTGAAAAATGTGTTAGAAAAAAACGAGTCTCAACAAAAAATTAAGCAAGCACATTTTGTTCAAAATAATACAAGAAAGGCAAAAAGAAAAAAAAAATGCTGCGATCATCGATCCTTTAATTATCATTCTGAGTGAATGATGTGTAACTGACAGACAACGCACAGCCAACACTACTAGTCGTAGGAAGCTGAAATTTGGCATGTAAGTTCCTTGAAAAGTATAGGGGAGCAGTAAGAGATCCTCTCTTAGTGCTCTCCTTTACTCCTTTTTTTCCTTTCCCGAAATTCTTACGGGAAAGGAAAACAGGATAAGCGCGTAAAAATTCGAGGGCAAAACCTAGTTTTTTATAAAATTGCAGCATGTAAATATAATTTATATTCTACAGCCCGCTACCGCTTGTGTCTTAAAACACATCCTTAACAGTGTTGCTCTGATTCTTTTTTTATGTTCTGGTTTTAAGAATGCTTTCATGGCTTCTAAAAGGCGGCGTATGATTTGTAGCCGCGAATATTCCGAATACGCGCTTTGTTGCTCCCTAAATAACTATGAAAAAAGGATTGTTAGGTACTTTACTCTTTTTAGAAAGTTAGCGTCTTCAAATAGAAAATAATTTGAGGGTGGAGTGAGTAATGGTGGACGAGGCGGAGTTAAGATGTCTTTGTGTACGTAATTTTTTTTTAATTTATAATAATATACATATATTTATATCTTGAAACAACGTTAAAGACTTCCATATTTCTTTCTATAATCCTATATATATATATAATATATATATATTCGTTAGTCTATCTAGACATTTTCGTTAGTACAAAATACATCCTAAAACATAATCCAATAATGGATATTCAAATCCACGTCCAACTCAAATGAATCCGGAACCTAAATAGAGAATCCAACCAAAGGAAATATTCACTAGTAGATCCGACCATCAAAATAAACAAGAACGCATTAACGGCTAATGGTAAAGGTGGCTCAACTCAGAATGACGAACAAACAAACAATTGTGCTAGTACTCAACTCTTTGTTGAGTGTTTACTGTGTGTCGCTGGAACCCTTTGGCTCTTCGTTTATTTTGATGATGCTGAAGGGATTGCTCCGAAAGATGCGCTTTGTTCTAAGAATAAATTTGAGGGTATGTTCGGTTGGATCGTGATTCGAAGGGGGATTGGTGTTGGACAATAACATAGTATGGTTGGTTATAATATTAGGGAAATGTTATAAGATACAGATGAATAAATAGATATCGTAGTTGATAAAAACGAAAAATATATTGCAATAGTCGTGATTAGCAGTACAAATATCAATTATACAGGTTGTCTGGAAGAGATCAATAAGGATCCGCCTATTGTATGTCATGTATTTTAGTTTTAAGTGTATCATCATTATCTTATCAGTCAAAATACGTCCACTGCTGGACAAAGGCCTCCCCAAGCGTCGTCACAACGACCGGTCCTGTGCGTCTCGTATCCGTCGGCAACCCACGACCTCCAACAGATCATCGGTCTACCTTGTGGGAGGCCTTCCAACGTTGTGTCTTTCGGTACGCGGTCGCCACTCCAAAACTTTTGGTTTCCTTCGACCATCTGTTCTGCGAGCAATGTGCCCTGCCCACTGTTATTTTAGTTCGGTGATCCTTCGGGCTATGTTGGTAACCTTGGTTCTCTTGCGGATATCATCATTCCTGATTCGATCGTGCAAGTAAACTCCAAGCATTGGTATTTCCATTGCCATTTAATAAAGTGTAAATAAAAGTGTTTAATAAAGTTTTCAGACATTATTTTTTTTTAAAGAACAGCAAAGAACTTAGATGATAACCAAATATTAAATTAGCAAATACAATAAAAACAGTACACGTCAAAACAATTAAAAAGGCTGACAGTGGACTGAAACAAAGTAAGCATAACAAAGGAAACAAGCAAATGCATTCAGTATCTAACTCAGCATAGCTCCAATAAAGAGCTTTTAAGCTAATGTAGAAGCAAAATTTTGCCTCATTCTTGCTTCGATAAAAAGCTAAAAGTAAGATGGAAAATCTTCTCTTGCATTATTAAAAAATGCACCAGAAAGTGCAAAGTCATCCAAGTATAAGTGAAACAGTTTTTGTTGCGCAAATTGAAAGACTTAAGATTGTTTCAAAGAACTTTATGATAAATGGGCTTTCCATACTTTGGATGTTATTTCTCGATTATAGAGCTGAGTTTGTTTTTGAGAAGTTTGAAAATAAATGAATATTTCACTAGGGTTCTAAAATTTACAAGACAACGTTTTCCTAGAATATTCTAATCTTAACCAAATTATGAATGCCAAAGTCAAATCATGCCAGAACAGCTGAACGGATCTATATGAACAGAAATGGATTATATTCTATAATAGCACAAAGACTACTTTTCATACTGGGAGTATGTTCCCCAGGAATAGTTTTTGACTAACACGCGGTCAAAGCCAGTGGCAGAAGCTGTATCTGTTAGCAAAAGTAACCTAGCAAATTTAAATTTTAAAATAGATTCCACTTCATCATCTGCCTAGCCTTTTCCCAACTATATTGGGGTCGGCTTCCAGTCAAACCGGATTCAGCTGAATACCAGTATTTTTACGTGGAGCGGCTGCCTACCAGACCTCCACAACCCATTAACTGGGTAACACGGTACTTCTTGGCAAGACTGGAGTCAGATTTTTTACTGGCTTCTGACTATCCGTAACGACTGCCAAAGATCTACAAATGACAGCCGGGACCAACAGCTTAACGTGCTTTCCGAGGCACGGAGGAATCTCGGTATATTAAGATGGTCACCCATCCACAGACCAACCTTGGCAAGCGTTGCTTAACCTTAAAGATCGACCCGTGCGGCAGTTTTTATTTAGCCACGAGCTCCTCTCTAAAATAGATTCCACTTATCCCAGCTTATTTTCAAAAATAACAAGTAAATCATCAACGTCAAACACGGCTTGTTTACCACTTCATAACAAACTGTTTACTTTAAGACTGGCTAAAATCCTTGACATTTCAAGTACCAAAAGAAAAATAACCCGAACCTAATATTCTAGGTCTGGAGCGTCTATTTTTGTTCCTAACGAGGCATATTTACTTTAATCAAAAAACTTTCACAAACTTAAAAAAAAGAGTTTAAACATTTTCCGCATCGTCGAGAAACTTCCTTGAACTATATATTTGCTGCTTAACTAAACGAAAGAGGGGAACTGCCAATAACAGAACTCTTTAAGACTGAGACTTTAGTTTTGAAAGGAGATTTTATAAAAATAGAGACGTTGTTTCAATGTGAGCCTGGGGAGCATTTAATAAAATTGTTCGAGTTTATTGTATTGTTTTATTCCTTGAATGGGATTTAAATCTAGTTAGTGTTTTTTTAGTTCTAGAAAGTGAAAGGATGTTCTTTAATCTGTTTATGATGTTTTTGTCAGTCTCAGCTAGTGCCTTGCTATTACATAGAATCTGCCTATTTGTTTCGTCGTAATATTAATGTTTATGTGTGTTTCGAGGAGCTCGTGCTAGATAATAACAGCTGCACGGGTCGATCTTCAAGGTTAAGCAACGCTTGCCAAGGTTGGTCTGTGGATGGGTGACCATCTTAAAATACCAAGTTTCCTCCGTGCCTCGGAAAGCACGTTAAGCTGTTGGCCCGGCTGTCATTTGTAGATCTTTGGCAGTCGGTACGGATAGTCAGAAGCCAGTAAAACTGACTCCAGTCTTGCCATGAAATACCGTGTTACCCCCAGTTAATGGGTTGTGGAGGTCTGGTAGGCAGCCGCTCCACGTAAAATATTGGTATTCAGCTAAGTCCGGCTTGACTGGAAGCCGACCCCAATATAGTTGGGAAAAGGCTCGGCAGATGATGAACTACTTCAAGCCTTTATAATCATTATTATCTTACTGCCCTTATCTCATGTTGCATAGGGTTAGCGCTATACTTTTTCCAGTATATTCTGTTCTATCAGCTGTCATGTCGTCACTGCCGTTGTCGTCATTTGGTTTCGAAACACACACACACACACGTCATGAAGTAGAAACTCATATCAATCACCTAGCGCAAAATCAAGTCCTCTGTCCACTTGCGCTAACATCTTCAGCTTAACAACGTCAAAATTTTTGGTCACTCAATAACCTTTGACAAGCGGCGTGTGACGAACTGCCGCCGATGACGTCACTATACCGACCGTTGTAGTTAATAGCGGGCGGTATGAACAGTTTCCGGTTCGTAGTGCGCGAGATTGCAATCAGGCGTTTGATAGACTGTCGGCCAGTGTCGGGCACAATATTGCTCGTAAACGGACGCTCATGGTAAACTGTAATGAGTGGTTTAGGAAGGAATGTTTCACATGTTCCAGAATTGGGTTATGCGTCTACAGCTGCAGCGTGTTCGTGACTATTGACATTCTCTGTTCCATTAAATTGCGTTACAGTTCAATTAATAAACTTATTGACTGTTGCTAAAATATCGTTTTCATTTTGACCATGTGTTTTATACAGCTAATTATTCAGATCCCAGTTAGTGACATATTCTCTTTATGTTTGCATCTGATATGATACATGGTTAATTGATGCATTGCATATCATCATCTGCCTAGCCTTTTCCCAAATATATTGGGGTCAGCTCCCAGTCAAACCGGATTCAGCTGAATACCATTATTTTACGTTGAGCGGCTGCCTAGAAGACCCCCACAACCCATTAACTGGGTAATATGGCAGTTTTTGGCAAGACTGGTGTCAGATTTACTGGCTTCTGACGGTCCGTACCGATGGCAAAGATCTATAAATTACAGCCGGTACCAACGACTTAACATGCTTTCCGAGGCACAGAGAAAACTCGGTATGTTAAGATGGTCACCCATCCACAGACCAACCTTGGAATGCGTAGCTTAGCCTTAAAGATCGACCCGTGCGTCTAGTATTATTTAGCCATTCCGTAAAACAAATACGGTATCTTTTGAATCAAAAATTTGGATTCGTCATCATATCACCCGATAGACGTCCACTGCTGGACATAGGCCTCCCCTAAGTGTCACTACAACAAGTGGCCCTGTGCGTCTCGCATCCATTTGTTTTGATTGCACAAACATTTTCATTGAGCTGTATTTCCAAAGTGGATATATTCATCATCTGCCTAGCCTTTTCCCAACTACATTGGGGTCGGCTTCCAGTCAAACCCGATTCAGCTGAATACCAGTTTTTTACGTGGAGCGGCTGCCTACCAGACCTCCACAATCCATTACCTGGGTAACACGGTACATCTTAGCAAGACTGAAGTCAGATTTACTGGCTTCTGACAATCCGTAACGACTGCCAAAGATCTACAAATGACAGCCGGGACCAACGGCTTAACGTGCTTTCCAAGGCATGGAGGAAACTCGGTATGTTAAGATGGTCACCCGTTCACAGACCAACCTTAGCAAGCGTTGCTTAACCTTCAAGATCGACCCGTATGGCTGTTCTTCTTTAGTCACGAGCTCCTCCAAAGCGGATATATTGCATATGTTATATAATGCTAACTATAAGCTCGTTTCCTTTAATGTTATCGTCAGTCATCCAGTAATTACAATTATTGTTCTGTTCGCAATTCTCTTTAGCCACCGGAGGTAGGTGTCAGTCAGCGCTGAAAGCCTGTCGCTCACGGTTATTCACATTGTGGTCGACATTGCCGCACGGTTGGCACAATCTAACGTCATTTCCATGTACGCTAATTAATTTGCTACTGTTGTTTCATAGACTGATTTCACTGTAACTGTATTTGTTATATTGAAATTTGAGACGTCTAATGGTAATGGTGGTAATGGTGGTGTTACACTTACACACGTGGTGACTGATAAGAGACTGATTCTAAAAGATGTCTGTCAAATAGTTGCTAAAAAACTTGTGTATGATAAGTAGTAAGTGTTGGTTTAGCTTTTCTATTATTGTACATAAATAAATGACGACGTTTACGAAAAAAACATCTTTGACCACTTATTTTGTTAAAATAATGTCGTTTTTTTTTTTTTTTTTCTCTTGTTTTTTTTTTTTTGGTGCTTTTGTCTATACAGATATGCCAGCCCCATCGTACCCTTTACCTCTTATCAAAACAATATTTTAGACACTGATATCGATGAAAGTCAATGATGAAGGACTGTTATCAATCTACATAACTTTTTGGCACCTTCTGAAGTAGGTTGAGACAGAATAGATTGGATTAATCCCACGTCAAGTCTGTTTAAGTCTAATTCCCTCAAGAATGACTTCCTCTCGCGCCTGTTCCGAACACAATCCATCAACAAATGTTGTACATCCTCAACAAGACCACATTCTCTGCAAATTTGGCAATTCATGTCAATTCTATAATAATTATCTAATACATTATATAATACAAAGACTAAGTTAACATTTTCAACTTCGTCAGCTTTGTTTTCATATTCATCTGAAGTATCATTGTGCCTCAAAACGCTTTCTTTAATACCATCCCGAAATAACATAATCGTTGTCTTCAAAATAATCGAATCGGAATCGACATCTAGAATCGAGAAATCGTCGTATCAACAGATCACGGTTCACGCTCCACTGAGCAACGTTTTGAACCGTTTGGAGGAATATTTCAATAGCTGCCGAGTCATTTTCTATATTGCTCAACAGATGTACTGGCGCGTTTGAAAGCCCCTGTCTAGGGACGTATCGCGAGTAAGATTTATAAGCCAGCTCGTGTAGCTATGAAAATAAATTCTTAGTTACAAAAGTTTATGTGAGTTTTATACTGAAAGGTGGGTATAGCTTAAGGTTGTTTACGATAAGTGAGTCGAAAACCTACCTAGTTTTATTGATAGAGTATACTGGATTTTGGAGACTGGCGATGGACTTTGTTAGACTTAGTTGCTTAGTAATAAAACTACTACTACCTTCATATCAACTTAAAAAAAATGATTGTTTTATGAGATTGAAAATGAGTGATTTATGTACAAAAGTATTGAATTCACTAAAAAATAAATTGAGTGATAAGGAGGTAAAGGTTGTGAATTTGTGAGATTGTAGGGGGTAATCTCTGAATCTACTGAACAGATTGGGATTTTTTTCCTCCAATAGAAAACACGTTATGTATTAGTGTCACAGGCTACATATTAACAAAAAAATAAAATAACGCCCAACGAAGCGGGCACGGGTCATCGAGTACCTAATGAGTATTGTATGAACGCGTGTACCAGGAGGAAGCAAACATAAAAAATCGCTTCTTCACGTGACTAGAGGGCTGGCCTTTTTTGCCTTCAATGTGGTAACGACACCTTTTCCCATTGAATAAAATATTAATAAGACTAGACAATAATAAGAGTTAACGAGAGCACAAACAATGACTAAGCTACAAATTCCAACATAAATTCCGTACACTCTTATACAATTATCTCCAGTAGAATGTAACTAATTGTTCTAAGAAATACGTCACAGTACAAACGTAACACCTGAAACAACGGTCGATGTAATTTAGACTAATCTTATCCAACGATCCAGTACTAAAGCCATCTTGGCTGCCCCAATAAACGCCCAGCAACAGTCGCTACAAAATCCAATAGAAGCGGAACATAATAATACCAAGAACAGTAACAGTTCCATTGGAAATGTATCTAGAGGAGATTATTCCAGAATCATGAACATAGATTTTGAAATGTTTACCGAACAATAGAATGGAATACGGTGCGGTACGGTACAGAGGAATCTCGACGTTATAGGATTTGCATGGTACTGAATATTTCCGTTCATTAAGAATTATAGAGCTGGGTGGAAGTTATATTAGAATTTAGTGCATCAATCGAGTTGCTACTGTTAAACATGATATTTACTATATATCACTTCACTATCACTACATAGTATAAAACAAAGTCGCTTCCCGTCTGTCTTGCCCTATGTATGCTTAGATTTTAAAAACTACGCAACGGATTTTGATGTGGGATGTCGCGGGACTGTCTGAATTAGGCGCCGGGGCCCTAGAACGAAAAGGCAACTGAAAGAACTGGGTGGTTTTAAGTCAATAAGTCATGATTTTACCACCCAAAAAGAAAATAGAATTATCGTAGAATAAAGGCGTAGAATAACAAAAAAACTTCTTTTTTGTTCTACATTGTTCCCGAGTGAAGCTGGGGCGGGTCGCTAGTATTATTATAAATGTTAAATATGCATGCACTGAGTACTTTATTAAAAAATCGACTACTTCAACTACTAAGTCATGGAAAAAATATCCAGAAGCCTTAGTGCAAGTTTGTAAACAAAACGTTTTTTCTCTATCGTATTAACGTAAACATTCTAGAATGTCAATTTGTATAGAAAAAAGAGATATCCCATCATTAAAAATAGCAACGTCACAGGATCAAGCGATCCTTAAGTAATATTGTTGTCTCTTCATTGTATCAAGTATACTATTAACGACAGGGTACTTGGTTAACAAAACCTACCGGTTTAATCTGTCAATAAGTTGCCATGTAAACTAAGGTGGAGCGAGCGTGAAGTGAACTGAAGTTCCATGTAGATTGACAGCTCACTTCTTGTTCACTTCGACTAAGCATACACGGTGAAACGTTAACAGTAGTGCGATTTTGTAAACATGTCGAAGTGCAGGCTTGGATGATGGGATCACAAAATGAGCTGACAATCCATGTAATCAATAAATAATAATTAAAATAATTTAATAAATTATTTAAATTTTTTTTTTTTTTTTTTATTTATTTAATTTTTTATTATTAAATAATTGGAATATTAATCGTTATTTTAAAACTAAAAACAGCCAAGTAAATACGAAAAAAAAAATCTGTAAATCTGTAAGTGTGCAATCACAATATACCTACTCGCATTAGAGTAATCCCAGTTAATTTATAAAAAAACTTCGTGCATCACGAATCTATCGGTCTACCGATGATTATGGAGAGAAAACTTCTAAATTCGAGCTCTAAAATGCAAATATATGGTATAAACACAATCAGACACCACAGCAGTAAGAAATTTATAATTTGATTATAGCTAAAACACTCGTTTATCTATAATATTTATTTGAAATGAATACTATATTCGTATTCTTGTTAGATAAAAATTGAATACGTCGCATGAAATTAAACCAAAATACTATCTTCCCGTGGGTGTCGTAAGAGGCGACTAAGGGACTCGCCAGAGAATGGGCAGCAGCGTAAAACTCAACACCTTGCACTGCGATCGCCAACCCGCCTGCTATGCGTGGCGATTATGGCAAACCCCCAATCTTTGGGGAGGCCTGTGTCCAGCAGTGGACGTCTTTCGGCTGATATTATTATTATTATTTATTTATTCAAAAGTAAGTACATACATTATATTGATATCTTAAAGTTGATGCCAACATAAACTCATTAGAGTTTTACCGTGCACCAAAATCATCGACTACATATTTCGAACAAAATATAACAACCTATGTAGGTAGTTAGAAAAAAAAAGAAAAAAAAACATCAGCAGAAAAAATATAAAATTACATCGGGTATATGATAAAAACATTATCCAAAACACGAACGAGCGTCATCAGTTACCAATCAGGGTGCTTACTCTGGAATATAATTCCGACAGATCGACATTGGTCAAACGTCAGTTGGTTGAGTTAAACGTCAGGGATTGGCTAGACTCAGTGAGTCTAGCCAATCCCTGACGTTTAACTGACAATTCCAATGTCGATCTATCGGAATTATATTCGAGAGTAAGCACCCTGGTCGTCCATCGTTAGTACAAATAGTGTTGGTATGTGTTTAAATTGATACAGGTTGTTCCTATAAATTATCACTTATGTTTTCAATTATAGTTAACTTTAAAATTTATTTGCGTTATAATAATATTGTGAGGCATTATTAACATGATGATGATGATGATTATGGGGTTTTCGTTTTTTTTATTCAAAATTCACTTACGTTATACGCTTTAAGGACAAATAAACTCAACAAAAAAAAAAATCGTTGTATTTTTCATACTTTCATGACTGTCTTTTTAAACAAAAAAGTGTAACCAAATTTATGATCACAAAAATAACAACACACTAATTGAACGTGTCCTATAAATACAACTTCCAAAATGTCTGACGGGTAGACAAGGACTTTTTTGTTCAACCAAACGTAAATAACTTTGCGGTAATCATTAAGAGGTAACGGCTCATTTAAATTTAATCTCGCTTTGGGGGAAACATGTGGGAAATAGCCCCGTAATTACCTACTCTGAATATATTTGACTTGAATGTTTTATTATATAATTATTTGGGGAGGCATCTTAATTAAATTGAGCATTTCTTTCTTATTTTATGGGTATGGGTGGTTTTTGAAAATATTTATGGAAGACCAAGGAAATAATTATAATGATTCAATTGAAATTAGAAGGTTGATGATTGAGAGAGGTGCGTAATCCCCAAAATCGTTTTTTATTTTTTCATTGAAATCAGTCATGAAAAAGGTATGAAAAAACAATGACTTGCTTGCGCCTTACCAATGGCTGTAGAGTCATCAATGCCACTACAGTGGCTAAGATGAGAGGTTCAACACAAAAAAATGAAATTTTTACGGCACCGAATAACTGTCTGGTCAAAGGATCCTCTAGGAAGGAGGTTTGCGGGGCTTTACTCTCTGTACTGCTTATCACCATACCACTACACAAAGTGTCAATCTATCAGCGTTAATGGTGGTTGAAAAATATAAGAGATTGACATTTGATTTCGAAATAGACTAGAATCGAAAGAATGGGACTACGTACTACAACTTTATTGTCATCACGAAACCGTTATGCAAAAGGGATAGTGCACATTTGTACTATAAATCTCCTTCTCTCTCACAACAATTCAGTTGTGAGGGAGAGATGTCATATTGGTATTGGTCATTTATAGTCATAATGGCATTGGATCGTCATAAAGGGAAGGAGACCGTTTACATCCAGATAATTACGACATGAACGCCACATTTCTCCCTCGTATATTCCACATTCGATTTCGCAAACGAACACAATTACGGCTTGGTACATAAATTATATATTTTTTTCGTCGCAAGCTTACCCACGCGACTTATCGTGTTGGCATTTAACTTAGCTTCCAAATTGTATGGAATAAGTAGGAAAAGTAATTCACGGTTACGAGTATAGCTAAGGTAGAATATTTGAGTGAGTTAATGAAAGGTGTTTTTCGGGTGATTTCCTTGATGAAAACGTTTAAAAATTAAGGTATAAGGAAATACGGCTTTGAATGGGATAAATAATACACATTTTATCCATCAGGCCTATTTTTGACTATTTCAGTATGTGATTTCAGACACCCGTAGGCATGAAATTTTTTATGAACAATCATTTAATCATGCGTTATAGTTTAAAATGGCCCATTTAATAAAATGGCAACTTCATATGTGCGTACTTGGCATACGCTGAACAGAGAACAAATAGGTAAATACTGTTTCTGAACAAAACATTTTACTTTCTAAAACAATATTTTAGTTTTACCTAACTAACTTGATAATTTCACATCAAATATTTATTTTAAGAAAACACATCAGCATACTAAACTTAGTTTATAAAGCCAAAAAGCAAAGTTGAAACTTCGGTATTCTGCTGAAACAAATATAGACTTATTACACTCATGATTTACTCCTCAAGTTTATACGAAAAGCAAAAAGTATAAACAAGAAGAGAACATGAAAATTCGAGGGGAACGAATCCAATAAAACGATGTATTCAATTAAATTACACTTCAAATAAGTAACAACTGTATTTATCTTTCAAAATGGCTGCGGTTCGGACATAAGCTATAGCGATGACCGGTCGTCGTCATTGTTTTTGATTTTGTCTAATTATTTTGGGATTGAAGGAAACGTTATATATTATTACGTCAAGTCTTTACACCATTGTAAAAAAAACTGGCCAAGTGCGAATCGAACTCGCGTACAAAGGGTTCCGAACGAATTTTTTTTTTTTAGTATGTTATGTTATTAATATAAACTTCTTATAGGTTTTCCTATAATCTATTATTTCCATTTTTTTTTTAATTTTAGGCACAGTTCTTTCGGAAATAAGGAGAGGGAGAATGGTCATAATATCGTCTAATTTCTTGAATAACTTCGAAACGATTTATTTTAATATTATTAAAAAAATATAATGAAAACACTCTTTTTTTTAATTTTCTTGTTTGACCCCCAAAAGTTACCCCCAAAGTAAAAAATTAATGATTTAACAGAAGTCCATATGTGTACCAATTTTCAGCAGAATCGGTTTCGTGGATCCGGAGAAAACTAGCTGTGACAATCGGACAGACACCCGGGAGATAATCCTAAAAATAGATAATATAAGACTTCTGACAATCCGTAACAACTACCAAAGTTCTACAAATGACAGCCGGGACCAACAGATTAACGTACTTTACCGTACAGGCATGGAGGAAACTCGATATGTTAAGATGGTCACCCATCCACAGACCAACCTTGGCAAGCGTTGCTTAACCTTGAAGATCGACCCGTGCGGCTGTTATTATCTAGCCACGAGTTCCTCGTCCAAGTCGTCTGTTTAAATTAATAAACGAAAAAACAAGCTTTAAAAAGTTGTGCAATGCTCTCTACTAATTCCCACAAACTAATAGGATCGGAAAGATCACAGAACATCGCCACTAAATCTAATCTAAAATAAAAACATTTCCTTAAATTAATTCAGACGTATCATAAATATAATTTAATCTTACGACACGTAGATTCAATAAATCGCTCAGACAAATCGCTGTCGCCGATCCTCTACTATGTCCGTGCCCTTAGGAGAAAAGAAACTGCATAGACATCGAGAATTATTACTGGTTGGACGGTAGCAGGTGCGTTCTTCACACAAATAAGTAGAACCAGTCTAAATTCGTACGTATAAGTCTAACCAATCTATATTCGTAGGAGTAAGTCTAAGCAGTCTAAATTCGTACGAACTTACGGTTATTGCACGATACTCGAGCGAGTTCGAAGCGCTTAGTAGTAGATTTATTAAGATATTTATTTTGAAGTAAAAAAATATGTTGTGACTTGTACGTTATGGGGTAGTATCGTATGCTACTTTTGGGCGGTTGAGTTAATTTGAATTCAGGAGTGAAGGATCGAGCAAAGTGGCTAGATATTCATTTGTTTAATATTGTTTCTTTAAAGGTTTGAAATAAAAATAACTAATTAGTGTACTTTTTAATCAACGACGATACTTCGATATCACCCATCATCATAAATTTATGTTTTTTTTTTTAAACGGCCATGTACTGAAACGGAACAAACTGAAAATAATAGGACAAATTGTATAATTTGTTCTTAGCTTCCAAATTGTATAGAATTATTATTAGTTTAAGTAATTCATGGTTATTATAGAATAGCTGTGGCAGTAGTAGAATTTTTGTGTAAGTTAATGGAAGCTCTTTTTGGGTGATCGCTTTCTTAAAATGTTTATTTATTTATTTATTTATTTATTTAACACTTTACGCACACAGATGTACAGATTCGGACTTAATGCCTGAGGCATTTTCTACCAGTCAACCTTTGGGTGATGCAGAGAATAATACTAGTAGGTGCAAATTGTGAAAAAAAAAACAGAAACGCGATTAATATTTAAATTAATACAAAGATAAATATATATAAACTATAAATACAATAAAATACTAAAAAGGTGTTAGGTATAAAAAACTGGATTGAATTGCGTTGGATAAAAATATTGTGTGATAATAGAAGACATCTCGTGATTTCAGATCCTCATCAATCTATCTTAATATATAAAATTATTCCGTTACTGAGTGACTGAGTGACTGAGTGACTGAGTGAGTAACTGGCAGACAGCGCACAGCCAAAATTACTGGTCGTAGAAAGCTGAAATTTGGCATGTAGCTTCCCTAAATTCCGTAGGGGAGCACTAAGAGAGGATTTTCCGAAATAACGGAAACGGGAAAAAAACGGGATATGCACGTTCGAAGTCGCAGGCAAAAGCAGGCAAGAGCAGGCAAAAAAAAAGGCAAAAGCTACTATTTTTTATTTTGATACACCAAAACGGAGCAAAGGTAAAATAATACGACAAATTATATGTAACCTCGGTTGAAGCAGGTTTGCGAACAAAAATAAAATAGGAAAAATATATTTCCTCCATTGATTTCCGTGTCGCGGAATTTGAAAATGTATAGAAATGTGGAATCCACATATTTTCCGATTCTCTGAAACGGAAAACAATGGCGGAAAAAATATTTACGTAATTTTATTTTCACGTCGCTTTTTCCCGGAGAGAAACGTAAAAATAACAAAACGCAACACATGCCTATCTGAAGTCAGTTCTACCCTCTCTATAAACGCTAAAAAATACATGCCGGATAAATATCACAGACAAAATTAAATAAATGCTACAAACTTTTTCGTGGCCAAAAAAAAGAGTCCGCGTTCTGTATTCATTGTTTCTGGTAATCCTCTGGGGGCCCGCTCGCGATATGATATCTGCAAAAAAAAAAGAAAACCCTCATTGTGATGCATTGGACTTGGAAGCTAAATTCGCTTTCGAAAAGATAAGGGAGCTAGGTTAATAGAATTATCTAGAAACTTCCCTCCCGAGCTCGTATGGGACATTCCAGAGCGGTCTTCTTATTTTTCTTCTACCTTTTTTACTCAAAGATTTTCTGTTGAAATCTTAACTAAAAACCGAGCTTCAAACCTTTATTTACACAAGTTCCTTTAGACAATTTTCTCCTAACTTAAAGTAGGTATTTACGTAAAGGAGTTACGAGTTACGTCTTTTATAATGCGCACAGCAAAGGAGTGGAACTCTCTGCCTGCGCCTGTGTTTCCAAAAGCTTTCAACCCTAATCTCTTCAAAGTTAGAGTAAACAGGCTCCTTCTGGGTAGGTTTGCTCTATCGTAGACTTTGTCTCTGTCATCTCTGACATAGACTAGAGTCAAGAGCAAACCCATTACAAATAAAAAAACAAAAAAAAAATGTAATGGAGTTAAGGCTCTCCCACATGGTTCGTTATTATCGGTCAATAATACTGGATGCGGTATTGCTACAATGCGTCCCGATTCCTTGCATCTGCGTTTTCATCGTCCGATAATTCTATTTTGTAGTTGTGTTTTTGGCAGGTTTTTCCCTAATATCGGGCAGATCGCTATTTTTGTGATGGTCGTACTATACAGCATCGGTCATTTTACATAGCTACTGTTTGTAATAAAAATTCTTCGTTTGATGATTAATTAATATCTATTTTATAGATTTGTAGAACACTCGTAACTGTTGGTAAAACAAATTTCGTCCTTGACGTACGAGTACTAATAGTACTAACGATCACGCAGCCGTGTGTGGGATCGCATGCGTCCCAAAACAAATGTTCTAAGAACACATAGAATAAAACCTTTTTATTTCCTTAATAAAATTAAATTTACAATAATTAAAATATTACGATTTATTTTAATTAGCATGTAGTTTATATATTAATCAAAAATATATCTAATATGTATACAAAATTCTATACAAAATTTAATTTAATTGTATGATTATATTTCTTTCAATATAAAATTTTTATTCTTTCAATATATAATTTACAGGTACAGGTATTATCGACCGATAATAACGCGCCTGTGTGGAAGAGCCTTTAAGCCCATTTGATTCTCAGTCAATCAAATTACATAGGGTGCTCAAATTTGGACTGTAACACCCTTGGCGTGAATACCGCAACTGATCTTGATTGGGCATCGGATAGTGCTTGTCAGCTTCATCAATTAGAGCCTAGAGATACTTAATAGATTGTAGAGTGGACCCTGAATACTTGACACTCAATATTGACGTCTAACTTCAACATAGTTTGCTAGACTAATTTGCGTATTTGGTTTGATAGTTTGGTAGTTTTGTGTTGTTTACGAGTGCGGTTGTTGTAGTTTTATGCAAATAAAACAGATTTTTGTGCTAGTATTTTCTAAAAGGTTTGTATAGTTCAGTGTTGGTCACTGTGGTACCTAGGGATTCCTTTGATCTTCAATTTTAAGTGTTATTCAGTGTTTAAGTATAGAACATGAGATTCAGGATCAACTTCGTACCTAATGATGATTGGTGATGAAAATACATTTATGAAATACATAATTATGCTATTTTCACAACATTTTTAAACTTTTGTTCTGTGGATCAACTTTCAATTAGAATCAATTTACTATAAAAATAATAGTTCTTTACAAAACATCAGATTACCAGAAAGACACACTGAAAAGTCTTCACTTCAAAAAGTTTAATTAAAAAAATACTGAACAAAAACCCATTTTAATCTCAAAGACGGAAAGGAATTCATTAACACCCGTACTAATTTAATTGCCTACAATAAATTAAACGAAAAGACACAATGTGCGTCTATATTATAGATATATTGTTGTTTACCGAAAGCTTTTAATTGAATGGAAACCTGTGAAGTTAGTTTTATGTATAGGTAGTGATTATTACAAAATTTAAAATCTATACTTAATATATAAAGCTAAAGCCGAGGAGCTCGTGGCTAGATAATAACAGATGCACAAGTCAATCTTCAAGGTTAAGCAACGCTTGCCAAGGTTGGTCTGTGGATGGGTGACCATCTTAACATAGCGAGTTTCCTCCGTGCCTCGGAAAGCACGTTAAGCCGTTGGTCCCGGCTGTCATTTGTAGATCTTTGGCAGTCGTTACGGATAGTCAGAAGCCAGTAAATCTGACTCCAGTCTTGCCATGAAGTACCGTGTTACCCAGTTACTGGGTTGTGGAGGTCTGGTAGGCAGCCGCTCCGCGTAAAATACTGGTATTCAGCTAAATCCGGTTTGACTGGAAGCCGACCCCAATATAGTTGGGAAAAGGCTAGGCAGATGATGATGATGACTTAATATATAAAGCTGAAGAGTTTGTTTGCTTGATCGCGCTGATCTTAGGAAAGAGAATTTGACAGTGAAATATTTTTTCAAATCGGACCAGTATGATTTGAAAAATTATTTCACTGTCAAATTCTCGCATCTGTCACGTCACCCCTGAAGGGCCACTGGACGCTGCCATTCTTTTTGTCGTAAAGATTTGACAGTTCGTCCGTGAGGACACTAACAGATGAAGAACCACACAGCTTTCCCTGCCAGGGTTGCAGAATTTATTTAGTTAGGAGGAAAAGGTTTTAGTCAGTTAGAGTCTGACACAGTGGCGTAGCTAGTCTCAAAGGGGCCCTGTATCTAACATTTTTGGGGGCCCCGTTTTTAGGGGTAGGTACTTATTGTGTTTTTTTTTTAACAAAAGAGGCTCTGCTAGCTCAGAAGTGTCTCGGCAGGCCAACGACGTGATGACGGGACTTTCCGTCCACTCGCTGGGGCCCTTGTAATCCGGGGGCCCCGTATCTTTGATACGGCTGATACGGCTGTAGCTACGCCCGTGGTCTGACACTCCCTTCCGCTCTGCCTAGAATGGAAGGAGACATTTGATGATTTCCCGTCCTTAAAAAAAATAGGACCACACAGCTTTACGTGCTTTCCAAATCACGCAAGACTGACCATCCTTTGCACACTGAGAGTACATATGTACAGGATGGTTTCATCAACGGACCCACCCTGACAACCGTTGCTTTACCTTCAAGATTGACCTATACGGCTCTTATTACTTCGCCACGTGATCATTAAAAATACAAACCAATAATAAAAATAAAAAAAAAAATATTTTCTTACAAACTTCCAAAACAAAAAAAAAACTTTTATGAATTATGATCTTCACAAAATATTGACTTCGGTATTCAGTTGAGTTTTCATCTTAAGAAATATTGTTGAATTTTCCTCTTACGCTTCGTGTAACCGAACATCGTGCTTCTGAATCAAATGCTTGGCTAGTTCGAATATTTTGAACGGTTTCTATTCAAAGTTAGACAGGAGAAAGAAAAAATACTGAAGCTTGAAATATTTTCTTTAGCACTGCTGAAGTTATCTCTGATATTGTTGACAGTGACATCTATCGCCTGTCTGTGGAATGAGGCATGGCATGGTAGATAAGGTCATAATATGTTATGTTATAAGAAATAAAAAACACACGCCAAGTGCATAACCCTTTTTCTTTTAACTAAAAAAATAACACTTTAGAATGAATATTTCAGAAATAATCATTCTTTCGAACTACATGAACTTAGAGGGCTATATTGATGATTAAAATGGTTATAATTCTTTAGATAAATACGCGTTACGGTCGCGGATCGCATTTGGTCCACATACAGCTTCACACTGACCGGCAAATTGCAAAAAACATAAAAATATTTGAATTTCGCGGGCTACCCTGGAGCATTCACCTTAAACAAAAATAAAACCAACCGCAAAAAAGCAATAAACGAACGAAGCTCTCCAGAAACGCTTTTGAAATGGCCACCGCGCACGACATAGAGTAAAACCGGGTTCATCCTACATCACTGAGACCAATTATTCTCGTTTGGAATTAATGCACCACAATACGGAGCGTAATGCATCACGAGCTACGGAAGTGGAAATTACTGACGCGGGGTTTATTCTTGACTGGTTAGGTTTGCATTGGGTCGGGTTTTGTGAGTAAAAAAGGATAAGTTTTTCGTAAAAAGTGTGTTTTTAAGTAGGATAGGAAGGAAGTCCTCCTGTTTTTTCTGTTGTAAATTTTAAATAGTGATGGAAACCGAAGGCACGGCCTAGGACCAAAAATTAAAAAATAAATACTGAAGAAAGCCTGATGTACTAACCATTAAATTTAAGTGAAGGTATCATTAAATATACAAACACAAACCCCCTTTTGGGGGAGGCCTATTTCCGGCAACAGTCTAAAAATAATTTCACTAACTGTCAGTTTTGCTAAATCGTTTCATATCTCCCCAAGCAATTGGAGGTTGATTTATTTCAACTAATTTGAAAATACAGACATTGATTGATGAATTGCTTCACATAATGTTAATTGCTATAAACCATTTCATATTTCCATTTTAAAGGTTAATAAGAACGAAGCGCTCAAATAATTTCCCAAGGCACTTACTTAAAAAATCTACTAGACTTAATTAAAACATGGATTTGTATCAAAATTAAAATAAAGAAAGCATCCGAAAAGTGTTCTTGAAAGTTTAATTGTAGGTTATAATTTTAATTTATGCGCGCTCTAAGCAAGAAAAACAATAAAGTACCCTCATATGTTAATTAAAGCAACAAGTACTTATTATAGCAACAGACTAATAATCTCCAGCAGTTAGCCGAATAATAATTAACTTAATAAAATTACTAGAACCGTATATTTTGTAATATTAGACTCGTGAAATTAATACAGTTTAGGTCTTTTGGGAAGGTGGTCTGGTAACTCAATGGAAATAGGCCAGACTTATAAGTTGTATGTGGCAGAAAAATATCCAACGTTGCTAATTTTAATGGACAGTAGTTAAGTGTCGAACGTTATACCATAGACAATACGGTAGTGTATTCTGTTGTGTCTATGGTGTGATCATAGAGTCGAGGTAGCTAATGTCCATCCCTACATGGCTTGGCCGTGATGTAAATTTAATTAATTTTTTTAGATTTTTGGGTATTTTTGCATAAAGTATGTTATTTTGTACGTCTTTTCGGTGGAATAATCGGTTTTTCTTTCTTTATTTTTATTAGGTATACTGAAGATAAAACAGGAGCTTAAAAGTGAGTGAGTGACTGGCATTAAGCAACCAGGGATTAAATTTGAACAACAGGCACGACGTGTTATCTACTAATTCAAACTGGGCTAATGTCCGAACTGAACTCACTTGGTGGGTGTTATAATATGATAACAAAAATAAAAAAACCGGCCAAGTGCGAGTCGAACTCGCACACGAAGAGTTCCGTACCATGAACCTTAATTTTTATTACTTGTTGTTATAGCGACAATAGAAATACACAATCTGTGAAAATTTCAGCTCTCTATACAGCCCGCTGACAGACAGACGGACGGACGGAAGGACAGCGGAGGCTTAGTAATTGGGTTCCGTTGGTTACCGTTCGGGTACGGAACCCTAAAAAGCTCTGATCATTTTAAACTTATACAACTCAACATGGTGGATTAAAAACGTACGAGTTTAAACCGGTGACGACAGTTACCAACAACCTTTAGGAAACAAACGCGCACTCGTTTTAAACCCGCGCCAAATTCAGTTGTTTTTTAATTATCCTTATTATTCTATGACTTTAACAAACAGCCTTTATCGAAAAGTACTCGTAGATAAATTGTCTTAGAGATACCTAATGCAAATTTACATAACTTTACTAATTAATTATACTATGTTGTACAACAGAAAAACTCTAAATTTTCGTAGATTAAATTATTAAAAAAATAGTCTTATATAACATATATTTTTTCCAAACAATTACGATTAGCCGTTTAGACGTGATTCGCATTTTAAAATCAGCTACTGAGGGATAACTGCGCTTCAAAAAGAAAATTCACTAACCAGTATCGACCCAGAAATGGGTATAAGGATATTCTGCTAATGATAGCTTTGGATCTAAGTGGTTTTGTTTGTCGGCTTTTTGGCTGCGAAGTTATTTATTAGGCAGGCTGAAATCGTTTGGTAGATAAATGGAGTTCTTGTTTGGCTCGCCAAGTTATTGGCCCGGGTTCAGAGATCTTACAAGCGTTCTGGACTTAGTTTTCGTTGCTGTGCCTAATATTCTGTCTTTGTTTGGTCTGTTAATTTAAAATGTTTTATGACTGTTATGTGTCTTATGATATAGTATGCGCCAGATAAGCGTGCAATATCGTTCATTGACCCACATAAATTTATTGACATTCTTAATTTCAAAAACTGAAATAAAGACGCAAAGTTGTCCTGAATAGACTTATACCGTTATTTTGTAATGAAAAACCGTTTCAAAATTTATTTTAAAGGAATCTACAAAGGGATATTAGGGAGAGGTCAATATATTTCAAGTTTATTTATCGGCTACCATAGTATTAGATTTTGCCAGTGGCTTGGCTTACGTGAAAGTTGGATAGTATCACAGATCAGTAACATAAGATCGTACCATTTTGAGAAAAATCTGGCTTGTCCTAATCTGAACCTAAAAGAATTACTAGTTTGTAATATTGTCCAAATCCATTTAGCTGATGAGAATCGATTGTTTAACTAAATTCCAGATACTCACGTTGACATTATTCCAAGCTGACCAGCGCTACTTCGTCTGCGTCACTTTTTTTAATTAATAGTCCGCTCCTGTTGGTTGCGTAAACTACTGGTATTCAGCTAAATTCGGTTTGACTGGAAGCCAACCCCAATATACTTGGGAAAAGGCTAGGCAGATGATGAGTCCGCTCCTGTTGGTCGTAGCGTGATATTTCGTATCTTATAGCCTTTGTTGATATATGGGCTATCCAGCACTTAAAGAGTTTTTCAATTCGATTCAGTAGGTCCTGAAATTAGCGCGTTCAACCAAACAAACGAACAAACTCTTGAGCTTTATAATATTTACCGTAAATTTACGATTTCACACTTAATACAAGGCCGTCTGTCTGGAACAATAAAGTAGGATAATATAAGAATGGACAGAAATTATAAGTACCTAAACCCTAGTAATGGCAGTAAAATTATCTTCGGTCCTTATAATATGTATTTTACGAGGAATTTATAAGACTATAATAATTATATTATCAATTGTGAAAAATATAGCATATCACGCTATGAGTACCTTATTTCAGTACTTGTAGCGTTATATGCAATATTAAGCATTCAAGAATTACTAACATAAATTATGTTAATTTAATAAAGCAAATACAACCTGTCCTCTAACATCAAACTAATCTTGTCCACAGGAGCTGGTGGCCTCCGTACCACTGAACTCCGCATCACACCCCGAGTCGTACAGCGCGGTAGAAACGTCACCATGGCTTGTCTCTACGAGCTTCACGACTACGGCATCTACTCCGTTAAGTGGTACAAGGGTACTCAGGAATTCTACCGGTACTCTCCTTTGGAGAACCCCACTACGAGGGTGTTGCCGGTGAATGGGATTAAAGTCGATGTGAGTGTCTTAGATGTGTTGGAAGATGGTGCTTGTGTGTTTAGTTGCAGATTTGCTACTCGTAAACCCGTGCAGGAGTTTTGACTAGCGTGAATTTGAGCTGTTTGATGCTTAAACTGAGGACAAAGACTGAGGTTTTCTTTACCGAAAGTGCAATGATCCAACCCTACTACTTTCGCATAGGCAAATGATAATGAAAACTAATAGTTTCAAACTTAACCCCTAGTCATGAATACTACGTTCTAGCAGTAATTTCAAAACTTTTTGTCCTTTAGTATTTGTTTCACAGCTATTATTTAACGTTAATTTTTTGAATTTAACGTTAAATATTAGCTGTGTAATAGGTTTGCCTCCATCCAGTGCCATCAGTTGAAAATAAAACTAATTGTTGTTCAAAGAACACTCGTACAGTCGAATATCCCGCCATCTTCAATTTTGATGCTGCTAGCTCAACCATGAGCTGGTGAGGATCTATCGCTATATAAAATGTTTAGACACTGCAACAGTAGTTCAATGGTTTATAAGAAGTATACATTGAATACAAATTCTCATTCTTCTTCCACAGAGGTTAAGGTCTAATGAGACGCACGTAGTGCTACTGCGCGTAGTAGCGAACCTCAGCGGCAACTACAGCTGCGAGGTCATACAGAACGCGCCCTCCTACCCACACTATATGGCCACAGCGAGGCTCGATGTCGTCGGTAAGATTAATTTGTTTATTATTTATTCTTTTTTATCATAAATAGAACTTAGGATTAGGCGTGATGAGGTAAGCTCCTTCTCTGTTTGAGAACATATATTTGCTTGTTGCAGAATTTGATACCATCGTGACTTTGTCTAGCCTGATTCTGATGTTACCCAAAAGTAATTGTATTATAAAAATAGTGTCCTTCATAACTGAACACATTATTGCGCGGTTTCAGGCGTGGTTTAAGAGTTAAAGTTGTTCATAATGACTTGTACAAAGACCTCTTTTTAGGGTTCCGTACCCAAAGGGTAACCAACGGAACCCTATTACTAAGCCTCCGCTGATCGTCTGTCCGTCCGTCTGTCTGTCAGTGGGCTGTATCTCAAGAACCGTAATAGGCAGACAGTTGAAATTTTCACAGATTGTGTATTTTTATTGCGGCTATAACAACAAATAATAAAAGTTTAGGTTTATGGTGCGGAACACTTCGTGTGCGAGTTCAACTCGCACTTGGCCGGTTTTTCGCATTAATTCTGTTACAACTTTAAACAGAGAAGATAGCCAAAGTCCTAAAACTGTTCCGTTACTGAGTAACTGACAGACAACGCAAAGCCGGAACGACTGGTCGTAGAAAGTTGAGGCCTATAAGTTCCTTGGCAGTATAGCACTAGCACTAATTATGACGGGAACGGGAAAAACGGGATATTCACTTACGAAGTTGCGGACAAAAGCTAGTAATTTATATATTAGGTAACATTCTCCTTTGTCACATCAATGCCCCACAGCAAAACTTGAGTCATTTTTTGTCCACATGAAAGCCACTTTTACTAACAAAAGCAGATCCAACTTTCTGCAAACTTAGACTATCTTAATCCAAACAACTACCGCTTAACGACTATAGCCTAGGCAGGTAAATTAAAAATTAAAGCAAGTATAGCTACGCTTAAACACAAAGTAAGCTGAAGTCAGGAACTTGCGCGTTTGCCAAACTTGTTTACTACTCTATTTTGCGTTAGGAACCGCTAACTTGCAGATAAGTTAGGTAATATCTGCCTGAAAGTTAGCCCGATAAGGACTATTAGTTGGGACATAAATTTGTGTCAAAAATCGCATAAATATTTGTAGTTTCTAGGTTATGGTTGGTGCCCATATTGTGCTGAAAGATTTAGTCGCTCTGACGGCTATTATATTTTAGTATTCAAGACTTCACCAGGTCATTTTGTGGGAGGCCTTCCAACGCTGCGTCTTGGGTGGCCGATGGATGCGAGACATACTGGACCGATTATTGTGGCGACACTTGGGGGAGGTATATGTCCAGCAGTAGACGTCTTTCAGCTGAAATGATGATCCAAGACTTGCCAAACTGAAAATGTGTAGTGGGTAGGGTATATTGCAGCAAATTAGATGGTTGATGGAGTCAAAATATTCTAGAATGGCAACCTCGTTCCGAAATACACAGCGTTCCAGGCCTCTCACAAGGTGGACCGATGACCTAGTGATGGCCTAGTGAAGGCCACGGGGATCTGCTGGATGCGAGACGAACAGTACCGAATGATGTGGTGACACTTGAGGGTGGTCTATATCTATTCATCCCATTGCGGAATAATGAAACTAGAGAAATAAGTTTTTAATTCAAAGTTGGTCAAATTTTTCGGTTTGCGGTAACATATAAAATCTAAATAGCATTCCAATCACTACATTGAAATTTTATATCAAACTAGCTTTTGCAGTTTTTTCCCGTTCCCCTAGGAATTTCAAGAGCTACTTTTAGTGTCTCCCTACACTCCCCAAGGCAGCTTCTGCCAAAATTCAGCTTGCTACGACCAGTAGTTTCGGCTGTGCGTTGTCTGTCAGACACTCACTTAGTCACTCAGTAACGGAAAAAATTAAATATGACCAACGGCTTAACGTGTTTTCCGAGGCACGAAGGAAACTCGGTACGTTAAGATAGTCAACCATCCACCAACCTTGGCAAGCGTTGCTTAACCTTGAAGATCGACCCGTGCGACTGTTATTATCTAACCAGAGCTCCTCAATACCTTCTGTCTTCATTACTCATCAATAATAAATTTACTGACAACAACAAAAGAAAAGAGCATCAAAATTTATTACTTAACAAAGAAACAGCGAAAACCGATCACTGTTTATTAGAAATGATTATGACATTCGCTAATAAGACCATTACGCCCGGCGCCCTAGCAACACAGCAGGAAAATACGAATCAAAGATAAATAATTGACCTATATTCATCTTTTTGGAACTTCCTTCTTAATGACATCGAAATATACCTATTCGTATTTACCTATAATCTTCTAATGATGTCGCATTTTTGTCGCCAAAGATTTTTATATTGAAGTTTGCCGAAATACAAAATAAATGGCAAATATTTATAAGAAATTTGTAAGTGACATGCTTAAGACAGATTTGTACCTTGGAAAAAACGATAGGCTCTTCGTTCTGGCTGTTATTTGTAGACATTTGCCAGTCGTTACGAGTTTTTAGAAGCCAGAAAATCTGACAACAGTCTTGCCAGAGAGTAGCGTGATATCCAGTAGGTTTTCGAGGTTAAATCCAGTTAGATAAGCCGACACCAACATAGCTGGGTAAAAGATAATCAGATTGGCTTGAGAAACATTTTTTATAATCGTAACCAATACAGTACTGCAGCAATATTAAAAGCCAGCATCTCTATCTTGCTGCTTTTCCACTAACTCGCACTAAGCGTTTTCAAACGTCTTTTACAATGTGCACAGAAAAGGAGTGGAACTCTCTGCCTGCGCCTGTGTTTCCGAACGCATACAACCCCAATTTCTTCAAAATTAGAGTGAACAGGCTTCTTCTTGGTATCGTCGTATTTGTCTCTGTCATCTCTGACCTAGAGTAAACCCATATCAAATAAAAAAAGACAAAGGCCATAACACATACAACAATAATACACACAAATTATATAATTAAGAATTGATACTTTAGGACTCATGGGCACACGATACCCTAAAAAAAAGACGAAACGCTGCAGTAAATTAAAAACATTCACATTAAAAAAAAAAAATAGCAGCTTGCTTTAACAAAGCTTATGAACATTCTCTACATACTCGTATAACGTATTACGAGAACCTGCAATTCCGTCACTGTTATTCGAATTTCAAATTCAACCATACTAGCTACCATCTCGAAAAAAAAAAAATACTACGGAACGCGTATTATTAAAACTCTTTTGACCGTAACAGACAATGGGCAACAAAGGTGGAATCATAAAAATGTGATGTGAAACACAAAGGGTAGGGTTGTAAAATAGAAGGGAAAGACACACCTGTGACCTTAGTGAGGGTAGGACGAAATAGCGAAAATTTACGAAATTGAATGCGGGTAGGTCAGCTTTGGATTGTGTACTCTTTTGTTTTGATCTAAGCTTTTTTTTGGGACTGAAAATTTATCAAATGACTCCTTCCACACTGGACGAAGCAGAAGGGAGTTTCAGATTCTTACTGACTAAAATCCATTCGTGTTCCTCATAACGCCCTTTGCGTTCTATGGCCGCGGTGACCGGTTTTAAAAGTTCGATTTTGCGTGACGGTTGCGACAGAGATGGGATTGCGGATGTTTCATACTTATCTTTAAGTAACGTTTGCATATCAGTCGCAATCTCTCAATATAAGCTATACCTATGTTTTCATATGTTTATTTTCGACAGATTGCGACGATGCGAATGCAAACTTTGCTTGAAAATTAGTAGATATTCTAATATTTAAACAACGTTCGCATTCTCATCTCAGTTTCATACATTTGTGCACTCATATCCACGGCTAGATTTGTAGTCAAAAGGTCAGTGGCCCAGCTTATAGGTACGCACACGATCAAACGCCTTCACTCGTTAAGAACAGAGTTTGAAACTACCAAAAATACTTGAACCCGTTTCTCTTGGCTGGGTCATCTAACTTGTCCGTAAGTTTACTAAGACAAACACCATTGATTTTCTCTTGGTAAGCTCTTAAAACTTGAGCGGGAAGACAAATATCTGACACTTTTTGTTTTTCTTTTATGCCTGACCAAACATACTAAGATATCCCTTGTTAAATACGCGAAAGGATGTATTTCTATGATACTCTCTATGAAAAATATCTTCTTTATGAGGGCTTTGATTAAGTTTCATTCTATCAGAGAAACGGTATCCGAAAGTTCTTAAAAAGCGCTACCAAAATATATCGTGATCAGTCCTAAAAAAAAACCGGTGATGTGCCGCAAAGACCGACTCGCAGTCGGTCTCTCGTACGAATGGTTCCGTACCGTAAACCGAAAAATAAAACACGTTTCTTGTATTAAAGCCCCCTTTAATTTTTTGTTATAGCCGCAAAAGAAATACGCATTGTGAAAATTTCAATTGTCTACCTATTGTGGTTCTTGAGATGCAGCCCGCTGACAAGCCGACAGGCGGACGGACGGCTGGCGCAGGCTTAGTAATAGGGTTCCATTGGTTGCCCTTCAGGTACGGAAACCTGAAAAACCATTTTGATGTTTTGACAAAAATTGTGTCTTTGTTAAAATATCAAAATGGTTTTGTCTCGAACTTAAAGAATGGAAATGACGACGTAGGCTAAAGCGACTGTCTTCACTTAAAAAGATATCAAATACTTTTTTTTTTACTATTAATAGGCACGCGCTTGACCAACATCTCACCTGATGGTAAGCGATGATGTGGTCGAAGATGGAGCACGCTTGCCTAGAAGTAACCTATTCACTCTTGACTTAAAGATTCCCAGGTTGTAGCTATAGGAAAACACAGACTCCGGCAGGGAATTCCACTCCTAAGCTGTACGCATTATGAATGTGTTCCCAAACTATTTCTTTTTTCCTTTTAATTAGCAAGTACCGTACAACTATATTCTGAATGTCCCTCAGCAAAAATCGCATTTCCAAACACAAACGAACGTTATTATTCGGATGTTTAGCTAATTTCCATGACCATCAATTATTCGATTTATTTTGTTTAATAATTTGAATTCAGAACTAAATTTTATAGCTGTATACAGTTCAGATGGAAATCAAAACAAATCAACAATGAAGTGGTTAGTTCTGAATTCAAATTATTTTACCCGATAATTTGTATAATTGATGGACATGTAAATTAGCATTTCTTTGTATTCGGAAATGTGATGATTGGAGAGGAATATTTTTAAAATAGTAGTTCTGTAATATCACGATTTCAAATGGCCAGTAGTGTTGTCATTTATATTGCTAAGATCTATCACCTCTTTTTGATTACTTTCATCAAAATGAGGGCTACAGTTTTCGTGCTCACCAGTTGGCGCCACTGGCGAGTGAGGTTCGTGATCATATTATTATCATTAAAGGATGTTATTAGGCGCATGCGAGAAAAGTTAGAAGTGAGATCTTTATAACGCCGTAAACGAGCCACTAAGTACAACATAGATAGTGCCGCAAAGTTACGCAGACACATCAGTTTGTTCGAAAAAAAAAAGAAGTTTATATTACATATTTTCGACACAATAAAAAAACAAAGCAGTGGTTAGTAGAACTATAACTTAATATGCCGTTTTAGTAAAATTTTCACAGAAATAAAAACAAAAAGTGAATAAATTGCGTTAAAACCCGACCAACAGTAAAATTTGACATTTCGAAGATCTTACGCTACACTAGCGCCTCTAGCGGCGAATCCAAACACGATAGCCCTCATTGTACAGTCACTTACAGAAATTGCCAAAATTCTTTTTTTTTTTGCCTTAAGAATATAAACATTTCAGTTTTAATATTTACCATAATATTTTATAATACCTCGCTGCATCATCAATTTTCCTGCCACGGCGGGCGGCTAAAATAACAATACTCTTGTAGCTTGCGGTACCGGTCCGCAGGGAGAGCTCGTGTTTAACGGTGAACATTTACGGAAGGATATGAAATAAGACAATAATGTGGGGATAATATATTATACCATGTTCTACATAAGCCAATTTTGGCGACTAAGAAGTCAATTGATAAATGGAGTTTGTTTCTGTAGATGCATTTGGAACATCACCGTAAGGACGGCTTTGAGCGCATGATAGTGCAAAGTATTTGAAAAACAAATTAATTCTGAACGCATTTAATTTGTATCAAATCGAACATTATGTTCTTACTACCTGGTAACGTTGGTTTGCAATGTAAATAAAAAATAGCCCACAACCTATTCTCAGACCTACTGAATCTATACGAAGAAAAATCATAAAAATCGGTCAATCCGTTTTGGAGGAGTTCGATAACAAACACTGTGACACGAAATGTTTATTTGTTAGAAGATAAAGCATAGAATTAGTCTCATACATTCATATTTTTCCTAAGTAACTTATTCGTTTTTATATTTACTTCTACACGAGCTTAGAATAATCCTTCCTTCTTCATAGAAATAAAAATCTAAATTAATATTTTAAATTGAAATAAGCAAAGTTTTTGAACGTCAACTTTTACACAAAGACAGTGGTGATGTCATCATATGAATATGGCTGTCCTTGGGGCTAGGACCCGTGGTCGCCTTCGCAAGCGCTGGGTGGACGTCGTCAAGTCCGACATGAGAGCCAATGGCCTGACTGAGAAGGACGTTCAAGATTGGGCAAAGTGGAGGAAGCTAATTAGGAAGGCGGACCCTGGCAATAGCCGGGATTAACACCAGGTGGAAGAAGAATGGTGATGTCATCAATTCGGCGTGTTTTAGCTGTGAAGAAGTGGTACTACAAACTCCCCAGCAAAAAACCTATCTCTTAAGTTAGAAATCTATAAATAATGTATACAATAATAAGCTCAAAGAACATGTTTCCTAAATACACGCCATAGCAGTTAGAGAGTTATTACTCTTAGGTTGGAAACAGAAAATCTGACGCAGGCTTTTCGGGGAATACACGGTCCATTCAAGTCGTAAATTGACGCACATTCCATTCCTGTCGCTCGCGTTGACCTATGTCATGACAAGTGAACGAAGTGTACTGCAGTAATATTATCAAGTCTGGCTTTATCTTGTTGAGTTTATAAACCTGCTTATTAAACGGGCTTAATGGACTACAGAATAATTTCTTTGAAATTCAAATTAATTTAACATGGTCGATACATTTTTCCGCATCGTGGTCATAAGTTGTCAATTTGCATTGGCATTTAATTTTATTATTGTCAGTCTTCATTGAGGTGACATGTTCGTCACTTCATGAAACGTTTTAGTTTTTTTTTTTCAGATTGTATCCACCGAAGTAAGAATAAGCTAAGTATAACATACGCAACCTAGTTTTAAAAATATGAACCAGGCCATCACCAAAAAACCAAACATAGAATGGAAAGTTTATAAAACTAAAAACAAACAGGAATCATTTACATAAAAAAGTGAAAAATTATATAGCATGTCACCTGCAATGTTTTTACAAATCTACTGATACCTCATTAATCAAAATTAGTTCAGTGGTTTAGGCGCTACAGTGGAACATACGAATATACATACATACATGGGCGGCTAAAACCATAACCGTTCCTTTTGGCTTTGCCGTAGTTGGCTAGTAAGCAAAAAAGGTATTATTCTGTTGTGACTAGTACTTATTTCTTCTCTGAATGTGAAATAGCTTTTGACATGTAACGGGCTCATGGGCTGGTTCATCATCATCATCATCATACTCCCACAACAATCTACTGCTTGATAAAGTGTCGTCCACACAGGGTCACGGGTCAGGGGTGTCCGAGCTATACAAGTTCCGGGTCAGGGCTATCCGAGCTAGTTAGGGACGGGACGTCCGTCACCCGTGTCCACACACATCCGGGTCAGGGGCGTCAAGAGCGTCAGGGGCATCAGGGGCGTCAGGAGCGTCAGGGGCGTCAGGGCTATCAGAGTACCGAGTTTTTCGTCCAGTGTTCACACACATCAGGAAAATCGGAATAATCTGTTTCGGTGACTGATACGCCATGTTCTTCTTTAACACAGAGGAATTGGCAATGATTGCAATAGTGCTAGATGAAGATAAAGAAGAAGAAGCAGATGAGACAGACTGTGCTCTTGAATCCCTGACGGGACATGGCCGGGATGGAGGCAAAAAATCCGAAAGCACTGTCAGGGCGTCCGTGCGTCCGTGCGTGCTCTGGGACACTGACGATCTGGAACCTCCTGACAGGGATATATATGTGAGCAAGATCGTATAAAATGTATGTGACTGATTTTTCTCCCGGATGTGTGTGGACGGCGCATAAAGACCTCTCCAATAGCACTTCATCCATGTGGACTCTTTACAACACTTATCCAGTAACTACCAGTAAAGAGGTTGTAGGTAACCGCTTCACTGAGACGTTCTACCTTAGACGACTAGATTTGTAGTATGTAGTCAATACCACATTTATCTCAACAGTTTTCTGATAAAATGCAGGTTAGACTGAAAATAATTTTCCTGTATCCATAAATATAATAGACAAGACAAGACATAATACACCAATGAATACACGACTATAACATTATTAGAAGAATATTATACGTTTACTACACACATCCCATACACACACACTACACACACTATACACACTTACACACACACACACACACACACTACACACTATACACACTTTGTACATCCCATATGTATGATACTCAATTACTCATAAAAGTTCTTTATCGCCAGGTGTAGGAGGTCTTCGTGCAACAGATCTTCGGATATCTCCTCCAGTGGTCCAGCGAGGAAACGATACGACCCTAGCGTGTCTGTACGAGCTGACAGACGCGCCCCTCTATTCCGTTAAGTGGTATAGAGGGCGCCACGAGTTCTACCGCTACTCCCCAACGGAGAACCCTACCACGAAGATATTCCCCTTCGCTGGGATTAATGTTGATGTAAGTTTGCTTTTGTTATTATCCGGTTCAGTAGTTGACCACCCATCTAGGGTTGAAACTGCGAGTGGCCATCGACAAAAAAAAAAAAAAAATGCTTTTGTTATTATTTGGTAATGTGTGTGGCTAAATTATCACAGCCGCACGATTCGAACTTCAAGGTTAAGCAACACTTTCTGAGGTTGGTCTGTAGGCCATCTTATCATATTATTAAGATTTCGTGCCTGGATGTCATTCGTAGATATTTTGCAGTCATTATGGATTTTCAGAAGCCAGAAACTCTGACACCAGTCTTGCCAAGACGTACCGTGTTGTGTTGCGGAGATTTGGTAGGCCGCCGCTCCACATATTATATTGGTATTTAGCTGAGTTCGATTTGACTGGGAGCCGAAACCAATATAGTTGGGAAAAGGCTTTAATTCCGCCAAGCCCGTTCCATCATCGGACCACAAGACGAACGGCGATGCGCCACCGGTACATGGTGGACATCCCACCCATACGCACCAAACGTTTTGGGAACACATTCATAATGCGTATAGCTAAGGAGTGGAATTTCCTGCGTTTTAACATTGAATTTAATTATGAATTCAATGTTAAATTGGAATACGACGATGAAAATGACGACAATAAAATTCTGGTGATCTATGTCAATATCCTTCACCCGAATGAAAAACGTTCGACGTTTTTCCTTCGGATGTCAGTACTAGTAGTAAGAGACTTGGAATTAATATTTAAAATTGCGAAAAATAATTCACTAAGTGACGTCATCTAGTGCTCTTTTCAACTCAGCAGTAGAAAAGACTTTTAAATTAAGCTGACTCTAAAGCTGATATAATTTTAAGTAATAAAAATTTGACGTTTTACGACAGAAAATAATAAAAAATAACACATACGCGGTCTTATCGCAGCAGATCATAAAATTTGGCTAGACCATATCTCGATTGGCGATGATCGTTAAATTCTTAATGCAATTCCATCATAAAATTGACACAGATCACCAAAATTTTATTGTCGTCATATTCGTCGCTTATTCTTTCTGTTGATATAGCATGAGAAATACTAAAACATAAAATGGCGATGGGTACATAATTATATCGTCTAAACCTTAGACGATATAAACATGGTGTCAATTTAATCGTCTTAAAAAGGCGGTCCACTTAATGTACACGACATAAAGTACCTCTAGGTGCGATTATTTAAAAAAAAATACATTAAGATGATAGGTACAATACAAATAAACAGTGCATTAGAATTATGAAACACACTGTTAATAATGTTTAAGTATCAAAACATTTTCACCGTTCCATTCCACGCCGTTCTTAGAACACAAGGCTTGGACTGCACGCGCTCCTTGATGTCCAAATGTTCATAAATCTCTTTTTTAAAAGAAGGTGTTAGATAGATGAAATGGACTGCCTTTGCAAGTCTAAAATGGCACCGTGTATAGATGATCTCATCTAGAGCCTCAGAAGTTCTACACAAGTTACATTGCTCCAGTGGTAGCGTGGAGAAAGCGATTGTCAAAACGTCAAACATGTACGTACGGGATTGACAAACGCTATCGAAATGTCACTTAATCAATTCCTTATATTTTGGCGGTTCGACAATCGCCATCGCTTATAGAATGGCAACTGCCTAGAGTCTCATAGTGTCAAATCTATTTTCCAAGCAACGTTCACATTCGCAACTCAGTCGTAACCTGTCAAATAAACCTCATTTTCCATACATTTTCGTCAGTTTGCGACTGAGACGCGAATGCGAACGTTGCTTTAAAATTAGTGGAATTGGCTCTCAGAGTAAAACCTTTTTTCTTTTTAAATTTTTACAGTTGTTGTTAAGACGTGACAGAAGCCAATTTTTTTCTAAAATTAGAATAGAATAGAATACTCTTTATTATGTACACCATATAAGTTACAAAAAATATAGATGAAGAAAACATTACATAGGGCGGCCTTATCACTAAAAGCGATCATTTTCTTTTTTTTTTATTCTTTTTTTTTACTAAATTAGAATAGTCATATTGCAAAGTGGTATTAATTTTTCACTACAAGATTGATATGCGCTACATTGCATGGCATTTGTCAAGAGTTCAAAGTCTATTCACGGAAGTCTTTAACAAAAACAACAAAATATCCTCCTAAATATGCGTGTCCCCCGTATATAAATAAAATAACTCACGCACATAATGTCAGAGTAATTCACTCAATCTATCACCTCGACGCATAAACTCCGTCACATATTAAACCCACCTATAAAGATTCTAAACGGGCTTTTAAGCTAACGCTTACGTACATAAGTCACTGAAATGAATTCCCTTATACACACAATTCTTGGGAACTTGTACACGATTTGTCTTCCCAGAACTGTCATGGATGCTGTGGAAGATGCCCGTGTCATGTAAATGCATGTACTAAAGTAGGAGACGTATCCATAGAGTGTGCAATGCGATGTAGCAGAGGAATCGGTCGCGGGAACGTTGGGGACAGTGCCAACTTCGATGTGAATGTCAAATGATTTGGAAGAGATGGGAAAAGATTGCGTATGTGCGGGCTTATTTCTTGTGGGTTTGCGACTAAAGCTGAATTTATTTTTACTAGTGTTGGTTCTATGGATTTTCGAATCAATAATTCTACGTTAGATATCCTCCCTCAAAGAAAACCTATGAACTGGTGAAAGCCGCGCAAATTCACTTGATCCGAGACTTACGGAACCAGTCGTTGTGGCGACACTTGGAGGAGGACATGTCCAGAAGAAAATGTCTGTCGACTAAAATAATAATAATAATAAATTATGTGAAGCTAGGCTCAAAACAAGCCATTAAAACTCAAAAATGGTGTGGACAAAACATAATCAAAAACTACTTCATCTTACTTAAAACAAACCGCAACTTATTCTATAATCTTCAGCTTTAAAAACTTGTTTATATCGCATCAAAGTCGCGTTACCCTCTCCCGCAGTGTACACCAGCTCAAAACTTCATTTCACAAAACAGATTTATTATATCTAATGTAAAAACTCCGCGAGAAAATATGCGAATCTCAGGGTACCAAGTGCCGACTCAAGAAAAATGTGGAATATCAGGGGAAGCGGTTTTAGCGGCCATATTTCTTGTCGTCGGAGGAACTTTCCAGCAATTATTTTAACCTGTTGAGCTGTTGAAACAATGTATTTTATGGTGTGGAATTTGGTTAATATACTGGCTCAGTTTAGCGGAAGGGAAACGTGTTGAGTCGCTGTTAAAATCTCCGAAATGTTCGCGGTTAAATAATTCTGTAATCTGCCTGTTCTGTTGTGCTCCAGTCGAGGTATTCTTTTGGAGTATTAACAATGGGCCTTTTGTTTATGAGTTGAAATTATTTTTTACTCGTTGACTTTATGAATAATGGTTCGTCGTAAAAGTTGTTCGTTGCTCGAGAGCTTTAACATTGTATAACTCGTAGTTTGATGTTATTAGTATGTTTTTCATTTATCATCTTGTTTATTCTCAAGGTTGGTATTTTCTAAGCCCTCTTAATTTGAGTGGGCAGAGACGCTGAACAGTTTGAACCCACAGAAGTGAGTAACATTGTTTCAAAGTAAAGTACCTAGATCTTAATTCTCAAACGTATAAGTGGATGGGTACTTCAAAGAAATTCGTTCATATCGTAACTTGGTAACATAGTGCTCTTAAAATTCATTTGATTTTGACAAACTAAGCTTTTAGTACTCGTTGAAAGAGTTCTCTTTGAAACTTAACTGAGAAAGTAGTGGGTTTTAAGTACAAAAGAGGGCTGTGCCTCGTAATTGTTTTAGCGGTGATGTCTCTTTTCATTATTAGCTTAATTTATTAGAAGGTAACCTTGGATCCTTCTTGAAACACTTCTAGTTTGCTTTGAAGTTAATTTAGTGGAAGTTATATTACAAACAATTTTGTATTTGCTCTTGTTAGACAAGTTTAATTTGAAACATTAAAGGTATTATTATATTGTGGTTTTATATTGTTTTTACTAGGCCAAGTTTCTTAGTAAATTATGTTTATTCATATTTTGATGCTTCTAGTTTTCTCTGTTTAAAAATCTGTGTAGGCAAACACAAAAGTAACCATTCGATCCGTTATTACTTTTTTTTTTATTTGCGATGGGTTTGCTCTTGACTCTAGTCTATGTCAGATATGACAGAGACAAAGTCTACGATGGAGCGAACTTACCCAGAAGGAGACTGTTCACTCTAACTTTGAAGAGATTAGGGTTGTAAGCGTTAGGAAACAAAGACGCAGGCAGAGAGTTCCACTCATTTGCTGTGCGCATTATAAAAGACGTTTGGAAACGTTTAGTGCGACTTACTGTGTGATGGTGACTGATGGTGTTACGTCAATTTTGTGGTGCCCTGAGTGACCAATGGCCATTGCACGGCCTCGCTTTTCATCATGAGGCTGTAGGTTCAAATGCAGGCAAGGACTATTGTGACTTTTTAAATTCATAATGATATTTTTAAAGTTCACCTTAGATATCGGCAAAGGTAAACGTCTTGAGGTAACCTGAGGTTTTGATTACTTCAAGCCTGAAATCACCAACCCTATTAAACTTTTAATTAAGCTTTGTTATCAATGCTCGTATCTTCTCCAAACAAGAAGAGGCTACTGCCCAGCAGTAGAACAGTAACTTGCTGGTATTATATGTCAAATTACGCAAATGTCCTGCATAACCTACTGTAATAAACCGCTCAGTTTAAGCCCATTATAACGTCAATTTACAAGCGCATCCGTTAGAGGTGACGTACGGTCATCTCTCCCAATTGACCGTTGGTCGGATGATGGCGACCATCAACGGGAGAATAGGTTGCAAATTTGGATACAATTCATAGGCTATTATCATGTTTGTGTGTCTAAAAGGGGCAAGCAGGGATGTGAGCTTCAGTAGTATTGTAAAGTTGGTTCTGCAAACTAAACCTTATTGTATCGATGTCAATACATTTTTTTGTTTGGAATATTTACACTGTTTGGTATGGTAAGTAAAAAATACACTTTCGGAAAAATATTTTATTTTATTATTTGCTCGCCACTTCACTATTGTTCGATCACGTGATGTTTAGAGACAACGTTTGTCAATCTAACGTTTTCACTATCACCTTAGCCACGCTACTGCTGAAAAAATGTTGCCTATAGCCTCAGTTTTGCTAAGTCTCTCAATCAATACAAGGCAAGCCTACTGCCAATAACTGGGAGATCCTCCATCCGAATAAGAGTGACCAAGGCAAAACATACTTATTTATTGGTTCTTAATTTTATTATTTTTTTGTTAGAGAATTTGAATTAAGAACCAGCTGCCAATCAGTATTCAAACTAATCATATAATTATAGTCAACAACGGAACCCTATCACTAAGCCTCCGCTGTCCGTCCATCCGTCCATCTGTCTGTCAGCGGGCTGTATCTCAAGAACCGTAATAGGTAGAGAGCTGAAATTTTCACAGATTTTGTATTTCTATTGCCGCTATAACAACAAATAATAAAAAATAAGGTTTATGGTACGAAACCCTTCGTGTGCGAGTCCTACTCCTAATCCTATGAAAAACCTTAATAACACTTTGTACAACTCAGAATTCGAACCCAATATCCAAAATTCAGCAGGCTCTTCCTATTAAAACAATAACGTAGTCACCCCATAAATCTCACATATTTTCCCCGTAAAGGGAAGGGGAGAAATAATTCACACGCGTGAAAATGTACCGCTTTTTCACAACAATACATAACCTGCAAATCTGTTTTCATAACAGGAGTAGGCAGATGTTGTATACTGTAAGCTGGTAACTGATGAAGTCAAATACCTACCTATAACATATCTTGGTTTGTACTAGTTGTGACTAAGTAATAACAGCCATTTTTTTTTACTATTTATAGGCACGCGTTTGACCACTACCTCACCTGATGGTAAGCGACGATGTGATCGAAGATGGAGCACGCTTGCCTAGAAGTAACCTATTCACTCTTGACTTAGACTGCCAGGTTGTAGCTATCAGGAAACACAGACTCCGGCAGGGAATTCATATGGGTCTATTTTCAAGGTTAGGTAGCGATTGGCAAGGGCGGTCCATGAATGAGTGACCATTTCAACATACCGAGATCTATGCCCTTGGTTACGGTTATCATTTGTAAATATTTGACAATATTGCCAAGAGTTAACATATTGTATCTAGAGAGGCGTTACCTCCTTCTGCGAAGCAGTTATTCAAGTGAAAGAGGAGACAGGACGCATGAGGGGGCCAATAAAAAAAGGGCTACCATTATTACCCAGCCACTGGTTGGTTGAGGTAAGACAGACCGCCACTCCATGTAAAATACTGGTACTCGGTACTCGGTTTGACTGGAAGCCCACCTCAACATAGTTTGGAAAAGGCTAGGCAGATTAATTGGTACGTACTAGTCGAACTAATGCTACTAGTACTAATCCACCAGGATAAATACTTCGTTCCGTGAAAGAATAGGCTAGTTTCCATCATCAATAAGTTGCAATGCTATTTAAAAAAATAATGGACACGTATTTTTATAAATCAATCAATATTGACAAAGATAAAAACGCATCAAAACTCGGGAGTGCGTTCTGACGTCACAGCGTGACGTATTGAGAATTTTAAAAGCGTCGTATCTTCGTCAATTTTGGTTCAAGTAACAAAAGAAAAAAAAATGGTTCAAATATTTTTTGAATTTAAAGTTACTGACTTATTAGATTTTTTCAGTGCACAAGCCTATGAACTAAACCAGTAAAATGAATCCAGAATTCTAACCTTTAATAGCACGTGTCCCCCCGAGAACTAACTGCAAACATTGCAACAACTCTTTATATTCCAAAACCCACTTTCATACTTAATTAGTATTTCCCGTTGGCAATCTCCAAACTATCACAATAAAATCATAATTAAAAATGTCACCCTAAAACAGATCCTCTCCTTTATTATTTTAACAGCAAAACTATGCGAACAAAATTAGGGATTTCAATTAAATAGTTTAATCTAAATGCTTGTGTGTCCATCTAACAATGGGGAGAGGGGGGAGGGGAAAGATAACAGTTTATAATGTGTTATAGAATATTGTTCGAAGGCGTTGAGGCGGCGTTGCTTTGTGTGGCTCGACGGTTGGGGCAATTTATAAGAGGTAGTTTTAAAGTTGTGGGGATATCTATACCTGGGGACAAAATGCAATATTTTGCCAATGAAAATGTATGAAATGATTTTTCGAGTTTTCCGGGTTTTCTCAAAGTAAAAGTTGTTTATAATCATGTGTACTTTCACTGCCTAAGAGGTTGCTGGTGTTTTACAAATAACCCTGTATAACGCTGAAGAGTTTGTTTGTTTGTTTGCTCAGGAACTACTGGTCCGATCTGAACAATTATTCCAGTGTTAGATAGTCCAATTATCAAGGAAGGCTATATACTATATATCATCACGCTAAGACCAATAGGAGTGGAGCAGATGAAGTTGCGCGGGTCAGCTAGTTGTTTTATATGAGAGGATTAGTTATTCCACTTCCTCACTTGTAAAAGTTCATTCTCGTTTTTTCATAATTTACCTACCATATAGAGTGGTTCGAAGGGAATCTCAGACGAAGTCGCGGGCGAAGTGCTGGTATTATAATCGGAGTTTGTTTAGTGGGATGGACAGATGTAAGCATGTTTCTTACAATTTCACGCGAAAACTACTGAACAGATTTAAATGTAATTTGGCGCACATGTGTTTTATATTTAAAGCCATTTACACTTAAAATACTTTTTAATACCCAAGAGTAAGTATGTTCCCTTTCGCTTATTTCCGTTTTGCAAGTTTTATCCATGTGCAATACGGAAATCAGCACAATAATATAGACGTATTTTAAGATAGAACTGTGTTTCGTATGACATGTACGCTTGTACGCCAATCAGTGAACATCTGAAAGTAACTTTATTAATTAAGTCAACATTTTACAAAAGCGTAACGCCATGATCATTTATCAAAGAAACTCAATTAACATGCGATATTGTCTGGTCCCATCATCATCGCTAAAGCCTGTCACTTGCAGCGCCGACCCGTTAAAATAAGGAGGCCCAGATAACTAGGAATTTAATTAATTCAAAAGGGAAATGTAAGTAAATATTGTTTATATTGCCATAACAAATGGACCTAAAGATCTATTTTGTTTCGGACAGTTTCCATTCATAAAGTTAACAAACACCAATTTGAATAGCTTATAATAGATATTTTATTTCAAACGTTATTAATTTTAATTAAGCATCGGAATGAATGATTTTCAAAGAGTACATTTTGAAGGTTTGACAAAAAATTGTTCATGATTTTCGAGAGGATGGCAAAGCTGAACAAAAGGTATTCGTTGATTAATTATTCAACTTCGACTAGACAGGCTTAGGCCGGTCCATTATTTATTTGCGCCGATGCTAATTGTTTGGTTTATTCAGACTGAAATGGCAGAAAAGTAATCTGCTTTTCACTTGACGTTATTTGTACCTTAAAATACAACGTTTCACACGAACAATAAATCCGCTGTTCAGTGCATTTTGTTGATTTATGCGCACATAAATGTCATCATCATAATCTGCCTAGCCTTTTCCCAGCTATATTGGGATCGGCTTCCAGTCAAGCTGGATTTAGCTTAATACCAGTATTTTACGAGGAGCGGCTGCCTACCAGACCTCCCCAACCCATTAACTGGGTAACACGGTACTTCATGGCAAGACTGGAGTCAGATTTACTGGCTTCTGACAATCCGTAACGTCTGCCAAAGATGTACAAATGACATCCAGGACCAACGGCTTAACGTGCTTTCCGAGGCACGGAGGAAACTCGGTATGTTAAGATGGTCACCCATCCACAGACCAACCTTGGCAAGCGTTGCTTAATCTTGAAGATCGACCCGTGCGGCTGTTATTATTTTAGCCTCGAGCACATAAATGTATGGGACAGTATAAATGTTTTCGCGATTTCAGTGTTGGTCCCGTAGTCAAAATTAGGGACTTTGCATCTTTTGGAGCATCCCCAAAAGAGGTATTGTGTTATTAAAGGTCACTGGTTTATTGAACATCCTTATAATAATACTAGTTGACCCACGCAACTTCATTTGCGTCACAATTTCCATTACTGCTCCTCTCCTATTGGTCTTAGCGTGATGATAAATATAGCCTTCCTCGATAAATGGGCTATCAAACACTGAAAGAATTTTTCCAATCGGACCATTAGTTCCTGAGATTAGCGCGTTCAAGCAAACAAACAAACTCTTCAGCTTTATATATTAGTATACATATTAAATTCTTCCGTTAATGAGTGACTGATAGACAACGCACAGCTGAAACTACTGGTCGTAGAGAGCTGAAATTTGACATGTAGGTTCCTTGGGGAGTGTAGGGGAGCACTAAGAGAGGATTTCCCAAAATTCTTGCGGCAAAAGCTACTTTTAAATAAAGGTATAATGTACTGATCTATTTTTTAAATGTTACACAATTTATCAACTAGACGATCATTTCTATTCCAAAATACCAAACATCTTTCAAACACTTCCCAACCCTTAGGGATCACACTCTATTTGAAATGCTGCGAGCAAGTACAATAAAAATAAATTAAACTTTCGCACCCACTATCCCCTCTCAGAACACAAGAACAACTGGCTCAACACAGAAATATGTTATTTTTTCATACAAAATAAACCCCGGGCAATTCCAACGGTTAATTTTAGTAGCAGCTGCTTCCCATTCCTTTGAGTCAACCCTAAAAAAACAATCAGCTATTCACTTCAGTCTCTATGAAGAGAAATCCGAGCAATTTTCACATGCTTTATTCCTGTGTCCCGAGCAACGGTTCGTACATTTTTTTCCTTAGAAAAGAGCCATTTCTCCTCGTCCTCTATGCGGCGTGTGTTCATAAATCTAACCCTTTATCACTGCCTCTTATTTCGCAGTCTCGGGGCGATAATAACCCTATGGCTCGTTTTGTTTCGTTTTTATCCTGGTTTTCCTCCGAGAATTCAGCCTAAAACGACACTCATTTCTTTTTATAACACAATACGCGTCCGAATGAGGAATTGATCGACGAAATGAGAATATAGATCATGCTTATTGTATGCCAGGCTTTGAACGAAACTCGTTTCCAAATTGTTCGGCGTCTGACAGCAGTAATTCGACCAATTTACAGGGAAATTCACCTAGAGTACAATGCATATTTAGTGGTTTTAATATTATGCCAATTTAGTGGGTTTTGGTTAGTAAATTGGACTGTAGTTAATGAAAAACTTTGTAGCAGTTTTATTGGTCGGATAGATATGTAAACATTATTATGGTTTAGTTTTGCGTAAATTCAACATCCAATGTTTGAATGTGAACTGCAAACTATTTACTTTTACGATTTTTAATATGTCATTTATAATGGCAGTATATTTCAATGAACCGGTTTTCAATACTTTTAATCATTATATTCAATCAATCAAAATTCATTTAGGTATTCAATTAGGCTGAGCGCCAGCACTTTTTGTACATCTGTGTTTACATACAGACATTTCTCCCAAAACGCGCCCGTCACCACTTCTGCTGCTGTAGATTAGTTACAAAAAATTATCACGTTTTTATTTTTTTACTATTTTTTTGTTTATTATACCGCTTTATTGTAGATACAACACAAATAAAACAAAAGGAAACTTAAAACTAAAACACATACAATGAGCGGTCTTATCGCATTCTTTTTTTTCGTCATATTTATCCGAAACTACAAAAATAATGAGCCGTTGTTTCAACCCTCAAATGATCACAGAAATAAAAACAACAACAACAAAGTAACTTTCACCCAAAAATAACAGTAAATTAAAGCCTAAGCTAAACAAAATTGCTTAATAAACTTCGACCCGCATACCAACTCAGAGATCTTTTGTCCATAGATCACCATTTGTTAAAGCTACAGGAGACCTAGAAAAATACGAAGTACAAGAATTAATCGACTGGAAAAGGAATTCTCAAACTTTTTTATAGTGACTCCCTATTTTTTTTTTTTGCGACTCTCTTGTCATAAAGATAATTGAGGTAGCTCCATTTGGGAAATCTAGTAGGTACGTACAATCAATGAGATGGTTGAATTTACTTTTCAGGTTAAGACTCATTGAAAAATATTTATAAAATTATGTATTTAAAGTCGATAAGTGTTCGACCAATATCAATTTTATTGCACACATGGCTTCAGATCAGAACTTCCAGAAATTTTGCATGCAAAAAGTCTTTCAAAATAGGACAATCCCATTTTATTTGCTAATTGCAGCATTTGCGTTTCATTTCCATGGCGGTTTGTGACGCCTCTGGGAAAGCACCGCAACCGACGCTCCGGGGAGTCGCGACGCACAGTTTGAGAACCCCTGGTCTAGAATCTGAACAGAATCTCGGTTAGAATTAGATTAAAGAACGTTGTTAACTTGTTACCGAGACAAACGACGTTAATTTGTAAGGATAATTAAATGTTTGTTTTTCGATCCCTTTTTGCGAAGGCTTCTTTTGGGTCTAGAAATTAGGGACGCCTTTGTTTAAAGATTCGGTAAGGTTTAGACGAAAAACTTAAGACCCATATGGGCGTAATCTCTTGTTGCTTGTCTTGAGAATTTACCTAAATATTGTAATTTTAATAGAAGAATTTCGTCATGCATTACACAATATCGGGAATCAAAGCAACCACTTAAAAAAATAAGGGAAATAATTGAAACTTCCTTCGATCTGAAGACCGATTATCGTACTTAAATACATTCAAATTCAATTTACAATATCATTACAGATATAATCATGTCATAAACTTGTCAGAATGTAGGGACTAAGAGGTTTGACAGAGTTTGCTTCGAATTCAAACGTTCTTTGAAAATTGCCGCTCTTGAAATTGTTATAATCATGGAAGTTCACAGCGGGTCCCAACTGGCTGCTTAACCTCTACAGCACAATTATGTTAATACCTTATTAGGTACTAACAATTTTATTTTAGCAAAATCGACACTACAATCCTATTTATGAATGATATATACATTCAGTCAAAAAAGTATCGGGAATGGATGATTTGTTTATGGTTCCAAATTCAAATTTTTGTTTTTTTGTGGTTGTTAGATTGGCAGAACTGTTTTCCATTTTGGCGCGGAGTTTGAGTTGCATCTGTTATTTATATTAAATACAGTGCTGATTTTAGTAATATCATATATAGTGTGTATTGCGAATTTCATAATGGACAAAAATATCGAACAAAGAGTTTGTCTTAAATTTTGCATCGCCAATGGAATTTCGTGTTCGGAGTCACTGAAAATGTTACAGAAGGCTTACGGTGAATCGACTTTATCAAAAACTCGTGCTTATGAGTGGTTCAAAGCGTTCAAAAGCGGTCGAGATGTGATGGAAGATTTCAAAAATTCTTGGATTTTGCACCACGACAATGCGCCTTCGCACAAGGCTATCATTGTGAACGAATTTTTAACCAAACACTCAACAAATACCATCCAGCAACCACCATATTCACCAGATATGGCTCCTGCTGACTTTTTTCTTTTTCCTAAACTCAAATTACCACTTCGTGGCACCCGTTTTCAATCGATAGAAGACATAAAGGAGAATTCGCGGCGAGAACTGAACTCAATTCCGGTAGCAGCGTTTAAAAAAATGTTTTGATGAATGGATTATTCGTTGGCGCAAGTGTATCGTTTCTAAAGGAGCATACTTTGAAGGTGATAAAATAAATTTGGATGAATAACAGACATTTTGTGTATTATTGATCTTTTCCCGGTACTTTCTTGACAGAGTAGTATTTTAATCAAAAATCATATTTTCATCAGAAGACATGCAAACACGGCGGAATAGCCGTCCTAGTCGCTTTTGATTAAAACATGTCAAAAAGAGAGAAACAAAAATCTTTCAACTGATACGATGACAGCAAAATAGCCTTTGTTTATCTGATGCACGATAAAAAAGTACATCCCCATGTAGCCAGGGATAAAAAACGCAATGCTGGCCATTCTTTTTGTGAGAATCCTGGAATTGGTTCGCCATATTTTTGCCTTTCCCGAATGAAAAGGAGATTACGTAGGTAAATGGCCAGCACAGTGCACCGGTAATACCTCCCCGCTTTATGCAAGTCAGATGACACTCTTCGCGTTATACCATAAGTCCTTTTGTATTATAAATGAGAGCTTTTCGAGCGGTGGATGGGGAGGGAATAAAACGGGGGCACGGAAAGTGTAAAAAATATAGTTGGTTCTTAAATGCTGTCTTAATCCTAATAAATACAATTTATCCGTTACCGAGTGATTGAATGACTGACGGACAACGCACAGCTGAAACTCATCATCATCTGCCTAGCTTTTTCCCAACTATATTGGGGTCGGCTTCCAGTCAAACCGGATTCAGCTGAATACCAGTATTTTACGTAAAGCGGCTGCCTACCAGACCTCCACAACCCATTAACTGGGTAATACGGTACATCATGGCAAGACTGAAGTCAGATTTACTGGCTTCTGACGTATCTGTAACGACTGCCAAAGTTCTACAAATGACAGCCGGGACCAACATCTTAACATGTTTGGCGGAGGAAACTCGGTATGTTAAGATGGTCACCCATCCACAGACCAACCTTGGCAAGCGTTGCTTAACCTTGAAGATCGACTTGTGCGGCTGTTATTATTTAGCCACGAGCTCTTCCAGCCAGCACTGTATACCTACTATAAAGGTATAATATGCAGTTACTTATAAAAAAATTGATCATCTCCACCGCGCATGATGTACCAAGGTTCTATATCTCAACATTAACCACACTTGTTTGTCCAACAGTTGGCGCGGTCCAATCAGAGCCAAGTGGTGCTCACCCGGGTCAGCTTCGGCTTGTCCGGGAACTTCAGTTGCGAGGTGACCGCAGACGCACCTTCCTTCGCCACGTCTATCGTGTCCAATACCATGGAGGTTGTTGGTGAGTACACACACTTTTAAATTGAATCTTCATAGTATAATCAGTTTTAAGCCAGCAATTTCTTAAAAAAAATGCTTCAAAATCTCAATATTGTTTAAGCAGTCTTTAACAATAATCTATTGCTCTGATATCGCAAAAAGGTGAACAAAAACATTGTGTAAAAACTGGAATGTCTCATAACCAAGAATTTGAAGCATAAGCAGCCTATAATGTTCCCACTGCTGGGACACAGGCCTACTCTGGGCGAGAGAGAGTGGGCTGTATTCCACCACGCGGGCCCAGTGCGGGTTGGTAGATGTCACATGTCTTCGAATTTCTGGTTCTAGGACATGCCATTTTCCTTCACCATTTTGAGAGCAGCGGTGATGAAATAATTGTGATTGGTGAGAATTTGAAGATATGACATGAAATCCACCAACCCATATTAGGCCTGTGTGGTGGCTTATTATAGTCCACTCCCTCTCACAAAGAGGAGGGTCATCTGTATCCCATCAGTAGAAACATTACGAACTAATAAAGTCCTAACAGTAACTAAATCTGATACCTAAGTAACCCTTTCTGAAGAAATTTTCTTAGCGATATCTGATTTTGGACTGACGTGTTTTTTATATCTTTTCGAACAGCCCTCCCACCATCGTTGCCGACGATACAAACCAGTCAACACTACTACATCCCGGGCGACGTGTTGCGAGCCAACTGCTCCTCAGGACCCAGTCGCCCGCCGTCCGACCTCGCGTTCTTCATCAACGATATGCCTGTAAGTATCCTCATTATAACCATCAGCTCGACTTCCGCCACTGTTAGGCTTGGGACTTCTTTTTCTTAAGCCACCCTCATCCTGGTTCCAACTGCGATAGCAAAAAAGTCAATCAGTCAAAGTCAGTTGTACTATGATCGATCAATGCTTTGATTTTAGAAATTAAGCGTATATAAATAAATAAACAAAATCTATATTCTATAATATATAAAGCTGAAGAGTTTGTTTGTTTACTTGAACGCGCTAATCTCAGGAACTACTGGTCCGAAAAATTATTTCAGTGTTAGATAGCCCATTTATCGAGGAAGGCTTATAGGCTCTATATCATCACGCTAAGACCAATAGGAGCGGATCAGGAGCAGACGAAGTTACGCTTGTTGACTAGTTTCATAAAAAATGAAAAAAGATAAAATAGATGGAACAAATTAGGTAAGTACACACAGTGGGCCATTGAACGCATCATGCCTGAGGGGAACTGTATATACTTATATAAAGTCGTCGTATCGTAACTAAAATTCTTTTCAATTTAACATGATTGAGATTGTTTCCATGGGTTTGCTCTTGACTCTAGTCTATGTCAAAGATGACAGAGACAAAGTCTACGATGGAGCGAGCCACCCAGAAGGAGCCTGTTCACTCTAACTTTGAAGAGATTAGGTTGTAAGCTTTTGGAAACACAGACGCAGGTAGAAAGTTCCACTCTTTTGCTGTGAGGGAAAGGAGTGGAGTTCCACTCTTTTCCTTTCCTCTTTTCTTGAGCCGTAGGGCTCGTAGGAGTAATTAATTCAAGAACAAATAAAAGCAAGGTCCCAAAACCGACTCATGTCATAAACATTCATAGTATGAACATTATTAAGTAGGTAATAGTATAATTATGTAATGAACACCTGTATGTAGCCCATGTATCACAATTAAACGGTTTTATTTGATTAAACAAATTCGTCCAAACAGGTGAATTCCAAACTTAAACTTCTTCCTAGTATTTCACCATTACCGACCTAACTTTATTGACAATCCATTTTAATCTAGGAATCGAACCGTTTGATAGCCAGGATTTATTTGCCAGGAATAACCCTTTTCAATCCTAAATTTGCATAGGATTGCGTTTGAACCTGGCAATATAGCCAAAAGGATGAGTAAATATTGTCTGCCGAACGGGTACGTGAGTCAGAAAATGATAGAAGGCTATTGGTTTGCCCTTGAACATCTCAAAATAGATGAGGACGTGGTTGAAGACGTGGGTGAAGTGATATAAATTGATGAGAAGGCACGAAATTTTCTATTTACACAAAATGTTCTGTTGGCAAGTGAAAAGTTGTGTATGGTGCCAACTTTTTTTACAAGAACTAACCTATTCACTTTTAACTCCCTGGTGGTAGCTATCAGGAAACACAGTCTCTGGCATGGAATTTCACTCCTTAGCTGTACGTACAATGAATGCGTTTCCTAAACCACGATTTGTGCGTGTGGGTGGAATGTTCACCAAGTACCGGTGGTGCATCGCCGTACGTTTTGTGGTCCTATGATGGAATAGGCTTGCCGAAATTAAATTATGCAAATTTTTAGGTATTAGAAATCGGTTTTGATGTGATGTTCAAGTAAGAGGTTATATTATAGAACAGTTCTTTTAATTCTGAACGTACCTTAACGAGTGAGCTTCTTATCTTGCTTTCTTTCTCAAAAAAGTTGAGTGCACTATATTTTCTTGGTAAAATCAATTACGCTAGAAATACTGTTCAGTAAAGGTATTTTTAGTTTACGTATAAAAGCTTTCGTGATTCACATCAGAATCTGTTTTATTTATTTTAATGATCCTGCTTTAAAACGCTTCTATCTTATTGAATTTTCAATGCCTAAGATTTATTTGTATCACTTTTCAAATCTGTTTCTCAATGTCGACTTCTTGTTTGACAAGAAACAATGTAAATATCTACCCATGGTCCACTCTCATTAATTTATTGTTACCAAGCAACAGCAAAGGTTCTGATCCAATGCCTTTGATATACTTAATAATATCAATAAGCGGAGAGATCCTCCATCTTTCTAATCCAAGGTACAATGACGTTGGTCCGACGGTGTAAGATTATTATTACATTCTGACGACATGAAAGGGTGGACTTTTGAGATAGTACCTACAGAAAATATCAAATATCTTTGTGTGTTTTGAAACTCCAATTTTTTACATGAAAGAAACTGTTCATCACTTAACTGACATCAGTTAGGTGAGAAATATTATAAACTATGGTGGGCGACAGATAAATGTGCAATAACGGTCATTGACCCACATACATTAATTGACTTTTTTAATATCAAAAACAGAATGTAAAGACATAAAGCTGCCCTGAATCGACTTCTATCGTATTTCTTTACGTTGTCTAGTAAATAAAAACGTTATTCTTAATTTTATTGTTCGGGTATCTAAGAAGGGATATTAGAGGAAGGTCAAAGTATCTCATTGCAAGTTTATCTGGAGCCTATCACAGTTTTCTCTCATAGTTTCGCTCCCTAGTAGTTAGTCCCTCGTAGGTAGTTTAGCTCCCGGTATCGTGCATATTTTCGGGATAAAAAACAGCTTGTTAGCTAATCCAGGCCACGGTCGACCCGTGTTCCAATTTCATTAAAATTTGTTGAACCTAAGCAACGTTATTGATTAATAAATCAACCTCCTGACCAAGTTCCAGCCGCAGTAGCTCAATACCGTGGATCACACCACTTTTTTTTTCAAAGCTCTCGACTCATCGTCAACAGTTCAGCCAATTGTGCTACCCTTAAGACCAGTCTTTTTTTTTTTTTACTATAGATAGGCACGCGTTTGACCACTATCTCACCTGATGGTAAGTGATGATGTGATCGAAAATGGAGCACGCTTGCCTAGAAATAACCTATTCACTCTTGACTTAAAGACACCCAGGTTGTAGCTATCAGGAAACACACACATTTGTTAAAGGGTACCGACCACCACTGACAAATTCTTAATAGAAATACTAAATAACACTGACCTTACGCGCAGCAGTCGCGGGCTTCGACCACTCGATCAACGACCAACAAATATACAATTTCAATTTATAATTTATAGCAGGATTGAATCCAGTTATTCCGACCTTATGCTCTATTAAATAGATTTAGGCATCGAATCCGGAAATTTGCGGCTACAGCCAAGACTGAACGGCGATGCTGCCGCAAATGCTTTATCCAAAACATTCCAAGCAATATCCAGTCTTGTATTTATGGCTTCTCAGAAGCGCAATTTATTGCGATAAACAACTCCTCAGGCAAGCACAGTATCTGCATGGTTTATGCACGATGTTTTGAGGTTACTGTTAGGATCTACTTGGCAATGGTATTGGGGAGATGGAAGCTAAAGTTAGAGCTAAAGAGAAAAAATAAAATATTCAAGGGGGAATCTGGAACTATTCTTGTGGCATAGATCTACTTATATACTAATATTATAAAGAGGTAAAGTTTGTCAGTTTGTGATGTTGTGAAATTGTAGTGGGTAATCTCTAGTTCTACTAACCACTACTACTACTTCGATTTTGACAATTCTGTCACCAATAGAAAACATATTATTTGTGAGTGTCATAGGATATTTATTAACCATCAACCAGCAACCAGGTTAATAAATATCACAGGGTTAATATTTTACAGTGTGTGAATTCATAATAATTACTACAGTTGTTTGGTACTGGACTAAAACATAACTGTTGTTATGCAGGTTATGTTATCAGTCGTTCGGTTCTGTAAAAATACACCGTGTCTACTTATGTGAATTGAACTATCATTTCAAAATGAATGCTATGGGTTGACAACTCATCGAATGTTCACCAAGTACCGGTGGTGCATCGCCGTACGTTTTGTGGTCCTATGATGGAATAGGCTTGCCGAAATTAAATTATGCAAATGTTTAGGTATTAGAAATCGGTTTTGATGTGATGTTCAAGTAAGAGGTTACATTATAGAACAGTTCTTTTAATTCTGAACGTACCTTAAAGAGTGAGCTTCTTATCTTGCTTTCTTTCTCAAAATAGTTGAGTGCACTATATTTTCTTGGTAAAATCAATTACGCTATAAATACTGTTCAGTAAAGGTATTTTTTGTTTACGTATAAAAGCTTTCGTGATTCACATCAGAATCTATTCTTTATTTATTTTAATGATCGTGCTTTAAAACGCTTCAATCTTATTGAATTTTTGATGCCTAAGATATTTTTTTTAATTTGTATCATTTTCTGATAAATGTTTCTCAATGTCGACTTCTTGTTTGACAAGAAACAATGTAAATATCTACCCATGGTCGACTCTCATTAATTTATTGTTACCAAGCAACAGCAAAGGTTCTGATCAATGCCTTTGATATACTTGATAATATTAATAAGCGGAGAGATCCTCCATCTTTCTAATCCAAGGTACAAGGTACGTCGTTGGTCCGACGGTATTAGATTATTATTGCATTCTGTCGACATGAAAGGGTGGACTTTTGAGATAGTACCTACAGAAAATATCAAATATCTTTGTGTGTTTTGAAACTCCATTTTTTTATATAAAAGAAACTTTTCGCCACTTAACTGACATCAGTTAGGTGAGAAATATTATAAACTATTGTAGGCGACAGATAAATGTGCAATAACGGTCATTGATCCACATACATTAATTGACTTTCTTAATATCAAAAACAGATGTAAAGACATAAAGCTGCCCTGAATCGACTCCTATCGTAATTCTTTACGTTGTCTAGTAAAGGAAAACGTTATTCTTAATTTTATTGTTCGGGTATCTAAGAAGGGATATTAGAGGAAGGTCAAAGTATCTCATTGCAAGTATATCTGGATCCTACCACAGTTTTCTCTCATAGTTTCGCTCCCTATTAGTTAGTCCCAAGTAGGTAGTGTAGCTCCCGGTATTGTGCATATTTTCGGGATAAAAAACATCTTGTTAGCCAATCCAGGCCACGGTCGACCCGCGTTTCAATTTCATTAAAATCTGTTGAACCTAAGCAACGTTATTGATTAATAAATCAACCTCCTGACCAAGTTCCAGCCGCAGTAGCTCAATACCGTGGATCACACCACTTTTTTCAAAGCTCTCGACTCATCATCAACGGTTCAGCCAATTGTGCTACCCTTAAGACCAGTCTTTTTTTTTTTTTTTTACTATAGGCACGCGTTTGACCACTATCTCACCTGATGGTAAGTGATGATGTGGTCGAAGATGGAGCACGCTTGCCTAGAAATAACCTATTCACTCTTGACTTAAAGACACCCAGGTTATAGCTATCAGGAAACACACACATTTGTTAAAGGGTACCCGACCACTACTGACAAATTCTTAATAGAAATACTAAATAACACTGACCTTACGCGCAGCAGTCGCGGGCTTCGACCACTCGACCAACGAGCAACAAATATACAATATCAATTTATAATTTATAGCAGGATTGAATCCAGTTATTCCAACCTTATGCTCTATTAAATAGATTTAGGCATCGAATCCGGAAATTTGCGGCTACAGCCAAGACTGAACGGCGGTGCTGCCGCAAATGCTTTATCCAAAACATTCCAAGCAATATCCAGTCTTGTATTTATGGCTTCTCAGAAGCGCAATTTATTGCGATAAACAACTCCTCAGGCAAGCACAGTATCTGCATGGTTTATGCACGATGTTTTGAGGTTACTGTTAGGATCTACTTGGCAATGGTATTGGGGAGATGGAAGCTAAAGTGAAAAAATAAATATTCAAGGGGGAATCTGGAACTATTCTTGTGGCATAGATCTACTTATATAGGTACTAATATTATAAAGAGGTAAAGTTTGTCAGTTTGTGATGTTGTGAAATTGTAGTGGGTAATTTCTAGTTCTACTAACCACTACTACTACTTCGATTTTGACAATTCTGTCACCAATAGAAAACATATTATTTGTGAGTGTCATAGGATATTTATTAACCCGAAAAATACCGCTTAACGAAGTGGGCACGTGTCTGCTAGTTTTCGATAATTTTACAGTGTGTGAATTCATAATAATTACTACAGTGGTTTGGTACTGGACTTAAACATAACTGTTGTAATTCAGGTTATGTTACCAGTCGTTCGGTTCTGTAAAAATACACCGTGACTACTTACGTGAATTGAACTATCATTTCAAAATGAATGCTATGGATTGACAACTCACTTCATCTAAGTTATCACGGTAAGAATATTACGGAATAGCAATACTGTATCTGTACTGGAGCTCGTGGCTAAATAATAACAGCCGCACAGGTTGATCTTTAAGGTTAAGCAACGCTTGCCGAGGTTGGTCTGTGGATGGGTGACCATCTTAATATACCGAGTTTCCTCCGTGCCTCGGAAAGCACGTTAAGCCTTTGCTCCCGGCTGTCATTTGTAGATCTTTGGCAGTCGTTACGGATTGTCAGAAGCCAGTAAATCTGACTCCAGTCTTGCCAAGAAGTACCGTGTTACCCAGTTAATGGGTTGTGGAGGTCTGGTAGGCAGCCGCTCCACGTAAAACACTGGTATTCAGCTGAATCCGGTTTGACTGGAAGCCGACCCCAATATATAGTTGGGAAAAGGCTAGGCAGGTGAGCAATACTGTATCTCTTCCCAATCCTACGGGTAAGTTAAACATGGGAGTAGTGATGTACTTGTGGTTATTTGTTTATATTACTTTGTTCATCACCATCATCATATCAGCCGAAAGACGTCCATTGCTGGACATGGGACTAGGCCTCTCCGAAGCGTCGCCACAACGACCGGTCCTGTGCGTCTCGCATCCATTGGCTACCCGCGACCCTCACCAGGTCATTGGTCCACCTTGTGGGAGGACTTCCAACGTTGCGGCTTCCAGTACAAGTTCGCCACTCCAGAACTTTTCGGCCCCATCGACCATCTATTCATCTGTTCTGCGAGCAATGTGCCCTGCCCACTGCCACTTTAGTATTTCACTTTATTACCTGGTTAATAAAAATTGGTCTATCGTAGTAAAACCAATTGTTTGCGAATCTAGGTAGGACTTTAGAGAAACTTGTTACTAGCAATGACAAGCCGGCAGCCCATCGTCTAGCTCACAAATCCGTTTACAAAATCCGCTCCCACTTCCACAGCCAGCGTCCTCGAAGAGTCCCAACTTAAAATAACTTCGCGAAAGCTACAGTTGTTCTCAAATTCTATAGTGGCAAGTTTTAATGCCATCACAGTTTCACATTTCGTGAATTCTACCGCGAATGCTTTTGAGATTTCAGTATCTGGAACAGCGACTGATGCTATTGTTCGACGGATGCTGAACAAACTATTTCACTGACGATTTTATGATTTTAGTGGGAGATTTTATACGGAGCGATGGATTTTAGTTTCCAGTTTCCTTAAATAACTTTGGTTTTGTGATTTTTGGATTCTCATATTTTATCTTGAGTTTTTCAATTGGGTCTAGGATATATTTTTTTGGCAATATTTCTGTGGTCATTGTCACTTCTTCCGACACTTATCTCATGTTAACTGGGATCTGAACAACCTGTTTTCTTCTTCCATCCTCCTCTGTCAAACGCCACGCTATGATTCTCCACATTTTCTTCTAGCTCAATATTATATTAATATTCATTCAAAAACATTTTATATAGAACTATCTTTTTCCCGCGACTTCGTGCGCTCTTTTCCCAGTTTTTCCCGTCCTTACGAAGCGTACCTACACGCGTAATTTCAGCTTTTTACGACCAGTAGTTTCGGCTGTACATTGTTTTTCAGTCACTCACTCACTTATAAATAATGAAGGCGAACAGATCATGAGAGGACACGACGCGGGATGCTGTCACGTGTCTGTAGTAAGTGTACACCTCACCGCAACATCAGATCACGTATCAGAAGAATTTTATATATTAAGATGGATAACTTTTGTCCGCGATTTGCTTGTATAGCCATTTCCAGGGTCCGATCCATCTTTGTACCGAAATTCATCAAAATGAATTCGGAAACTTATGCGGGAAAGCTTATCAAACAAATAATCATACTTTCGCATCTATAATATTAGTTAGGATACACCAAAAACCCTAAATATATAATATTTACACGAGCGGAACAAAATATATGTGTTGCTACAACTCAATTATCATAGAATTAAATATGAAAACTGCTCATTATGGCGTTGAATAAAATTGTTTAAACAAATATTTACTTAGTACCGGTTGTATGAATTTGGCCGTCTATAAAAACACAGGCCGTGGTTGTAAACTCATCGGGACCGCCATTTAGTTTTTATTTATGTTCCGAGAAGCCATAATCTCAACAAGTTTGTTTTTTGTATGTAGAAAATAAACTCTGAAAATATTGATTAGTATTGACAGAAAACTACAGTATTGTTAAGCGTCATATATTTGCCAAGGTTGGTCTGTGGATGGGTGACCATCTTAACATAGCTATTTTCCTCCGTGCCTCGGAAAGCACGTTAAGCCGTTGGTCCCGGCTGTCATTTGTAGATCTTGGGCAGTCGTTACGGATAGTCAGAAGCCAGTAAATCTGACTCCAGTCTTGCCATGAAGTACAGTGTTACCCTGTTAATGGGTTGTGGAGGTCTGGTAGGCAGCCGATCCACGTAAAATACTGGTATTCAGCTAAATCCGGCTTGACTGGAAAGCCGACCCCAATGTAGTTGGGAAAAAGGCTAGGCAGGCAGATGTTAAGCGTCATAGATTTATTTTTTAATAGGTTACTTTACTGTAAAATCTAACTATTTCTTTAGATAGATTTTAAAAAATATTGGTGACGTATTTTTTCTTTACTCACGTAAACAAAAAACTTAAGCCATACAATACAGTATGTCGCACGACGCACTGTAGCAATACAGTGCGTTGAAAACATGCGTGACGTCACTTCGATGGTACAATTTTTACCAGCGACTTATTCCTTGGAAATATATTCCAGGGAATAAGTCGCAGAAGAAAACTTGTAATTAATAGGTATCTAATTATAGGTTATCATCACAATTTGTCAGTGATTATTTAAAATTAATGTTTACAAAAGTGTCCATGAAAACTGACTCTAATTTCCATAAAATTTTAAATCTATCAATTTCCAAATATACCATCCTAAGTTGATCCGTATTAATATAAAACGGGTTTAAATAGACACCGAGGACACAAATTTACAATTTGAATTGTTTACTGTGTTGAATTATACAGTAGTCGCATCAAAACCCAACTTTTAAAAATACCACTTTTCAAAACACAAACATCAAATCAAAACTTTTAGTCATTAATAAAAATGCTCTTATCGCGGGCCCGGACAAAACAAACTCTCGTGTGTCCCACCCTTTAACAGTCGCTTGAATCCGTTGCGGCGCGAACACAACAATTGTTGACTCATTGTTTGTTGTGTTGATATTTGCAATTTTCCTACGTTAAGCAGCTTCGTCTGGCACAAGGGCTCTTCAGATTTAATCACATCTGCATTGCCCGCTATTATTCAAATTTTAACTTTATATGAATATGTATAAAGTGTGAATTTGTTTGTTCGACTCGTGTACTTACGCTTTGATAAGCTGATTTGTTAAATTTGTGAAAGTTGCGCTGTGAAATTTTCGCATTGTATCATTTTCGTAATGTTACTCATGTATGGAGTTGACGTAGTCACGATAAAGTCACGAAGCTTATCGACGTTGTAACGAAGCGAAGCACTGGCGCTCGGAAAACTTCGCTGAATTATTTGGTGTATTCAAAAGTATCTTCTCGAATCGATACTGATTGAAGTACCTTGTGTTGTTTGTGAGATTTTTATGAAGGAAGTTTCTAAAGAATTTTTCTTAGAATATTATATTAGCCCATCCCACATTATGAACGATGGGAAGTTTCATAGAAATCATCATTAAAATTATCCTTGAACCTTTCTAAGAAATAACCACCATATTCACCCTAGTTCTCTCTTCACCAGGTAACACCGGGCACCCACCAGGTCCACCCAGCACCTGAGGGTCTGTTTCGTTCGGAACTGTACGTCCAAATCCAGCTGTGGCCAGCCCACTATGAGCGAGGAGCCCCCATACTACGCTGCCAGGCCAAGATCGGAGACCTCTACAGAGATGATGCAGCAGTAGCACTGTATTCAGGGAATAGCGACCCTAAAATTGAGAGAGGTGAGTTGAAATTTGAAAAACTAGAAACTATTGGAAAGCTGTAAGATCAGATGAGACATCACAATAGAATAAATTCGGAGCTTGCGCTTTATAAAATTGAGTGGGTGCTGGAAATTCGATTGAATGAAGAAAAACACAGTACTTATGTGTAAATTCAAGTAACAAAATAAATCAAAATAGAGCTTGTTGTGATACAATGACAATGTATCAAATATGACAAAATTGTTGGTAGTAGGTAGATTGTTACTCTTAGATATTATAATAAAGAATGATTAGCATAAAAGTTACAAAATTTTCAGCAAGTTATAAAATAACAATAGTACTAATAGTTAAAGATTAAATGTTAAAAACATTATTTAAAACACACTCAAACAGAGATGATGCAGCAGTAGCACTGTATTCAGGGAATAGCGACCCTAAAATTGAGACAGGTGAGTTGAAATTTGAAAAAGTAGAAACTATTGGAAAGCTGTAAGATCAAGATGAGACATCGCAATAGAATAAATTTGGACCTTGCGCTTTATAACATTGAGTGGGTGCTGGTAAATTCGATTGAATGAAGAAAATCACAGTACCCTTTTGTAAATTCAAGTAACAAAATAAATCAAAATAGAGCTTGTTGCGATACAATGACAATATATCAAATATGACAAAATTGTTGGTAGTAGGTAGATTGTTACTCTTAGATATTATAATAAAGAATGATTAGCTTATGTTTATGATTGGCTGTAAGATCGGTTTGTTTATTTTAAGTAAAATTGTTAAAGAGCTGTGGATTTTGTGAATAAATAAATAGAAAAAAAAAAAAAAAAAAAGTTAACAAACTTTTAGCAAGTTATAAAATAACAATAGTACTAATAGTTAAGGATTAAGTGTTAAAAAACATAATTTAAGACACATCCAACAAAGATAATCAAATTGTTACTGAACTCGAAAATTCTAACGTAACACACACCAATTACAACAATAGCTTGAATTTCCGCAACTAAAATTACACCTTTCGCTGAAATCCAGATTTCAGTAATCTCAAGGGTGGATTCATAATGTGAAATTATGTAAAGTACCCAACAGCTCTCAGGAAATTTATTCATTACGATGTTCTGACGAAGGGCTTGTTCGCAGGGTGTTCCCTTCAAGCATAATTGCAATTTTCATGACAGCCCATAATGTTCGCGTATTATTAAATCTGTGCATTATCACCTGGCATATGGAAACCTGGCTCTAAGAGTTGGAGTACTTGGAGAAGTAGCTTAAGAATATTTTAACGATTTGAATGAAGCAGCTGGTTGTGTTCTTGGGCTTTACTGCGAGTTTCATTTTGATTTAGAATGTCATTGTCGTCGTTTGTTTTTTTTTTATGATCATCAGCCGGCCTATTCTGTTTAAACCTCACAGTGATAACTTTTGTGTAGTTGACCTCAAGTGATATGTTAATTCACAGCTTCAGGTGGAATGTCATTTCAATTCAACTAAGTTTTAACGATGAGCATTTTGCCACCCTTGCGGACAAAAACGTTAATAATTCGTAAAACAATTGATGATATTTAGTCTATAGCCTTCCTCGATAAATGGGCTATCTAACACTGAAATAATTTTTCAAATCGGGCCAGTAGTTCTTGAGATTAGCGCGTTCAAGTTTACAAACGAACAATCTCTCCAGCTTTATATATTACAAACAAACTCTTCAGCTTTATATATTAGTATAGAAGTACAGATGTAGAATAGGTTTAAGAAAGTCAATTAAAATGTTATTTTTTCCAAAATATTTTATAAACCAAAGTCCCTACAACACAGTTTAATAAATATGTTGATTTGTTATTGTTTACTAAAGTTTTACTTAAATCCTGACTATAAAAATGAAATAAAAGCAATATTTCTAATTAAAATGGTCAATGAAAAGGGGCGGCAAAATGCTCCCCACGCGCCCACTGACGTTTCGCGAAAAGACGCGCCCACTCTAAGGTTTAATATAACACCGTGAAAACTAAGTGACAGGAAAAGTCGAGTGAAAGCGGTGTTATTGTGTTAACATAATAACACCGCCGAATTTGTAGTAGTGTCACGATATCTATTACTTCCCTTCCATAATTGCTACTACTTTCTTTTTTTTTTTTGTTTATGATGGGTTTGCTCTTGACTCTAGTCTATGTCAGAGATGACGGAGACAAAGTCTACGATGGAGCAAGCCTACCCAGAAGGAGCCTGTTCACTTTAATTTGGAAGAGATTAGGGTTGTAAGCGTTTGGAAATACAGACGCAGGCAGAGAGTTCCGGGTGGCTCGCCGTCCGATCAGAACCAGGCCCGGGTCGGCGGCGCGCTGTGTTCCACGCGCGCCTCAAGGACGGGGCCTGCTAGGGCCAGTGCCTTCCGGGGTGCGGAATCCGTTCGAAAGAGACGCCGCAGCCCTGGAACGCAAAGGGCATTAGGAGGAGTACGGATGGGTTTTAGTCAGTAAGAGTCTGACACTCCCTTCCGCCTCGCCCATAGCGGAAGGAGTCATTTGATGATTTCCCATTCTTAAAAAAAAGGCAGAGAGTTCCACTCCTTTGCTGTGAATAAAAGATGTATGGAAACGTGAAAATTTACTATTACTTGATTATTTTAATAAACATTATCTAATGAAGTTACTTTGTATTTGATCACCATTCCATATCACTCATTGCCAACACAAACGTTTGTACTAACGAGCTCAACTTCAATCACTTAGTCAAACGTATTATTATTGCAGTTTAGAGTCAGCAAAGCGTAATTCGCTGATTGTATACACGTTTGAATTAACCTATCACCTTCCATTTTGATATCGATTATGTCGTCAAACGCACTAACGGCCCGTTATTATAACCGTATACATATACCCGTAATACTTAACATTATGTTGGGTGACGTAAAAGGCCGAATTACGCGCCATATTGGAAATTGTATGTAGTTTATTTACTTTTGTTTCAAGAGGTAAATATTTTGGTAAATGTTATAAATGACACTCATACATATTATGTACATACTTAAAGCATGTTTTTAATCGGATGTAATAATATTATGAAAAACTGGCGCATGAATATATTTAAAATATTCCAGTTCACTGGATTTCGATTCGTTAATGTTAATTTATAAACTGGCAGATGTTACTGTTTTATTGACGTTTCATCTCGATGGAAATTTGGATGTTAGTAATTTATCAATAAACTCTGAACATGAAGAGCAAGTACTTTCTAAGAAGAAACAACCAAAACAGGAAGTTCCAAAAATGCCGAACATGAAATTCCAAAAACGGCAGAACAGCTAACACGCCCGCATATCTTTAATATCCGTGGAGAGGAAGCTCGCGTAATAAGATTACGAGAACCAAAGAGGGCATTGAGGGCTCAATGAGTTATTGCCTCCCGTCTCATTTGCCCAGACAATTTCCTCTGAGGGCAACAGTGAGGCGTTTGTTGGTAGATAATAAATTTATCTTCGGCACACGGCGAGCGTTTACTACAGGAAACACGCGCTCTGACGAACGGTAACGCCTGCTTACATGAATTTTACACGTTCGAAGAACAGACGAAGAACTGGCAATTTAATTTTTGAGAAAAACTAGAAATGTAGCTTTCAATATTTCAATGCTACAGATTTGGTAGGGAACGATTTTGAAATTGGGTTTATGGAAACTGAATTCACGATTTTGAAAATTATGTAATTTTACTAACCTGGAATCATGAAATGGTTGTGGTGTTTCCTTTTCGAGATTTTTGCTTGCCGTGACCTCATAATTTTATGAAAATTAATTTAATAAAGAAATCGTTATTATATTAACATGTAGCATATAAGTATTGCCAATCGAGTAATTGAAAAAGAAGGAACGTATCCAGTAATGGTAGAAGCTATAAAACTACTAAAGAAACAAAAGTAGCTATCGTGCCTATTTTGCCCTACATCGTTTCTACCTTAAACAGTAATAGCACGAAAAGGGAGGAAAACAATACGGCTCACAACTTTCCACTCACACTCGGCGTTTTCTACTCCCCGTATACGTAACCTTTAAGGCACAAATTAAATTAGTAAAGGCTTTCAAAGGCACAAAATAGGGTACCTCGGCACTCGTTGCTATTCCACATACTTTGAGTACCTTCGTAACTTAGTGTTAGAGCTCGTTCCAGGGAATCTGTTGAAACCAAGTGCTCTAGTGATTAAGGTGTGCTACTACCTACTTCTGTGTTCCTTCGCTTAGTTAAAAGACTTTGCCTTAAACGAGTTTGTAACTTATATTGGTGCTTACGATGTAAGTTACAGTAGGGAGAACGTTATGCAATTTGCAACTATGCTACGTGATATGGAAGGAGAACTAAATTAATTTATTCGCTAAATGGATACACAATATAACTTATTTAGATTTTATCACACATAACATGACTGACTGGCCTGTTGGTCTAGTGGTTAGTGACCCTGACTGCTATGCCAGAGGTTGTGGGTTCGATTCCCACCCAGGAAAAATGTTTGTGTGATGAGCATGATCATTTGTTCTGTGTCTGGGTGTAGTTTATCTATAATATGTATGTATTTAGAAATATATAAGTATTTCAATTTCATTTCAATTTCAATTTTTTCAATTTATTCATAAAAACTTTTACAATAAAATGTGTATAAATAGCCACAAAAAGATAATAAAGTAAAAATCTTATATAAAGGTAAATTAGTGCCTAACTTAAAACTAGTGTATGGCTAACAATAATTAGACGTATAAGATATTTAACTTGGAACTTATAATGTAGATAGCGACCTGCCCGATCTAGGTTTATTTAAACCTGTGTTTCAGGCCCTCACTTCATCGCAATTTAAATTGGTCAGTTATATATGTTAACTAGATCAATACAATAAAAAAATCTTAATCGACTATTAAAAATAAGCAAACTTTACAATTATTAATAAATACTATTCTAAACAATGAACAAAAATAAATAATACAAAGAAATATGAAACAATAAACATCATACTAAAATTTCTAGCAGTTTTTCTGTGTCAACGTAATTGAGTTTTGCTAAATATTCCGCAAGCGTTGTACTGCATTTCTTATAATTTAAACTATATATGTCAAGTGGCTTGTTGAGCTTGTTATATAGATAAGGTCCCAAAAACACAAAAAATCTATTTGCGAAAGCATGTTTGGTTTGAGGTTTAATACAAACCAAATCTTTCCTTCTCTTGCCTGAAGGTACTCGGTCATAAGGAAGTTCAGTGTGCTGATGCAGTACGATGTTTAGAATAGCTAGTTGACGCACTGTTAGTACCTTACATGCCATGAAAAGCTGGTGCGTGGGAAATTTAAAAGGGCGAAAGGTTGCAACCTTTAGAATTGCTCTTTGAGCACGTTCTAGAGGAAGTAAAATGGACTTTGCGACACCACCCCAGGAAGTTATGCAATACGTTAGTATGGACTGACACAAAGCCAAATAAACTTGTTTAATTAAATCATAGTCGGCTACGTTACGTAAGTATTTAAAAATGTATATTAATTTCCGCACTCTGCTGCATAGTACATCAATATGTTTACGAAAATTTAGATTTGTGTCAATCGTTACACCTAGATATTTCACATAGTCAGCTTTAGCTAAGGTGGAACAAGTGCATGCGTTGTCAGCGTTAGTTCTACAATTATGTGCAAAAATGTTTAAGTTAGTAAGCGGAATGTTATTTTTCCTAATCGTAAATAAAATGTATTTTGTTTTATCTAAATTTAATGTTAAGAGACTGTTAAGAAGCCAATTAGATACAGTATTGAAACCATTCTGCGCGTGTTCATAAACCTCGATTCTTGATTTAGCTGAGAACACTAGAGCCGTGTCATCAGCGTATGACAGTATGATTCCATTTTTGAGTGGCAAGCTGCACAGATCATTTATATATATTAGAAACAACGTAGGACCCAAAATGCTACCTTGTGGAAATCCGTAACAGCTATTTTTAAGCTCAGAACTTATAAATTGACCAATTTTCACACATTGATAACGATCACTAAGATAATCAGAAAAAAGTTGAAGTTGTGTTCCTCTTATCCCAATCGTTTCAAGCTTATGTAATAATATAGAACAAGAAATAGTATCGAACGCCTTGGCAAGGTCCAAAAAGATACCAATGGTGTGCATGCCATTGTCCATACTTGTACTTATATAATTTGTCAATCGGTGGACTGCTTGGCTTGTTGATCTTTTGGGCCTAAAACCAAATTGACTGTCTGAAAGCAATTTGTTGTCTTCTAGATATTTTATTAAACGAGTGTTTATGATTTTTTCTAAAATTTTGGAGAGGCCCGTTAAGACTGAAATAGGTCTATAATTATTAACACAGTTCTTGTCTCCAGATTTAAAAACAGGGGTGACTACAGCTTTTTTAAGTAATTGGGGGAAAACTCCTTGTGATAAACATAACTGAAAAATGTGAGTTAACGGAGGTGCAATTAGATATTTAAATCTTTTAAGTATATGATTCGGTATGTTATCGCAGCCAATAGCACAAACATCCTTAAGCTCGGTTATGATTCTTAATACCTCATTTGCGTCGGTCTCAAATAAAACAAAAGAATGTAGTGTAGAAGTTGTTACAGGTGAACTTTGAGGAGGCAACGATCTAGAATTTAATGTTTTTTCTGCCAAGTTTTTACCAACGTTAGCAAAAAAATTATTGACTTTATTCGTTGCTTCGGACGGATTTATTTCTGTTGATAATAAATCAAGGGGAGGTTCGGAATTTTTAGATCTAAAAGTATTATTTTTTATAAATTTCCAAACAAGCTTGCTGTTTTTTCCTGCCTTTTGTAGTTCATTTTTATCATACTGATTTTTTATTTTTTTCAAAAGATTGTTACAGAAATTTCTATACCTCTTGTATGTGACGGAAAGTGATTCATCACCAGGTGCCAGTTTCGATTTCAGGTGAAGTTTGTCCCTATGTCTCATACATCGAACGAGACCGGGTGTGATCCACGGTTTAATGTTATAATATTTCCTAGGCATTATTTTAACAAATGAGTTTTTCTTAATTGCATATTGTAGCGAATGTATGAAATACTCTAAAGAAATATTTGCATCGTTTGAATTAAAAACTGGGTCAAAATTAATAGCGCTTATGTCATTTTCAAGGTTTTTCATATTTACTTTAGTATCGCTACGCAAGCAGTTTTTTCTAGGTAAAGAAATTTGCAATGTTAGTAAAACAGCTTGATGATCGGTAAGCGATGAGTTAGTTACAAATGTTTGGGTTGGTTTCTTTGATTTTATAAAGAAATGATCTAAACATGAGCCGGACTGGTGCGTGGGATGGTAATGAGTGGGTAATAGTCCATGAAACGCGCAAATATTCAGGTAGTTGTTAGCATGGCCATTGGTTTTCCCGGAAGCAATGTTAATGTTTATGTCACCTACAAGAATTATATTTTGAAAAGATGATACTTTTGTTAAATTCATGTTGAGTGAGTCCAAAAAACAGTCAATGTTTTGAGAAGGAGGCCTGTAGATGGCCATTACTACTGTATCAGGAAAAATTTTAATTAATAAGCAATTACTGTCCTGGAATAACGGTTCTTCTACCTCTGTTTTTAAATTATTTTTTACATATACTACCAAACCATCATTTTGGTTGATGGTTCTATCAGTTCTTTGTGAGTAATATCCGTCAAGAGATGGTAAAACTGTTTGTTTCGACAGCCAACATTCTGTTAGGACGATAATATCACAGCTAACCTCAAGGTTCTGTAGCAACACTTCAAAACCGTTGATGTTCCGGTTTAGACTGCGGATATTTTGTGTTAGTAGGGTTAACGTTTTACCTCCAACAGGTATCAGATTCCTACAGTCCTCAACATTACAGATTTTAGCTTCAGACACAGAAAAACCATCCAGATCACAAATTAGATGATCTGTCATTCTAATTATAAACTAACAAATAAAATATGAGGTAAACTACTGATTAAGTGCTTACTTAGTAATTTGATCGGCGGCGCTCTTAGGCGCCTTCATAATCGATTGAATTGATGTAGTTGTCTTCTGCAAATTTGCGTGCCGGGCAATTTACATCACCAGTTGGATGGTCACATTTTCTTTTGAAGCGTTTACAAGTCGCGCATTGGGAGGGAGCAGCTTTATTGTTACACTCCTTGAAGGAATGACCAGTTACTCCGCAGTGGTTGCATGTCGGACTAGATTCTCGGCAAAACTTGGCTGCGTGTCCAAACTGCTGGCAATTGAAGCATCTGGTGACAATCGTGAAATCTTTCACGGGGCAAGATGTCCAGTTTATGAAAATTCGGCCTTGGTTTATTAAAATTTTCCTGGTACTAGCGGGCACTTCCAATATATAGTTACAGGTAGGAAGGTTTTTCTTACCCGATTTATGGCTCAATTTGATGGTTTCTTGAAAGGACTCACGAGTATGTTTATCAGTTGTCTAGTACCCATAACACAAGCTCTGCTTAGCTTGGGACTAGATGGCGTTGTGTGATTGTTGTGTGGAATATTATTATTAATATTATGTTTTTGACATTCTCGGGTCCCTAGAGACCCGGTCCTTTGGTAGGCGTACGAGGGGCCGATGCCAACTCGCAGAGGCCTCTATAGACATTTCAAATGGAATGGGACACCATTATTATTATTATTATTATTATATAACATTGAAAATCTGTCAGTTGATTTTGTAAATAACTCACCGTAAAAACTAAATAGATTTGAAATGAATTTTCATCACATTCGTTTGATGGATTGACCGCTCACATCAAGTTCACTTCCCTTAACCTGTGATCATCTGTCGCAATAGCCGCGGCGACGCCACAACAATTGAATAGTTTTTTGGTCGATCGGGGGCCATAGGATATTAAACATTGCGTTTTTTTAAACAAAGAAGTTTAAATTTCGTGTATTGGTATGGCATGTGAGACGCCATTATGCGTCAATTTCAGTTGACGCCCAATGGTACACGAAGCCGACGACAAACCACAGGTTAAATATTCACTGTAATATTTTCACAGATTATCAAGACTGGTTATCTAGATAGTTAATCTCTTATCAAGTAAATATTCGTACAGATAGTACTTATTGTTTAAAAGCACGATTTTCCTTTATAATGTTCCTCAATTCCATTCCCCTCAAATATTTCATCTCCTTTACCCTCCATCAAACAAATGCCCAATAGTTTGGACATCATCCAATGCTCCCGTACGTATAAAGCACACTCACCGTAGCAATCTATAGGGTGGTCAGTTTTAACAGAGCACTGTTGTATCGCCTGCAAGCGACGGTTCACCGCAAGCTACACGTCGTTAGCCTATCCAGTGAGAGGTATCCTCCGATATGTTTTCCGGTTTAGGGGTACTGCACTTTCTAAATGGTTGGTTCTACTAGTTTATTATACATGTGTACTTTTAATTTTTAGAGTTTCGTACCAAATGGGTATCCAACGGAACCCTATTAATAAGCCTCCACTGTCCGTCCGTCCGTCCTTCCGTCCGTCCGTCCGTCCGTCCGTCCGCCCGTCCGTCCGTCCGTCCGTGTGTCTGTCAGCGGGTGGTATTTCAAGAACCGTAATGGGTAGACAGTTTAAATTTTCACAGATTGTGTATATCTATTGTCGCTATAACAACAAATAATAAAAACCAAGGTCTGTGGTACGTAACCCTTCGTGTGCGAGTTCAACTCGCACTTGGCCGGGTTTTTTTTTTGTAATTCTTTTTATGAAACTGTTCTCCGTTACTTGATTTTAAATTATGATAATCATTTTTCCAGTTAAAATATCGTACAATAGTTTGCTGCTATGCCATACCTATTCTTGCCGTACCTACGAACGTTCATTCTACGCCATACCTGTGTATGGCATACATCTTAATATAGCTTGAACCTAAGTTAAACCCGTTTCCCAATAGAATTTGGATCAATTCTGTAGACATCGCATCGTGAAAACATTGGTACAGTTAGCTTGAAGTGCACTGTCATTCTGACAGTTCACATCAAGATTAATTCACAAAACTTTCACTGTGCAAGTTTTGCAGAATAGCCAAAACATCCCAAACAGTAGTCTGTTTGGAATATTTTGTGATTCTTACCTTTATGTTACATCATCATTTCGGCTGAAGATTCAATTTTGAACTTTGAAATGGTCCATTCCCAATGTGCATTGGTTTATTTCAAACGTATTCACTGTTCATTTTTGTTTCAGTTACATCGCCGGGGTCTGCCTCCAACCTACAAGTGTGCCAATTTCTACTATTACTTCATATTATTGTTTGGGCAAACAATACTTAGGCATTATCTAAAATTAAATAAAAGTGTATAAATTAAAAAATAAATGATAAAGTATAAATAGGTAGATGTATTCGATGCTGTCGGATGAAATTGTGAATTTAAATGAAAAATAGTTAATTGTACCTAACGAGCTATTGACTATGCCAAAGAATGTAAAGACTTAAGAATATTGTTGATTTAATACAAATTATATATATGTCAATGTTTGTTTTATTTAAAAGACTAAGAACGACAATAGCTTTCATAAGCAGATATTTTTTTTTTTTTTTTTTTATAAACTACTCAAAACAAAATAGGGCCCACCTCGAATCAGTCACTATTTTGGTCTAAATAAAGTTATCTGTGTAGTTGTTGATAAAGTTATGATTTGAACCGTCAAGGTGACATGTTTAAGAGCCCTTATCAATATTTATTCCGACAACATTCATATTGATTTCAAGAGGGTAGCTAAAAAGTGAAGTACTCGAAAAAAACATCGAATGCACAAATTCTCAGTTACTTTAGTTTTCAGTCTACACCAAACGCTGTTGTGGAACACTCACGTTTTTAACCATTTTGTTTGTTTCCTGTGTTAGTTGTGATCACTATGCCTGGTTCTCGACGACATATGGACATGGAAACCGCTGCAAGAGCAGTATCTTTGCTACAAGAGGGACAGTCTCAGAGATCTGTGGCTATACACCTCGGTGTATCGCGACGAGCGATCCGAAACGTTTGGGAACGGTATCAGGAGACCGGAAGTGTAGCTAGGAGACCTGGCACAGGAAGAGTTGGGGCTACAACTGCCCAGGAAGACCGATACGTAAGGTTAACCGCACGTCGGGAGCGTACTGTAACCGCTCGGACCTTACAAACTCGACTACGGCAATCTACAGGGACGAGAGTCAGCGATCAAACCATTCGGAATCGGCTTCACGAAGATGGACAACACTCCAGAGTACGTGTTATTCGACTAAAACTAACGAGGGCTCATCGTGCAGCACGCTTAAGGTACGCCCGGGAACATTTGGAATGGACTATGGATAACTGGAGGAATGTGCTTTTTACGGACGAGTGTAAAGTGAAGTTTTACAGTGACGACAGACGGATACGCGTGTGGAGAAGAGAAGGGGAACGTTTTCCTGAGCCATGCGTGCATGGAACAGACCGATTTGGGGGTCCCAGTGTTATGGTATGGGGTGGAATTAGCTTACACGGCAAAACAGAGCTGGTAATTCTGAATGAAGGTACCGTAACCGCCGCCAGTTACATCGAGCAAGTAATCCGGCCACATGTCATCCCATTTTCACAAAGAGTGGGCAATAACTTTGTCTTCATGCATGACAATGCTCGCGCACACACAGCCCGCACTACACAAAGAGCACTCTCTGAAGCCAATATCACCGTTTTGCCATGGCCAGCAATGAGTCCCGACCTCAACCCCATCGAACATTTATGGGATCAGCTCAAAAGACGCCTGAAAGAACGTTACAGTGATGTGAACAGCCAGCAGGAGCTCATTAACGCTTTGAAAGTCTGTTGGGAACAAATACCGGAACTAAACGTAACTCACTTGATTGAAAGTGTCCCAGATAGGCTCAGAGAGTGCATACGGAGCAGAGGAGGACCCACTCGTTATTAAAAAATAACAAGCACCATATTTTTTTCCAGAATAGTTGTGCTTTACAAGATTATGTTTTTCCTTTATTTTGTGTAATTTTTCCTAAAAAATGTTATTTTGTGTTTTTATTAAACAAAATAAACAAATGTTTCTATTGTTCATGTTTACACTATTCCTAAATGCTCACTTGAAACTTGTGTATTCATAAAAACTGAATGTTTTGGTTCAATTTTAAGTTGCAGCAAAAAAACATGGTGGGCCCTATTTAGTTTTGAGTAGTTTATTATATTGTTTATTTAGATTAGGGTATGATGAGGCTGACGTACCTTTGTAAGGTAAAAGCCTCTAAATAAATAAAGATTAAAAAAAAAAAAAAAAAAAAGCACATTTTTTTTGCTTCCACAAATACTAATTCTTTGCTCTAACAAATTGTACTAAAGATGAATTCCTAGAACAACTACGCTTGGAAGAAAACTGAATAATATAGGTAACAAAAAATAACATCGCATTGTACAAAAGCACAAGATACTAGTTCATAAAGAAAAAAACTCACTTCGGATCGGTTTGAAGACGTTGCTAGGAAACCGAATGGAGAGGTCGACGGAAAAATAAATAGTTCTTTAGTGAATTCTGAATTTGCTGCAGAAGAGTTTTCGTGCAATACAACAACAAAATATCAACACTTGAAATATTTTCCTTTTGACATCAGTAATTACGTACGACTTAATGTAGTCATTAAAACAAGATTAAAGTCACACTTTTCAGAATCAAAGTCAAACAAAAACACCTGGCTTATTTTTAAATATTCAGTTTCATCAAACATTTTAAAGGCATTCCAGTTATTTACAGCGAAAATAAAAAAGGATAACATTACAGAGAACATTTCGAAAATACAATTTTCATTGCCGGCTTTGTATGTCAATACGAAACACCAACGAAATTGAGGAGGAAGTGTAATTAAAAAGTTCATTTGGGACGAAAAGGCTTTATTGCACTTTGCGACAAACAAGGGCCTTTAATACATGTGTTTGATCGAATTTTTATTATCTACCAGCGCAGTCCGCTTTGGGAATAAAATCTCCTTCATTGAGGATCTCTTTGACAATAGAAATAGATTGTATACTAGCACTTGAGAATCCTTTTAGTTTGTGATAAAGTTAAATTCGATTGAGAGACTTTGTCAAGGGGATTGATAGTATAATGGTCTGGGTTTTTACTAATTGTTGGATTCTCGAGTAATTTTTCATGAAAACCACTTTTATTCATAACTGTGCCAGTCAGTTTCATAGTGTGCCTCTTATTTAGGTTCCGTACCCAAAAGGTAACGAACGGAACCCTTTTACTAAGCCTTCGCTGTTCGTCCGCCCATTTGTCTGTTTGTCTGTCAGCGGGCTGTATCTCAAGAACCTTATTGGGTAAATATAGTTGAAATTTTCACAGAATGTGTATTTCTACTGCCGCTTTTTAACAACAAATAATAAAAACTAAATTAAAAATCGCACCTGGACGGGTTTTTAGTCGTATACGATATCTTACTCGTCGACAGTATTAGCGGGTTTAAGATAAGAGAACAGAACAAAAAATCACATACCTATACCTTTCGATGCTTACGCATCATCATCATATCAGACGCCCACTGCTGGACATAGGCAAACGTCGCCATAACGACCGGTCCTGCGCGTCTCGCATCCATCGGCTACCCGCGACCCGCACCAGGTCGTACCTATGCATACCAATGCTTAAACTGAAAAGTTACTGCCACATAATCTGAATGAAAAATCATTCTAATTGACCGAAACATCGAGCAAAACTCTATTTAGGAGTCTCTCTAATGGTGGAAAAGGGCATACTTCGTAAAATGCTACTCAGATTTGGTGTCAAAGTAACTTTGTCAGCCCAAAAAAGTACACAAATAACAATTTTCGGACTCGTAAATTAAAAAGCTGAGCTGAATTTCCAGCTTAAAGGCCCATTAGGACCTACACGATTTAATGTAGGCAGAGTCATCTCCCGAAAATTGCCGACGACCACACGAAGTTAACCGAGTGAATAATTCGGTCAGAGTAGAGTTCTTGGAGTTAATCTGATGAAAGCCACATATAGACTCAAGGTTTGACTTTAATTATTATGACTTTCTTATTTACTTTTTGTATCGGTTTATCTATTTGTGTCTAAGCTGTGTTTATAATTATTCTCATTGAGGAAAAATGTTTCTTAAAAATATTTTATATTTTGCCTGCGTTAAACAATTTTATCTGTAGCTATTCAGTCATAACATAGACGAAGAGCATTAAAAATAAAAAGGAAACATTAATTTTAACCGACTTTAAAAAAAGGAGGAGGTTTTCAATTCAGTGGGTATTTTTTTTTCTTTTATGTATGTACACCGATTACTCCGAGTTTTGTGATCCGATTTCTGTGATTCTTTTTTGGTTTGATGCGGTATGCTTGTCTTGTCATTTGACAAACACTACAAAGTATAAAATAACCTTAAATCTGAAGTCGGTGTTAAAAAACATAGAAACAAAACCAAAAACACCGCCTATGTAATAAAGGTTATTTTATAACGTTTTGTTTGGAATTCGGTTATATTTTTTCAAAAAAGGTTTTTTTAACCTCGCGGAACAGATACACAGGTATCTGTAATGTAGGTATTATTAAAATATCATTTGGTGTCTACCTCTAAACGTATTTCATATAATATCAATCTATAAGTTTCTGAAGACAGATGCGAAGCCACAATACTGCAAAGATGCGAGAGCGCGCTTCTACCACTTTCGAACAATTTCTATGAGATCTCGTTGTAATGTGTTCCATCTCGCTTGTCTATGGAATCCTAAGGCGGAGATACCTGATAGTAGCTGATTTTAAAATGAGAATCACGTCTAAACAACTTGTCGTAATTTTTGAAAAAAATAAATATGTTACATTAAACTAATTTCTTAATAATTTGATACATCAAAATTTTGAGTTTTGTACTAAACATAGTGGAATTCTCACCAGAGAATGGGCAGCAGCGAGCGTTCTCTGTAAAACTCAACACCAGACACTGCGATCGCCAAACCGCCTGCCAAGCGTGGCGATTAGGCACCTCCCCTCCTCTTCTTGGGGAAGCCTATGTCCAGCAGTAGACGTCTTATGGCTGTTATGATGATGATAAAATAGAAATTAATTTGTAAAGTTATGTCTAACACGGACATAAAAATGAAAATTCGGACCTAATGGTAAGCGATGATGGAGCACGCTTGCCTAGAAATAACCTATTCACTCTTGACTTAAAAACTCCAGGTTGTAGCTATCAGGAAACACAGACTCCGGCAGGGAATTCCACTCCTTAGCTGTACGCATTATGTGTAATGTGTTACTAAAACATTTTGTGCGTATGGGTGGGATATTCACTGTGTACCGGTGGCGCCTCGCCGTTCGTCTTGTGGTCCGATGATGGAACGGGCTTGACGGAATTAAATTATGCATTTCCGTCGCACATTCCCCAAAATGCAACCGATAAAAAACCGACAGGCTAGCAACTCGTCGTCGATGCTCAAGACTTTGGAGCTTCGTCGCGACGAGCCTCTTACGAGGATCATTGCCGATGATCCTCTTGGCTCGTTTCTCAATTGACTCAAGGGCATCATGTAGGTATCTGGCAGATCCATCCCAAAGATGAGAGCAGTATTCCATACACGATCGAACTTGCGCTTGATAAAGTTTAAGCAGCTGTTCCGGCGTGAAGTACCGTCTCACCTTTGCTAGAAACCCCAACTTCTTTGCAGCCACTTGAGCTTTAACCTCTATGTAAGGGCCAAAAGTGAGAGTAGATGTTAATGTTACCCCAAGAAGCTCAAGTTGGTCGGTTATCGGCACGGTTAAACCTCGGAAAAATGGAGCTGGGTGGAATTGGCTCCTTTTGACGGAAAATAGACACGCTTGGGTCTTAGCAGCGTTGAACTTGACCAGATTGGCATCGCCCCATTCAGAGACAGCCTGTAAGGACACGTTCAAGCGCTCAACCATCTACATTTTGGATTCCAATATTTTTTTCAAAGTCTTAGAATATTAAGGTAAATACAAAAAAATACTGAATTTTGGGTCGCGCGGGTGTTTAACGAGTGCGCATTTTGTTCTCTCAATGTCACTGGCGAATGTTGGTGTCCTATTGCGCTTACAAGGGAGCAAGAAACGGAGTTTAGACCAAAATTATACTGACAATTTCATGAATAAATTAGTGTTGAATTCATAATCAAGCCATTTTGATTTTATTATTATCATAACTTTGATTTAATTATGAAAGGGTGTTATTACACGTATTCAATTCGAAGAAATATGGCGATAAAGTTAGATTTGAATGTGTTTTTTTAAGCTGTTATAAGATAGAGAAATATTCACGATTTATGGAGTTTGACGTTTGGTATGGCTTAACTGTTGACAGTTAAGCCATAGCTTAAACTGTTGATTCCAAATGTGGTAGCTTAATTTTGGTCATCTTGCGGTTAAGAATATAATTATACTTTTTTTTTCTTTTTACTATTGATAGGCACGCGTTTGACCACTATCTCACTAGTATAATCTACTGAGATATATCTCTTCCCCCAAACAAGATTTGGTTGAAAAACCGGCAAAGTGCGAGTCAAACTCACATCTTACTTGTACGATGAAGGAACGACATTCCTTCGAGTATCTAAGTTATCTGTTGTCTCCTTCGTTAACAAAAGTTTACCCAAAAAGCTAATGCATCTGCTAAAACATGCCACCCTAGAACCTAAAATACGACACTCAGAAATAAAAAGAATCAACCCAGAAAAAGCCATCAGAATTCCGAGTCCTCTAATACGACTCAGCACTCATTCGAATTTCAAAACGGCTAAAACACAGTCAGTGATTCATTAATTACGTTAAAACAGTGAACATGGGTGGTATTGTGTTGGCTTTGCAGAGATACTCGTACGCCAGTCGGCACCTCAAAATTCGATATTGCAGTGCGCCAATGCGAAAAACAAGAGAAGGTTGGTTCTGTGTACAAAATGGCGTGCTCTAAAACTCTGTGGCTTCTCGGTAACGGTGGATTTGTAGGATTTAAAAAAAGAAGCAGTCAGTCAGTTCAGGCAGTCAGTCAGTTTTTAAAAATCTAAGTAAATGCTTAGGTAAGAGTCTTTTTGGCCTCGCACAGGTCTCTTTAAAAAATATAGCTTTTATTACTAAGTGATTTTTGTGAGTTATTCATTTATTTTATTCTGTCTTGTTGCTTGTCCAGTGCGAGTTCCAAATAAATGTTTTCCTACTTTTTTTTTTATCTGAATCGCGTTCAGCCACTGCTTATTACAGTCTGTAGTAAGATATAATGTGGCTGACAAATGTTTATGACGAAGGTTTGCCTAGAACCTATTTCAACCTTACCTATGCTTTAGGAATGAAAATGATGCTTGATAAATTATGGTTCCAGAAAAAAGAAGTGTTGTGATAAAATTTTTCCTTATATTTGACGTATTTTCTACATTATGCTGGCACTAGGAGTGACTTCATGTCAATATCACATTGCGTGGAATACAAACTCAACAACATTTGAAGTATTGTGCATTTCAAACTAATTCGTGACTAAACAGAGATCAATGACCGGTTTCCAGTACTTCCAACGCACAACATTCATGGAATCGGACTAAATTGTTACGATTAGGTATCTCATGTTCGCCGGTAGTCGTTTGCATGCTAACAAGAACTGAAGGGTTCAAGCACTCTGAATTATTCAAAGTATTCAAAGCCTCATGACAGTGTTCCAACTATCAACCACTTTGGCCGTCCTCGTCATTTTCAGGGTTCCCGACATCTGCATGGAAAAACAGAAACACAGACAGATCAGTTGTGTGTCTGTTTGGATGTCTGTCACAGCCAATTTTCTTCAAATCCAAAACTTCAAAACCGAGTCAGTTCAGATAAAAAATACATTAGTATCACTTTTTGTTGTCCAAAGGCGGAAGAGTAACGTAAATTATTATTTTAAGTCCATAGCTCACTTTTGTGGGACAAGTTAGCAAATAATAAAATAAGGTTTTTAAAATGGTGGCCTTGTGACATATCAAACGAAAAGACTCATCTTTTTATATTTTTTTTTTTTTTGTAATGAGTTTGCTCTTGACTCTAGTCTATGTCAGAGATGACAGAGACAAAGTCTACGATGGATTTTATAATGTTGAAGATATTGAAGAAAGTATTCGTTCTACCCCTATTTTCGAAACTACCAAGCCTAAAATTCTAAAAAATCAAATCTAATGGTTTTTTCTTATATATTACTAGCTGCTGCCCGCGACTTTGTTCGCGAAATACAGCGAAAGCCAAAAAAAAATGGACAAAAGATAAATTATGTCGCTTTGTAAGATCTCTAGGTTAAGATATGCAAACAGTCAATATCTAACATTAATTGACTCTCTTAGAATTCGGAAGACTGTTATTCAAGGCGCTGTTATCTCTCTCTGGTGCATCTCTTCTGTTCAAAATGCAGTCCAGCCCTAGTCATTTTTCCTAATGAGAAACTTCTTTTTGCTATGTTTAAAAAATTTGCTAGAGTTGTTAACACGCGCTAGAGCTACGTAAAGTTGGCCATCGGTATACCAACCAGAGAAGAAGTCTACCCCCGCAACGGATAGAGTAGAGTAGAGTAGATACTCCGTTTTCCGCACTTAGACTCCCATTCGGTCCATTGTGCGTAAGTTTTCTAGCTAAGTTAGCCAGCCTAGCTCCGCCTGAATGCACAGAAGCTTCCTGGGTGCTCCACAGGTTTTGCAGAGCGACCTCAACGTTCCGAGGATTTGGTCACGTTGGGAGTGGAAGTAGGCGACTGATTTCTATTGAAGCAACCTCAGTAAATTGAACTGTCTATGGCGCCTTTGTTGTAGAAATGTTTTTTAGGGGGCAATGACCCGTGATTATACCTATTTTTATTCGGAAGGTATTTCTACTTAGGCTGATAAGTCGTTTAGTTAGTCTCGTGCATAGGCTTGACTGCTTGCAATTTATACCTCGTGACCATTGGTTCTCATTAAGTTTAGTTGATCCTTGGCAAATTCTTGTACAAAAGTGTAAAAATGATCACAACGACGCCGACGCCGGAGAAACACGCCGGAGTAATCAGCCGAAATCTTATTTCAGCTACTATAACAGTTTGTTGGGTATGTGTGACTTTCAGCCGAGTGCCTTTACAAAATTTCATAACAGCTGGAAACACGCTTGGCAGGCGGGTATCGAAATTAAATATGTAGGTAAATAAAAACCATTAAACTAAATTGGATGATCATGTACCTTTTCTTCCATGGTCGATTTCATGGAAATATAGGTGAGATAGTGGTCAAACGCGTGCCTATCAACAGTAAAAAAATATACAGAGTTGATACGACAGAGGGGCATTAAATTAAACTACGTATACTATACGTGTTCAGTATTAATTCGATACGGTACAAAAACAAAAAGCGCCATAAATGAGAAAATATTTTTTTCAAACAAACTAAACGGCTTGCAAATCCGAATAAAACGCAACCACCCTTTGTAAAAAAATGACACTGACCTTAGATACCGCTAGGTAACAAAGCGGCAACGTCGCGCACGCCTTGGAGCGTGGTGTGCGGTATCTCGTGTGCTCGGCGGGGGCCGGGCCGGGGTGGCCGCCGGCGACTTAGGCCTCCGCTCGCACTGGCTTTTATGTTAGGTAACGTTTCGAAGTACGCGCACAAAAACAAACACACTAATTTTTTTAATTTTCGATGTGTCCTCCATTCACATTGATGCACAAATTATACCGACGGAGAATATTGTTATTTATTTTTGTAATTAGATCACTGTCCGTCGCTAAGCACTTTAATTTGTGAAATGCTAAAATAATCCTATGTTTTAACTCATCAATTGTATTTACCTCTGAGGCATACACTTCACCCTTAATGTACCCCCACAAAAATAAATCCATGGGAGTGAGGTCCGGAGATACTAATACTAAATAATAATAATCCCAAGTTACGTGTCCTATCACCATAAAAAACAGTCAATCACAAAAAAAAATCACTAATACTAAATAATAATAATCCCAAGTTACGTGTCCTCTCACAATAACAAAATAAAATTACAATTGTTTGCGCGCGAATTCCACAAACCGTACGTTCCGAAAAACAAGCGTCGGCGCACTGAGGCCCCACTTACCAATCGCAAAAAACAAGGATGCAACAAACTGACCTATCTCTATTTCTTTCGCTCGCTTTATGATAGTCGCTTTCGTAGTGAAAGTGCAAGTGTGTGTGTATTTATTGCTTCCTTGTTTGCATTGCCAATTTTTAGTAAATGGCTCAATGTCCTTCGACATGCGTCAGAGCGGCAACAACGCATCGTTGATTTATCATTGTAAGGTGCTTGACCTATGCTTAGACGATAATCAGCTGTTAGAAAAGATACATCGTGTTCAAACCGTGCAAAAACTTTGAAAATCATTTGCGACTAAAGTACTGCTCCTAATTAATTTATTTTTGGTACAGAGCTTGAAAATGGTACCTAGTATAGGCAGTTTAAAGGAAAGCCCCTCTGTCGTATCAACGTTGTACATATTTTCCCACAAACGTTTGTCAAGATTATGCATATTGATGGTTAAGTACTGCTTGGTCGGTGGGTTTTCCGTACACAGAAAAATGAATGAATGCTGAAGCAACGAGGCAACATAGGCTATCTTCTAAGACAACCTAACCACTTTCTTGATTGTGGTGTGTGTCGTCAGCAATTTTTAACAGTATTCGTATAATCATGCGCATTTGAGTGGCATTTTTTTTTCGTCGTTTCTTCACTACTGAAGATCGCGACCACATACGTCGCGTCTCCAAGCTATTCAGTCTTCTGCAGTGTGGATTGCTCTGTAATGCTACTTTCAACAGCCTTCTTTATGGTGCCGGACCATAAAGAAGAATGGTCTTCTTTTTTTTTTTTTTGTTTTTTTTGTTTGCTTGCCATAACGTATTGATATTATATTGCGCTATATGAATGGTGCTTTTCTTCAAACCACGAAGTTAAGAAGCTACTTTATGTATTTCGAACTAAAGCCTGCAGTTTCGACATAGATATCGATCGCGTAGCGATCGAATTTGGTCGTTAAGTCCTAAGGTTAGTCAATCTCGAACGCATCCCACAGTCAAAACCAGTGGTATGATCCGTGGATTGCGTTCGAAATTTACTGTGTACGGGTGACTTTAACGTATTCGGTCGATAGGTGATCGGTAAGCATATCGAGACTTCCCGCCCAGGAACGTTAATCATAACGATGTTAAGTTAACCGAGCTAATTCAACTATTTTTGCGACTCCTCTATCATGGGACTTTCAGTATTGGGCAAATAAGCAAAGTTTGGCTGGGTTGGCATGACCCCTGGCTTCGGGCCTGTAAAGGTTCATTCGTCTTCTGTGGCTACGTTAATTGCAACATCGGTGGCTTTCATTAAATCCTCTAAAGTACAGATGTTATTGAGCAGCTTTAGCTTATTTAGCTTAGCAAATGTAAGCGCGCGCCTGATGACGAATATTGTAATGTTAACACCGCGAAAATGAGATCAAATGCATAACGCCATCTATGGAATATGAAGTTGAATTACCAAAAGATAAGCTCACGCTGTCAAAAGTACTGTAGCGGCATCAAGGCCGCCACAAGAAAAACCTACGGAGCAAATCTACATCGCAACAAAAAAGAACCGCGACGCCATCTATCCGACTAGCAGCGAACTACAACGTTGAAATCCTGCATCGCGCAAGCAGAGTTTACCGTGCGATTTGAACATATACATCAGCCCGAATATCAACTATCGGGCAGTAGCCCGCCAGGCACAACAGCCGCCTGGTCGGAGGATCCTCCTTTTCAAATGAGATATGCGGGACTTTACTCTCTGTTCCGCATATCCCCAAAGTACTATTTGGGTCAATAGATGGCATTGCAGGGTATCTGTATTACGTGGCAGTTGATTGCATCTACATTGCCACAAATTCCTACCATTGTGAAAAAAATATAGGTAATACAGGAAAACAGAAAAAAGGTTCTGTAATCCGGAATTTCAGTACTTCGGCACATCCTGTTCAAACAATACAAACGTAATCGCGGTCAGCAAAAATATTATAGAGCAGGTAAATAAAAAAGTTAAAAATAATTCAACAATAATTTTAAAAGAATTGCTAAAACTGGGGTTTGAATTTATACCGAATCGTTCACAAAGCAGTAATTGTTCCGCCAGGTCTATGAATTCAGCTGATGTTTGGATTAAATAGTCGATGTTTTAATATGTTATGGTTTTGGACTGCTTAGCTCCCAAAGATATAGATAGCGTGATGATAATAATTTTTAAGGATATGTTTTTAAAGGCTATTTTTATGAATAATTGTATGTTGAACAAAACTGGTCGAAAAACGATGATACGTAATTTAAAAACTTTAAATGTCCATAACTTTTCTTTTCGGCCACCAATTTGAATGAAACAAAGACTAAATATTGCTCAGAAATAAGTTTAACCTAACTTTGAAAAGGCTTACAAAATCTGTTCAGTATGTTCGGAGATTACCGTACCTATACAGACAGAATGACAGACAAAAAAAAATGCTCTTTTTTTTAATGAATACTAGGATTTATTAATTTTCATGGATTTTTACAGCTGCTATAATAAATACTTAACTAACTAAATACACTAATTAACACGAAAATATGTATAAACGCGTATAAAAACAAAATTAATCATTGGGCATCAAAAAAATAATTCACATCGCTGTCAATGGCAAAAGTGCCCAGAACACTGGCAGCATTGCCGCGTTGAATGGCAAATGCTCTTTTTGTATTCTATAACTATTTTTGATAATCCCTACTCGATTTTTCGTATTTTTGTTCAATGTACAGAAATCACGGTCTCTACTGTTTTATTAGATGTATTGATATAGATAGGAAAACCAAATTGTTATTATTTATTTATTTTAATGAAGAATGGGCTTGCACCACAATCACACGTGGTCAAGAACCACAATCACGCGTGATGGATTAAGCGATGAATAAGGTGTATGATGGAGCGAGCAACCAATTTAAAGAATTCTGGTTTTAAAGTAACTCGTGTCGCGTGTGTGACTAGCACTTGGCCGTTGTTAACCCCAAAAATTCAAACATAATATTTATTTTTAATAGCTTGCAGAGATGGTGACGTGATTCTGAAAACACATTGTACCCTGTAAACGACCATTCTGTGGTCCAGAATGGCCCGTAAAATGGCTTTTATGAGTGGGCAGGCTTTCATGCCCCTTTGCTCATTATTCGTCGATTTTCCAAAGGAAATTAAATTAATTGTTCCAGCAATGAAATTTTCGACAAATCGATGTTTAAAGTATAATAATTAAGATTATTGTGACACGTTGTATACTTACTTACAATGACCCCTTAAGAGGTCTTAAGGGGTCATTGTGTTGATCATTATGAAATTTTACTATGGGAACAGCTCTCTGAACAGTTGATTTTTTTTCGCACTTCAAACGTGGGGCCGTCGTTTTTTTTTCGCGATTTCAGTATTGGTCCACAAGTGAAAGTTGTTCAATTATCGCTGTTTAAACATATGTATTGATAACCTCCATTTTTTGAAATCTGTTCAAAATGGTGTTAATATCTCAAGTCCTTTAATACAAGACACAAATTAATTAAGTATTTAGCTTTGAATCACAGTAAACGACTGCTATATCAAGTGCCTAAGGGTAGAGTCACACTTACCGTATTTCAAGGCTGATTTTAGCAGACTATATTATCTGCAAATATCCCGTGAGAATTACGAATGACGTTACAAAAGCTCGAAACACATTGCTGAGAATTCACGACATGACACTTGCAAGACTATATGCCAAACATCGCTTTAAATGACATTTTATCAGTGACTAGTTGACCCGCGCAACTTCGTCTGCGTCACAATTTTCATTACTGCTCCGCTCCTATTGGTGTTAGCCTGATGATATATAGCCTACAGCCTTCCTCGATAAATGGGCTAACTAACACTGAAATAATTTTTCAAATCGGACTAGTAGTTCCTGAGATTAGCGCGTTCAAGCAAACAAACAAACTCTTCAGCTTTATATATTAGTATAAGATATAAGATAAAATATTTACTGTCAAAAAGTCAAAATATTTGAGTTTTAATACTTTGGACATTTCGACAATCGTTGTCACAGATGAGAGCGTGACACTTTATCGAGAGCCTCTTAACGCAATGTTACTTGAAAATGGGTACGTAATGCTCAAATACAATAAATTCGATGTAAGAAAACCTCTAGCGTGCAAAAGCCCTAACACATTTTCAGCCATCATTCGTAGAATATGCTGAAATATTAGTCCATTTAGGTCTGTCCAAGATAAATATCTCGACAGGCAAAGATCTTCACTCTCGTGTTTATTTTGTTTGTAGACGTTACGATATTACGTATAAACTTAATATGAGAAACTTGGGAAAATATAGTGTGATATTTTTTTTTCGTTTATATTAAAAACATTATTCCATGTATTTGTAACATGTGACCTTTACGCCTATTTACTGGGTTTAGGTAATACGAGATATTTTTAGGGTAAGTAAGAGATGAAGGAAAATTGTTGACGAATTTCATAAAGCCTGGCCTCGTTTTATTAAAACGAAACATTTTGTGTAAGTAGGTACATCATTTATATGTATCACGTATTTAAGATGATACCAACCTATTTTATTCCGTTCTCATTTCGTTTTTAGTTGTACATATTCTGGAACTGGCCTAATTTATAGTCATTGCTATCTAATATTTTGAGCTAATATGATGTGAGAAATGGTTGAACAAAAACAGAACGAGTGGATCAGTTTAAATATCTAGGGCATCTGCTCATTTGGCGGGAGGATACGCCCGGGTGTCAACACTGCGAGGATCGCCCAGAGGACACGGTGGATCATACGGTGGAGGTCTGCTCTGCTTGGGCGAAGCACCGACGTGTCCTCGTCGAGGCGATCGGCGGCGGCGATCTCTCGCGTCCGGCCCTGGTTCAGGCCATGGTTCGGAGTGAGGAGACATGGGAAGCGGTCACCTCCTTCTGCGAAGCAGTAATGCTAGCAAAGGAGGAAGCCGAACGCGTAAGAGAAAGGGAAACCTCACGCCCCAGCCGCCGCAACAGAAGAAGACGCCCCGGGCTTCGCGAGTCGCAGGGCGATTCTCGGCCACCGTAGGCGCGGGCCTGCGGACGGCGAGCTTTGGGTGGCTTGCCGTCTGATCTGAACCAGGCCCGGGTCGACGGCGCGCTGTGTTCCACGCGCGCCTCAAAGAGCTGTCAGCACAAAAGACGGGGCTCGCTAGGGTCAGTGCCTGCTGGAGTTGCGGACTTCGTTCGAAAGAGGCACCGTACCCTGGAACGCAAAAGACACTAGGAGGAACATGGATGTGTTTTATTCAGTAAGAGTCTGACACTCCCTTCTGCTTTACCCAAAGCAGGAGAATCATTTGATGATTTCCCATCATTAAAAAAATAAATAAAAAAAGGGCATCTGCTCACTGAGGATCTTAAAAATCATGCTGACATGGACCGGGAGCGGAGGGCACTGTCGGAGCGAGCCAACATGATAGCCCGCAGGTTTTCGCGTTGTACTAGTGGTGTGATGATCACGCTTTTTAGAGCGTACTGCACATCACTGTATACGTGTAGACTGTAGGCTGATTATAGTAAAAGGGCATACAGTGCCCTCCGTGTCCAGTACAACAACATGTTCCGGGCGGTGTTGGGACTGCCCCGATTCTACAGCGCATCGGAGATGATTGTTTCCACGCTTCTATGCGTAAGCGATGCTCGACCCTGGTGCACCGGGTCCCAGTTCCAGTGCTATCCTGGCAATGATCGCCAACAAGCTGGATTGCCCTTACGCTTGGCATTGCTGTGGCAGACATGTGGCTGTTGCAGCAAGCCTCTTAGGAAACTATAATTATTTTTTTGTATGACTAATAGTGTAGACGTATAAATTAGTAAATAGCTTTATTTAATTTAATTGTGTCTTGTATGTTTTGTGTTGTTCTTTGTAATTTTGTGCCAATAATGAGTCTATGTGTTCGCGACGGAGCATTTTGCTTTGTATAACTCGCATAAACAGCCTTATGTACCTATAGTCGTAAGCTTATATATTTTAAAGTTAGGAGCTTATATACTCACATAGTCATAGAAATATTCGCGGAGAAGCATTTAGCATTGTGTAACTCGCATAGATAGCGCCCATGTACCTATAATCGTAAGCCTATGTACTAAAACTTAGGAGCTTATGTACTCGCATAGTGATAGTTTATAAGCTACGTAATCGATTAAAAACCGTATGTTTGTCGTTTTTTCCCCAAACACGTAAAAGATGTTCTGGGGAAAACTTATTTTCATAGAAAATTAAAACAGATAGGTAGGGCTACACATTTCCCCTACACATTCCCGATAGCACCCAAAAGGCGTGTTCTGATTGGTTGATGGAAATCAACCATAACGAAGGTACACAAATAATAGACATTTCACACTCAAAGATAGAGAAAACCACCACTTACAGACACCTTCGTTACTAAGCCAATAGAAAATCTAGGGATATAGGTCTTAAACCATAGGCACTGGAAACCTGGCACTCAGCCCTATCCAGATATGTACACATCTTCATGGTCAGGCAAGGCATAAAGCCGCAAACTTGAAAAAAGGAAAAACACAGAATTTATCCGCTTCCGGGTTCCTGACCTACAGTACCTCCACCCTTAGAGGGGTGGCTTCATAAGTTGTGTATCTGGATAGAGGGATGATGCACCTACCCGAATATAGATAGTTTCATAGCCCATGGGGTACAGTTTTCCGGGAAATCAACCCTTAATAGTAAACAAGTTCAAAACTTGTAACAGTTTCGACAGTTAAATGCAACAAGCCCACTAGTGGGCAGGGTTGAAGGGTTGGTTTCCACCCCGTTCGACGGGGAATTTCGGGGGATTGGCATAGAGGTGCATCAACCCCTATCCAGACCTAGAATAGACCTAGATATAGCCGGAAATGTAGTAGAACCATAGTTAAATTTAACAGTTAAAATAAACTGAAGCAGTTAGTGGTTTTTGGGCCTCGTTACGGTAAGGTAACCTCGTACCTTAGTAAATTGTCAAAAAATAGCAAACTCGTAGTCACCGGCAGAAGAAATATAGAAATCTATAAATAGAATCACAGTACTCGTGAATTTGCCCTTAAACCATTAGCTGCAGAGTTGTCAAATTCCTGCCTATTATTTAACCCTGGTAAGCATTCACCCTGCACCCCAATCTAACCCGAAGACAGCAAGTACTTGGCAAGATAGAAGAACGTTGTATGTCAGGTGCGGAGAACCTCAGTTTCCGGTACAGGACGTCAGCGCGGCTGGACGCAGTCGGTCGGTCACAGTTCACTTCGGAGGAGAAGAAGAAGGATAGACCTACCCCATCACAACCCCCGTTCCAGTCGATCACGCCCGTCCGGTACACTATGTTACTAGACAATTAATAATAAATTAAAACTAAAAACTGCATCCAAATAACCTGCTCACTAGTTTTCTATTCTACACGCGGACAAGTATACGAGCATACTTGTCCGCGTTTTATCATACATCAGTGCTATTCTGTAAAAATGTCGAAGTGAAATGTTAGGTGAAGTGAACGACAAGTGAGCTGTCAAACAAGACGGAATGACAGCTCACTTGTCGTTTACTGCACCTCAGTGTACACGATGAGATGTCGCCAGAATAGGCCGGCTGGTCGTGCCTAATACATATAAAAAAATTATTCCATTACTGATGAATGAAACACTGATTATTTACTGGAGACTACACATGGTGCCAAAAGCTCTAATTTAGAAGTAGCTCAAGAATTTGTAAATTTTTTCACCAATATACCAACTAAAACTACGGAATATTTAAATTCTTCACCTGAGGTCTCATATAATTTATTAAAAGCTAACGTTCCAGGTTGTACGGTTGAATTCCAGTTCAAACATATCAACCCTGTGACAAAATCAAATTGACCGAAGACATATGGGGAATGTCTATTAAAGTGTGCACGTCCATAATTGAAACTATAGCACCATACTTGGCTTTAATATTTAATTTATGTGTGGACCAAGGAGTCTTTCCGGATATAATGAAATATAGTAAGGTTATACCACTATTTAAATCGGGCGACAGCAAAGACACCAATAATTATAGACCTGTATCTGTTTTGCCTGTTTTTAGCAAAGTGTTTGAAAAAGTAATGCTCAATCAGATGCTCAATCATTTTAAAATCAATAAAATTTTACACGATCAACAGTATGGTTTTACCAGGGGTCGTTGTACGACTGACGCTGGTGCCACGTTGTTAAAACACATATACTCAGCGTGGGAAGAGGCACAAGATGCCATAGGAATCTTTTGTGACCTCTCCAAGGCATTTGATTGTGTAAATCACGAAACCTTGCTCCTAAAGCTAGGACATTACGGACTAGGTAAACTTGCACTCAGTCTAATAAAATCTTACTTAAATGATAGACAGCAGCAAGTTCAAATAAATGGTGTCAATTCACGGGGTTTAAAAGTCAAAATGGGGGTACCACAAGGTTCTATTTTGGGTCCTTTCCTCTTTCTAGTATATATTAATGATCTACCCCATCTTTTAAAAAACAACCTCATATGGTATTATTTGCTGACGATACGTCCTTAATTTTTAAAATAGATAGACGTTCCATAAATCTTGACGACGTAAATAACGCCCTACAGCAGGTCCAAAATTGGTTTACTGCTAATAATTTAGTATTAAATGGGAAAAAAACTAAATGCATTAGATTTGCCTTACCGAACGTTAAAAGAAATGATTGCGACATAGTATTGAATAAGGAGAAACTTGAATTCGTCGAAAACACGGTTTTCCTGGGGATTACGCTTGACTCAAGGCTACAATGGGGTCCTCATTTAACATCTCTTGCGGGACGGCTAAGTTCAGCAGCATACGCTGTCAGAAAAATCCGTCAATTTACCGATATAGATACCGCGAGGCTGGTCTATTTTAGTTACTTTCATAGTATCATGTCTTACGGTATCTTATTATGGGGACGTGCTGCAGACATCGAGTCTATATTTATCCTGCAGAAAAGAGCCATCAGAGCCATTTACAATCTTCGTCGGCGTGATTCCCTAAGATAACTGTTTAAGGATATCAACATCATGACGGTACCTTGTCAATACATTTACGAAAATATAATGTATGTTCGGAAAAATCTTCATCTCTTTAGCAAGATTAGTGACAGGCATAATTTTAATACTAGAAATAGGAACAAATTAGATCAACCCCGATTCAGATTGGCCAAAGTACACACTTCTTTTATGGGATACTGTATTAAATTTTATAATAAAATAACAGTTGATATTCTCGAACTGAATGAGAGAAAATTTAAAGTATGCATAAAACGCACACTATGTAGACAAGCGTATTATAAACTGGAAGATTATATCCTCGATAAAAACGCTTTGCTAAATGCTGGTCCTGCTCCACAGTCACAGCTGCTTAGGTCCACTTTTTAGGTTTTTATGTTTTTATATTTGGAAGAGATGCTCGCTCCTTTTAGAGGTTCTTACATTATTTCGTTTATTTATTCTTATATACATACAAATTATATTATTATATGAATTACTTATTTATTCTTTTTGGTGTAAGTACTTAATCGTTCTCTTTATTAATTTATTTTTCATTATTTGGTCATTGACAACCATAGTTTTGTGTAAAGTAGAAGCATATTTTTCAAATTTTGTAAATGTGAGTACCATGAAACCATTTACATTTTATGTGAGTAGTTATAGTTTTACTTGTTGGACATGAACGAGCATGGTGGTTGAGAGCATGTCATGCTCACTCAAATGTCTCGCTGATGGCGGCGCGTTGGTTTGATCATTCGGTTCCCTTCGAAATAGTTGAGCTGAAGGATGCCGATACACGCGTCATGTTCGTGAAAGGCGCCGTCGGTTGAGACTGGTCATCTCTTAACTGCCATTGGCTTATTTTAATCTTTATATTTAAAATTCTTATAATAAGCCCTTTTTTTTTTCCTTTGCATTTTCCTCACATGCAGAAGCAACAAGTATATGTAACTTGAAATTTTGTAAAACCAGAACATGATTTAAAAGAGTGTCCGTGGAGTTTCTTGCACGTTCTTCTCCATAGAGATCTACGCTTTGGAACGTGCAAATAGCTTCCATGTTTTTGACTGACCGACCTTGACGTTTCAAAAGTGCCTGTGAATGGTTTATTTGAAATAAAATGCTTTGAATTGAATTGAATTGAATTGAATTAAATGACTGGCAGACAACGCACAACCGAAACTTCTTGTCGTAGAAAGCTAAACTTTGGCGCGAAGCTTCCTTGGGAAGTGTAAGGAAGCACTAAGAGGATTTTCTGAAATTCCTACGGGAACGGGAAAATACGAGATATTTGGGTATGAAGTCGCGGGCAACAGCTACTAGCTTGATAAGAAAAATAAAAACCTTAGACGTATTATATTCAGGCATGGATAGGTATGTGCCCTTACAAAAACCGTTGAATCTTCTAATCTTTTCTACACACAATAAACAACCAAATACACAATATAAGCACAATAAATAACCAGCATATTCCAACGTATTTTACCAATAACATCCAAGCAATTGCGATGAAAAACCTCGCATTTTTTCTACATTTTTGTTGATGCTCGTGCGGAAGTCGAGACTCCAGGGGCTTCCAAACTATCTAGCTCCATTGTTTGTACTGCCATTTTTCTTTTTCGTGATATACTGATATTAGCTCTCAACGTAGATAAGTTGAATGGTCTTTTTGAAATTTATCGTATGGTAATATTTCACGTATGGTGGAGTGAGTTATTGGTGTAGCAACTGTAATTGATTGCTGGGAATGGGCAGTTCCATTTGTGATAAGGGGGTATGCGTTTGATAATGATCTTGTTTAGGGAAAATTTGGGGTGTTTTTGCAGTGCTGTTGGTACAAAATCAGTGATTGAACTTAATAAATAAACCGGCCAAGCACGCGTTGAGAATATGGGTCTTGAGAGAAACGAATTAATTCTGTAAAGGTTCCATTTTTCCTTTTCGTAACTGAAAAGGAAAAATGGAACCTTTACAGAATTTTAATACAGGATCTCAAAACCCATACCTTCTCAGGACCACCGGTGTCTTCTCTTTCTATAGCTTAAACCAGGTCCTGAATAGAAGATATCATTGCAAATATTATTCTTTAACCACCATGCTGCGAAAATAAACATCACGCTCCAAAAATAAACATTCTATTCACTCTTTAAACAACATAATAAAAATACTCCTCCAAACACAGCAAATTAAAACGAACAACACTCGACCCGTACGCCTCAACTTTTAATGACACAACGACTAATACTTTAGAAAATAATGTTTACATTACAGCAAGACTACAAAATCTGTGCTAAACTTAAATTAAAAACTTCCACTCGTTTTTGCCGGACCGGACCGTTCGAAGTTCGAACTTAGTTCTTCTCCGGTATTGGAAAACACGTCAAACACTTATGTTCAGTTTTCTTTTTGTTTTACCTTCGTGAAGCATATTTTGCATTTGCCTCGATGGCACTCTGTTGGCTCTAACTTTCTATGTGGGTCGGACTTGATTGATAGTTAATTAGTTTTAAATAGCTTTGCGTCCGTGGTCCTGGTTAAGAGTAAAGTTTTTACGTTGCAGAATGAAGAGTGGAGTTCCCTTGCATGATCGAATCAGGAATGATGATATCCGCAAGAGAACTAAGGGTACCGACGTAGCCCGACGGTCGCTAAACTGAAGTGGCAGTGGACAGGGCATGTTGCTTGAAGAACTACAGGTCCAAAAGGCCACTTTAGCAGAATCAAAAAGCCAATCATGCTACCTATCACGGTCAAATTTTCCCAATCAACGTTGAACCTAATGCGTTAGCGATAAAGATGACAATAATTTTTGACAGATTGTTGTGTTAATATTATGATTCTAATATGTGGCCTTTTTAGCCCCCCAGATGGTCGATGAAGCCGAACAGTTCTGGAGTGGCGGCCGTTTTATTTCCTTAAGAGGTTCTTTGTTTTTACTTTATGAATTGGTAACACTTAAACAGATTGTGTCCAGTGGGTTTCCACATACGGAATTTGTTTGAAAGAGTCACTGCAGCCCTGGAACGCAAAGGGTACTAGGATGAACATGGATGGGTTTTAGTCAGTACGAGTCTGACACTCCTTTTCGCTCCGCCCAGAGCTAAAGGAGTAATTTGATGATTTGCAACCTTAATAAAAAAGATGTCCATGTTTATAGGGACATCATGTTCTATCTAAAAGCAAATATGTAAAGTAAACACGAAAATAGGATATTAGTTAAGTATTCAAATATGAGAATGATATTACATTTATTGAACAAAAACCAAAAGCAAATGTATGCAAATAGATTTAAAAGGTTCGAAGCGAATACATTTATTTTAGTGGTAAGTACATCAACATTGTGGCCTTGTGCTATTGGAATACTTAATGAAAATACATTTTGGGCTGTATTATAGAATATACTGGGTGATTGGTAGGGAGTAATTTAATCGTAACGTTACGTAGTAGTTTTATTTACTTTCCGAAGTCTGTACGCTACCATTCTACAGAGACTTTGAGATAAGTGGCTTTTATACCATAAAATTTAAGTACTTACAGATTTGTAAATTATCTAAATAACTCTATTAGATGGATGCGAGACGCGCAGGACCGGTCGTTGTGGCGACGCTTGTGGGAGGCCTTTGTCCAGCAGTGGACGTCTTTTTTCTTGGATATGATGATGATAAACTCCATTTGTATGGGAGGTTCGTTGAAAATAAAAAAAATCATTGTAAACAGGCTGATATTGACTTGGATAGTTGGTCTTGTATAGCATATATGTAAACTGATGGTCAGCTGCTCAGGTAGCGGTGGGTTTGGGTGTGGTTGGTTACGAAAGTTCAAAACTAAATCAAAAAACAAAGTGTATGACTTTATTATTATTTAGGGTTTTATTTGCGGCTGAAACCTTTTTTCATGAATAAATGACATCATACTAAGCTGTAAAACAATGGTCACCTGCATGGTGGAGGGTGGAATATCAGTCAGCTGCTCGCATGAACTTGTAAAAATAGGATAAACAAATAATAGTAAGCCAAATGAAACGAGTTGCTTACATTGTTAAAAGTACGAAAACAATGGTCAGCTGCTTCTGTGGAAAGTCAGTAAGCTAACGCAAAAAAGATTGAAAATATTGGAGCATTGTTACTACACTGTTCCCTTTTAAACACATATTTCGAGATAGATTCTGGAGCTGCTTGCACAATACAACTTTCGGTCTACCTAAGCCTCTCCTCCTAAAATAAGGAACATGCAAGCACAGAATTTATGAAAATACTAGCTGAAATGCGAAACTTCGTCTGCGTCACTATTTTCATTAATGTTCCGCTCCTATTGATCGTAGCTTAATTTTATATCACAAAGTTATCATGGTGGCATTGTACGTCTTAGTAGGGTCCTATAAGAAAAAATAGTTAATCTTATAGGTAAAAATAGTTTTTTTTATTATTATTACAGATGGGTTTGCTCTTGACTTAGTCAAAGATGACAGAGACAAAGTCTACGATGGAGCGAGCTTACCCAGAAGGAGCCTGTTCACTTCAGAATGACTAAGTAATAGCTTTTGGTTACACATGTCAATTATATATCAATTCCAAATCAATTCTGTATCAATTCTATGGAATATTTGAAAATTTACAGAATTATTAACTTTTCTAGATCCTCTTGATTTTGTGCCTAAATAGGCACACTCTCATCATCTGCCTAGCCTTTTCCCAACTATATTGGGGTCGGCATCACAACCCATTAACTGTGTTACACGGCACATTCAATAGGCACACTCTATCTAGAAACAATTATTTTATGGTGAGTAACAAACTTTTTTATAAAAAAGATAACGTTCAAAAATATTTCTATTTTACCTTGAAGAAAACTCAACTTCAAATATTAAAAAAAAAACAATAAGCGACCTCACCGAACGACATAAATAAGGCACCCTTAATCTAAAATTAAAAATGGAATCTCCGAAAAAAGTTACAACCAGAAAAGCGATGTATAAGCTCTTAAAACTTTTTGCATTAAAACGGTTTTATTATTCGGAAAAAAATGTAAAGTTTTACCGTTTAAAACGTATTATGAATGCAGGCGGCGTTTTGCGCGCGTGTTTCAATTATAACATTGCAGGAATTAAATGAACGTTGTAAACAATGTATGAGATAAAGGTGGTATCAGTGGCGTGGGACTTGAATATTGAATGGGGGTGTTGATTTTTTCGAGAGGTATTCCATGTCGTTTGTTTTTGATGCTAAAGAATTTCAAGCTGTTGTTTGGGCGAACCCAACCTACCTTGTGGTTTGGGCGGTAATATCGGTTGTTACATCTTGTAAAATACTGCGTCCTTTTAGACTGGTGCAGGCTATTTTAAAGTAACGTACCTATTGCAGGCATTAGTACCCTGAACTGTGATTGGATAGATGTGGTGCTACAAATTTTTTTTCGCAAGGAGGTGATGAAGAAAAGGTGGTGATAATACAAGTATTCGAACGTCATCCTTCAGGGACTTTCCAGATATCAAAATAAATTAAACTCTTCCGGTACTGAAGAGTGTCTGAATCTGACAGCCGAAACTACTGATCGTGGAAATCTGAAATTCGGCATTCGGCGGTGTAGGGAAGCACTAGGAGTCATCATCATCATCTGCCTAGCCTTTTCCCAACTATACATATATTGGGGTCGGCTTCCAGTCAAACCGAATTCAGCTAACACCAGTATTTTACGCGGGGCTGCCTACCAGACCTCCACAACCCATTAACTGGGTAACACGGTACTTCATGGCAAGACTGGAGTCAGATTACTGGCTTCTGACTATCCGTAACGACTGACAAAAATCTACAAATGACAGCCGGTACCAATGGATTAACATGCTTTCCGAGGCATGGAGGAAACTCACTATGTTAAGATGGTCACCCATGCACAGACCAACCTTGGCAAGCGTTGCTTAACCTTGAAGATCAACCCGTGCGGCTGTTATTATCTAGCTGAGAGGGGAGCACTAGGAGAATTTCTCAAAATTCTCACGGAACGGGAAAAACTAAGCGTACGAAGTCGCGAGAAAAGCTAGTTTTCACTATGGTTAATATTACACTTTTTAGACATTTACAACTTTTACACGATCAACATTACCCCTACCAAGTTGAGAAATTCTGGCGGCGAGACTTTGTATGTAAAAAGTCAAAATTCGAGGTTTGGCTCTCGACTGTTTCCTCCTCCAATATTAGACCGATATAAAAGATATTTAACAAACTGAATAAAAAGGAAGTATACTGTGTCTCTATGTTTTCGTTTTTTGAATAATAGTTGTCAAATTTGTACACTAGGGCTCTTTTGACAGCGATTATCGGGCAATTTTGAGCGTTTTGTGAGAGTTCTAGTGCTTATAAGGTTAACAAATTATAATAAAAAGAAAACCTACGGACACAGTATACTTCCTTTTTATTCAGTTTGTGAAATATCTTTTATATAGGTCTAATATTGGAGGAGAAAACAGTCGCCGCCAGCATTTCCTCTTTAAACAGTCACAAAACCGCATCACTTACATGACAACAACGCGGTGTATATTCCCCGACGTTTTTTCTCCGTTTTTCCGCAACTAGTTACCACCGCACGAGTGAACACGCGGGCGTGCGTTAGTTTCTCACAAAATATCGACGGCGACGCCCATCGTGGCAGTTTAGCACGACAAATTGGTGTTTGATTGATATTTCCTTCTCCAAAGGTGACTAGCTTTTTTGCCTAGTTATAACTCGTTCAGTGTCGGTTTCATGCAGGGTTCATAGCTATTTGGTATAGCAATATGGCCTGGAGTTAGTCATAAGAAAATTGGATGGACTTTATTTAACGACAACACCATTTGGCCCCAATCGGTCCTTACGGTCCTTGACTGGTTAAATGTGTACACATATTTAAAGTGTGGTAGACTTATCTTTTTAAACGCAATTTTAATTTAAAGTGTGGTAGACTTATCTTTTTAAACGCAATTTTAATTTAAAGTGTGGTAGACTTATCTTTTTAAACGCATATTTATGTCAATTTCTTTGCAAGTGACGATTTGTTCCAAAATACTTCAATGACGAATAGTTTTTTTTAACTCCACTAGACACATAAAAAATATGTTAAAAGAATGCTTTTCTCGATAAATTCTGAATTAAAAATTGTTATTGTTGATAGTATGTTGTTTGTTTGTTCTTACCTACTGCACCAAGACAAAGAACGTCTGCTGTCTTAGATGATGTTTATGATGTGAAAGAGCAAAGCCTTCTAATACAAGCATTGTTTGCTTAACTGGAGGCTCCAAACACGTTCAAATGTGATGTAATTTTCTATTTGTCACAATAAACTTTTTTGTTTTTGTATCTTTGGAAGGAAACCTTTACCATAATACATTAGAACATAATATTAGGTTTTTCACTATAACTTGAGTCTATTAAGAACTAAAATTTTCTTAGAAAATGCAGTCTGAAACTAATCTACCGATTGGTAACTTACAAAGCCGTGTTCGAGAATTAATAACGTGAACTTCCGCACATTATTGTCAATTTACCTCGACAATGGACACTTTCAACAACTAAATCTCTTAGAGCTTAATGGGCAGCTCAGTATCCACTAGAAAATTAATAATAGCACTGGCGCAGAGTCCACTAAGCGGCGTGATAATGGCAATATCCCCGTAGGAACGTTTTGTTCCCGAGCAGAATGTTCTGTATGGCTAGCAGAATACCGGACAAGCCAGCGAGATATGCTGTTCAGTGCAGTATCCCCGTGGCGGGCATATTTCATACTCAGATGATTGAAGTTACCTATTCTTTTTAGGGTTCCGAACGCCCGCCTGAAGAACGCAACACTTGTAGGATCATTCGTGCGCCTGTATGTCCGTCTGTCACAGCCAATTTGGTCCAAATCTACTGGACCGATTCGTGTACACAAATGAACTTCTATGACTCAAACAAGGACGTAAATACTTTTCGACTATGTAGTCAACGTTCACAGATTCCTGTGAATCTGAAGGTGGACCCATCGGTCCATCTTGCCACCAGGTCATCACCTGGTGAGGGTCGCGGGTAGCCGATGGATGCGCACAAGATCGGTTTTTGCGGCGTCACTTGGAGAGGCCTATGTCCAACAGTGAACGTTTTTTGGCTGATATGATGACGATGTTGATAGGACGCTCCATACAAAATTAGAAAAAAAACACTCTTTTTTGCAACTGATGTGAGCTACTGTAAGTTGACGTTTTGTTCGCCAATGTCTCTCGTGGAATCGCCGCAATAATATGGCTGTATGGAGATACTTTCGTTCATTGAGTATTTAGTAGCTGGACGATAATATCGTCGTGAGACTTTTCATTGAGGTGGACGTGGTACCACACAATTTTGTCTTGGCTGTTCGTACAATCGACGTTCGTACAGACGAAGCCACTAACTAGTGTTGGATTTATTTTCCTTGGGATACTTATCACCGATATCCAAGCATATTAATAAAGTAACGTTCAAATAAATAATTTATAAATCCTATTTTTTTTTTTGTTATTTGCGATGAGTTTGCTCTTGACTCTAGTTTAGTATAGTCAATGATAAATAAAAAAATTCCGTTACTAACAGAAAACGCACAGCTGAAACTACTGGTCATAGAAAGCTGAGGCAGTAAGGGGAGTGTAGAAATATAAAAAAAATAAATAATTCATGTTCTTATAACGTCCTGTCCAGTCTTCGCCCATACTCTTTGGCCCGCTGCGCCGCGCTCGCGTGATCTCATTCCGTGTCTAGAGATCGTTACACTTAATACCACTGTAATTAGACAAGCTACCCTTCATTTCATTTGGATTTACTCAACTACACTTAACGACTAGTTCGGTTCAGCACGTAATATAGAGATTTTTATTCTAATTGCTATTCTGTTTGTTCGTAAGGGATTATTTGTTCATGTTTTGGGAATGGAATATTAGTAGCGATTATGAATTTTAGCGAGTGTTTTCATGAATTTGAACTTGGATTTTGATTTTTTTTTATGCCACAATGAATGCTTATTCTTGACTTCGATTACGCGCAATGGAAAACGATGGACGGGGTGAATAATGAAAGAAGCGTGTCTAGAAAATGATTTTTTATTCTCGCTTTGAAAGCTGATAGGTTAGGTTAGGTCGACCACATTTTTGCTTAATAAAACATGTTTTGCATAGGGGGCGCCTATGCAAAAACATGTTTTGTTTTCGGCTTTTATTTCTAATTTTTTTTCATGTTATTATTTTTTGTTATAGCGGCAACACAACTACACGCTCTGTCAAAATGTAAATTGTCTATCTACGGTTCATGAGATACAGTCTGCCGACAGACAGACGGATGGACGGATGGACTGCGGAGACTTAATAATAGGGCGGAACCCTATTGGTGATAAATTGGTTATCTTTTGGGTACGGAACCCTAAAATACTTTGGTAGGAAACCAGTCTACGGTAAGGAGGTTCACACTGACTGACTGCACGTAATAAACGCGTAGGCAAAGTGCCGAGTACGACTAGTCGGGATATATCAATTGAGTGCGGAGTCCGAAGTAAAAGAGAGGATTAGAGACTGTAAATGAAAATGGAAAGATACCTGAAAGTATTAATGAGAAGCTAGAGTTCCAACAACTGCTTGACATCACAGAGGAGCAGAGCAGATCACTCGAAACACTGTCAAGAACATTAATTAAAGCAAAGCCTCAAGAGACGATGATGAGTTAATTTCAAAGAAACAGTACATTAAAACTTACAAGTTTATTGCCGTCCTTGTCGCTCATCTTACAAACTAAGTACTCTTTGTGCATTGTCGTGTCCCGAACTGCAAAGTGCATGTCCCGAATTCAAGCACCGTGGCCTTCTGTAGTCTTCCGTCAATCAACTTTTACGAGTATTTTAAAACATAAAATTTTAGAAAGTAAGCACGAGAGAATACAGCTATAATGTATTTTCCCTTTAACGTTTAACGTGCACGATAATAGCCTGAAAGAATAAAGATCAAAATGAGAATTTTAAAATTTAACCATGGTCCTTTATCCCCACCCCGGCGATCAAATACGGTGGAAATTTTCCGTTCATCGTTCCGATAGCTAGTATTATCTTATCTTTTATGTACCCAGGGATCGTTAGAGGGAACTATTAAAGCGAAGTGTCACAGTTTAAAATACGAAGAATGGTGAATGAAAAAGTGAATGTTTTGGGATCGAAAGATAAATGTTTCAATCCTGTTTTTAGGTGTTCCGGACCGGTGAAGCGGTGGAACCGTTTGATATCATCGTAATAGGCTTTTGTGTTTTCAAGGGTTTGTTTAATATTTTATGGTGAGCCATAGAGATGGAATTTTATGATTAAAATGGGGTGCAAACTTGGGTAAATTGTAACGAGTTGCTATTGAATATTTTGTTCTATTTTAGCGTGGCTGTATTTGCTTTTGTGATAGTGTTTGTTTTATGTAAGCTTTTGTTTCATTTCAAATTCAAAGAAATGATAACTCATCTAAATGAAAAGCTATTTTTTAATTACTCTTACTCCCTATAATAATGACGAGCTTTTGGCCAAGTAATGATGGAATGGGGCCGTTCAGCAACGTTAAACAACTCATGCCGAGGTCGGTCAACGGATAGGATTCACTACCTACATAATCAAAACTTCTTCACGTTAAGCCGTTTGACTTTGCCGACTCCAACAAGAAAAAGGGCTTGGCATATTGATTATCAATATTTTTACCAATCTCATTATCAATCTTTTTGTTCGAGCGGCCTGTAGGTTTGGTATACGCAGCGAGTCTTCAAAGTCCTGCGTTTTCAGTATAACAATGCTTTCAGGATGCTGTTGGGGTTGCCGCGCCACTATAGTGCGTCACAGATGTTTGCAAACGCGCGTGTTGACGGTTTCCACGCTACAGTGCCTAAGAAAGTGGCGTCATTATTTCAAAGACTGCGCGGTAGCACCAACAGCATTTTCCAAATTATTGCATCCCGCCATGACTGTCCTATACAGGCTGGAAATACACTGGGTGGAAATAGTTACGGAAAAATTGTAGCTGTTAAAAAAAAATTTTCATTATATTGTGTACTTACTAACACAGATCTTAAGAAAAATTGTCACTGACAGTCTTATGGATTCTGTCCGAAATACGAGTAAATAGTTAATAATAATATGAACAACTTTCACTATGGGTGTGACCAACACTGAAATCGCGCTATAGCTCACAAAGTGAACTTTATTGCACACAACATAAAGATGTTACGTTTATACTCACCTCGGATTCCACTGTCGAGACACGAAAATGTTGTTACAGAATAGCACTACAAGGGACTTTTTTGATCTCGATATTGGGTTTGGTCCCATATCATAAGTTGTCTGCGATAATGAGTAGGTACTTAAGAGGTATTGCGCTTTTTATGTTACAACATGTTGTATAAATCTGTGTTTTTTTACAAAAACATAAGAAAATACTCGACATTAAATCCTACGATAAAGATCTAAATAGCAACTTAAGTACAATCTCAGTAATAATTTAAGCCATCTCCCAAAGAACCGCGTATATCGTATTATATTTTATTTTCATCGCTGCTTTCAAACTTTTATGATCAACGTTATTACGAGTAAGACTCTCCTTGTTGTCTTAAATTTAGGTCACATTGAGTATTAAGTTTTACAACGAATGCTTGACTTAAATGTAGGTACTTATGGTTTTTAGTATTAAGTTATCAGATTATTAAATGTATTTTTCTTCTGTCATTTAATATGATGAAACTTAAGTTAAGCTAGCAACCCACCTCAGCTTCGCACAGGTATATAAAATTACTAGTTGACCCGCGCAACTTCGTTTGCGTCACAATTTTCATTACTGCTCCGCTCCTATTGGACTTAGCGTGATAATATATAGCCTTCCTCAATAAATGGGCTATCTAACACTGAAATAATTTTTCAAATCGGACCAGCAGTTCTTGAGATTAGCGTGTTCAAGTAAACAAACAAACTCTTCAGCTTTATATATTATAGTATAGATAAGCTTTCCGACAGATTTTTTTTTCCCAATTACACACAAAGTAAATTACAAAACATAGCTTTTAAGTGTGTATTACTAACATCTTAAGGATCAAGGTCTGAAATAAAATGTTTTTATTTTATTTTTATTTTATAAAACAATTCCTCCATAAATCGTTTAAAAAGCCATTCAGAAGTTTTTGAGTTTATCGCGTACTGACGTACAAACGGACTTTGTTTAATAGTAAGTAGTGATAGTGATATGGATAACAAAAAAGAAAAGGAAAACGAACAAGCGTAGAACTGTCATTCGGATTGATGGGTTACGGGAGTCTGCTTTCTCTGCAATAGCCAAGCATCGGTATGCAATGACTCAGATATGAATTTATTTCAGATTTCATGCGAGAGGTTTTAATAAAACAAACAAAATGTATTCGTATGCATTTTAATCAACAAAATATTTCAGGTTACAAATATACAAGAAACATCATTAACCGAAGAGATTTTTCCACAACACGAAGGAGAAGTAATGATTATATTGATTGTGTCAACACATTGCAAATTGATCCGACGATTTAAAACCCACATTAAAAAAATAAAATAAAACCTCAAACAAAGACCCCATATTAAAGACCTCATATAACCCACCCACCATTTTAAAACAAAAGAAACGATAAAATCTCAGAATTATGACAAATCATTAACTTACCCGGATCACGGATCCACTGGACTCCTATAGTAAATTCTTTTAGTATTCTCCAAGTATGAACATCAGCAGTAATAAATCCGGTAGAAACTAAAGCATGTCGCCGTCACTTTGTACGATTCAGCTATTCCGTGAAATAACGAACCCGTTTGTCCGGATCAAGTGCATTAAAGGCTAACTGCACGAAGAGTTTTATGCCTTTTTTAGTTGTAGACATTTGAATATTGGTCACTGGAATTTTAACACGACAAAATAAATTAAAGATGATAGAAAATAATGTATATTTACCACACACAGTTAATTTCAAAACTTTGTAGACCTTCAGCAAAATTTCAGACAGCTAGAAGTGGCTTGACGCTGGTTTCCTACTACATTATCATCATAATCATATCAGTCGTATGACGTCTACTGCTGGACATAGGTCTCCCCCAAGTGTCGCCACGACCACCGGTCCTGTACGTCTCGCATCCATCGGCTACCCGCAACCCTCACCAGGGCCTCGAATCACCTTGTGGGAGGCCTTCCAACGCTGCGTCTCGGTTGGTTTCCAACTACGCTGACTATCAGTTCACGTAGATAGCAAGTAAGTTCTTATTACTCTCAAAGGAATATTTATTTATCTATTACAGATATCTTGACAGAAACCCAATGCGATAGTGTAGAAAAAAAGAAAATAATAATTACAATTACAATAAATTTCAATTCACATAGTATGTCATTCCATCGCATTAAATTACCATTAATAATACTAAAACAATACAACACATTATAATCAATTCAATACAATTATTTCAATCAATATAAATTAATTCAATTAGAATAACATAAAACGTGTAAAGTAACTTTTACGAACTCGCTCAGTAAACAAGAGAGGATCGGCAGCTAGTCAAACTTCTCAACCTCTGTAGACCACAGTTGGAGTCTCCCTGTGAGACCTCTGTTTGGTATGCTGTAACCAAATAGACTAAAAGCCAATCTATGTCAATTACCAAAATATTGGGTAATACTCAGGTAGATTGGGAGTCATTTCTTTTTCTTCTTTTTAAATAACGTTGCTCCACACTAGAATTTCCTCCTGTAACGTGAGTGCGTTTACAAATACATAAACTCACATACACAAATAGCCAGACCCGGAACAACTATCTGTAGACAATACAAATGTTTGTATGGCAGCGCAGCAGCCAATCGCTCCTTCCTTTCAATTCAGCAAACATTTAAATCTGCCAGAAGCAACACTCAATCAGAATGTCTTTGACCGTCTATCTATTCTTCTTTTACATTCTATTCCCGATCGGAACAGCAAGATTTATTTAAAAGCTCATTTTAAAACCACAAGTAAACGACAAAACTTTTCCAATAAATATTTTTTAAATTGCCAATTTGAATGTTAAATAACCAACCTCATCGGAAAGCAATCACTTTAATTTTCACATTCGCCGATTAGACCCGTATAACTTGAGCCAATGCCTATAATAATTGTCAGTTCCCTTTTACGCAGTAAAACCTTATTATATCCGCAATGTTGCAGAGGCCCGATAATTTTGTTCTGAAACCTAAAATTAGGTAATTAGTTAACCGAAACGTATTTTTCATTTAACGCGATTAGTTGGCCAATTTCAAGATTGGCCCAAATTAATATTAATAAAATGTTGATTGTGCTTGTGCTGGTATTTCTTATATTTCGTCCATTTTTGAATTTTATTGAGTACTAGCTGTCCTTTGTGGCTTTGTTCCCGTCAACTAGCTACCCTACCTACCTACCCCGCCTCTTTCTTATTTTTTTCTTTCATAAGAACCTTCTCCTGAGAATAACAAACACAACAAAAAAAGAATTAGCGAAATTGGTACAGCCGTTCACGCGTGATGCCGCGACCAATGGATATAGGGATTCATTTATATGTAATAGAAGATAGAAGAATAATACAACAGGTAAGGAAAGAAGAAACGATGGATAGAGTTTTTGAAATGTGATATGTTTAGAAAGTGCATGTAGTAGCCCTTGACGACAAAGAAACAAAGAAAACATATTTATGTGACACCAATAGATACACCCCCTATTTAGAAACAAAACTTAATTACACAAGAATGGAAGAAAAAAACATGTTCCAGATAAATGGGGATCAAGACAAAATAATAATGACGGTTCTTTTATTTTATAAATCTTATATTCTGAACAGAAATCAATTATGTACTTATCAACGTTTCTTTTGCTTCTTAAGAACATTTACAGAAGACAAAATATACAGACGGATAGAAGAGCACAAACGTTTTAAGGAGATAAAAAATAAGATAAAGTTTTATCACGGCAATTTTAGTAATATTTTTGGACATGTTTGAGCTGGTTATTTGTCTCTGTTCTTAATTAATAAATAGATGGTTTTAGAAAAAAATAGACCAAAATCGCCTTCAAAGATTGAAGAAAATCAAGTACAAAGATTGATTATAATTTGTTAGACTGTAATGAGTTTGAAACAGAATTTCAAGGAAGATTAAAATTGAAATTCCAGGAAGAGAGATACAATTTAGTACTAGGAATATTAAAGTCTTGTAAGATAATGGATTTATTTTATACTTCAGACAGTGTTTTCAAAGGCGGCTTCGACGAAAAATTAAATTATAATAAAATGAATTTTATTAATCTTTAACAGCTGAGCAGTTTGTATTTTGATGCGATATCAAGTTTATATAGATTTTTTCTACAGATCTAAAAGCCACTGTCGCATAGTTGTCGTAATGCGGTAGATTTAAATCATGTGAAATCTTTAACTAACCCTTTTGTTTGTTAACGTTGTCCCACGGCTTGGCAAAGGTTTCCCTCAGAACTTTCGAAAATTCTACATGTTTTGTTTTCTCTGGCCATTTCATCATAGGTGCCACTTCTTCTTCCCAGCTAATACACTAGGAAGTGGTGCCCGGTATTAGGGGACTGCCTTTTGGTAGATTTCTGACGTTAAAAAACTCACTTACCCTAATTTGAATAAATTATACTTTGAAATCAGTCAAGAACAAGTCTTAATCGCCACACCGTTTCTTTGGTCTGTCTCTGTTACAATGCTTGACCACAGGCACCCACTCTATGCTGACCTTGGCCCATCTGTCTTCAAGTAGAACAAGGTCAAAATGTCACGCCAACTTTTGCCTGCCTCGGCTTCAACGCTTTTCCTCTAGCACTCACTGTATGGATCTGTTTTCATGCATCCTTGCATCCTGTGTGACTCACCCCGATTGAGGAACACGTGGCTAAAGAATAACAGCCACATGGATCAATCTTCAAGGTTAAAAACGCTCACCAAGATTGGTCTGTGTGTCTTCTTAACATACCGAGTTTTCTCCGTGTCTCGAAAGCACGATAAGCCGTTAGTTCCGAATGTCATTCGTAAATCTTTGGCAGTCGTTACGGATTGTCAGAAGCCAGCAAATCTGACTCCAGTCAAGAGATACCGTGTTACCTAGCTAATGGATTGTGGAGGTCTGGTAGGCAGCTGATCTACGTAACATAATGTAATTTAGCTGATTCCGGTTTGACTGGAAGCCGACCGCAATATGTGTTCACACACAAATTATTATTACTACTCACCTAATTCCAACTTTGATGCGTTCACACGATACATACTTCCACAAATTTCTAAGGATTTTTATCTGTGCATCAAAGTGATGCAGATAAATGTCGGTGAGATAGAATTTCTTTATTCAAAGTTCAAAGTATGAACAGACAAAAGTAGCGTTGGAAGTCGCAGGGCGATTTCCCGTAGGCGCGGGCCTGCGGTCGGCAAGCGTTGGGTGGCTCACCGTCCGATAAGGACTAGGCTCGGATCGACGACAGTGCGTTGTGTTCCACGCACGCCTCAAAGAAATATCAGCATAGTAACTGGGCCCGCTAGGGCCAGTGCCTGCCAGAGCTCTGGGATTTGTTCAAAAGAGTCACAGCGGCTCGCTGGAACGCAAACGATCCTTTTTTTGCGTTGGATGGGTTTTAGTTAGTAAAAGTCTGACCCTCTCTTCTACTCCGTCCAGAGCGGGAGAAGTTATTTGATGATTTCCCATACTTAAAAAAAACCTGGTATACTTATTGCGAAAATCTAACTATTCCACTAGCAAAATTATCAATTGTACTAACAAGGATACTCTTAATTTCTTCTCTATTCCCAAAATCAGCATTCAATGATAATAAACCATAACATTAGATCAATAATATTCGAAGATAATAATCCAAAAAGAGCATTAATCATCCCTTAATATAAGTAAGAATCATATTACCCTTCGTTCATAATAGAATCGTTAGTGACCCAGAAACAAAGTGACTGAGGCAGTCACTTAATTAATTATGTCTGCTTTCATTTGTCGTGCGATTCTATATTTATTTAGCAAAATGTTTGTTTAAGAATTGGCCGAAAAGGTAAACTAGGAGTGCCTGTATTTATTTACTACATTACTTAGTAAGTTACGTTCATTTATTTATTTATAAAGGACTATCAACAATAACACACTCACAATGATCCTCATCAGAAGGCTTAAAGTTACTCAAAGGGCAATGGAGGGGGAAATTCTGGAAGTTGCCTTGCGTGATCTAATCAAGAATGTTGATATTGATGAGAGAACCTAGTTTACCAACATAGCCTAAAGGATCACAAAACTGAAGTAGCAGTAGGCAGGACTCATTGCTCGCAGAACGGTTGGTCGTTGGGGCCGAAAAGTTCTGGAGTGGTGACCCCGTACCGGAAGACGCAGAAGGCTCGTCGGAAGGCTTCCTACAAGGTGGTCCGATGATTTGTTGAGGCTTGCGGGCAGCCGATGGATGCGAGACGCAGAGGACTGACTGGTTGTGTTCACCCCGGGTCGACGGCGGGCTGCGTTCCATGTGCGCCTCAAAGTGCTGTCAGCATAGAAGACGGGGCCCGCTAGGGCCAGTGCCTGCGGAATCTTTTCGAAAGAGGCACCGTAGCCCTGGAACGCAAAGGGCACTAGGAGGAAGACGGATGGGTTTAAGTAAGGCCCGTATTACAGAACCTTACTCAAGTACTACTAAAACTGCGTTCCACCGATTACTGCTTAAGCGAAGAATCTCGACTTAAGCGTTCAGTTTATTTTAGAACTATCCTCAAAGTCAAATCAAACGAAACTACGCTTGAGTAGAGATTTTGATCCTGATTACGTGAGTAAGCAATCATTATGGTAACCCTGAACAATAGCTTGTTTACTATTGCAATTCTTTTGTTTTCGCACGATCAAAACCGGACGAGGCGGACGTCACGACGTTATTGACACTGACAGCCACCCTTAACCCTTCAGAGTAGGTACATATTATGTTCTGTGGACAGCAAAACTGCTGGACAATATGTGGAATCATTGAAACAGGCGCGATCTGGGTAAAATGGAGCTGAGAGTTTTGTTGGTATTGACTACCTCAGCGAAGTTTGCGAGAAGGCTGACTCGATACATTTGCTGCCAAATACTGCAAATAAAATTAGAATGTGTTGCACCCGCATTCTAATTAAAGTCAAAAAAGAAATAAATGAAATTAAAGAGGTCTCAGGTAAAATTAAATGTTTCACGACATCTTGTGAAAACCCGTACTCTTAAAACTTAAAGTTTTCACAATTATAAGGGTTCTGCGTATCTCTTAAATATCTCAGAGGAACATTCAAGTTAAATGTTCGATTTGTCTCATTATTAAAAAAAATATTATAATAATCTACTTCTGTAAATATATCTATTTTGATCAGGTAGGTACTCGATTTACTTCAAATCCTCAAAAAATTTGATGAGAATCTATGCTCAAGCGTGGTCTCGACTACACTTGCGAAAACAAAGATCAAATCTCGCCTCAAGCAGTGATTCTGAGCTGATTGTGATTTTAAAATAAGGACACATTGAGTGGAGCTCAGTCAAGCCTCAAGCACTGTTCTATAATACGTAAAAAATGTCATTTGAAAGTGACGTTGCTCAGGTGATTACTGATTGTAGTTTCTCTGCTCAAGTCAAGTTCTAAAATTAAAACTCCAACTGAGACTAGTTTTAAGTAATGCTTGAGTCTTGATTGTAGTTCTGTAATACGGGCCTAAGAGTCCTTTCCCACAACAACTATTCAGTTTCGCTGATAAGGTGATGATGATGATGATGCTGATCAACAATAAAACTATACTTAAAATTATGTTTGAGTACAAAATTTGGCTTATATATTTATTCGCTTTCAATTGCACGAGCCCATAACTTGCTTTTGCAACTAAGTTAACGTGAAATGTGTAGTTGATGATATGGAATTAGTGATGCGGGTTATTAACGATTTTTAATTATATGTTGCCAACTGCTTCACAGTACATTATATTACGTACGTACGTTACATTTATTATTTGACTAACTACAGTTGAAATTGATGGTGTAGCATACATACATACATACATTAATTGGGTAAATGTCAACTCCTGCTTGTTGTGTTATTATGATCGATTTTTCTTTTACCTGACTGCACGACAGCGAAAACAGTTTTATCATCTGCCTAGACTTTTCCCAACTATATTGGGGTCGGCTTCCAGTCAAACCGGATTCAGCTAAATACCAGTGTTTTACGTCTTCTTGGCAAGACTGGAGTCAGATTTACTGGCTTCTGACAATCCGTAACGACTGCCAAAGATCTACAATCCTTTTTTATTCGAAAGCCTATACTTCTAAGGTGGTCCCATTGTCACCAAGTCTCAATCTGATGATGGGATCCCATGAAAATCGAGGGAAACCCTCAAATTTTATAAGCACCTACACTGTTTTTCATAAACTTTCTAACGCAATAAAAAACGCGCTAATATTAATTGTGCCTGGTAATCATCATCTTATGTTGCTGAGCTGATGATGGAAGATATAAGTCAGGATCTGATGATGGGATCCCATGAAAAATGTTTGTTCAGCGATATTTGCGCCAATTGTCAACCAAATTGGATGATTCTTTTTTTGTTTGGAAGAGTATTTTCTCGGATGCAACGGAAATCTTCAATAAATTATAGCAAATGGATCGGGATTTCTGTAATCGCATGTCTGTTGATTGTTTACACCAGTTCATCACATAATACAGTGGTTTAACAAAAAAATAAACAAAACCGACTTCCAAAAACAAAACAAAAAGAAAATAACTTTAATTTCGTTCAAAAACGAAATAACCGAAAACACCGACTTCTGAAATTAAAGTTATTTTTAACTTTGTAGTGTAAAAATTGTTTGAACTGGGTACCAATGCAAGCAATTTTTTCTTCTTTCTGTTCAGTTGGATGAACAGTTGTTCATCCACATAATATAAATCAATAGTTTCAACAGCTTAGAGACCGACACTCCAATTACACAGCGATCCCATTTCTAAATCCCAGCATTTACACAAGAAGAATCCAATCAAAAACTCAGCAAACAATCCGATATTAATCTCAGAAAGGTTACGATGACTTCGGTCACCATAACCGAGCACAGATAGTATTAACAGCAATTAACCAAACAGGGTCTTAAATCAAAATTTCAAATTATGCTACTCCCGCCGAGGGTGAAATGGGGTTGTATCCGTGAAATCGCATTCATCAAAACTTGGGAATTAGCTTCGTTCCCTAATTAAACCTGTCGGTTGTTAAGTTCGCCCCGATCTCCCCAGGGATCTCGAATCTTACGCAAATATTAGGTTTGAATAAAACTTTTATTATTATAGCTTTATTGGTGTTTAATACCCGTGATCCATTGTGTAACGCGAAAGTTGATTTGAACGAATTCTAATTTAGGGAGAGACGGGGGGAAAAGGTCGGACGTTTAGTATTCATTGCGTTAGCGAATTGTCTTTAAGAACTGTATACATTGATTAAATAGGTTTTCGGGCGAGGTTCTTTAAATCAACATTAAAAAACCTTTGATTTCTTTCTGAGTATTCGAGACACGTACCGTTAAGGTGAAGATTGGAAGTTGATTTCAGAATTATATTGATTGATTGCTTACTTATTTCGTACGTGCATAACGTGCATTATTCCACGCTTTCATACGACCTTTAAAGACAAGAAAATAATTAGGTTATTGGCTGCTTGTCCATTGACGCAGAGCGAGGCAGCGGAGTGGAGAAACGGAGAAATATTAACCAACGTAATTGCACACACACTGATATTTCATGCAATTTCATTGGTTAACCTGTCTAACTAACTTAAGTTAACTCGGTCGCAATAGCCGTCGCAACGCCACAGCAATTGAATAGTTTTATTGTGAAAAAATCGGCAGCCGTCATGTTTTTCGGTCGGTCAGGGGCCATAGAATATTAAACACTACGTTTTTTTAAAAAAAAGAAGTTTAAACTACGTGATTAGGTATGGCATGTGGGATGCCATTAAGCATCCATTTCCGTTGACGCCCAATAGCACACACGTGTACCAACGACAACTAACAGGTATTTTTCCGTTTCTCTGCTCCGCTGCCTCGCTCCGTGTCAACGGACAGGCAGCCTTACAGCCATACTATGGCTGCCTTTAGCTCTAGACGAGGGACATTCTATGAGCGAGTACGATTGTCGAAATATCAGTCTAAGCGGTTGATCACGTGACGATTTGACAGCGTTTGTCAATCCCATCCCAGTACCGCTTACAGAAAGTCATTTGTCTCGAGCCTCAGGAGTCAGGAAGATATCTAACTACTTAGCTGCTCTAGCACTCGCAAGCGTCATTGCTAAGCATGAAGTCCTGTCATGAGGTCCTGTCATGTCATGTCAAACTGGTATTGGGTTTTTTGTTATACGAAATTTTGTCAGACCAGAGTTTACAATGCTGTGCCTGGTTGACAGATATAGACTTTCCCCTTTTTACGAGAGACTTTCAATGAACTGATGAAATATATTAATACTGCGAGCTTTTTCCCGCGACTTAGTATGCGCATATCCGGTTTTTCCCGTCCCCGAAGAAATGTTGGGAAATCTTTCTCTTAGTGCTCCCCAAGGAGTGTGTTACTGAGTAAAACACACAAATATGTTCTTTCTAATGCCTTTGTGTTCCAAGCCGTGGTGTCTCCTTCAAACAAATTCCGCAACAAGCACGAGGTCTTGATTTTGATTCTCGGGTCGGTCAAAGTGTTATTGGGTTTTCTATGCTGAATTAGTCAGTAGCAGCCCAGAGTCTTGAAGGCGATAGACTCGCCTATTCACACCACTTGCTTTTCGCAGAACTGTCGAAATATGGGCGTTTTATAGGCACACCTTTTACCCTTCAGGAGACACTTCCAAGCGTGGTTTTGTACTGCAGCACTCAGTAGGTAATAAACCCCTACCAATTTCAGTAATTTCCCAACAAACATCCCTTCTTGACCGTAACTCTAATTCACAAAGCCAACTGGAGTCAAACTACTCGCCTTCCACAAATTCCTGTAACTCACGAGCAATTTATCATCAAAAACAAATCTGTTGCAAACATCACTAAGTCAAACCAAGTTACAGACAGTTATATTTCATTGGTTTAATAATTCAGACGTCCGGCTTTGAATGTGGACTAATGTTTACGAATTGCAACTCCGGAGACGAAACTTGAATCTGCAATAATAATCACGAGTTAATTGGGCTGTAGGGTCAGCAAAAGTACACTGGTGCTTCTGTTTTTATTTAACACTAGCACTTCGTTTGCGTTGCAATTTTCTACATGATCTTTATTTTTTTTTTGACACTGGTCTATGTTACATCCTGATAATGTTGCTTTCTATTGGTGAAAAAATGGTTAAATTTGGTCCAGTAGATTTGGAGCCTGTTCGGTACAAACAAATAAAAAATCTTACCTCTTTTTAATATCCTTACTAATATTATAAATGCGAAAGTAACTCGGTCTGTCTGTCTGTCGCGCTTTCACGCCAAAACTACTGAACGGATTTAAATGAAATTTAGTACAGAGATAGTCTAAAGCCTGAGAAAGGACATAGGCTACTTTTTATCCCGGAGTATGTTCCCTAGAGACCATGCGGGCGAAGCCGCTGACAGGAGCTAGTTTAAGTATATGTAAGTATAGACTAGCCTTTTCCCGCGGCTTTGTACCCTTCGCCTAATCCAATAGAAACCATGCGTTTTTTTTTGCGATAAAAGAAGCCTATGGCACTGAATAAGAAGGATTTCTTTCTATCAGTGATATAATTTCCGAATTCAGATAATTAAACTCTTAGTATATTCATTCGAAATGATCAATTTTACTTCTTTACAACGTTGGTTCACATTAAATAAAAACTGTAAAGTCAAATTCATTCGACAAACGTTATCTACAAAGTTAACTATGGAGCACGATAAAGGTTACGTTGTTTTTTATGTCAAACAAACAATCTCAGTCCTGATGGATGCCACCACTGCCTATGGATATCAGCAATACCAAAAGCAAACATGTATATTGCCAACCATTATCAAAGAGCACTCTCTCCAATTTCCTTGCTAACCGTACAATTCGGGTCAAACTTTTTAATAAAATGAATTATGCATTTCAAAGAGATTCTTGTTCAAGTCCCTGTGTCGGGGATTCTTCGGTCTGTTAAGAATTTTAGCAATTAAGAGACAATAAGGAGTCGTGTCAAAAAGTTAGGTTGGGACAGCTTACTTTATTTAGTGAAGCAGTAAATAACGGCTTTTGACGCACTTCGAGGGCGAAAAGGTGATGGTAAGGGTAAATTAATTTTGTGAAAATGTTTGTAATAGCCTTAAGACGAATATTGTTACAGAAAATGACGTTTTGTGACTGTTTATTACGAAATAACAATAATTTAAATAAATGTAGGTAGCTGAAGATGGAGAAAGATGATACAGAACATTGATAAACTGTTTGAAACTGATATGTATGTGTGAACACGGAGTAATTGATAAAATGATAGCGTCATGTTTGCCAGGACAGAATCGAAGAAGAAAACGTGTTGCGTCGACCCCAAGTAACATGGGAAAAGGGCAGGAAACTCATGATGATTACAATATATCAGTAATAAAAGTATTGTTTAGCGTACCGGAAGACGAAACGTTAGTCCGCCACAACACAAGTATGATCAGGAGCCGTATACCGCTGAATACGAGAAACACGAGACCATTCAATGAGGAAGTGCTTGGGAGATGCCAGGTGCATTACCTGAAAAAATAAACATAAACTGTTGTTTACTGGAAGTTTATAACTCAGTGATTCGATATAAAATCAAAATACTATAAAACAAAGTCGCCTGACTACCTCTGTCCATTTTTCTGCTACTTTTTTTTTAAAACACGCAACGGTGTTTGATACAGTTTCCACTAACAGAAAGGGTCTCCAGTGATAGTGAGCATTGTGTATATAATTTGTTCACTGTAAATTACTGTTCACTTGTTCTTTATGCGCCTAAAATACAAAGTTATTTAAAATGTTCTCAAACATCCAACACGCTCAGTATAAAAAGAAGCATGTAACAAACACATTTCCATATTAGTTTATTTCAATTGCAGCATCGTAGTTTATATTGCTACAGCAACTCCATCCCAAGAGGAAACAGGTATAATTAATATTCCAAGAACTGTTACTGTAGCTGTTACTGCAGCACAAGTTGTAACAGACAAACATCTTGCCAAATGTTATGTTTGCTCGTATCAATGGTTGCTGTGCATAAACTGTGATGTTGGGTGCAGTTAATAGTGCTTGCTGTTTCCGGATTGTGTGTATTAATACCTATTTAATTCAGCTTTATGAGGTTGTAAATGTTTTTTGGAGTTTAAGATTTTGCTTAAGAAGGAAGTTGATGAATGATAATTAAAAACCGAAGATTCGTGAGTCGGACTCACGTGAGTGGGTTCTTAACGAATAATAATTATTTTTGTAACATGTTATTTTTCAAACGTCATATACTATGTTTTTTTTTTTACCATTGATAGGCACGCGGTTACAGGTCTACAGGTTTTCCTGTAAATTATAAATTAAGAATTATTTTCAGTCATACAAGAATTGGCCTTTAGTGAGACGATTTCATTTGACCAGGAAAATTTCAGAAACTAGCCTATGAAAACATTACCAAGGTCAGCACTCTATGCTCTTTGAACATAACAATCACAATCAAACATAACAAGGCATACTTAACTACTATATACTTTATCTTTTACTTTCTGAGAGTAGAGGAGAGTATCTCTTAGTATTCCACTCGCGATCCGACCTATCCTTCAAAGAACAAAGTGCTTGCCCAGAATGAAGTGAAAATTGGATAAGGTAGCTCTGTTATTGGTTTTGCGACAATAGAACCTTTTCACAATAAGTTTTCAAAGCTCATTTATTAGAAGTCGTTTTCAAGTTCTTGTTTTATTAGAACGATACGGTTCTAGCTATTGTTTAGGTAGCTAATATTAGATTTTGGTGACAATGGGTTTTGATTGGCAGGTTGTACGATATTAAAGCGTTATTTCGGTTGTCGCCGTGTGCTCGATGGAATTTTTCATCGGTAAAAGTGCAGAATTTCTATGGAAAACTATAAATTTATCTCTTTTTCAGCTATGTTTGTTGGGGTCGGTTTTCTGGTCACAGAATAACAAAGCTGAAATGGCAATGGGCTGGCCATATTAGCCGTAGAACCGCTGACGTTGGGGTAGATGAGTTCTTGAGTGGAGACCGTGAATCGGCAAAAGTAAGGTAGGACGTCCTTAGGCTAGGTGGAGCGACGATTTTCGCAGGCTAGTAGCAGCTGGATGATAGTTGCCGGAGATCGAGCCAAATGGCGTGCACTTGGAGAGGCCTATGCCCAGCCACTGCTGGGCATAGGCCTCTCCAAGTGCATCATGTTCAGCCTATAACAGTCCACTGACTGACTATCTGAACTATGAATCTGACTACTGACTACATAGAATGACTATCGATTTGACCTCCATAGTCCTGTAACTGGGTAACATTATACTCTTTCCACGGCGCCTCTAACTCAAATCGCTTGGTGTTCTAAGAACGGTTCAGATGTCACGGTATCTCATTTCCTATGCAAGGACCGTCTTGTAAGATTTATGCAAATCGCAATATGTGAGGTAAGCTAAAGACAATGAAATGTTTCATGAAATAAGATATGTGTTACATCCGTCAAAGGTGTATTTTAGGCTCTTTTTGTATTTTTTTTAATTATGGGAAATCATCAAATTACTCCTCCCGCTTTGGGTGAAGCAGAAGGGAGTGTCAGACTCTTACTGTCTAAAACCCATCCGTGTTCAACCTAGTGCCCTTTGCGTTCCAAGGCTACGGTGCCTCTTTCGAACTAAGTCCGCAGCATTGATTTAATTTTGATGATGATATGATGATGAGTACGAGTGAATCATATACTTTCAAGCATCATAAAACTCGTGTTTAGCTCCTGTAGTCCCCTTAAGATGGGAAATCGCAAGTGACTTCTTCCGCTCTGGGCGAAGCAGAAGGTAGTGTCAGACTCGTACTGACTAAAACACATCCGTGTTTTTCCAATACTCTTTGCGTTCCAGGGCCGAAATTTGTTCGAAAGAGTCATCACGATGACTCTTTCGAACAAATTTCACTTAATTACATTATTTTAATCCAGTTCACGAACAATCGCTTCAAAAAATTATTAAGTAAGTCCTACTGCATCTGATATTTTACCTGTCATTCCAAATTGAAAACCAAATTAACTGTCGAGCGCATCATCACTACATGGCGTAATGAAATCAATACTCCGACGAATTTATTATAAAATTTTAAACTGTGCATGATAAGCTTATTATAATTGGCGGAAAACCTATTTCATTTTGCTAAAGGGTACTGAAAGAGTGGGAAACATAGCCCGCCATGTTTATTATTAAATCAACAGTCACTTAAACGAAATCGTCATAATTGTGTCGGATAAAAGGCCCGTGGGCCCATTTGATCAGTTTTAAAAAGTTGAAATTTCCCAAAATTGTTCCGTTCGACCGAAATTCTGTTTTAAATTGTATCGTACTGCATTTATCTTGTATTATTTTGGACTGAAGTTGATAGCTTGGAGTGAAATGAAATGTTTTTACGGAGTGAAATGAAATGTTTTTACGAAATGTTTAAGAGCCGTTCCTGATTTCGGGATGGAAGAATAACTGTTTTTTGGGTTTATTCAACTCGACGCTTTTGATCAAGTGAAACTTACTGTGCTAGTAATACGGGTGTATTTCAATGTTTTCTGAGGATAAAAGTGAATTATGTATATGTCAGCTTTCATTCATAGCTTAGTATTTTACTAACAAAACAAAATTGAAATAAACCTTAAAATTTATTTTTAAGATTTTCACTTGAATCCTGGGCATTTAGCCCTAAACACACCATAAGATTAAGAAGGATACATTCTAAAATCTGACTGTTCAACGTGTTGTGAAAACAAATCTATTCTGCGCTTTTGTTTTTAATATTGACTAGCTTTTATGTTTGTGTTAATGTTTGTGTTTTGCTTTTCAACATGACAGCTGCCCCCCTCCAAGTGCGCCCGCGCGTTCCGTCATTTGTGATATTCACAAATGATTTTAGAGCACTGGGCCTTTGGGCATGGGTCGATTTTATTGTTAATTATTTTTGACTGTATGAATTTTATGTAATTGTATTTTTTTTTTTCATCATTTATATATTTTATCTGTATCTATTATATTTAGTAGATATGTGTTACGTAACTGCGTCCGTGGCATCACAGTCCCTATCATAAAACCAGCGCTGTGTTATTTATTTTTAAATTTCGCAGCCTATGCTGAGATAGGGACCTTTTTGGTCACGCACAGACTAAATTGTTTATAGACTAAGTAATTCTGTTAATTTAATTAAATTTACATCTGTCTGTTTTGTGCGAGTCCCAAATAAACATTTTTTCTTTCTTTCTTTTTTCTTTTGCCCGAGACTTCTTACGCGCATATTTCCGAAAATTATTAAATTTCAGAAAATCCTCTCTTACTAATCCGCTACACTCCCAAAGAGACCTACATGTAAAATATCAGCTTTCTAGGATCAGTAGTTTCGGCTGTGCGTTGTCTGTCAGTCACTCAATTGGTCAGTAACGGAAAATTTTATGATAGGATCGCGTTCGGTCACTATCACACCCAACAGAAAGCGATGATGTGGCCAAAGAAGGAGCAGGCTTGCCTAGCTGAAACTTTTGTCACTCTTCACTTTCCTCTCATCATCTGCCTAGTATTTTCCCAACTATATTGGGGTCGGCTTCCAGTCAATCCACATTCAGCTGAATACCAGTGTTTTACGTGGAGCGGCTGCCTACCATACTTCCACAACCCATTAACTGGGTAATACGGTACTTCTTGGCAAGACTGGAGTCAGATTTACTGGCTTCTGACAATCCGTAACGACTGCCAAAACTCTACAAATGATAGCTGGGACCAAAGGCTTAACGTGCTTTCCGAGGCACGGAGGAAACTCGTTATGTTAAGATGGTCACCCATCCACAAGCCAATCTTGGCAAGCGTTGCTTAACCTTGAAGATCGACACGTGCGGCTCTTATTATCTAGCCACAAGCTCCTCTCTTTTAGTTTCAGAATCAGATTCTTTATTTACAAACCAAAAAACATTCGTATTTATCATTTATCTTTACATACGACCCACTTACAGTTAACGGCTAACCAGGCTTATCCACGGCCATTTTGCTTTTTATTTTTTTGCGCTGTCCACACAGCATTCTTTTTAATCCACATAGCGTCGGACTGATTCAGCGACAATTGCTATCTAATTAAAAACTCATTAAGTTTAAACTCTCTGATTATCTGTGAAGTGGCCATTTTTGGTGGGTTTGTGAAGGTCGTGTTGGTTTCAATAAGACCGCTTGGATAAAATATTTAAGGGATCTATTACAGTTTTTCATGAATCATTACGTACTGTTGGGATGGAGCGTGGTACCATTGGGGTTATTTGCGAACAGACATGAAATATAATTATGAATATATTACTATTAAATTAATTACTTTTTACATATGAATTAATCCGCCTTTGGCTTGACAGCCGTCTGACGTGCGACTGTCATCATCATCTGCCTTTTACCATCTATATTGGGGTCGGCTTCCAGTCAAGCCGGATTTAGCTGAATACCAGTATTTTAACGATGTGACGTGCGACTGTCATTGGATTAAAATTAAGAAGAGTAACTATGGAGTTTCTTGTCCGTTCTTCTCCATAAGAATCTACCCTTCCGAATGGACAGTAGAGTCACTATGTTATTTTAAATGTAATGATGACGTTCAAAAGTGCCGTTTAATGGCCTAATTGAAATAAACGTTTTTGAGTTTTGACTTTTGATTAATGTTTATGTAATTTTATTTGTTGTGCCATTAATTTCCTAACTTTCAAGAGACCCTGACAAAAGATATCGACTATTCAATACTTACTTTAATAATATTATAAAATTAGACAATTAGGAATTATTTGACGGACACATTAAGATCATCATCTGCCTCGCCTTTTCCCAACTATTTTGGGGTCGGCTTACAGTCAAACCGGATTTAGCTGAATACCAATATTTAATGCGGACCGACACTTAAAGATATTCGTCTTTATTAAAAAATGTGAAGAAAGGAAAATAATTACTATGTTCTAATGAATACACATTTTTATCATAGTATTAGAGCTCATCTTACCTCAAAGTACCTAAATTAAATAATTGGTATCTGTAAATTGAGACCCAATCAATATGAACGCGTTGAAATAATTCTTTTGCATAAAATCCATCTTCGACCACATCATCGCTTACCATCAGGTGAGATAGTGGTCAAACGCGTGCCCATCAATAGAAAAAAAAAAAAAAAGTCCCCTGAAATGTTTCCAACCACAAAGATATGGACGTGAATATTTCCAGTACATCGTAAAAACATTTTAAATTCCGACCAATTCCGACGAACTCCGTGTAATTACAACCTCATTACTTTACTCTTTGTTAATAACGATGCACTATTTACTTGTGGTGAGGTTTATAATTGTATTTTATTGCTGTTTCAGAAGCAAATTAATGCTTCACAAGTCATAGTGACTTGTGAAGCATTAATTTGCTTCAGGAACAGGAACATTTCAGTAGGTACATAGTGTATCTACTGAAATGTTCCTGTTACGTTAGAGATCATTTTTAGGGTATTTTTTTTATTCATGATGTGTTTGAGGAGCTTGTGGCTAAAGAAGAACAGCCGCACAGGTCGATCTTCAAGGTTAAGCAACGCTTGCCAAGGTTGGTCTGTGGATGGGTGACCATCTTAACATACCGAGTTTCCTCCGTGCCTCGGAAAGCACGTTAAGCTGTTGGTACCGGCTGTCATTTGAAGAACTTTGGCAGTCGTTACGGATTGTCAGAAGCCAGTAAATCTGACTCCAGTCTTGCCAAGAAGTACCGTATTACCCAGTTAATGGGTTGTGGAGGTCTGGTAGGCAGCCGCTCCACGTAATACACTGGTATTCAGCTGAATGTGGATTGACTGGAAGCCGACCCCAATATAGTTGGGAAAAGGCTAGGCAGATGATGATGTGTTTGCTCTTGACTCTAGTCTATGTCAGAGATGACAGAGACAAAGTCTACGCTAGAGCGAGCTTACCCAGAAGGAACCTGTTCACTCTAACTTTGAAGAGATTAGGGTTGTACGCGTTTGAAAACACAGACGTATTTGGGTTCCTTACCCAAAGGCCGCTGTCCAACCGTCTTTCCGTCCGTCTGTTCGTCAGCGGGCTTTATTTCAAGAACCGTAATAGGTAGAGACTTGAAATTTTTACAGTGTCTATTTCAATTGCCGCTTTATCAACAAATACTAATTAAAATTAAATTATATTAAAAACTTAAGGGGCTCCCGTACAAGAAACGTGTTTTTTTCGGTCTATGGTATAGAACTCTCCGTGTGAAAGTCCGACTTGGCCGGTTTCTATGTTATTGGCTGGAAATTAACCTGCAAGCCTGAGCGTTTTTCAATTTTTAAATGGGACTAGTCGCCACATATTTCTCAACTACTGTAACTGATGAAAGCCAGAATCAACAGTGGCGACCACCTGAAAAGTGTCCAGGTACTGTAGCTTGAAAAGTTTCGAAGAATCTTGGATTCCGCAATGAAATACAGGGTGACCGGACTGATGTCTAATTGAGTGTGTTTTTCAAATGGGATGTTCAAAAGCTGATTTGCAACGATTTTGACTTTTATAACTTGGGGCAAAAATCTTTTTCATCATCAATCAGTTTGTTGGCGCGGTCCTGGAATGCAAAGGACATTAGGAGGAACACGGATAAGTTTTAGTCAGTAAAAGTTTGACACTACCTGCTGCTCCGCCCAGAGCGAAAAAGTCATTTTATGGTTTCCCATCCTTAAAAGTAAAAAAACCCTGTGGTATGTTTTTAATCCCGGATACTAAATTGACAAGTTGATGACTAAGATGACAAACTGGCATAGATTACAATAGCATTTAAGTCAGTTTTGACATTTGCGCTTGTCAATTTATTTTTATTTATTTTTTTATTTAACAATTTATGTACACACATTTTATAGGATAAGAAGAAAGAAACAGAAAAATAAGTACAAAGGTGATGCTTATTTCAAAAGAAATCTCTTCCAGCATACCTGCGAAAGGAGAGTAGAGTAAAAAGAGATGTAGACATAGTGTGTAACAGTAAGAAACTAAAATAAAAACTATACATATTAAATATAACATACAATACATAATTAACATACTAATACATACTATATGATATAAAAGATAAATAATAATACATACCTATTTGCAACTATGACGAGAAGGACAGATAGTGATCTTTCACTCTTCTTTTAAAAACTGCAAGAGTTTGGCAAGTCCTAATGTCAGGCGGTAGTAAATTCCACAACCGTACCGCATGTGCAGTAAAGGAGTAGGAGTAAAAATCGGTAGAGTGGGGAGGGGATTTAAGGAGATTTCTAAGATGCGACCTGCAAGGCGCATCCGAAGGACGGGAATAGGAGAAACGTTCTCGCAGGTAGGAAGGCGTTTTAGGATTGTGAAGTATGTTAAATAGCAAACACAATATCCGAGAGTTCCTGCGAAGTCGAATAGGGAGCCACTTGAGAACCTTGCGAAATCCTGAAACATGATCATATTTTTTAAGATTGAACACAAAACGAATACAGATATTTTGCAAACGCTCAAGTTTATTTAAAAGCTCCTCGGTGGCATCCAAATAACAGGCATCAGCGTAGTCAATGATGGGCTGAATGAGAGTTTGAGCCAGGGAAATTTTGGTTTTCAAGGGCAAAAAGCTCTGGAGACACTTCAGCGAATGAAATGTGTAATGGACCTTACGACTGACTTCAGCGATATGGTTAGTCCACGATAAATAGGAGTCCATGATCACCCCCAGGTTTCTAGCTGTCTTTGCGTATTCAATCTGTACTCCATTCAGCCAGAGTGGAGACAGCGTTGCAATATCTAGCCTGTTCCGCATATATCTGCCGCCAATATCCAAGGCCTGAGACTTCTTGGGATTGATTTGCAGCCCAAAGGACTGCGACCACTCCACAATTAACCTCAGGTCACGGTTCACGGAGGACACAGCAGCTTCTGCATCTTGCCTTAGAAAGTGATGGTAAAGCTGCAGATCGTCGGCATAGAGATGGAAGTTAAAGGAGATGACTTTAGTGACAGAGTTTATAAAAATAGAAAAAAGAAGAGGAGAGAGAACGCCACCCTGAGGAACACCCGTAGTAAGGGCACACCAATCCGACAAATATTCATCAAGGCGCACCCGCTGCGAGCGACCTCGAAGATAGGAGTCAAACCATTTAATTATGGAAGAGGAGATATTGAGAGTTTTGAGTATCCCAAGAAGGATATCAAAGTCAACAGAGTTGAAGGCGCTGCTAAAATCCAGAAGAACAAGTAACGTCAAAGATTTGTGGTCCATAGCCCAGCGGATGTCATCAGTAACCTTTAAAAGAGCTGTAACAGTGCTATGGCCAGGCCGAAAGCCGGATTGGAAAGGACTAAGAAGGTCATTGCTGGAAAGAAACAAAGAAAGTTGCTGATGAACAATATGCTCAAGAACTTTGGATAGATAAGGAAGGATGGAAATTGGTCTAAAATCGGTCGGAGAGACCGGGTTAGAGCTTTTAGGTAACGGAATGATATGGGCTTGTTTCCAAGCATCGGGAACAGAACAAGGAAAAGTTAAAAATGTGGGTCAAAACAGGAAGGATAGTGGACAGAATAGGAGAGATCATTCTAGAGCAAAGGTTGTCATTGCCAGCAGCGGAAGAGGAGATAGCAGAAATTGCTTTTTTGACGTCACTTTCACTCACAGGACTGTAATCGAAAGAGGAACACTGTGGCCTTGGCAAACAGGAAAGCTTAGTTAATGTTGCTGATTTGACGTGTGGATCTAAAGTAACAGGAGGGAGAGAGAAATATTGATTCAGAGCACACACGTCAATGTCTTTACTAGAATCTGCCGGAGATTTGCCAATGCCAACAGTTTTCAGAAACTTCCAGACCTCAGAGGAGTTCCGGTTGTCAAGAGAATTATGAAAATAGCGTCTCTTTGCATCTCTACACATACGACTGCAGCGATTACGCAGCTCTCTATAAAAACTCAGATTGCGCTCTGAAGGACAACGCTTGAGCCTCCTTTTGGCTCGGTCTCTGCTGGCCATCGCATCCTTAATGGCAGGAGTGAGCCAGGGAGCTGGAACATATTTAACTTTAACTCGACGTAAAGGGGCGTGTTGGTCATATAAACCAAGTATTTAGTCTCCGGGAGTAAAAAACAGACTACAAATACAATCATACTTGGGATTGAGATATGACTGGCCGCAAATGGATGAACTATCACACCTGTGCGGAAACCTTCGAAGTCTAAAGATTTATCTGTTCTGAAAAATTCAAAAATAAAATCCCCTGTTCAAATTATTTGCCAAAGTATGAAAACAAAAAATTTAGTATGTAGATATAGATTTTTTTTTTACCTTTTGGATTGCTATTTTGCATAAATTGTGTCTCAGATACCAAATGCCAGGAATAAAAATCCTGGTTTCCAATGAAAATCCTCATCATTACTTTGCTTTACTCAGTTATTCTATATCCCAGGTTACTGTGCCGTGATCAAAGAGTACAAAGTTCTGAATAGAAGTTAAATTCATTTAACTGGAAAAGGACTAAGTAAATAGAAAGGCGCGTTCTGAAAATTTTCCGCCATTGTTACAATGTAGGCGTAACTACCCGCCGGTGGGAAAGTTTGGAGGTGGCAACAAAGAGTTTGGTTTTCTGTGTTTTGTTTAATGTCTATTTAAAGAACTTTTCTTTAATTTTTACTTCATAAAAGCTTTTTTTTTTACTGTTGATAGGCACGCGTTTGACCGCTATCTCACCTGATGATAAGTGATGATGAACTGAAAAATATCTTTCGACGAACATCTGTCGAAGCTGGCGTTACGCGGTTGGGTAAAGGGCCTGATACAGAAGGCAATACTCCTCGATACAGCTCGTATTGTGAGGAGGTTCCTTTCTCTGGAGCCCTAACCACCGGTAGCTTGGACCCTGCTCCCGACATCGGTAGGCTACTATTTTTTACATTTTTAAATGTTTTTTGTATTTTTCTAGAAATATTTAAAAATGTAAATAATATGTAATTATATGAATAAATGGAATAATAATAATACTACTACTACACTATACTTGCACTTATATAGTTTTTTTTTCTTTCGCCACTTTCTAGCTAACCTAGTTTTACCAATGCCGTTAAACTCTGTTATTGGCTTAAGAGATTATTGTCATCATCTCGACTGTCACTGTGTAGGGTGTGCAGACTTTATGGAAGATGCTAGTAACAGCGGTAACCTTGACGAAACTGCACTGGGGTGCTCATTGATAGTGAGATGAATATTTGTTATTCATGTAATTTAATAATAAGCTGTTGAGTTAGCAAATAAATAAATAAATTAATTATGTGAAAAACGCTCTGTGGCTGCTCTCAAACGGCCACTGTGAATTTTACGTCGGGGCACTTATAAAAATGGGTTGTTTTTTAGAACACAGTTTCACAGAATTTCGTTTCACATAAAACTTTTCTCGTATTATCATTTCATAGAATAATCAAGACACAGAATACTTACTATGAATAAATTTAAATCATAGATTTTTGTTATAAATAAACTTTGTTTCGATATTAAATACATCATATAATATCAACTCAAATAATCTTAATTCTCATATTGAGTAGTTTACATACAAATAGCTACCACAAAACATTTTATCGAGCGAAAGTTTTAAACTTTTGACAAAATGCATACCCTCCTATAAAATTACAACATCGCGTTCACAAAAACAATGCGGGTAAGTTCTAGTCAAGCAAAACTTTTCATTGGGACCCGGACGACGGAACCCCACGAAGCCGTAATGGTGGCAAATGGCGATGAGAATAAAATACCAAAATATACAAACAAGCATACACCATAAATGCAGCAAGCATACAGCAAGCATGCAGCAAACATACAACAAGCATACAGCAATCATGCGGCATTCAACAAGCAGCATGCAAGCAAGCAAACATGCAGTACGTAAACGAGCATGCAGAATGCAAGCAAGCATGCAGCATGCACGCGAGCATGCAATATGCAAGCAAGCACACAGGCGAGCATGCAATATGAATGCAACAAGCATATAACAAGCATACAGCAAGCATGCAGCAAGGAAGCAGCAAGCAAGCGGCATGTAACATGTAGCAAGCATGCTGCATGTAACATGTAGCAAGCAGGCGGCATGCAGCAAGCATGCAGCACGCAAACGAGCATGCTCCTCAGCTTGCGGGCCGCCGCGCCCCTTCGCGCCTACGCAGGCTTGCATTACACTCTAGGGGTAAGGCATACAAGACTACGTGGGGTCGGTTTTACAGCGATTCGTTTCTGTCACTAATTTTTTTAGCACACATGTCGATTTTTTAAGATCATATTTCAATTTTAATTTAAGGTTAAAATGCTTTTTATGGAATTGGCAATATGCGTAGTAAAAATACAATAATATTTAATTATAATTGATTTTCACTAAAATTCCATAGAAAACTATACCGGACAAACAATATTCGTTAAAAAATAATTCTGCTGTTTGATAAGTTTGTTAAATAAAAAAAATGTGATCATGAAATTAATTGAATTGTATTTCTGTGAAATAGGTTTCGTTCAAGTGAATAGTCTTTGAAACAATAATATGTGACATAAAATTACAAGGACCAAATATTATATGAAACATTTTCTGCGAAACGAAATTCTATTAAATAAATGTCTGCGAAACAAGAGTACACCATAAAAATGGCTACAACGCGTTGTGGCAACAAAAAAGCCATGACGCGTTTGTGCACGACGCCCTGAGGTCAACTCACACCTAGGCTCAAGTAGTGAGGACCGCAACTGACCGCAAGCTACCGAGCGTCAAATAGCATAACGCGATTCCTACGAGTTTATTGTAAAATAGTTGTTGTAAAATGTTCTTATTCAATGTGTGAAGATTATGTCTAATAAGAATTGTTAATTAGTAATTAGAATAATGTATTGGAGTATGTCTTATTAGAATAATCGTGTAGTATGCAAAATAAATCACTTAGAACCCCAAATTACTAAGTAAACAATGTTTTTAGGAAACTGTCTAATTAGAAATAAGTTTATAAAAGATAACAGTTATGTAAATAGATAGGTTATGTAATTAAATGATGATTACCACCTGTTTTTTCCTCACCTTATCTCTGCGACGCCCGCAATAGCAATAAACAGGCCTGCGGCGGTGCCGTACGGTTTTATAGTGGTGAGGCGGGGGGAGAGGCCATTTAAATATGCGCGCCGCTTTATCCTCACGCCATAGCGTAATGGGACGTCGCAGAGGTAAGAACTATATGTCATTAGTTAGGTATTAGGTTTAGGTATTAGATAATAAGAGACGCGCCAGCTCATGGCATGTATTTACACTGAATTTAATAAATATGTGATAGCGGGGGTGAGGAAGGGTCCGCTGGCCAGCCAAAACGGAATAATATAAAATAGGTACGGGCATAGTTCGCAGCGTACTCGAGTTCCAGCAGCCTAACAAGAAAAGGCGAACCTCTGCCCGATTGACTAGCCAGCTCCCGCATCAGATCCTCGCCGCCGCCGTCGCCTCCACTTGCTATCTTGTTTCCTTTACTATCTTGTTTCTTTTACGGAGTTCGGGCGATCCCGAATATTATTGGTCCTTCGCAAGCCGGATCGCTGTTCCAGACCAAAGAAGATGGTGCTGACACGAAGCAAAGATGGAGAGCAGACCAAGCGCCGGCAGGACGAGCTGGGCGTCGTCAAGCCTGCAGAAGAGAATTCAAGAGGGAACACAGCTACCACCAGCACGTCGAACACCGCTACCGACACGTCGGGCACCAGAAGCGGAACCAGTGATTCGACGGGCACCGAGGCAACGACGTCATCAGGAACCGAGGGTATCAGCGCCGCGTCCCATCAAGATAAGACCTCGCAGCGAACCCTCAAGCCTGCTGACGCCCGTTCCAGTCGCTCCGTAGCCTCACGCAAGAAACTCCTCGCGGAGCTAGAGGCGAAAGAGCGTCTGGCCGAGCTGAAGCTGAAACAAGCGAAGATTCAAGCAGAAACAGAAATGCAACAGTTACGTATTCAACGGTTGCAAGCAGAAGCAGATGCCTCTGACGAAGAAGAAGAAGAAGAAGAAGAAGAAGAAATAGAAGATGACTTGGCCTCCGTACGCATCAGTACGTGGCTCCAAGAACCCAACGCGGACCAGACACACTCAGCAAGCAAAGAAGTCAGGAAAAATAAAGAAGAAGACGTCGAATCTAAGAAGAAAAAAGAAGATACGCCTGTGACCAGCCAGCCACTGATAGACGTGTCCACCTTGGCCGCCGCACTCTCACAAGCGGTACGAAGCACGAGGGAACCGCCTAAGTACATACAAGAGCTTCCACTTTACAATGGGGCTAGCGCCGAATGGCTTGGTTTCAAGGCTGCATTTGAGGAGACGTTCATGTACTTCACACGCAACGAGAATATAGCGCGGATACGTCGGAGTCTACGTGGAACTGCAAAAGAAGCTGTCGGTTGCCTATTACTAAGTCAACCCGACCCAAGAGCGATCGTAGAAGCTCTAGAAAGAAGATTTGGGAGACCAGAAGCACTCATTCACGTCGAAATGGAGAAGCTGAAGTCACTGAGCAAGGTCACTGACAACCCCCGAGACCTGTGCATCTTCGCTGGGCGAATAGCGAACATAGTCGGCACCATCGAAGCACTGAAGAAACCTCAATACCTACACAGTCCTGAGATGGCGCGAACAGTTATTGAGAAGCTCACTCCTATCCTGAAGAACAAGTGGTACGATTATGCAGCTACGAAGAGAGAAGATGCCCCAGAACTAAAGAAAATGTCCACATTTCTAAACGAAGAAGCGGACAAGTGCGGCGCCTACGCCCTACCCGAGTCAGTTGCTGATGAAAACTGGGGGAGGGACAGAAGACAGAAGAAGGTGGAGCGCACATTCGCTATGCCTATGGGGAAGAAGATGACATCAGACGACCTGTGCCCGCAATGCAAGCAAGAACACAAGCTCACCGACTGCAAACACTTCATCGCTCTCGACACGAATACAAGATGGGAGGTAGCCAAGAAGAGCAACATCTGCTACCGCTGTCTCCGAAGTCGCCATCGAAGATTCCTCTGCAGGGCGCCGCCGTGTGGAAGACATGGGTGCACAATGAAGCATCACAAGCTGCTGCATCACGAAAAGGAACCAAGCAGCTCCAGTGACGACTCCGAGAAGAGAGAGACAGCCGCGCCAGCAGTAGAAGTCACATCAGCAGCGCAACCAGGTGGCCATAGACGCGCGTTCTTGAAAATAGCGCCCGTAATACTGAAAGGGCCGCACTCCAGCATTGAAACCTACGCGCTGCTGGATGAAGGAAGCACAGTCACGCTGCTGGACGCCTCGATAGCAGACGTCATTGGGGCTGATGGACCCGGCAGCACCATGTGGATCCAAGGAGTCGGCAATGAGATGAAGCACGACAACAGCAAGGTCGTCGGTCTCAGCATCAGGGGAAAGTACGCAGACGAAGAGTACGAGATAGAAGCCGCGCGTACTGTCAACCGACTTAGCTTCACGCCAGAAACAGTGCAAGATCGCCACATTGAAGATTGCGAACATCTGATCGACATTAGAGATCAGATAACATATGAACGAGCCTCGCCTAAGTTGTTAATCGGACAAGACAACTGGCATCTCATCGTGTCAAGAAAGCTCCGCACCGGTCGTCGTAACCAACCAGTCGCCTCACTCACACAACTCGGCTGGGTTCTTCATGGCTGCCATAGCTCACTCACAGCTAAGGTAGCGTTCTGCGGCAGACTTCAACAAAAAGAAGAGGAACGATCATTAGAAGATTTGGTTAAGAATCACTTCAAGCTCGAGTCACTATGCATCGAACCAAGAAGACCCAGAGAAGATCCTGACCAGAAGGCCCTCCAGATCCTCGAAGAAACCAGCAGAAGACTACCAGAAGGGCGATTTGAAACCGGCTTGCTGTGGAAAGAGAAGGAGCTCGCAATACCTAACAACTATCAAGAAGCTGAACGACGTCTTCATTCACTAGAGAAGAGATTAGACAAGGATGAAGACTTAAAAAAGAAGTATGAAGAGAGAATAGATAACCTATTCCAGTCAGGCTATGCAGAGAAGGCGCCAACACCAGCACCAGCAGGGAAGACCTGGTACCTGCCCCACTTTCCCGTCATCAACCCAGCGAAGCCCCACAAGCCGCCTCGCCTGGTCCATGACGCATCAGCAAGAGCAGCCGGCATGTCCCTCAATGACATGTTACATTCGGGGCCAGACCTACTCCAGTCACTCCCAGGTGTCATCATGAGGTTCAGGCAGCACGCATACGCCGTCAGCGGAGACATCAAAGAAATGTTCATGCAAATAAAGATAAGAAAAGAAGACAGAGATGCCCTACGATTCCTGTGGAGGGGCAAACGGCGGGAGGGCGCGCCAGAGGAATACAGAATGACCTCAGTCATCTTTGGAGCCACCTCGTCACCATGTACCGCACTGTTCATCAAGGACAAGAATGCAAGAGACTTTGCCACTGAATATCCAGACGCAGCAGCCGCCATCCAGAAGAATCACTACATGGATGATTATCTCCAAAGCTTCCGTGACATCGAACAAGCACGCAAGATCACCAGAGAAGTTGATGGCATCCACAAGAAGGCAGGCTTCGTGCTGAACGGGTGGACATCGAACAACATGAAAACCATCGAAGGGCTGGGGCCCATCGAAGACACCACCACCGTGAACCTGGGAGGCAAAGAAGAGAAGACATTAGGTTTAATCTGGCATGTCAGAGAAGACTGCATCGGGTTCAACACAGGCACCATGAAGATCCCATCAGAACTAGAAGAGAACAAGCGCGTTCCCACCAAGAGAGAAGCGCTGAGTATCATCATGGCGCTATTCGACCCACTGGGGTTGATTTCACCCGTGACCACCCCAGCAAAGAGAATATTCCAAGACACATGGCGTTACAAGACCGACTGGGACGACCCACTACCAGTAGAGCTGATCGACAGATGGAACAAGTGGATTACGTCACTCGACATCATCAAACAGCTGAGAATACCTAGATGTTACGATTATCAACAGATCGTATCAAGTCAGTTACATACCTTCGTCGACGCGAGTGAAGAAGCGTACGCCGCTGCAGTGTACTGGAGAACGGAGCGCATAGATGGCAGCGTGCACGTATCGCTGGCAGCCGCCAAGAGCAGAGTCACGCCACTGAAACCCGTCTCCATGCCCAGATTAGAACTGCAGGCAGCCCTATTAGGTGCGCGACTCGCACAGACCGTCGTGGAAGAGCATGATTTCACACCTACGAGCAAAACCTACTGGAGTGACTCCCGCACTGCACTGGTATGGATCAGGTCAGAGCCCCGCGTCTACAAATCCTTCGTGGCTCACCGTCTGGCCGAAATAGAAGAAACCACCAAGAAAGACGAGTGGAGATGGCTTCCATCCAGAGACAACGTGGCCGACGACGCGACCAGAGACACGCCGGACACCTTCAGCGCCACCCATCGATGGTTCCACGGACCTTCATTCTTGAAGTCACCAGAGTCCCAGTGGCCCCGAGAAGAGAGCGTGGTGAAGTACGATACGGGAGAAGAAAGAGAAAAATGTAACTCATGTCAACAACACAACGGCTGCGACAGAGTTTGCCTACCGGAAATCGAACGATTTTCTAAGTGGCTACGACTGATAAGAGCAACGGCACGAGTCCTACAGTTCACTAACCTGTGTAAACCGAACAAGAATACAGTCACCGCTACACGAAAACGTACGAAGAAAACCGAAGCAAAAGATCCCGACTGGCGAACTACGCGAGCTAAGAAAACTCAATCCACGCAAGAAAATAAGGAAATACCTAACTCTACACGTCGCTATATAGAAATACCTACTTCATACCTACTTCAAGCGGAACATATGTGGATTCGAGCCAGCCAGCGAGAGAGCTACAGCGCCGAGATCGACCGAATAAAGAAGAAAAGCGCGCCAAATAGTTACGATCGCTTAAGTCACCTCAGCGTGTACCTCGACGCGGCAGGCACAGTACGTTTGCGAGGAAGAGTAACCGCAGCGCATGAGATAAGTGAAGATACGTCCAACCCACCTATATTAGACGGTAAACAAAAGTACACTAAGTTGTACATAGCTTATGTACATGAAAGACTACATCATGGCGGCGTGGAAATGGTCGTAAATGAGTTACGACAACGATTGTGGATATCGAAGATACGACCAGCTGTACGAGATGTGATAAAAAGTTGCCTACAATGCCGCATACGAAAGGTGAAGCCAGCTTGCCCATCAACAGGCGACCTACCACCAGCCCGTCTCGCCCATCATACTCGTCCCTTCACATTCACGGGACTTGATTATTTCGGCCCCATAGAAGTCACGGTCGCGCGCCACCGAGAGAAGAGGTATGGCGCTCTCTTCACATGTATGACGTCACGAGCGATACACATAGAAGTCGTACATTCGTTGAGCGCTGACTCGGCAATATCGGCGCTAAGAAGATTTATGGCGAGAAGAGGCTGCCCCAAAGAGTTGTGGAGCGACAACGCTACGTGCTTCAAAGCGGCAGACAAGGAGCTCGGCGAGGCAGCGCTGGAAGCTCTTCAGCATGAGACGACGTGCCATCACATCGTGTGGAAGTACATCCCCCCGTCGGCCCCATTCATGGGAGGCACATGGGAGCGCATGGTGCGGTCGGTGAAAGAAGCCCTGAAGATCACCCTGAACGAGCGGTACCCGAGTGATGAGACGCTGGTGACCCTACTGACAGAGGTTGAGAACACAGTAAACTCTCGACCTCTCACCCACGTCTCAGTCGACCCATCAGAACCTGAGGCCCTGACACCGAACCACATACTCATCGGACCCAACTCCCACGTACCAGTGCCAGGTCACTTCGAGGGCAAGGACGTGACAGCTCGCCAGCAATGGAAGAGAGCACAAGTCCTTGCGGACGTCTTCTGGCGAAGATGGGTCAAGGAGTACCTGCCCCTACTGCAACACCGGCGGGAGCCCACCAGCACAGGAGTCCAGCCCAAGGTCGGAGACCTCGTCATCATCTGCGACAGCAACCTGCCGCGCAACATCTGGCCCCGCGGACGAGTAAGCCAGCTGTATCCAGGCGCCGACGGAGAAGTACGAGTAGTGGACGTCACCACCAGCAGCGGCCACGTTCTGCGCCGCCCCACCAGGAAGATCGTCGTGCTACCAACGGAGTCGCAGCGTGGCGACGGCGGGAGAATGTGCACGACGCCCTGAGGTCAACTCACACCTAGGCTCAAGTAGTGAGGACCGCAACTGACCGCAAGCTACCGAGCGTCAAATAGCATAACGCGATTCCTACGAGTTTATTGTAAAATAGTTGTTGTAAAATGTTCTTATTCAATGTGTGAAGATTATGTCTAATAAGAATTGTTAATTAGTAATTAGAATAATGTATTGGAGTATGTCTTATTAGAATAATCGTGTAGTATGCAAAATAAATCACTTAGAACCCCAAATTACTAAGTAAACAATGTTTTTAGGAAACTGTCTAATTAGAAATAAGTTTATAAAAGATAACAGTTATGTAAATAGATAGGTTATGTAATTAAATGATGATTACCACCTGTTTTTTCCTCACCTTATCTCTGCGACGCCCGCAATAGCAATAAACAGGCCTGCGGCGGTGCCGTACGGTTTTATAGTGGTGAGGCGGGGGGAGAGGCCATTTAAATATGCGCGCCGCTTTATCCTCACGCCATAGCGTAATGGGACGTCGCAGAGGTAAGAACTATATGTCATTAGTTAGGTATTAGGTTTAGGTATTAGATAATAAGAGACGCGCCAGCTCATGGCATGTATTTACACTGAATTTAATAAATATGTGATAGCGGGGGTGAGGAAGGGTCCGCTGGCCAGCCAAAACGGAATAATATAAAATAGGTACGGGCATAGTTCGCAGCGTACTCGAGTTCCAGCAGCCTAACAAGAAAAGGCGAACCTCTGCCCGATTGACTAGCCAGCTCCCGCATCAGATCCTCGCCGCCGCCGTCGCCTCCACTTGCTATCTTGTTTCCTTTACTATCTTGTTTCTTTTACGGAGTTCGGGCGATCCCGAATAGCGTTCTTGGTCCTAACTAATGCAACCATATTACAAACGGTCACCACCTCGACCGGTCCTGAGCGTCTAGCATGCACCGGATTTCCGCGGCTTTTTCCATGTTACCATAAAAAATCCCAATTTCACATTTACCGTACCCACCATCTAAGTCCCTTTCCACATCCGCGTTTGTTTGGGCGCAGCTTGACCGCAAGTAATCCTATCGCGGGCACCTGCGCAAAACAAACGACTATCGTAAATCCTCGCGGCGTCCAGGGCGGCTGCGACACAGTTATTGTTATTAGCTGACAGACGCTTGATTTGGCGCAAGCCTTAGATTTAGTGGGGACTGGGTGACCGCCTTTTGTATAGCTGTAGCTTGGCTTGGACTACGGCTTTGGCCCTGTGCGTCTCGGTAATTGTCGCAGGGATCGTGCTATGGAGATGAAAAGTATCACAAAGTCAAATTATTTAAGAAAGAAAGAAAAAATGTTTATTTGGGAATGTTTGTTTTTAGACCGAGAGAAGGCAAAATTTAGGACAGTGCAAAAAATATTAAGTCGCTATAAATACGGCCATGTTATTTAAAATATACAAAAACCATGTAGTCGAACATATAACTGAATTTGAAAAAAATCAGAGAAAAGGTTTCAATATCAAGTCTATTTGGATTTAAATTCTAAATCCAACCAAGGTTATAGTAGTTGAAAAAGAAAAGACCCAAAATTAAGTGACTCTATTTAGTATCTAATGTTTAAATATAGGTCATGGTCTACCCGTGCTCTCATCGCATAGGCCTCTGCCTCGGGTTTTGCGGGCAGTGGGGCGGCGGTGGCAGCGCGGGAGTGGGGCGGGCAACGTAGGCCCGTTTTCGAAACCAGCGGACAGATCGCGCGGCACTATAGCGGCGTAGTGTTTTTATTCGCGAACGAAATGTCTGAACAACGGCGACAACATTTTTAACGCTCGATTTGTTGTGGGCAAAAGAAGAAAATAAATTTCAATTGTTGGCGGTCACCGTTCGTTGCCCGCCAACGCGACGCTGCCGCGCCGCTCTTTCCGAGGGTCGGTCCATTTGATTATACTCATTAAATCCTGCCGCGCCCGCGCCACCGCCGCCGCCGCCCCGCTGCCCGCAAAACCCGAGGCATAGGCCTTACCGACAATTGATCAAAAGCAAAAAATCAATTAAGTTAATTAACAAAACCGTGTTCTAAATCTCATTTGGGAGCATTGTCCTCACATATTATAATCAACTGATTAATGCATGTAAATATTGTAAAGCTTATATTTGAAAAGAGTACCTATGGAGTTTCTTGTCCGTTTTTCTCCATAAGAACTTACCTATTGCGAAAGGACGACTAAAGTCACTATAATATTTTATATTCATTTGACGTTGACAAAAAATGCCTATAATGATCTAATTGAAATATATCGTTTACTTTGATTTGACTTCGACATTCCATTCAAACCGTAAAAGTGTGATGTACAATAATCCTTACGTACATATTTTCACGAAAATATATTTTAATGGGAGTGCCACACGTAATGCCTGCTGAAAAGTGAAATATTTGTTGTTAAAATTTAAGTTTTTTTTTCAGTAAAAATTTTTTGGTGATATTTAATCCGGTTTAATACTTGTTTGTACAGCTTTGGTTGACCTTTACTGAAATAGGGTTTGGCACGTTTTAGTAATATTTTAGTGTTAACTTTGACCTTGGGTCTAATGCAATATTATAGGGGTTTGTTTTGGGTTGGGACAAATAAAGAGTAAGTTTTGTTATTATTGACAAACCTTCAGGGTATGCGAGAAACTGTAGCAATTGTGTGCAAAAAGAAGTACTATTTTATTTATAACTAGTAGAGCCATGCGACTCATTTTTCATAAATGCTCCGCCCCTATTTTACTCCTATTTTACACGCTACTGATTTCTGTAGCGTGATGTTATATAGCCTATAGCCTTCCTCAATAAATGGGCTATCCAACACCAAATAATTTTTCATTTCGACCCAAGCAGTTCCTGAGATTAGAGCGTTCAACCAAAAAAATAACAAACATTTTAGCTTTATAATGTTGTTTTGTATATAATTTAAGTAGGTACCACCATCACCAACAACGGTGAAACAACAACGTTTATTATTAGTGACTATCGAAAAGATTTAGAAAACTGTCAACTGTTTGACAAAAGGCATTTTTTTTTTTCGGGAGCCAATGGTTTTTTATTCATATGGCACCCGTACTTAGAGCAAGAATCTTACCTCACTAAAACGGTGCTGATGGTCACCATCAGCACCAGGAGCGAACTATAGCACTAACCTAGCTACTTGTAAAAATCGGCCAAGTACGAGTCGGACACGGTAATCGAGTCTTTTTTTTGGTTTATGGTACTGAACCCTTCGTGTGTTCAGTACCACAAACAAAAAAAAAACGCTTTTCTAAAAAACGCGTTACGGTTCTTGAGATACAGCCCGCTGATAGACGGACGGACGGATAACGGAGGCTTATTAATAGCATCCCGGTGGTTATTTTTGGTGTAAGGAACCCTAAAAAACATACTACAAAATAAATGAGATAGTTGATTAATTTAGAATTATTCGTCTTATTTACTTAATTTAATAAAATATCAAAACATTTATTTTTAACTAAAATAAACATGAAAGTATAAGTAGTTGGTGTGGGAAGCGGGCGCGGAGTTTGTTCAAGTCTTACGCGATCAAGCTGGACCGTTGCAACCTGAATAGTTGAGCCGTTGTCACACCGACGCCGACGTGAATCAAAATAAATAAATATTAACATCGAAAAAATTATGCAGAATAAAATTTTCATACAGGTTTCTACATGTTAAAACATTTTCACACAACTTTTCCAAATGCAAAATGAATGGAATAAACTCAGATTTTTTTTTAAATCTGTATGGGTTTATATTAAATTGTATTTTTGTTGCAAAATTACCCAACTAAATCATTTGATTTAGGTTGGGGTTTTTCGGCAGTAATCCGATTAGTTTCAGCAAAATTGACGTCGATGGTTTTCTTTTAAAAAAACAAAAAAAAAATATTGAACTTCAGAGTCACAAGACTAACGTTTTTGATCACTCGATCAGAAGTAAAAAAGCAACATTTTATTTTCTGAATTTTTTTTTTTTTCATTTGTAATGGGTTTGCTCTTGACTCTAGTCTATGTGAGTGTATCCAAAATATTCGTTTCTTTTAAAGTGTGTAACACACTGGTCCTACGTAATCAACCTATGCAGCGCTTTTGTATCGTATCGTAAGTTATTATCGTTGCAAACGATAAGTGTGTCTCTATTGCATAGTTTTTCAAATAAAATCAAGAGTCCAGATATCAGAATGCGTTGGACGTTGGACCAGTTTGTCTCTAGCTAAAAGCTACGGTGTAACATACAGCCTCTAAAGAAACTGCTCCAAAGAAGGTTACTACTCTAAAGAAGCCTGCAAAACTCTTTTATTTGAATTCCAAAACTGTTTATATTCAAAGTAGTTCATGAACGAAACTTTTGACTTTCCTTTATGATATATTACGGTAATTACTCAGTTGTTCGTAAAGAATGGTAATGTTGTGAACTTTTACTTAAGTGGAACTTTCGTGAAGAATTTCTCTTCATGCACTTTGAGGCCGAAGTTGATTCTAGCTATAGATAAGTTAAATCGAATAGAATAAAAGAGAAACATTTTTATTTGCAAAGAATGTAGGTATATTATATATAAGATGTTACAAATATGGTTGGAAGTGTGATTTGATTAGCAATTCGAGGGTTCATCATCATCATATCAGCCGAAAGACGTCCACTGCTGGACATATGAGGCGCCCAAGGTGTCGCCACAACAACCGGTCCTGTGCGTCTCGCATCCATTGTCTACCCGTGACCCTCAACCCTGCGTCCGTCATGAGGCCTTCCAACGCTGCGTCTTGCCACTGCTACTTCAGTTTAGCAAACTGAGAGTGTTATTGAGACTTTTTTTTTAAAAAATAGCAGTGAATGCTCAAGATTTGTCAAACCCGTCCCTCAGAAATAACGTCAAAACGTTGACCCTGCGCCTTGTCTTGCAATCAAATCATGTGATGGAAGAGAAAGTACACCTATGCTCCGCAACAACTGGTGCACACTGTGCACAATAAGTTATTTGTGTGATGAAACGTTCTAAGCTTAAACCAACAGTGGTATGGAGTGGGGTAACCTAGACGTGTATAATTACTCTGCTTAGCCTCTTCCTAACAATATTTCAGGCAAAAGTCTTGCTTCCAGTCTAATCGAATGTAGGTGAGTACCAGTTTTATATGGAGTGACTGCCTATTTGACCTCCAAAACCCTTACTAGGTTTTCAAATACCCTAGGCAAGGCTGGTGTCAGATTTTTGAGTTTCTAACCTAATAACAGTCAAAATTGACTAATGACAGCCGAGACCAACGGCTTAACGCGCTTTCTAAGACACCGAGGAATCTCGGTGTGTTAAGATGGTCACCCTTATATTGAGCGACCTTGGCAGAGATTGCCGTATTGCCTGCGGTTGTTACTATTTGGTATAAGCTCTTACTATTAATCCGTAGGCTTGAACCGTGTGTATCTTACACAGTAATCAACAAACTTATCCCACTTGAAGCAATATAGACATAAATCACAACAAACAACTGATATTCTAGAACAGCTAAACTTCGATAAAGTAGGCAGGCAGGATGAATAATGCAGAAACAGATAAGCGCCCACGGCTCAAAATGTTCACGCATACAATTAACTTGCAAATATTGTAATCAAAACAAAGCTAATTCGCTAAACTAACACAATACGGATAAAGTCACAGTTTAGCCACAGCGTAACTAATCGGTGCCCGATCGGCAGTATAACCATTAGCTTTATCGTTATTATGGGATAGGCTGTGGAACTGCTTTTGTGAAACTGCTTTGGGACAATTTTGTCAGTAATAAACATTTTTTTTATGAGTGTTATGGAAATAGAGATAATTAAAATGACACTAAGGGTAAAATTAAGAGATGTGATGGCCAAATGATAGTGCCCACTCTACCTTGATTTATCTAAAAAAATTATCTCCAAGAACTCACAGTAGTAGAAGCATTGGGAATATTACAGGCTGATTATACAAAGCGAAATTGGAAAAGTCACATTCATCATCATATCAGCCACAGCTGAACGTACCTCAAAAAGCGCCAACCACCCCGGTCTTGAGCAGTCCGCATCTATCCGCTGCCAGCCACCTTGTTCAAATCATCGATCCATCGTGCCGCAGGGCATCCCACACTTCATTTGCCCATACGCGATCTACACTCTAACACATATATGTCTGCTTCATCGACCGATTGCCCGTCTCCAAACATTGTAGGCCCACTTCCACTTCAGTATACTGATTTAACGCGCAATGTCGGTTGCAATGAGAAATCCCAAGCATTGCTCTCTCCATTGCACGCTGAGCAACCTTGAACTTGTGGACCAAAAATGGTCACCCCGACATTTCTAATCGTATTAAAATTAAGTTTCCTCTCAAAGTAAAATTTTACTGACAAGTTGCCCAAAAACTTAAATAGGCATATTATAAAATAAATGATGTCAGGCTAATCTATATAAACATGCTTGAATTATGCGGAAACATTGAAGCGCCCGCAGCCTCCACTGCCCGCCATGTAATGAACTTCGACATTATCAAAACAAAGTTAATTCTAACTATAACATTAACTATGCTGCAAAACATATGGTCATGTCGATATACAGGGGGTTTTGTGTAGGTATGCTAAAGATATTAATTATACTGAACTAGCTTTTCAGCCGCAACTTCGTACGCGCATAACCCGTCTTTTCCCTTTCCCGTAGGCTTTTTGAGAAATCCTCTCTTAGTGCACTTCAAGGAACCAAGATGCCAAATTTCAGCTTTCTATGGCCAGCAGGTACGGTCGTGCAATCGTGCCGATAACCGACCAACTTGAGCTTCTTGGGGTTACATTAACATCTACTCTCAATTTTGGCCCTTACATAGAGGCAAAAGCTCAAGTGGCTGCAAGGAAGTTGGGATCCTAGCAAAGGTGAGACGGTACTTCACGCCGGAACAGCTGCTCAAACTCTATCAAGCGCAAGTTCGATCGTGTATGGAATACTGCTCTCATCTTTGGGATGGATCTGCCAGATACCAACTTGATGCCCTTGAGTCAATTGAGAAACGAGCCAATGAGAGGCTCGTCGCGACGAAGCTCCAAAGTCTTGAGCATCAACGACGAGTTGCTAGCTTGTCGGTTTTCTACCGGTTGCATTTTGGGGAATGTGCGACGGAATTGCATAATTTAATTCCGCCAAGCCCGTTCCATCATCGGACCACAAGACGAACGGCGATGCGCCACCGGTACATGGTGGGCATCCCACCCACGCGCACAAAACGTTTTGGGAACACATTCATAATGCGTACAGCTAAGGAGTGGAATTCCCTGCCGGAGTCTGTGTTTCCCGATAGCTACAACCGGGGAGTCTTTAAGTCAAGAGTGAATAGGTTACTTCTGGGCAAGCATGCTCCATCTTCGACCACATCATCGCTTACCATCAGGTGAGATGGTGGTCAAGCGCGTGCCTATTATTAGTAAAAAAAAAAAAGCAGTTTCAAGACAGTGAGTGAGCATGCAGAGCGGTGACTTTGCATTGGCGACGTAAAACTGGTGGATGTCAAGCTAAACAGCTTGGCTCATCGCCGCAAGGTTGCATGCTGTCGATCTTCTACAGATTGCACTTCGTTGAGTGTGCCCAAGAACTCCACGACTTCAGCCCACCGGCCCGCTTCTGCCATTGAACATCCAGACGCACTGCAAGTTGTTATCCCTACCTTGTTGCTATTCCACCAATTCGTAATAAGCGTATCCAAACGTGTTTTATAATGCGTACAGCAAAAGTTGAACTCTGCCTTCGTCTGTATCCGGACGCCTACAACCCTCATCTCTTTAAAGTCAGCGTAAACAGGCTCGCTCCATCGTAGACTTTGTCTCTGTCATCTCTGACATAGAGTCCAGAGCAATCCCATCAAATAAATAAAAAAAAACCATCAGTAACGGAAAAATTTACACCTTGATAATAAAACATGGTACATAGTTTATTGTTTTGGTCACCTACAAAAAAATTGCTAAAACAAAATAACTACTATCCTTAATCTTCAAACTGGAACCACAGCATCGCTTCTCAGCTACAGAAATAGGTGTGGTGATAATCTCTACAATTACTAGTATAATAAAAATTCCCTCGACCATATCAACATGACCCTCATTGACCTCTGTCAGATTTGTTTTAAATTCAACTATGTAGATCTTATCAAACAACGTTCAACGCCATCTGTCAAAAAAGTCTCAATTTCCATACTTTTTTTTTTTTTTTATTGGGTTTGCTGTTGGCTCTAGTCTATGTCATAGATGACTGAGACAAAGTCTACGATGGAGCGAGCCTACCCAAAAGGAGCCTGTTCACTCTAACTTTGAAGAGATTAGGGTTGTAAGCTTTTGGAAACACAGACGCAGGCGGAGAGTTCTACTCCTTTGCTGTGCGCATTATAAAATACATTTAAAAACGCTTAGTGCGAATTGGTGGAATAGGTACAAGGTAGGGATGGTAAGATGCAGTGCGTCTGGATGTCCGATGGTAGAAGGGGGCCGGTGGGATGAGGTCGTGGAGTTCTTGGGCACACTCACCGAAGTACAATCTGTAGAAGACCGACAAGCAGGCAACCTTACGGCGATGAGCCAAGCTATACGCTAAGCTAGCTATAAGCTATATTTTTGACAGGTTGCGACTGGTATGCGAAAGTTTATTTATTTAATACTTTACGCACACAGATGTACAGAGGCGGACTTAATGCCTGAGGCATTTTCTACCAGTCAACCTCTGGGTGAAGCAGAGAACAATATTAGTAGGTGCAAATTGTGAAAAAAATAAATACAGAAACGCAATTAATATTTAAATAAATACAAAGATAAATATATATAAACTATACATACAATAAAATACTATAATATATACTCATATTATACTTGAACAAGTGATGCAAGCAAATAATGAATAAAAACTAGCGCTGTGACGATACTACTGCCAACTTCTTACGAATGTGCTTTCGAACCCTGACTTTGAAGGTCGGCTGGTTGCCATCCTGATTTCATAAGGAAGGGCATTCATTCCACAGAGAAATGGATTGTATGACAAAAGAATTGTGAATGAAAGAATGTTGTTAAAATAAGTATAATAATTTACACTCCGATCTTTACATGCGTCTAAAAGTATTTAAACTGAACAGTTAAGGCCGTCCTGAATTCACTTTCAAAATTGTATAGTAAATAAAAACGTTACATAGTTTATTGTTTTGGTAAGTATAGAATGATTTGTTGTAAATGTTGTGGTGTACTCATTGTTGAGGAGCCAAATAAAATAAATAAAAAAGTATCCGGAAAAAAAAAACTAAAAGGACGTGACTCTTCAAACTGAAGCCATAGCAACGTATTCTATTATTGCCGGTTTATTCTATCAGCATTTCACCGATAACGTGGAGTGACCATGTAGTGGTCTGTCATTCCATCTTGTTCGTATAGTTTTATAGCTCTCTTCATTTTTACTTCACATAAGCATTACACGGTATGAGGAGGTTGTAGCTAGATAATAACAGCCGCACGGGTCGATCTTCAAGGTTAAGCAACGCTTGCCAAGGTTGGTCTGTGGATGGGTGACCATCTTAATATACCGAGTTTTCTCTTTGTAGATCTTTAGGCAGTCGTTACGGATAGTCAGAAGCCAGTTAATCTGACTCCAGTCTTGTCATGAAGTACAGTTTTACCCAGTTAATGCGATGTGGAGGTATGGAAGGCAGCCGCTCTGCGTAAAATACTGGTATTCAGCTAAATTCGGTTTGACTGGAAGCCAACCCAAATATAGTTGGGAAAAGGCTAGGCAGATGATGATAAGCTGTACACGGTAAGAAGTTTACAGCATCGCACTACAGAAGTAGATGTGGTAGTAGCTTGTAACTGAGAACATCTACTACGACTAGGTACAATATAAATTCCCTCGTCCATATCAATATAACCCTCGTTGAACCAGTCCCCCTGTATCGTGCACAAAGTTTAACGTAATATTAATTCGCACAACTTCGCGTACGGCACAAATGCTGCGTCGGGCGTTTTATCTCAACTTAAGTGTTGCATTGGTTGTGAACGGGTGTTGCTATTTACATAAATATTTATATCCTTTTAGGTTTGTAAGGTATGTTTTGGTGTTTGTTTTGATGCGATGAAGCAGTTATTTAAAAACTGACCAAGTGCGAGTCAGACTCGCGCATTAAGGGTTCCGTACCATCGTATTTTTATTATTTATTCACTCTGCGAAACTTTCAACTGTCTACCTATTACAGTTCACAAGATATATCCCTCTAAAAACTTTAAAAAACTCTTCAAAATGTTATGCGCTTAGTAAAACGGGCATTTACCTCATTTTGTTCTTAACTTGCTAATCTCTCTTGACTGACCTGCGACAAAACTCTTTTGTTTTCAGCTAGTCTATTTTATACAAATGTCACAGGTAATGTAAATGATTCGGATCTGCCATATAAATATTGATGAAAACGCTTAACACCAAATATAATTGCTGTGGCTTCTTTTTGTATTTGTGAGTATCGCTTTTCGGCTGACGTGAGCGTGCGGGACGCGAAGACAACTAACTTCACTTAAGATCGCTCTTCCGAAAAAGCTTCAAAATAGCGTGCAGATGAAGCTGTTTTTCTTCAGCATTTACTAAGAAATTAAATCCGAAAAAATAGGTAGATGATATGATATGATACGTAATTTGGTTTAGTTAAAATGTATGTATCTGTATCACATAATAAGAAAATAAAATCACCAAATCACCTCCAAATCGTTGAGATGAAACCATTTTACTCCTCCATTTTTAACAAAAGACTAAAAAAAATATCTACTGATTTGCAATACAAATGAAAATAATTTGGTTTTGTTACTTTTTTAAAATATGTACTTGTTTTGTTATAAAAAAAATTAAAGCACAGGTAGCGAAGTGGCGCGTAGAGGTGTAGTTAGCTCCGTTTGTTTGTATGCACTAAGTCATTGGCATGTATACAAGCCCTTAGGTAGCGTTTTCCCCTGCAAACAACTCGCTTGTTACATTGCGGGGCACGATAAATTATTGATCATATCACACCTCGCAAATGAGGTCATTTGCGAGGTGTGATATGATCAATAATTCCAGTTCTACTAATTTTCAAGTATAATATAGTAGTAGCCTTGTTGGCAATTATATTTTTGAGCCGGACCTCGGACTCGGACTCGGACTCGGACCCCTCGGTCCAAGAGTTTCAACCCCAAAGGTTGAAACTCTTGGACCGAGGGGTCCGAGTGCTCACGTTATGTTAAAAGAATTAGCAAAACGTTTAGTTGACGCTTCGCGTGACCCAAAGGCTGGCTTTTATCTCGGACCTTTTGTAAGCATTGCCATACAACGTGGCAATACCGCCAGTCTTTTGGGCTCACTTCCAGTCGACAACAATGCGGACAATTTTTTTGACGCGATATTATAGTTTAAATTGTTATTTAAATAAATTAATCTCTTTGAATAAAGAATATATTATATTCAAGCAACTTTCGCAAATCTGTCAAAAATGTATTAAAATTTAAACTTTTTTGACAAATTGTGACTGACATGCGAATGTGAACGTTGTTTAAAAATTAGTAAAATTGGCTCTGATTGCAGGCGAAAACGTAGCCTTAGTTTTCATGGAAAGATTTCGTTTCAGATTAGCAACTAAGCAAAATGATCATCGACCATTCACAACTCGACAACTTCAAGAAACGAAGTAATATTTATCTAAAGAAAATACCACTGCAAAACACTTCCAGTTTCAAAATCTCTCACGTGGATACACCTATACATAATATATCAAACTCCAGCCATATATGCATAAACCATATTCTTAGTACAACCGTCTGGCGTTGACTAAGCTGCGAAGCTTGACCTCTCTGAGATGCACTTTATTTCCTGCGCTCGCTCATCCTTTAATGTCAGAAATGTACCTTCCTTTATATATCTACTAGCTTTTTCTCGCGACGTGGTACGCGCACATCCCATATTTTTCGTTTCCGAAGGAAATTTACGAAAAAATATGCATATATACCTTTCTCATAAATCACTCTCTCTCTATTAATGAAAACCGCATTGAAATCCGTTACGCAGTTTAAGAGATATAAGCGTATAGACGGAAAAAGTGACTTTGTTTTATATATTACTAGCTGACTCGGCAAATTTGTTTTGCCATATAAAAAAACGTACTAACACCTATTCTTAGATCTATCCAATATACATAAAAAAATTCATGAAGATCGGTCAAGCTGTTCGGAAGAATTCGATAAAAAACACCGTGACACGAAATTTTCATATAATTAGAAGACTAGTCGACCCGCGCAACTTCGTGTGCTCAGCCCCTATTGGTCTTAGCGTGATGATATATAAGCCTATAGCCTTCCTCAATAAATGGGCTTTCGAGCACTGACAGAATTTTTCAAATCGGACCAGTAGTTCCTGAGATTAGTGCGTTTAAGCAAACAAACAAACACACTTTTCAGCTTTATATATTAGTACTAGTTGACCCACGCAACTTTGTTTGCGTCACAATTTTCATTACTGCTCCGCTCCTATTGGTCTTAGCGTGATGATATATAGCATATAGCCTTCCTCGATAAATGGACTATCGAGCACTGAAAGAACTTTTCAAATCGGACCAGTAGTTCCTGAGATTAGCGCGTTCAAGTAAACAAACAAACAAACTCTTCAACTTTATGTATTAGTATAGATAGACGTACCTTCTAGCTGCTGCCCGCGTCTCCTCTTGCATCAAGCTTGAAAATTAGCCGACAGTACTGCCTCTCCTTCTCTTTTTAAAATCCATCCAAAGTTTGTTTTTAAAAGATCGCTATAGCGATAAAGCCATATGGTGTACATTATAAAGAGTATTATATTCTATTCATCATCATCATATTTTTTTTTTTTTGTAATGGTTTTGCTCTTGACTCTAGTCTATATCAGAGATGACAGAGACAAAGTCTACGATGGAGCTACCAGCTGAAAAACGTCCACTGCTGGACATAGGCCTCCCCCAAGTGTTGCCACGACAACCGATCCTGTGCGTCAGCTCTATTCTATTATCCCAGGGGAAAATACTTCCAAGATGGAAACTATCATATGTCAGAGTCTGTGTTTCCTGATAGCTACAACCTGGGAGTCTTTAAGTCAAGAGTGAATAGGTTACCTCTAGGCATAAGTGGTCCATCTTCGACCGCATCATCGCTTACCATGAGGTGAGATAGTTGTCAATCAATAGTAAAAAGTCATATTCCAAGACATATTCTACCCGTGTGTCAGGTTTATGAAAATCTGTACAGCCGTTAATATGTGAAGTAACAAACAAACTCACGTTCCCACGATCGAGGAAAATATTATAGGTATGATTTTATTTCTTCAGAAAACAGTGTGTTTTCAGATATGTTTTCAATTCTCGTGGTTTCTGCAGTCGATTCTGAGAACTCGTTTAGGAAATCGTGTAGGTATATTTTTTGTTTCTTTTCTTATATCCCGTATAGTAATATTATTTAGAATATAATATAAACATAACGTTGTTAAATTCTGTTCCAGACGTCGGTTAGATTGTTCACATGACTTTGTTTTTTCGCTTGAACTGAAAAAGGTACGTTGACCCCTGAATTTGTTGTTTCATCAAGAAAAAATGCTGCATAATAGTAAAGATGTGAAAGACTAAAAAATTCAACCAACTGCGAGTCGGACTCTCACACGAAGGGTTCCGTACCATAAACCGAAAAAAAAAACGATACTTGTATCCTATTGTAAGGAGCTCCCATTAATATTTTATTATCATTATTTGTTGTTATAGCGACGGGGATGGGTGACCATCATAACATAGCTAGTTTCCTCCGTGTCTCGGAAAGCACGTTAAGCCGTTGGTCCCAGCTGTCATTTGTAGATCTTTGGCAATCGTTACGGATAGTCAGAAGCCAGTTAATCTGACTCCAGTCTTGCCATGAAGTAGCGTGTTACCCAGTTACTGGGTTGTGGAGGTCTGGTAGGCAGCCACTCCGCGTAAAATACTGGTATTCAGCTAAATCTGGTTCGACTGGAAGCCGACCCCAATATAGTTGGGAAAAGGCTAGGCAGATGATGATGGTTGTTATAAGGACAATTGTAATACACACTCTGTGAAAATTTCAACCATATACCTATAACGCTCTTTGAGATACAGCCCGCTGACAGACAGACAGACTGATGGACGGATGGACGGACGGACAGCGGAGACTTAGTAACAGGGTTCTGTTGGTTACACTTCAGGAACGAAACCCTAAAAATATCCATTTTAAGACTAAACCGTTGCATTTCATTCGCTAGCAATACATGATAAAAAGCATGAAAGAAAAATCAATGCAGTAGGAATGCTGGCGTTCAGTGAAATGTGCAGAATCTCGACTCGCAGATCGTATGCGGAATGAATAGACAGCTCCGATAACTTTGAAAGGGAAACTCCATGTAGAAATGAGGAAAGACATGCTTCGATGCTTTGAACACGAGGAATTATGCTGAATTGATTAATGCACGGTCAGGATTAGAAATGCTTTTTTTTAGGGTTCGGTACCTCAAAAGAAAAATACTGAGCCCTTATAGGTTCACTTTGTAGTCCGTTCGTCTGTTGGTCCAGACCGTTTATCTCGGAAACGCGTGAAGGTATCAAGTTGAAATTAAATCTTTTACAGAATCCTTTGGAAAAAACTAACATAATTATTCTTATGTCATTATATTTGAATTCAAACCTAATCTAATTCTTCTTAAATATTTCAAGGCATATGGCATTGAGGTTGCACCTTCCAAAGAGGATATTCTACAGTAAACACAAAATAACGAATTATATACCTTTTTTATATTTTGACTTTATTAGGGTAATTTTGCAACTTGCTCGGAGATAATAAGATAAATCTAGCAGTTACACATTATATTTGAATGACTGTATCCTATTTTCTTTTGTGTCCATTAACTGAAAAGCACTTGAATTAACGATTTGTACCATTGTAATTTATGTCATATTGCCAACCATTGTTGGATATCCAAATAAATAAGAAAAAATAGAAAAAGTGAAATAAAAAAGTGTCATATTTTTAACCAATATCGATTCGTATTAGAGCTGGGTAACAAAATTAATAATGAATGCAAAAAAAAAATACAGAAATCTATTGCAGATGTCGACAAACCCGGAAGGAATTCGCCAGTACTGGCAGAATAACTATAGCCTTGTATTATTTTTTACTGTCGGACTTTTTTTACGTTCGAACTTTTTGTCGAAAATCTTTTTTATCAACACGACATTCAGCTTTTTTTTATAAGCTGCATGTATAATAACTCGACGTGCCTTATATAAAAAGAATGCTCGATATTGGACTCTCATTCTATATTTAAAAATCTTCGATGTTTAAAAAATAAAATTCTGTTTTATAATTTTGAATGAATATATTGATTGCATTGTACAACTACATTCTTTATTTAATTGCAGCTATTGTTCCATTGATTCACGTATGCTCACTCAGTGGAACGGACACGCTCACTTTCGTGAATTGTCAGCCAATCAGAAGCCGAGGCCTGCATCGCGATATTAAAGTTTTCGCAGCAGTTTGTATATACGAACTGACTTCGTCGATACATTCGGGGAGTCCGTTGTTACTGAGAAGACCGGCAGTGGCGAGGGCCGGACTCAATTCTCGCTAGTCCACGCAAATTGATTAATTCATGATTGGTAGAGCGGCCCTGTTTCTAGAGTTGTAAGATTTGAAAAAAATGCGAATGACTGAACGCTAACAGAAACCTCTCTTCTTCATCTAGTAGCAAGATTGACTTCCTTTTGTCGTTTTTTTTTTTTAATTTGACGTTTTTATGCTGGCCTTTATTGCATATAACCTTAAACTATATGAGGAACAGAAAAGAAAAATATATCTATTGGACCAACAATTAAATACTTATATGTTTTTGTTATGTCGGACATACGAATAGTTATGCTGTCTGATTATTATATGCCTTTGTACATGTCCTCATTTATTAAGGTGAGCAAGGATGAAAACATAAACATGCCATAACTATGGCAGTACCTACATAGATGATCTCTCAAAATGACACACTTGTTCATACGTGGGCTGTTCCAAATTTTTTTAGTGAAATGAAAAATAGTTAGAGAATGAAAAAAATATTGTATTTATTCCATGGCTAACAATATTTGGAACAACCTAGGTACAAGTATTTCCAGTTTTCCGAATCAAAACGACACTCCCTTCATCATTACGAATGAATGAACTAACGACTCACTGATTAGAAATCGACCTTCAGAAAACAGTTTGAAGAGGAATATTTTCAATAAAATGTCTAAGTGCTTACCTAACGCTTCGAAATAAAAAGTTAATTGGGCTAACAGGACCGTTTGCTTGGCTGTTTGAATTATCTTCATTTGACAAGACAAAGCGAGATTATAGATAAGAATTTTGTTTTGATTCATTTCTTTTTGTTAAAGGTTAAATGAGCCGTGAAAATATATTATATTAAAGTTGCCTGAGGTACATTTTTTAATAAGAAGTCATAATTAAATATACAAAGACTTTTAGATAGCTAGATATTTTTTGGATCAGAAATCATCAAATGACATTTCCGCTCTAGGGGGAGCGAAAGGAGTCATTTGATGATTTAAGAGTTAGAAGCATCAGGCTCTTACTGACTAAAAACTACCCGTATTCCTTCCCCTTTACGTTCCAGGGCCGTGGTGACTCTTTTCGGAAATTCCGCAAATTGTGAGATCCCAGTTCTTCAATAGTGGTTCCGTAACGATGTAATGTCGGCGATAGATTTGAATACAAAAAGGCGTTTCACTTAGTGTGGTCAATTTTCTCACTACTGCTCTCAAACGACACAAGAAAATATTGTGTGGCAACCAGCATTTTCTTAAACCAAAAATCGAATGGAAGACCTGTAGTGCTATTTTGTAAGGATGTCGATAGCGAAATCTGAGGTGAGGTATCAAATTCGTATTTCTGTAAGACTTAATGCTCAGTGTAATAAAGCTCACTTTGTGATCATTGTCACTCAGGTGAAGCTCGATATCGAAATAGTTATTTACACAATAGCACTACTGTAATGTGTACTGGTATCACGTAGCGAATCCTTGCGGAATTTGTTCGAAGTCACCGTGGCCCTGGAACCCAAAGGGAATTTGAAGGTACACGGATGGGTTTTAGACAAGACTCCAAAGCCTAGAGCGGAAGGAGTCATTGGAGGATTTCCCAACTCTTTTTATGATGGGAAATCAAGCACATGATACTCCTACAAAGAGGAGTCTGGCCTAGCAGCGGGGAAATTAAGGGTAGCGGGGGGGTAATTAAGGGGTTAATAAAATTATTTAATAAGCTCAATAAAAACATAATGTCACTGCCTAGCCTTTTCCCAACTATATTGGGGTCGGCTTCCAGTCAAACCGGATTTAGCTGAATACCAGTATTTTACGCAGAGTGGCTGCCTATCAGACCTCCACAACCCAGTAACTGGGTAACACGGTACTTCATAGCAAGGCTGGAGTCAGATTTACTGGCTTATCCGTAACGACTGCCAAAGATCTACAAATGACAGTCGGGGCCAACGGCTTAACGTGCTTTCCGAGGCACGGAAGAAACTCGCTATCTTAAGATGGTCACCCATCCACAGACCAACCTTGGCAAGCGTTGCTTAACCTTGAAGATCGACCCATGCGGCTGTTATTATCTAGCCACGAGCTCCTCATTTGGCACGAGCTCCTCAATTTATCTCAATAAAAACACAATGTGCCATGTAAAATTGTAACCAAATGCAAAGAGCCTTAATACAGGTTGTTATTATAACCTAGCAAGGAGTACAGTACATCACCCACCAGATTGAAGACAATCGTACCAAACCACCTCATTAATTTTGTTAAATTACCTATTGTACTAAAATCTCTGTTTAAAAAATTTAAAATTTTTAGTAAATTGTTTTATTCCACTTGATTATTTACTGAAAACTTACGAGACAGACTTTTATATATAATTCAAAGACATCCATTTTCGAACAAACAAATACAATCAAAACCTAATAATTATTCCATCTAGGATTCAGACCACAACTATTTAAAGGTCAACGTCAAATATTCAATTTCGTTTATTAGTATTCCTATTCCTACCTATTGAAGTAGCACTAATAAACGAAATTGAATTTCCCAACGCCTTTTGTGGGCTAAATAGTATTCTAATAAAAATAAAAAAGCCTTCACACGAAATACATCTAGGTATTTTTCATTGCCTCCTTTTATTTCAAAGGTGACCTTAGAAATACGTCTGTATGGAATTTCTCAGAAAAACTACTCACAAACATCAAATCCATTGGAGCAACCTTGGCATTCACAAAAGATCAATAAAAATAATCACTACTAGAACCCTGTTAATTGTACCCCGCAGTGTTCGCGGGGATTTTCCATAGTGAATAAGGCACACCTGCTGTCTTATGGTCGTGTTGTCAGTGTTACAATCGTTCGGGTAGATTTGCGGTTACTTTGCATGTTTTGTTTTGTTTTTATGGCTGCTCTCTTGACAGAACTTAAAATAGCGTGCAGATGAAGCAGTTTTTTGTCGGCACTAACAGAGAAATTACATCTGAAAAAAGTATTTAGTAATCTACTGATATGATTCGTAATTTGGTTTAGGGAGAATTTGTCTCCTCTTTCCTCCAAATCGATGATATGAAACCATTTTACTCCTTAATTTTTTATCAAAAGAGTATAAAAAAAATATTTACTGCTTTACAAATTTACAATACAAACAACAATAATTTGTTTTTGTTACTGTTTAAAAAATTGTTGTTACTTTCCTTAAAAAAAAAAAAGTTGTGTAGAGCAGTAGTTAGCTCCGTTTATATGCACAAGGTCATTGGCATGAATACAAGCCCTTAATCCAAAACTTGACTGCCACAAAGGAGGTAACTCTGTTCTAACCCTATTGTCTCTCCACTAATCCACGATTTCTTTGGTCGTCATCAACCTACCTAATACTCCACATTTGTAGTATTACATCTGTTGACGACGATGCTTGGGGGAGACCTATGTCCAGCAGCGGATGTCTTTCGGCTGGTATGATGATGATGATGTCATATGTACCAAAACGCAATATCGGCACAATATTTTTTAAATACCTATGACTTCCAAAATTTCGTCGTATTATTTCCGAAGAAAACAAAAACACGGAAAATCCGTCGCGTAATTTGAGGCAAGTGTGAATAATGACGGGTCAATTTCGGCATCGTTTGTAAAAGAAAGATAGAGAGAGAACATGTTTGTTTGGCATACAGATACACACGATGTAGGAACAAAGATGAAAAGACTTGGCAATTTTTTTTAATCAATAACACTGTGTGCGCCAAACACACCAAAAAGGTCCAGTTCAGCAAAATGCCAGACGACTAGTAGATGCTCGACGCCTGGTTGGTTTAGATCAGCAACAAAGTACGTCAAAGCATAATTTCTAGCGTCATATTACGCAACGGTATTTCAGCTAGTGTGTCCCCACACTTATGTTTGTACCTACTACACATAACGCGGTAAACGCATCGTAAAATTCTACTTTTACGAGTGCGGCAAAAAGATTTACCTTACCGCCGCAGGTTTATTAGAACCCCAGGGTAATACCAGGTTTAGTGGCGCTGGGAAACAGCGAACCTGTCTTTACGTTCATGAAGGAATGGTATATGAGGACTCCCTTTGAGCTGGAATGCGTTTGCGAGCATCGAAATGCATATTCTTTCGGAAATTCGGTTTGCAATGAATTTCTTGGAATCGAATTTTACAGACTTTTTGGGATGATGTCAAAGAGGTTTAGAGTTGAACGTATGATGTATCTGTGTAGTTTTATATATTTACTTTATTTTTACAGGTATTTTCAGATTCCTTAAGGTTTCTTTAATGGTTGTACTACTGCATGAACTAAGGCTTTTTTAATTTAATTTCGCCAAACTAAAGTGGCAGTGTGCAGGGCAAATTGCTCGCAGAACAGTTGGTCGATGTGGTCGAAAAGTTCTGGAGTGGCGACCGCATACCGAAAGACGTAACGTTGGAAGGCCTCCCACAAGTTGGACCCATGACCTGGTTAATGTCGCCGGTAGTCGATGGATACGAGACGCGCAGGACAGGTCTTTGTAGCGCCGCTTGGGGGAGGCCTATGTCCAGCAGTGGACATCTTTCCACTGATGTGATGATGATGATTAAGCATTTTCTTAACCACGTTTGGGTCAGCTTCCATTCTAACTGCGTACAGCAGAGTACCTGTAGGTACTCTACTTGGAGCGACGGCCTATCTAGCCTACACAATCCAGTTATGACTAATGCAATATCCCCTGGCAAGACTAGTGACTATAATTTCTTGCAAGACTAGTGACTGATTTCTTGTCTTCTGACTACCCGTAACGACTATCAATGATCTACAAACGATGCCAAGGGCCCTATTATGACGTGCTAATGCCATCATAATTAGCTGTGAAAAAGGGATAGTGTTATGCATCTTGTATTACTCCGTCTTCCTCCCACACCATTATCATGATATTTTTAACCACTCAGGATCCGTGTCCCTTTCGGGAAAAATTGCCCCAAGCGTCAGAATCCGTAAGTCCTTTTCGAGACAAACTGTCCCAACCGTCAGAATCCGTAAGTCCTTTTCAGAACAAACTGCCCCAACCGTCAGAATCCGGAAGTCCTTTTCGGGACTAGCCGACTTTGTCCTGAAAGGGACTTACGGATTCTGTGTGGTTAAGATGTCATAAAAGATACCCTGGGTCCAACAGCTTAATATGCTTTCCGAGAAAACAGAATTGTTCTTCTTCTTCTCATGTGGGCAGTATGGTCTACCAACCACACACCCTAGTGTCAGAGTTTTCAAACCACCTCAAGGGGCTCTTACATGATTTATTTGACAACTAGAATTGATTATAGTATTTAATTACCCAGTATACGTAAAAATAACATCAATATTCACCCTAATTGACTTTTTGCAGTAAACACGAGGCATGACTGTACGCAGTCATCCCAGTTGATAACAGACCGCAGCTTCACGCTTCGATGGTCGATAGATGGTGGCACCACACATTTACTGCAATGGAAGCTGATTTAATTTGGTGTTAATGTTTCAGGAAAAAAATTTAAGTACTTATCTGTCCAGGAAAATCATATTTGGAAGTGGTTCGACTGCAGTTAATTTATGTAGGTACATATATCTGTAACTCGAAGATAAACGGTTTCTAGAGCCTCCTTATTTTTTATATTTTAATATATTTCTTATTGTTTGTTATTATAGGGGCAATAGATATACACACTGCGCAAATTTCAACTGTCTACTTATTACGGTTCTTGAGATACAGCCCGCTGACAGACGGACGGACAGCGGAGGCTTAGTAATAGGTTTCCATTTGGTTGGAACCCTTTTTTTTTTTTTCTTTTAAGGATGGGAAATCATCAAATGACTCCTCCCGCTTTGGGTGAAGCAAAAGGGAGTGTCAGACTCTTACTGACTAAAACCCTTCCGCGTTTCTCCCAGTGCCCTTTGCGTTCCAGGGTACGGTGCCTCTTTCGAACGAAGTCCGCAGCCCCAGCAGGCACTAGCCCTAGCGGGCCCCGTCTTTTACGCTGACAGCTCTTTGAGGCACGCGTGAAACACAGCGCGCCGTCCACCCGGGCCTGGTTCTGATCAGACGGCGAGCCACCCAATGCTCGCTGTCCGCAGGCTCGCGCTTACGGTGGCCGAAAATTGCCCTGCGACTCCCGACGCCCGGAGCGTCTTCTTCTGTTGCGGCGGCTGGGGCGTGAGGTTTCCCTTTCTCTCACACGTTCGGCTTCCTCCTTTGCTAGCATTACTGCTTCGCAGAAAGAGGTGACCGCTTCCCATGTCTCCTCGCTTCGGACCATAGCTTGAACCAGGGCCGGACGCGAGAGATCGCCGCCGCCGATCGCCTCGGCGTGGACACGGCGGTGCTCCGCCCAAGCAGGGCAGACCTCAACCGTATGCTCCACCGTGTCCTCCGGGTAGGTTGGAACCCTACAAACTACTTCTGTATTTGACAATGCTTTCTCAAGCACTTGTCGCTCCAACGATTCCGTGTTCTATGTTTTCAAAATACAATAAAGATTAAAACACTCCAATTAAATGTAATACAATTCAGTAGGTCCAATTAAAAATTTATCGACACACCGGCTGCTGTAGCTCTTAGATTTTTTATTATTATCTATTTAATCATCGAATGCTGTAACTGTTTTATGTTGAACAATTTGAGTTTATTGTGTCTTCCTTTTTAGTATTATGTCTCTTTCGGCTGAGAAAGGGTGAACAGACAACGTTGTATTATACTCTTGCATGATTGTATTTTGAAGTATTAATTTCTGGCTGATCATGATGCTGTGTATACGTGATAAGGACAATAATACTGGTTCAGCAGTTAAACTCGAAGAATTACTTCCAATTAAACCTCATCATTATCTGCCTGCCTTTTCCCAACTATATTGGGGTCGGCTTCCAGTCAAACCGGATTTAGCTGAATACCAGTATTTTACGCAGAGCGGCTGCCTAACAGACCTCCACAACCCAGTAACTGCGTAACACGGTACTTCATGGCAAGACTGGAGTCAGATTAACTGGCTTCTGACTATTCGTAACGACTGCCAAAGATCTACAAAAATGACAGCCGGGACCAACGGCTTAACGTGCTTTCCGAGACGCGGAGGAAACTCGGTATGTTTAGATGGTCACCCATCCACAGACCAACCTTGGCAAGCGTTGCTTAACCTTGAAGATCGACCCGTGCGGCTGTTATTATCTAGCCACGAGCTCCTCATTACTTCTAATTAAACCATTTCCAGACAATCATGTTTTAGCAAAGAATCGGTTAGTTAGAGAGATGAAGCTAGTTGTACGTTCTAATGCGCATTTTTCTTAGGAAAATTGAAGAAATCTTCATCTTACACATCAAAATATTTTGTATTAGAAAAAAGGATGCTTTTGCCCAGCAGTGGGACATAACGGGCTAGATTAGATTAGATGACCACCAAGTAATAAATGGTACATAACGTACCGTTCGTTCTAAAGTAGGTGTTACTTAGGTACTTCATTAAATCTTAGGAAAGTTTGGGATAGTTTTTTCACCCTTCAATGAGTAATTCAGCTTTTATGTGTATTAGTGAGGGTTTAATTTGATTAAGCAATCGGCAGTCTCACCGTTCATTCGCTGAGCAATCCGATTGGACTACGGTGGCGCCGCTTTTTCTTGTGCGTTTTTTCAACGAGAACTGTCAACTCGTACCGCGCGCCTACGCGCAACGATAAAATACTTTCCAATGGTCTTTCAGTGAAAATCGTGATATTTGCAAATAAGAGATACGAACAATAACAGTGGCCTGGGGCGCGAGCTACCCGCGCATGCGCGGTTGTATGTTTGTTGTCGAATTGGCATCCTGCGCAGCCGATTGCGGCGTACTTTGCGGAGGCAAACTTGCGTGACGGGAACTGTACTCTTTAAGCCCGAAGTCCACAGTTTCGGGCTTAGTTGCGGGCGTATTCTACTCTGTATTACCTACGAATTTAGGAGTAGTCCCGAACCCGAAATAGGAATGAGTGACAACACGATTTGACAGTAACTGTCTAATCATGTTGTCATTTATTCTTATTAGTTATGTTATACGGAGTAGAATACGCCCGCAACTAAGCCCGAAACTACGGACTTCGGGCTTAGAGAGTAGGCCCCCAGCGCCAATGGCCATATATATGGAGTTAAGTGGGAACAAAATTCAGGACTAACGGCCAAGACTACAGTCCACCCCGTCGAGCCACGGAACGCAGGTGAGCGGCCGTCTGCTGTTTTGTTTCTATTCGAATCTAAACCCAATCTCCTATACAGATACCAGCTATTATTACTAGTTCTACATGTATTTTATAAGTTCCAAACGATTCACAAAACAAATAACCCAAAAGAAATAATATTAAACACTTCACCAAAAATACAACTATATTCCATCAGCGGCAGCCATTTTATACAATTTACAAATTTTCGCACCACACCGGGTCGTCGGTTACCCCTAACATGGAACTGAATTTACAAGAAAAAATGCTAAAACCACCCCGTCCCGCCTCAAAAGGTCGGCCATACCAATATGTTCTATCGAAAGTCACTTAGTGGGGCAACGTGTGGCGTAAATGTAGGTACAATCATTGGAGCCACTTGAACGGATGTAGAAAAATTCAAAGAAAAAATTGTGGAAAATATTAGTCGAAGTCATATTTTAAAGATGTATTTTAGGCACATATACAGGCCCCCGGAACTTCTCCATTCATCGTAGCGTGATTTTCTTTTTTTAGCGTGAATTATAATTCTCAATAAGTGGGTTATCGAACACTAAAAGAATTTTTCAATTCGAACAAACAAACTCTTCAGCTTTATAGCGTATTATAGATCTGACTTCCCTGACGAAAGTTTTCATTTACACGAGCCATATTGTGGCTTGATACAACAATACTACGATAAAACGATACTGCTGTCTATGGGCATTACCAATACCAAAGGTGAGTCACTTTCCTTCCTCGAAAGAGACTCTCTTGTTCACAATTATTTCTTCTAGGAAGTCTAAATAGTGTCTAATTTGTTACACCGCTCGGTGGCTAATTCGGTGGGTAGAGGTAAAAAGTTTACCTGCAGTTTGCAGTTAGGAAGCAGCGGCAGCTAGCCCGCAGTAATAGGCCCTACAAACGTTTAATCAATCAAATAATAAGCATTAGGTGCAACTAACATTAGCAATCGGCTTTGCCCGGGTGTCGATCGGAAGTTATTTAAAAAGGAACCTTCTTCCCAGATTAATATATACTATTTCTGAAACCCAGTCCTTATCAACATTTGTACCTAGTTTCAGCAATAATACGAATAATAATGAAGATATTATTAACTTTAGGTAAGTCCAAAATAACAACTGCGTACCGGAAGACGCAACGCTGGTAGGCCTCCCACAAGGTGGACGCGGAAGACCGGTAGTTGTGGTGACGCTTGGGGGAGGCCTATGTCCAGCAGTGGACGTCTTTCGGCTGATATGATGATGAAGTCCAAATTAAAATGATTTTACAAATTAATAATTCGAACGTAAAGGTGCCAATAATTATAATTATAACCAATGCTTACGAAATAAGTCAAAACATAAATGAAATGAAACTGCGTGAGTAACCATGATATTTTTACAAAATTGTGACGTAAAATTCAGGTAGGCAAGTACTTTAATTTATTACTTTCACATACATTTTTGTTCCAAAAATAATATTCGTGACGTTAAAAACTGCCTTCATATTTTCACAGTTAATTATAGTAATATAGAATTGTGTGAGTTAATTAAGATTTTCATGCCAATTAAAAGCGTTGGATAAGTGTAAGTATTTTTAACTGTTCTAAGTGATTAAGCAACGGTTGCCATCCAAGGATCATGGTCCCCGGACGTCGAGAGTCGCAGGGTGATTACCGACCACCGTAGGCAAAGCGACGCGACGCGACGGCTAGCGTTGGGTGACTCGCCGCCCGATCAGGATCAGTTGTGTTCCACGTGCGCCTCAAAGAGATGGAAGTAAAGTAGACGAGGCAGCCCTGGAACGCAAAGGGCATTAGGAGGAATACGGATGAGTTTTAGTCAGCAGGAGTCTGAGGCTTCTTCTCAGAGCGGGAGGAGTCATTTGATGATTTCCCATTCTTAAAGAAACTTAATGAAAAAGTCTTGCCAAAAGGCAGCAACCCCAGTTACTTGGCTGTGATGGTCAAATAGGGAATAAATAAAGTAAGTGATGTGAATGTCGGAAGATTTATAAATCGATATCAAACTGCCAAAAATGAGTTTTTATGGTTAAAGTTTTATTACCACAAAGAGCTTTAAACTCGCATTAATAAACGTGCAGTTATCTTAACGAATCATTAAACTACGATTACTTTATGGTGGCCAAGTCGTATAAAGATAGTTAGAAGATACGTTCTTTTAGTTTTAACCGAGCATTATTCTGTTTAAAGATAAGTTACTTTAGCTGATAGCTGGAGGTTTCTGCTTAGGTAACCTGAGGCATCTGTAACTACCGAATACATAACAACATTAACAACTTTTCCTAGAGGATCAACACTGATATTGCAAAAAAAGAAACTACCCTGTTCATATAAGTCCGCATAACTCGAGAAAATGTATCGTGCGGTACTGAGAGTAAAATTCCGCAAACCTCCATTGAAAAAGGAGGATCCTCCGACTAACCAAACCAAATATCAACTATCGGGTAACAGCCTGCAGATAGTTGATATTTGGGCTGAAGTATATGTTCAAATGGCACGGTAAACTTTGATTGCACGATGCAGGATTTCGACGTAGTAGTTTGCTGCTAGTTGGATAGATGGCGTTGTGTTTTTTTTGCTGCGATTTAGATTTGTTCCGTTGGTTTTGATTGATGCCGCTACAGTACCTATAGCTGATTTTTGTTGCGACTTTGGGGTCGACCCCATAGTAATAATTGTCATAATGATGAGTACAATGACCCCTTTTTCAAGTATTGTGTTTATTCTGTTACGCTTTGTATAGAATTAGCTATTCCCGCAACTTTGTACGCGCATATTTCTCTCTTCGTTTTTTTTTTTTTAATTATTTAATCCTTTATTTCAGGCATCTACGGCGCATACAATAAAATATATAAACATAAAACTATCATCTGCCTAGCCTTTTCCCAACTATATTGGGGTCGGCTTCCAGTCAAGCCGGATTTAGCTGAATACCAGTATTTTACGAGGAGCGGCTGCCTACCAGACCTCCTTAACCCATTAACTGGGTAACACGGTACTTCATGGCAAGACTGGAGTCAGATTTACTGGCTTCTGACTATCCGTAACGACTGCCAAAGATCTACAAATGATAGCCGGGACCAACGGCTTATCGTGCTTTCCGAGGCACGGAGGATACTCGCTATGTTAAGATGGTCACCCATCCACGCAGGCAAGCGTTGCTTAACCTTGAAGATCATTAGCCACGAGCTCCTCACATAAACATAAAACAATATCTTTATATAAATTAATACATATTACAATTGATTAAAACTATAAACCACGGCAGACGAAGTGACGGCGGCGTCGTGCGCAGCTGACATGATAACCTTCGGCCAAAACTCAGCTCTCAGGAACATCTCCGCACCACAAACGACTTAGACTTAGTGCTCCCCTACACTCCTTAAGGCTGAAATTTAGCGTGTGGGTTACACGCTAAATTTCAGCTTTCTACGTCCAGTAGTTTCGGCTGTGCGTTGTCTGTCAGTCTCTCAATCAGACAGTTACGGAAGAATTTCAATATTGATTATCTTAAAACAAACATCCTGCTTATACCATCAGTTAGAACCAAATAGATTAACAAAGGTATTTGCTAACAGTGATTGATACATCATTAATTAGGTATTAACCTGTAATTGGTAATTAATCACAGTTAGATTTCAAGACAAAGGGAAACCGTTTTCGGAACACACAGAAGATTTCAACCTGAGGAAACCTGAGTGAGCATGTATAAACAGATGACAACGCCATAATATATGTGACTGGACGATCTTTTTACTGCTATTTTCAAAAGTAACATTTCAGAGGTTTATGAGCGGGGTCGCGGGAAGCCGATGGATGCGAGACGCACAGAACCAGGACCGGTTATTGTGGCGACACTTGGGGGAGGCTTATGTTCAGCAGTTGACGACTTTCGGCTGGTATGATGATATTTGTGTTTATTATTTGTTTTTAAGTAAGCGTTCTGCCTGTAGTCAGCACACAATCGAAATATTAGGTTAGGCTTCTCAGTCCTGCATTCCAAATTAATAGGTAAATTATAATTTAAGGTCATGGCACATCATAATCACAGCAGCAGCACGGCTACGGCTACCCGCCAGCGCGCTAACTACGCGCCGGCGGGTGGCGAGTTGCAAGTTTACTGTCCGTGTGCCGGCCGCAAGGTGCAAGCTCCTCGTCCGCGCGCTGCCGCGAGCTGAAAGCTCACTGTTCGACGTTGTTTCGCTGGCGTTTCGGTGTAAGCATGCAGTCGGCGCGCTGTAAGCACGCGATCGGCGCACTGTAAGCACGTGATCGTCTCATTTACAGCGCTGACTGCCCGCCGTTGGCTTTTTCATTTCAAATATATTATTATTATTATTTTTTTATATATATATTTATTAATAATAATAATAAATCCGCAAGACAGTTTTGTGGCGAACTGTTGGGCACTAGCGACCCCACGGACCTGATCTCCAGGGAGAAATCTTGTTCCTCATTTCCGGCTTGCCTTTATTGGCTGGCCGGAGTTAACACTGACGAGGAACAGAGCTCCCACCTCTTTCTTGCCTTATCGGCCGGTCTGATTGGAGATTCGCAAGAGCAAACGTGCTCGGGAGAAGGACGTATAATCCAGTAAGGTGCTGGTAGGGATCTTGACCGTACTTACGGGATTGTCCTGATAGCCGTGGTATACCTCTCCACTCTTCTAGCACCTCAGGCTATGTTGCCCCCTTGGTGCTACGTTACTTTGTGCTAGCGACCCTTTTCGGGGGGCCCATTTATTGAGTGTGCAAGTCACTCCCTGCTATTTTAAAGCTGTTTTAATTGTCAATGGTCAGGCATGGGGCCAATTGTTCTTCCATAGTCAACGATTATTAGTCCACTAAACCAGCCAAACCCATAGCGTTTCATCTTTTGTTTCCATATTCTGCAATAGTCCTGCTCCAACCGGGGATTGTCCTTGGCTATACTTTCACAGTGCATACAGGGATAATCGTCGGTTGGTGTCCCATTCCATTTGAAATATCTAAAGAGGCCTCTGCGAGTTGGCTTCGGCCCCTCGTACGCCTACCAAAGGACCGGGTCTCTAGGGACCCGAGAAACTCAAAAACATAATAATAAAAATAATTTATTTTTCTGCACACAATTTAATTATCTAATTTGAATGACAAGTAAATTGCCATGCTGTTTTTGTGCCGTTATATTGTGCCATGACCTTTACATACACGATAATACTAATACACTAAAACATTCCGCTTTGCCTTTGTCAAAGGGTCACAAACGACACACTGAGCTGCATTCGATGATTCCAGGAACAATTTCCTAATGCAGAATCTATTAAACAGTTCTCAATAGCAGATTGGATTTCGGATTTGTGTCTTATCAATGGCTGTAGTAGTACACGGGATTTATTGAACCTGGTAAATTATAGTTACAAATTAATATACCGAGAACAACAAGGACGATGAAAAATCGAGATGAATAGCCTGCAACAGTAACGGATTATGTTCAGTTGTAGTACCTATATAAGGAATGATGATATCCGCGGGAGAACCAAGGTTACCGACATAGCCCGAAGTTCATTGTTAAACTTAAGTGGCAGTGGGCAGATGGTCGATGGGGCTAAAAAGTTTTGGAGTGGTGAACGCGTACCGAAAGACGCAGCATTGGAAAGCCACAAGGTGGATCCATAACCTGGTGAGGGTAGCCGATGGATGCGAAACGTACAGGACCAGTCGTTGTGGCAACACTTTGGAGAGGCCGATGTCCAGCAGTAGACGTCCTTCGGCTGGAATTATGATGAGGACTGGATGTCTAAAACCTGCAAAGGTAAAGTAAGACAGCGGTGGGGAGATGGGTGAATGACATTATTGCCATCGCAGGTACCTACCTAGACGAGGCTGGAACGTGGAGAGTAACACAAGAAAAGAGATTCCTGTGCACAGCAGTGGGCAAAATCAGGTTGTGGATGATGATGATGATGGATGTCCAACTGTGGACTGGCTGATAATGATGATTCAAAGATCCAGTGCTTACCCCATAATTATAAGCACACAAGTGTGACCTAGATCTAGTTTTGTATCTGACGCAAAAAAGTCCTGCTATAAAACCAACTCTCTCGACCTACAAAAAAAATGTTTGCATCAAAAATTCTTTCAGTCACATTTATAAAGTTCCATTCAGTTTGGGAATACTCGTTAAATATTTTATCTAAACGCTGTACATGAGATCGTTAGTAGGCAGACCGTATCAATTAAAATGTCGATTCAACGCCCTGAATAGTGGTGGCCATCACGTCGTTAGGGTGGTGGCGCTATGAGGTTTGTGTCGCGTTGAGGGATATTTCAACAATTCTGTGTTTTTTTTGTCCATTAAATATATAAATAGTATAGGTAGATTGTGTGAACACAATATAATGTTACTGGAAAGTAGATGACTACGTTTAGACGACGGTTAACAGATTATGTGGACAAAATATGCTGATAAGATGTGTGTTGGGATGAGACAATAGAATGATGAAGTGGAAAAACGACAAAAAATGTCATGGGTTCAGTCTTTCTATCCATTGGGGAGAGGGGTTGAATATAACCCATACACTGGTCCTTGCATCACAAGGGTTGGTCCGAGGTGGTTCTGGAGAAATATCTGAAGGATTTAGGAGACACCCTTGCCCAGCAGCTTGTTTATTGTTGCTGGGCAATATGAACACATGTTCAGAAGGCCAATTCAACAAATTTTAAGCAACGTTCTCATACGCATCTCAGTCAACTTAAGACAAATGTTTAGAATTGGCACTCAAGTATAATATATCATAATCACACGCTAGCACCACTATTTTAAATAAATAGATACAATAAAATCATTAAAATTCCACTTAGATCTCCAACATTAGACCAGGCCCAAATAAGCCATCCTCTCTAGTGCTTCTTATACTAGAAAATTCAAAAGATTCCCCGAAAATTTCACTCAAGCAGTCCGGTAAAAATATTCATAAAGTAATTACCAAATTACTTTTAATTCCCACTAAAATCTTTATCCAGGACATTCGAGGATAATTCCCGGTAAAACGCAGGTGTCCCGGCTATTCGGGACAGTGGTACTTGGGCTGAGATAGAGTCCAGATATTTTAGGCTAACGGGATAAATTACAATTACGTCTCTAGTTTCAGTTGGCTGGATTATATCTTAATTACCTAGGTAATTTTGGGGAACGACTCTCATAATAGAACTAGGTTTTGTCCACGACTTTGTATGCGCATATCCTGTATTTTCCCGTTCCCGTATAACCTATATAGCCTTCCTCATGGCTATAATATACAAAAAGAATTTTCCAAATCCGACTAGTATTTCCAAAGATTAGCGCGTTCAAAATAAACAAACACACAGACTCTTCAGCTTTATTTTGTTAGTGTATAGATAGTCAGTCACAGTCAGTCAGCAAGTAGACATTGTTGCATTACAGGAAAACCTGATCGGCATCGAATCGGCACAGGCACTAAAGGATGAAGAAACTATTTCAGGATTTTTGTCGGAACTGTTTAATTACCATCTATCCAGGTTCGTATACAAACCTCATTAAATGTTGAAATTAATTTTAATGTTTAGAAAAGCCTTTTGTAAAGTTAACAATAAAATTAATTAATTATTATTAGATACAAAAATATTTATGCCCAGTTTATCAACTCAAGCTTTTGCTCGCGACTTAATAATTCACTTCCTGCAAAGACAAACAGCTTATAATAAGCTATCAACGTCACATCATACAAATAACCCTCACAAAAACTCACAAAGATTACAAAACAGAAAAGGGTTAAACCCCAATTAAAAATGTTAATAACCCCGGTGTACCACAGGTGTACCGTTAGCCTCTGCGGATAGTACTCGTAACTTATTCCAGCCGTGAATGGATCCAGCGATTTTTATACCAACCGTACTGGAGGATTAGTGTGGATAAGTTTCCTTCAGTTTAATAGACTTGGTAATAACTGTTATGAACCTAGAGGTAGGGTGGTATGCTTGGCTTGTGAATCGTGCGGTTTAGAGGTTTAGAAATGTAGATTGTGAATCATTCATTTGTTCAGTTTTAATTATTAAAAGTACTGTAAGTAGAGAAGCAGCGGAAAAAAGCGTCAGACTCTTACTGACTAAAACTCATCCATGTCCCTCCTAATGCCATTTGCCCTTTTTTTTTTTTTTTTTTTTTTTGTTACTGGGCCTCGTTTTCTCTTTCGAAACCTGGCAGAATTACGGTATCTTAGATATGTTTAGCAATTGGAGCTCGTGGCTAGATAATAACAGCCGCACGGGTCGATCTTCAAGGTTAAGCAACGCTTGCCAAGGTTGGTCTGTGGATGGGTGACCATCTTAACTTAGCGAGTTTCCTCCGCGCCTCGGAAAGCACGCTAAGCCGTTGGTTCCGGCTGTCATTTGTAAATCTTTGGCAGTCGTTACGGATAGTCAGAAGCCAGTAAATCTGACTCTAGTCTTGCCATGAAGTACCGTATTTCCCAGTTAATGCTTTGTGGAGGTCTGGTACACAGCCGCTCCTCGTAAAATACTGATATTCAGCTAAATCCGGTTTGACTGGAAGCCGACCGATTTGGCCGATATAGTTGGGAAAAGGCTAGGCAGATGAGATGTGTTTAATTCAAAGAAACAAAATTATAGCTAGCGGGTTATGAAGGATTTTGTCCGGGAAAGTACCACAGAAATTATGCAGCTATTGCGAGCGCCAAGCATTTGCATTTTCAAGGTCTTTTTAATAATTACAGTCACGTTTTAGCTTTGTTTCTGGAATAGGAATGCATCTTCAACAGCTCTGAAACTGCAGATATCCACTTAATATCCGATGGACGATAAAGCCGAAAACTTCTAGATGCGTACTGCAGAGTTCGAGAGTCCTGGTGAGAGCCGCGCATGGATGCATTAGATGTGAAGGCCATTTTCATTGGGAAGTGTAGGAGAGCACCAAGAGAGGTTTTACTGAAATTCCTACGGGATCGGGAAAAACGGTAAACGCGCGTACAAAGTTGCGGTGAAAAGTTTTAGCAAATAAAATTATTTCCTTTACTGAATGCTGCTAAGACCCAAGCGTGTCTATTTTCCGCCAAAAGGAGCCAATTCCACCCAGCTCCATCTTTCCGAGGTTTAACCGTGCCGATAACCGACCAACTTGAGCTTCTTGGGGATACATTAACATCTACTCTCAATTTTTTTACATAGAGGCTAAGGCTCAAGTGGCTGCAAAGAAGTTGGGGATTCTGGCAAAGGTGAGACGATACTTCACGCCGGAACAGCTGCTCAAACTCTATCAAGCGCAAGTTCGATCGTGTATGGAGTACTGCTCTCATCTTTGGGATGGATCTGCCAGATACCAACTTGATGCCGAGACAATTGAGAAACGAGCCAAGAGGATCATCGGCAATGAGAGGCTTGTCGCGACGAAGCTCCAAAGTCTTGAACATCGACGACGAGTTGCTAGCCTGTCGGTTTTTTACCGGTTGCATTTTGGGGAATGTGCGACGGAATTGCATAATTTAATTCCGCCAAGCCCGTTCCATCATCGGACCACAAGAGAACGGCGATGCGCCACCGGTAAACGGTGGATATCCCACCCATACGCACAAAACGTTTTGGTAACACATTCATAATGCGTACAGCTAAGGAATTCCCTGCCGGAGTCTGTGTTTCCCGATAGCTACAACCTGGGAGTCTTTAAGTCAAGAGTGAATAGGTTATTTCTATGCAAGCGTGCTCCATCTTCGACCACATCATCACTTACCATCAGGCGAGATAGTGGTCAAACGCGTGCCTATCTATAGCAAAAAAAAAAAAAAGAATAAGCAAAAATTTATTTGAATAAAGTTCAATTACTGTCATGCTTTAATCTCGCAAAAACTCAAAAACGACTTGACCGATTTGACTTTTTGTTATTTTGTTCGCATCAAAACGGCCTGAGTATTTCCAGAAGTGCGACAAGCCAATCAAACCAATTTTATTTTATTTTATTTGTAATGGATTTGCTCTTGACTCTAATCTATATCAGAGATGACAGAGACAAAGTCTACGATGGAGCGAGCCTACCCAGAAGGAGCCTGTTCACTCTAATTTTGAAGAGATTAGGGTTGTAAGCTTTTGGAAACACAGACGCAGGCAGAGAGTTCCACTCCTTTGCTGTGCGCATTATTAAAGACGTTTGAAATCGCTTAGTGCGAATTGGTGGAATAGCTACAAGGTAGGGATGGTAAGATGCAGTGCGTCTAGATAATAATAATAATAAATAATAATAATAATAAATCTTTATTTCCAAAAAGCCAATTACAATTTATCCATCTCAACGAAAACATAAAAAGGAATACATATTAGGAAACTAAGTGTTATTTGAGACAGAGTGAACGTCTGTGTCTGTGCTAGTATAAACTGTGTTACAGACACAGGCGCCTTCCTCTTACATTACAGTTCATTTACTATTGCTGAATTATTGTAAGCTAAAAATTACGATTATGTAAGTACTTAACACTTATTAAATGTATATAAGCAAGGAATGGGTGTATAAGGTGTGGGTGTTTGTTTGTGTGTGTGTGTGTGTGTGTGTGTGTATGTGTGTGTGTGTGTGTGTGTGTGTTCGTATGTATCACCGTATAAAAACAAATGATAAAGGACCAATTTAAATGTTTTTAGATGTTTTAGTATTTTTTTTTTGTAAAGAGTTGCTCAGTCTCATCGTACGTTAAATTTTGAAGAAAACTACTAACTACAGTTTTACATTTAAATTTAGGTAAAGAATATACATTGCAGATTTCGTTTATAGTGTTATAAAGGTGGCTGCTAAGACACGGGTAGCTTCGCCTCGCCAGAGCAGTTTTGGTGGTGACAGGTGGGCATACAGGATCCTTACGTCGTTTATTTTGCTCTAATAATTTTGGGTCATAGGTCGATGATGAGTGTACACGTAAAGTGATGTTAAGTGCACAGAGCTGTCGGACAGTGAGTACAGATATGTCTTTATAAAGCTGGGTTGTCGGGTACCGGTAAGGTTTGTAAAGCATGACTTTCAAGACAGCTCTTTGTGCCCTCTCAAGGCGAAGTAAATACGTTTTAAGTGTACCACCCCAGACAGGTATACAATAGGAAAGTAGTGACTGGGCTAGGGCAAAATAAATAGTTTTTAACAATCGGTCGTCAACTACTTTTCTTAGTTTTTTCATAGGAAACATTAGTTTACGAACTCGCGTAACTGTCACACTGATATGCTTTTGCCAACTCAATGTGTTATAAATGTGCACACCCAAGTATTTAACACAAGCGCTTCTATGTATAGTAGGGCAACTGCAAGGGGTCAGTGTAAGGTGACAACTATGGGCTTTAATGTCTGGCATACTAGGCTGTGTAGCGGTGTTCGCAGAGAAAGGGACATAGTGGGTTTTAGAGACATTTAGCGTTAGCAAATTCAATGAAAGCCAACCCATGACTATGCCAAGAGCCTTTTCAGCTGCTTGTTGAGCAGATTCCCATATATCTCCACTTATGATAAGCGCAGTACCGTCTGCATATACGAGTATCTTGCAGTGTGGTATTGACAGCTGACACAATCTGTTTACAAACAGAAGAAAAAGGGTGGGCCCTAGCACGCTGCCCTGTGGTACACCAAAGGTTAGGTTCACATCGTTACTGATGTAGTTTTCTACCTTAACTCGTTGGTTACGGTTTGTAAGATAGTCACGGAAGAGGTTAAGAGCAATATCTCTTATTCCCAAGCTTTCTAAACCATGGAGAAGGATGGGAGTAGAGACCGTGTCGAAAGCTTTGGCTAAATCAAGAAAAATACCTATAGTTTTGGTCCTAGTATCAAGATTCCTAACTATCTGGCTAGTGAGTTCAAGAACAGCATCTTCTGTTGATACGCCTCTCCTAAAACCATATTAGTTTGGCGCAATTATATTGTTGCATTCAAGATAGCTAAGCAATCTTTTGTTCAGGACCTTCTCCATAATTTTGGACAGTGTGGTAAGTACAGATATAGGCCTATAGTTTTCGACACGGTCACCATCCCCACCCTTAAATACTGGTGTGACTAATGCCATCTTAAAAGTGTCGGGGAAAATACCTTTTGTGATGCATAAATTACAGACATGCGTTATTGCTGGAACAAGTACATGTCTGGCAGACTTGATAACTGAGGGTGGTATTTCATCGTTACCTACTGCACAATTATGTTTTAATCCTATAATTATGTTTTCTATCTCTGAGAAATTCGTTTCAAGTAATACGAGTGAGTTACCTTGAGGATTAACTAAGCTGTCAAATTCGAAGTTTGGGCGAGTTACACTCTGACCTTGCGCAACCTGCCTGGCAAGATCCGCTCCAACGTTTGCAAAATAATTATTTATTGAATAATAATTGACAGAGGACTGTGGATCACTGCACATATTAAGTAGTTCTCCTGACTTACTTATGGGTGAAGTGTTTTTATAGCTGATGGTTTTTATGATGTCCCAAGTTGCTTTGGGGTTACCATTGGCCTTCAGGAGTTCTTTTTCGTCAAAATTGCATTTTATAGTTTTCATCAAATTGTTACAGTAGTTCCGGTATCTAGAATATATTAGTTTAGCAGTAAGGTCTTTAGGATTTTGCTTTGCTTTTTTATGGAGTTGATTCCGATTTCGGACACACCTCAGGAGGCCAGCGGTCATCCATGGTTTAACAGTCTGCTTCCTGTTAGAGACTTTTTTTAGCGTACTGTTTTGATTTATTGCGTCAGATATAATGGAGATGAGTTGTTCCGCACTTTGATTAGGATCTGGGCTAGTTAAAACACTTGAGAGATCGGAGTTTTCTAAGCTGCTAATAATTCCTGGAAGGTTTAAATGCCGTACTGTACTTTTAGGTTTTGAATTATTTAAAGGCTTTCGTTCAGTGCAAAATAAGATAGGTGCATGATCAGTAAAATAAGAGTCTAGAACCAAGGTTGTGGAGGGTCTATCTGTTTTTATAAATACATGATCCAGGCAGTTTTCAATGCGAGTGGGGAAAACGTGGGCAGGTAGGAGCCCGTGAAAAGCCATTGTATTTAAATATTCTTCGGAGTTTGGATCATTATTATCTGGTCGAATATTTATGTTTAAATCTCCAATCACTACTACAGTTGTTATTGCCGCCAGAGATTCTAAAATAATGTTTAAAGAATTAAGAAAATTTTCTATATTTCTCACCGAAGGTGAACGGTACATTGCAACAATAGCTGTATCTAGTCCTAGCCTCAAGATGAGACAGTTTGCGTCCTGAAAAACCAGTTCAATTAGCTTATGAGTCACATCAGAACTTATATAAATTACCACCCCATCATTTTGGTTTTTAAATGAGGATCTAGCTGAGGTAAAACCAGTTAATACAGGAATATCTGCCACTTTACTCAACCAGCACTCAGACAGGATAACTATATCACACTTAACATTGATGGAATGAATTAAGACATTGAGACCATCAAAGTTGCGATTTAGGCTTCGGATGTTAACATGCAGTATATTCAAAGTTGGCTGGGTCGTGTTTATATGCTCCAAACATTGTTCTGGCAAAGTCATATACGACTGTGAGATATTAAATGATTCTACAGAATCAATAAATTTATTTACTTTGTCTTTATCGAATTTATTATTTTAAAAGTGAATGACTAGTTTCTAGATGTCCGATAGTTAGTGCGAAGTTATGATGGGTCATCTATTAATCGACATGTACGGAGAATGTCTTGGGCGATTTATTACTACAAGATATAACGTGTGGTTTGCGGTCAACACTGATTGTAATAATTATAATTATTGTCGTGTCAAGTGTCTGTAATTACATTTGTCTACATGACTCGGTACGGCTAATTGAGTTTGTACGACGGATTGTATGTAATCAGTCATGTCACCCGAAGTGGGTAGATGCCGGGGGCTTTAGAAATCTCCAATAGGAATTCACGTCAAACGGGTAATATTAACCAATGGAATTGCACAAAATGTCAGTGGCTCACATGGTGTGGAGATTTTGTGTAATTCCAATGGTTAAAACTTTTTCGTATCACCGCTTCGCTGCCTTGCTCCGCTGAAATGGATAGGCACCCTTAACTCGTTTGGCGTGAATTCCTATTGAAGATAAGTTGACATAAAATTATCATACTTAATCTTTTTAGAGTTCCGTATCCGGAGGGTAACCAACAAAACCCTACTACTAAGCCTACGCTTACTTGCGCGTCCGTCCATCCGTCTGACTGTCAGCAGGTTGTATGTCAAGAACAGTTATAGATAGACAGTTAAAATATTCACAAAGCGTGTATTTTTATTGCGACAGTAACAACAAATAATAAAAATTTAAGGGGGCTCCCGTACAAGAAACGCGTATTTTCGGTTTATGGTATGGAACCCTTCGTTTGAGTTCGACTCGCACTTGGCCAATTTTTGTTTATGCAGGTGCAAATGCGACTTCTGAACGTCGGATGGCGGAGTCAATTCCAAGTTCCGACTAAATTTACATTTGATTTTTCCATTAGAACATCTCAGTGCAGAGTTTGGCAGAGTTTGTGGTGTCTTGATGATCACTGCCTGGTTGTATCGAATTGTCGTTCCATCAGATAATGAGATAGTAGGAAAAGAGAGTGTTTCTGTGTTTATGCAAACAACGCGGCCTATAATTATTTCCGCGCCGATAGCTTACGTCCGCTTAAATTTGTCACCGCCGTGACCGAAATTCAGTTAAATGGCATATTTGAAGTTTAATTTTAAGTGACTACTTTACGAAAAAAAATAAAAACACTTTATTCTATTCTATTCAAAGTAAACCCATAAGTCTATTTACTTTTGGAGTGTATTTACCATCTACAAGTAACTTATATTTAAATACTAAACAGGTACATCCTGGACAATCAGCCCTTCTACCAACTTACATACTGCAAACACTCTCACATAGCATACAAACCAGAAGAATAATAATTTCACCTGAAACCCTTTATAGAACCCACTTACCGAAATACGGTGCACAGAACCGCACTACTCTATCAAAAGCTTCGCGTCCACAAGCTTCTATCGCCATAGACAATGCAGCAGGTACAAGTGGATCGTTACCGTTGAAAATCATCGATATTATTGTCCGGTATATGCAGACTAGAGAGGCGACACGGCTGTGGCACAAAATATTTGGTACAGAAGTTCAGCTCAACGCAACGAGCGAAAACGCACGCACATATAGATGCGTCCCTACGTACGGCGACCTCAAATAAATGTCACTCGATGCACCTAATCGATATACTGCAAGTAAACAAAAAAGAAAAGAAAGAAATATTTTTTTTTTAATTCTCCCAAACAGACGCACAAATCTCAAGTAGACAAAAACAAAGCAAAAAAAAATAAAAAATAAATATAATAATGAAATAGATCGAATAAAATTGATGTTGGAATGAGCAGGCCTATGTCAGGGTCGGGCTTTACAGTTACGACGTTCAACAAGGAAAGAACAAAGAGAAATTAACTGACAGATTGATAAGACACTCTGGCAGTTAAGCCAAGTCTGGGGAAAAAAAAATACAAAGCAACAAGATAGAAGATCGGTTAGGTTTTAACATATTTTTACCTCAGGTACACCACGAAAACATAAAACTTCTTGCTTTTTCGTAGTCCCTCAAAATCTCTTTTCAATTTGTAAAAAAAAATTACACTAGTATCACAGTAGCAATATATTTTCTAACGTTTATTCTATGTTTATACAAATTAATTAGAACTCCAATGATAGGTATTACGTAAAGCGTATCCATGTGTGCGTATGTTCTGCTAGTTGCATAGACCTTCTGTGCCTATCTATTCTGTGTTATGACGGCGACATGGCTTCAGAATGGAAGCGATTGCGTCGCTTTTGCACTGCAATATTTTTTGGATTTTTATTTTATTTTGTTAGACATTTAGGTGTAGAGTCGGGGTGGTTTTTAGTGCTTAGAACTGGTGTTTTCTGTTCATGCACGAATAAAATAAATATTTATACATATACAAATATATATATAATAAAATAAATATTTATAAATATGATATTTATCGTCGGCACATATTGTGAGGTGCTGTTTAGTGCTTCTTAAGCAATAACTTAGCACACAAAGTTCGGGACTCGGCTGTAAATATGCCCAACAATCGGCACGGCTTTATGGTCAAAAGTTTCGATAGCCATTTTGTCGAAGAACTCTTTAAGTGATATGATCAAGGGCCTAATTCAGAACGCAGTACTACTCGGTGCAGCTCGTATTGTGGGGACGTTTTCGCTTTTGGAGTCTTAACCACTGAAAGGTTTAACTCTGATGGCTCTGACTCCTTTTAAAGAATAGTCTAAAGGGTAAGCGGTAGATATTAGAAATAATATGATCAATAAACCACTTAGTAAGAAATTAAATGTTACCATTTAAATTTCTAAAACATAATTTGGAATACTAGATAAAATGATCGACCTCAAACATTAAAACAATAACTTTGACTAGACGTACCTATATTCCTACACTAATCTTATCAAAACTAGATTCTTAGCTACCAACAACTACTGAATCGGAATGGAGAGATAACTCAAGTCAGAAATTAAAGCGAACGAATCCATTGTGCCAATGTAATTGGTAGAGCTAACTGAGTGTGAACTTTCTTGGTTCGAGCGTTCAAAGCCAGGCGAAGTGAAAGTGTCAATCATTGAGACCGAATTACGCCCATTGGAGGGTGTTGGGCCTTTGACACAATATAGGTGGATACAGAAGGATTGTTACTCACAACAAGGAAAAGACCAAGATGGTTGGCGCTCTTTGGGAGAAGGCTTACCTTCTCCCAAAGAGCGCCAACCATCTCGGTCTTGAGCAGTCCGCATCCATCCACTACTTTCTGAAAATCTTCGATCCATCGTGCCGAAGGGCGTCCCACACTACGATTGCCTTACGTTTGTTTATTGCACTAGCAAGGTCATTTAAAACCGTCTCATTTGCCAGTTATTATTGCATGTAAGGTCATAAACTCAATTTATATTCATTTAGATAGGCTACTTCTAAGCCAATATGTTCCATCGTCAACTACATCGTCGTTCATCAACAGGAAAGATTTATTCGAAAGCGAGCCCATAAAAAAACTGTCTTACCTAAGCGTACCGGGTCTAGAAAAATTATTATAGTAAATGCAATTTTGGTTGTGAAGGTCAAAATAGATCTATGTCAAATACAGCTGCTTCCGGTGTAAATAGAAAACCAACCCAGCATAGTAAGTATAGAGAAAGAAAAAAAGAAGTGTTTATATGCGCCAAATATTACACATACCATGAAAAACAAACTATAGATTATTGTTGGTAAAATATGCGTCTCAGACCTACCAAGATGATTAGTCGCGAGAGCGCTTGCATCCACTGTACGTGAAGCGTGTCTATGTGCGTTTTCGATTCTTGTATAGTGTTGGCCTACTGTTATTATCTTTTCTGTGGTGTTGGACCTTCGACGCCTGCCGAACGTTTAAGTGGCGAATTTTGTTTACGCCTCGCCTTTGATCGACGGTTTTATTTGGCCGTGAATAAGTTAATGCTGTTTAATACTTCATTAGTTTATTTAAATGTTGTGTAGAGTGATTTTTATTTCGAGAAGTTTACGTGGGGCTCGTTCCTGGATTTTTTATTTAAGCTAGAACTGAAGCAAAAGGTACATCAAAAATTATGTTTTATCGATTTTAATGTTTTTTTTTTCTTTAGGAGATAATTTCAAGAAGATTTGTTGTGCAATTCTGTAAACGTCTCACTGTGTTAGTTTAGGTAAGGTAAAACAAAATAAACAAGATGCAATGACAATTCACGTCATGCCCACTCCACCTGAATTTCAACGGTGAGATGTAAACAGATTAGACCTGCTTCTTCTTCTCGTGTGGGCAATAAGGTCTAACGACCCCCCCCCCTCACCCTAGTGTCAGAGTTTCTAAACCGTCTTAAGGGCCTCTGACATGGTTTATTTGACGACCGAGACCACCGGCTTGAACGTGCACTTCCGAAGGACGGGATCATCTTTTATCACAAAATTTGGTGATTCAATCCTGCAGTGTCCTAACAACAACTTTACAAAGTATGTTTCCCGTGGGAATCGAACCCACAACCACCGGGTCACAAGGTAAACTAGACCGGCAGATCTGATTACGTCAACTCTGAAAATGATAGAAAGTAAGGCTACTCTTTCTTTAAGTAAGCTTTTTCTTTGTTGATACACCCATATGCGTGCCGTGCCCGGGACGTTCAAGGGCCATGGTTTGTCACAACGATCCGTCCCGAGCACGACCCGAAAACGGTCTTTTGTGCAACAGTTCATTTAAGGCGATGACATACGCCAGCGATCTTGAGGGAACAAAACGCACACTCATTTAACACTCGCGCGACCCAAATTTCAGTAGTTTTTTTATACTTACTTTATTATTCTAAGACTGTTAATATAGCTGTATATCAAAATGAAGGTAATTAAATAGTCATTGAGATAATGTTAGTTTTATTCATTCATATGCCCGGCGGCCGTTTTCAAATCCGTGTTAGACATTACTTTACAAATTTATTACACTATGTTAAACGAATAAACCTCAAAATTTTCGTATTTCTTCTTTGTTCTCGCCTTGTCTCGTTACTCGGGGTCGGCTTTTCTGATCATTAGGTGCCATCTATCCCTCTGGTAGGCATCTTAGTCTGTTAGGCCTAACCCTTTCATGTCCCTATGGACATTCGTCAGCCATGTGGCTTGGGGTCTTCCTCTCCCTCTCTTTCCTTCAGCCATGAAAAGTCATTTTCGCACGACGTGGTCCTCTGGTCTTCGCATTACATGACCGTACCATCTGAGCCTTGCTTCTGATATTTTATTTACAACTGCTTTAAAGCTACCTCTTATAAATTCGTTACGGACATGGTCTTTCAGTGTTACTCCACCCGCCCATCGCAGCATACACATTACGGTTGATTGGAGCTTCTGTCCGTGAGTCTATTTTGACGCCCAGACTTCGCTAAGGTACAACAGTGCTGGTCTGACGGCCACCTTATACACTTTGCCTTTGGTTTTTACGGGCATTTTTGGATCACATAAAACCCCTGAAAGCGTACGCCACTTGTTTCAACCAAATCTTATTCTATGAGTAACGTCTGCTTCAGTTGATCCGCCCTCTGATGACTGAAGTGTGACGTGATTGAGCTTGATGTCAGTGGTAAGTGTGGTGTCAGGGTGGAAATTACATACCATGACCTCCGTTTTTGTTCTGCTGATGCGTAGACCACTTGTTTCAAAATTTTCATATTTCAAATTATTAAAAATATTGTCAGATATTTATAACCTACATTTAAAAAAAAAATATACGAACAGCCATTTAGACGTTATTCTCATTTTAAAAACAGCTACTCTCCACTTGTTAAAGCCCCGATATTTTTGAGTTCCGGGCGGACCACAGTTTGTTCTGATCTGGGAAACGGCCCGGGTATATGTGGATTAACCTTGAGGCAATTCTGAAACATACCTATTTCAACTACGCAGTAAATCAACACTTTGCTTCCCCATCGGACACCTCTACACTAAAAATTAAATTCCCATCACGTTATTCAACATACATTTCACAAAAAGCTGATTATTTTTACCTGAATAACGTTGATTATAACAAATGGCGTTCCATTTGAACTAATGAAAAGCAATACAGAACTGAATTCTGATGAGAATCTAAAGACTCGGTCATGTTGTGCTACTAATTTATTTTATAATCCAAGATGTAATGAAAACCTCTTAAAAGGCAACTGCAACATGTTGTTGCAATTGTCCCTTAAGAGGTTTTGAGTTTAAGCATTATAATATGAACAAGCTCTATAAATGAACTATATAGCTGATCGAAGCAACTGTTTCTACGTCACATTTTTCTTTAAGGTGGAAGCGCCAGGGTAGCCCGCGAAATTTAAATATTTTTTATTGAATGACTTTTTCATAAAATAGCCATTCAGTAGAGCTTAATGAACTTAGAGGGTAATATTTATGATTAAAATGGTTATAATTCTTTAGATAAATACGCGTTACGGCCGCGAATCGTATTTTGTTCAACATACAGTTTCACGCTTTGCAAAATAACATAAAAATATTTGAGTTTTGACTGGCCTGTTGGTCTAGTGGTTAGTGACCCTGACTGCTATGCCAGAGGTTGTGGGTTCGATTCCCACCCAGGACAAATGTTTGTGTGATGAGCATGATCATTTGTTCTGTGTCTGGGTGTAGTTTATCTATAATATGTATGTATTTAGAATTAAATATATAAGTATGTTTATCAGTTGTCTAGTACCCATAACTTGCTTAGCTTGGGACTAGATGGCGTTGTGTGATAGTTGTGTGGAATATTATATATTATAGTTTCGCAGGCTACCCTGGCGCTTCCACCTTAATGCTCTGCTCCTTTTGGCCGTAGCGTGGTGCTACGTACTTATTTATTTTCAGTTTGTATAACCCTTCAATTCCTGGCGGATTTGCGCAAGTGAGGAACAATCCTGTCAATAGGCGTCGTTCCGCCGCCTTCGACTGGGTCTACCGCGACGTCTCCTGACATTTCCTGAGACATACATTCTGGTTGATTTAGTCCTTGAACTCTTCGACATGTTGCTAACGTGTCCAGCTCAATCACATTTTAGCTTGAATGAAACGTAAATATATGGAGCAAGTTTTCATTACATGGTTGTTTGAGTAGTGACTATTTATTTTTCGCACGGTATATTCATTTACCGAAAAACGAGAGGCGTCCACTTTAAAGGCAATAAAAAATGTGGATGAAAAACTGATTTTTTCTCTCAGAGTACCTAAGCACCAATTTGCACTACAAAAAACAATTCACACGCCCTCCACTTCACTCAAACCAAAATCCAAATGCGGCCACAAAAACGGCACCACTCGAAACACACCCCTACGAAAAAATACCTAAATATAAATAAAAAATAAGTCATCAGTATTCAAGTGTTGTGCGTAAGCATCTTTGGGGCCGTCTTGTACAAATGCTTACAGATTATGATGGACAGATTCGTTTCACCGTGTCTCAAAGAACGAAGGATTTCATCATGTACTCTCTGAGTGTTGCTAAGTTGCCTACGTGATATGTCAGGGGTTACTTTTTGAAGGTAAGTACTTTTTTTTGCTGATGTGCTGTCGAATGTCAATGTGGGGTCTTTATTTTTGGCTTGCTGTGTACTGTTTGCAGGGTTTTTATTTATCCATACTAAGGGTGCCTGTCCATTACAGCGGAGCGAGGCAGCGAAGTGTAGAAACAGATAAATTTTAACCAATTATGATACTTAAAATTTCAGTGACTCACGTATTACGGAGATTTTATGCACTTTCATTGGTTAAAATTTCCCCGTTTTTCCGCTTCGCTGTAATAGACAGGCACCCTAAGGGTGGGGAGTTATTTAAACCAATGGAGTTGCATTAAATCTCCGCATGACGTGAGTCACTGACATTTTAACTAATATGATTGGTTAAAATTTCTCCGTTTCTCCGCTCCGCTACCTCGCTCCGCGCAGAGACAAGGACGTCGGTTTTTCACCTCAATGCAATTTAACAAATTCGAATGAAACTTGGCACACGGGTATACCATGTCCTGGAAATAGGGACAGAATATTTCATCCCAGGAGTTTGCTCCCTTGGGATGATTCAAAACAAAGCCGCAGAAGTCAGTTCACTTTGTGTGTTTATTATATACCAAGAAACTTTCTGGTACGCTGAAGTTAGTTATTAATTAATTATCATTAAAAGACAAATGGTAATTTCATACTTCTACCATTTTTAAAGAAAATACTCTTATGAATGCCATCCAACCCCGTTTGAGAAGCGATATGAAAGAAAAGGAACTTAGTGATAGTTTGACGGCAGATAAGGCAGAATGGAAGAAAAAAACGTGTTGCGATGACTCCAAGTAACATGGGATAAGGGCAGGAAGATGATGACGACTCTTACGAATCCTATCCCACTCCGTGTGAGGAGCGATATGAAAGAAAAGGGACTCATTGATAGTTTGACGGCAGATACGGCAAAATGGAGGAAAAAAACGTGTTTCGCTGACCCCAAGTAACAAGGTATAAGAGCAGGAAGATAATGATGATTGTTTTTAATCCCATCTACATGGTGAACATAAAAGGTGGGCAAAAATTTTCAGTGTAAAACGCTGATAGCCCATAAGTCACCCATGAAACAATAAGATTTATAGACTGACCGTCAATTAATCAATCCAGTTTACCTATGGTAGACACCAGATAAATGTGCAATAACGTTCATTGATCCACGAACATTTATAGTTTTTTTTAATATAAAAAATCACCACCACCAATCTATATCTATATCTACTAATAAAATAAAAGCTGAAGAGTTTGTTTGTTTACTTGAACGCGATAGTCTCAGGAACAACTGGTCCGATTTGATAGATTGATAGCCCATTTATCGAGGAAGGCTATAGACTATATATCATCACGCTAAGACCAATAGGAGCGGAGCAGTAATGAAAATTGTGACGCAGACAAAGTTGCGCGGGTCAACTAGTAAAGACATAAAGCTGTCCTAATACGACTTGTGCCGTGATTCTTTACGTTCTCTAGTAATGAAAAATGGTTAAATTTGTTATTTATGTAAGTGTAATTAGAACTAATAGGGTAGGATGGGGTTGGCGTATCCATGTGGATAAAAACCTCGTTTTAAATAAAAAGAATAAAAAAAACCGGTTCATAATGTATTGTCCAGGTATGAAGGGATATCAAAGAAAGGTCAATGTACTTTATAGCAAGTTTATCTGGCACCTAGTCTAAAACCAAATCCACTGGTCAAAATGAAGCTCAACTCGCAGCAATTTCAATGAAATATTCTCCGGATCTCCACATAATAATCCGTAGTATAGGTAGCCATAATCTAATCATGAATTCCGAAGGATTACACAAATACGGGGCTTACATGAGTTCAATTAAACTATGGTTAGTTCCGGAGCAGATTGGATGGTGCGTTAGAAATTACGTAAAGCTCTTTTGTAAGTAGATAGGTAGTGATCGTTAAATTGGGGTTACCGATAGTGGGTTTAGAGCTATTGAAAAGTTATTGAATTGTATGTTTTCACTTGGTTGGTTAATACTTTGTGAATTGCAAAGTATAATTTCTAGGTAACGTTTTGTGTTTGGATCTTCAAATCAAGTCATTTCTTTCAATTAAACCAATAAAAGGCTCTTTTAAACTGTGAGGCCTACCTCACAGTTTAAAGTTTAAGTGCCTGTTAATGGTCAAATGGGTAGTGGTGAATGTGGAGGTGATAAATCCTGGGTATGTTTCCGTGGAATAGAACTCGCAAGAACCTCTATGGACACTAATAAAAGCAGTAAGAATTCCTAAACGTGAGAACGATGTAGAAATGTTGCAGTCGGATCGTATTAATCGCGGCTAAGTAAGCCCGCCGCAATACTAAACGGCCCTGTTTTTGGAAACGGCTAGCCGTAATGTAAGACGGCGATTTATACAATCCGACTGCGATAGATAGATGTGCACGTTAAAGGCCTAGGTAAAACGAACAATTTAAAATACAATAACTGAATAAAGAAATACGAATGATATCCTTAGTGACCGGCAATACGGGTTTCGCCGAAATCGTTCAACTGGGGATCTTCTAGCGTATGCCATTCACATCTGGAGTGAGGCCATAGAGAAGCACGGGGAGGCACTGGCGGTCTCCCTTGACATCTCGAAGGCCTTCGACAGGGTCTGGCACGATGGCCTTCTTAGTAAGCTTCCTTCCTTCGGTCTGCCCGCCGGTTTGTGTGATTGGATCGCAGATTTCCTGAGGGATCGGTCTATCCGAGTGGTCATAGATGGCTGCTCGTCTGGACTGCTGGATATTAATGCCGGGGTTCCTCAGGAGTCGGTGCTTTCGGCAACACTGTTCTTGCTGCATATTAATGATCTGCTTAAACTCGGTACCTTTGGGTATGCAGACGACAGCACTGTTGCTGAAAGATACGTGTCCGACGCACGAGCTGGTGGGTCGCAGTTCCGGTCTCTCCGGGAGGCAATGGTTGAGCGCTTGAACGTGTCCCTACAGGCGGTCTCTGATTGGGGCGATGCCAATCTGGTCAAGTTCAATGCTGCTAAGACCCAAGCGTGTCTATTTTCCGCCAAAAGGAGCCAATTCCACCCAGCTCCATCTTTCCGAGGTGCAACCGTGCCGATAACCGACCAACTTGAGCTTCTTGGGGTTACATTAACATCTACTCTCAATTTTGGCCCTTACATAGAGGCAAAAGCTCAAGTGGCTGCAAAGAAGTTGGGGATCCTATCAAAGGTGAGACGGTACTTCACGCCGGAACAGCTGCTCAAACTCTATCAAGCGCAAGTTCGATCGTGTATGGAATACTGCTCTCATCTTTGGGATGGATCTGCCAGATACCAGCTTGATGCCCTTGAGTCAATTGAGAAACGAGCCAAGAGGATCATCGGCAATGAGAGGCTCGTCGCGTCGAAGCTCCAAAGTCTTGAGCATCGACGACGAGTTGCTAGCCTGTCGGTTTTTTACCGGTTGCATTTTGGGGAATGTTCGACGGAATTGCATAATTTAATTCCGCCAAGCCCGTTCCATCATCGGACCACAAGACGAACGGCGATGCGCCACCGGTACATGGTGGACATCCCACCCATACGCACAAAACGTTTTGGGAAAACATTCATAGTGCGTACAGCTAAGGAGTGGAATTCCCTGCCGGAGTCTGTGTTTCCTGATAGCTACAACCTGGGTGTCTTTAAATCAAGAGTGAATAGGTTATTTCTAGGCAAGCGTGCTCCATCTTCGACCACATCCTCGCTTACCATCAGGTGAGATAGTGGTCAAACGCGTGCCTATCAATAGTAAAAAAAAAAAAAAAAAAAACTGAAACGATTCCAAGTTAACTAGCTACCGCAATTCTAACATTGACTGGATCTTAGTTTCATATTACACGTAAAATTAAAAAAAAATACGTTGTCTACTGAACTGTACTGCTTTTCAAGCAATCTGATGCAGTTCAATTACTGATCTGATGCCATCAACCGCATCAGACTGCTTAAAAAGCGCCTTGTTTCGGACTTTTTAGTTGTTTTTAGCGGTCGCGTTTTTTGACAAAGTATTTTTTTTATTTCCTACTTTTTAGTGAATTACATTTTTGGAATCGTTTCTTTGAGTCCTTTATTTTGATACCCCAGTCGATAGGTTTTGAAAATAAAAAAATATTGAAGGCATAATATGGCGCCAAAAATCAACCATTTTTTTTTTTAGTTTGGTATACCCAGTGTCACTCTCACAGTAAATACAAATCTAACGACACCTCTCAAGCTAAAATCCATCGAGCCGTGCCAAAGAAATATACATACACTCGAAAAACATAACCCTCCTTTATTCGCAGTCGGGTAATGAAGAAAAATACCGTACAGGAATAAAATAAAAATAAAAAAGCAGCATCAGTAAAATAACAGTTAAATAATACGAATATTTCAAAGATTTTCCAAATCACCTACCAAAACCAAAACACCATTTCCACCTTCCCCACCCAATTTTTGAACCACCATCCAATAAAACTCCAACGAGCATAAAACAAACAAGCTTAACAAAACGCTACTGTTGAACATTCAAAGTCTAATAAAAATTAATCAAAATGCAGCTATGATACGACCATTTAAAAAAGGCGGTATCGTACCGATTACCCGACTCATTTAAAATGATACAGGGCTCTCGACGAGCTTGCCAAATACTCAGCTTCCTGCGCTGAATGGTAGTGACCGTATTCTGGATGGTTGGTTACGGTACGCGTAATCGATCAGAGAGATTTTCTCGGTTCGCAGAGAAGATTTTAGAATTATATGAACTGGACTCTTATAAGAAGTAGGAGATCATAATGTACTTCGAAAAGCGAGAAGGGTCTGCCATTCTTTATTTGTAAAGAAAAACACCGGCCAAGTGCGAGTCTGACTAGAGCAAGGTCTCCGATCCATCGTGTGTTTTTATTTGTTGATATAGCGGCAACAGAAATACACATTCTGTGAAAATTTCAAATTAATGTCTACCTTTTACGGTTCATAATAGACACACGGATGGACGGACGGACAGCAGAAGCTTATTAATAGAGTTCATTACCGTAGGGTACGGGACCCAAAAAACCTACTCTTGGACTCCTTAAGCTTTTCTTGTAATTTTAAGAATAATACATTATTTTCCTTAAATTACAAGGCTCAATAGGCGGTTAAGTAATTCGGAGAAAAGGGAAAAACGATAAATATCTTAAAAGTATGTTAAATAATATTATGTATTCTTCTTCTTATCGATACGATAAGGTCTAACGACCCCACACACCCTAGTATCAGAGTTTCTAAACCGCCTCAAGGGCCTCTCACTTGGTTTATTTGTCGACCGCAATGTTCACCGGCTTATACGTGCCTTCCGAAGCACGGAATCATCTTTTTATCAGACAATCAGGTGATTCAAGCCTTTCTTTTTGGGACAAACCCGCCACTCATTCCCAACCACTGCAACTCCTGAAAGCCAGAATCAACAGTGGCGATCACCAGAAGAACGCCGAAAAAATGAAACCCGACGATTCCCGGAGAAACAATTCAACTGTCTTGGATCCTGCAACGAAATTAATCAGAAATGTATAGCGGAGGAGTAGGAAAAAACAATCCACTTCCCTCCGTATCAAGCAGGAGACGGAATAGAACTAGGCCAATAGGCACCAAAGGACACTGGGTTAAGCCCAGTTGCCAATGATGATTCAAGCCTACCTACCTGAATGTCAAAACACCTTTACAACGCCTGGAAACAACTTTACAAAGTATGCTTCCCGTGGGAATCAAACCCAGGACCGGGTCACAAGGCAAACGCCTAAACCACTCGACCACGGAGGCATGTTGAAAATATGTATGAGGACCCACAAAAAGCCCTTTAGATTTAGTACTCGTATATCACACGGTACATTTTGAAAATGAGCGACTTATGACAGTACAACCATACTTCGAGAATCACCGTTCGAGTTCGGTAGTCATAATTTGTTTCTACTTATTCAAGTTACCGCGTATGTTATGCGTGAGAGTCAAAACAAACAAGTGCGATAATCCTTTGACTAGTATCACCTACTTCTATCAAGGGCAAGGACATTTTCGATTCGAGAAACTTCCTCTTGCAAATAAACCTTAATGATTGGTTGGAACGTCTGTAACCGATTTTCGGCGGAATTGTTGGGCCAGATAAGTGTTAATGGATTGTGAAGGGTTCGGGAAGATTTCATAAATTCAATCAACGGTCCCTCAGTAGGTATCTACTTGTCTCGATAGAATTTCTGGTGCTGATCTAATCAAGTCTCCTATTTTTCAACGCAATTAACGGAAATAGATGGAGTTCGTTTCGTGAATTAATTAACAAAAATAAATTTTCCAGTGAATTTAAGTAAGGTTTTTATTTCGACTATCGTAACGTATTGTTTTAACAGTTATGATATATTTAATAGAATATACCTTTTTACAAAATAACTTATTTTATAATTCACTGGTTCATAACATTACATACCTGTCCGAGTATTTAATTTAATTTTTTAGGCTCGAGTAATTTGAGTTAATCGTACCTAAAAAATGTGGAAACGTTTTTAGCGTAGTGTTTTGGTCATTAATATCAATTATATTTTTCTGAAGTAAATAAGAGTATTAAGAGACACTTTAACTTTGTCGAACGTGATCTCTGTCACTCATAATTTCTTTTTTTACTCTCAATTTATATGCCAAGCCGGCCATATACAACTGATTACCAGTATTATTAATGAAGCGACTGCCTATTTGATCTGACCTCCACAACCCAGAAACTCCCAAGCCCAGTGTCTGATTTTCTGACTTCTAACTACTATAACGACTGCCCAAGATCAACAAGCGACAGCCGGGACCAACGGTTTGACGTGCTTTTCGCGCCACGGAGGAGTCTCGATCTGTAATGGCTGAATAGCTTAGGTATCTCGCTCAGTAAATCCAGAATACAACTGCCGCAGGCTTGCTAAATTTAACCGAATGCATAAATAACGAGCTTAATTGGGGGTGAAATCATGCTGCAGTTTTGATGAAGAACTCGAAATTTTAAACGGCAACCCGGTTTGTGCAGTTTCATCTGTTAACAGTTTTTTTTGCTGCTGTTAATTTTATTTATGACGTCAAAGTAATACATCATGTAGTATGCATCGTGTTGGATGTAAGCGAAACTGCTGTCGAATTTTTGTTGAAACCATAATATTCGGGGTGCTCTGTTGGGATGGGTCAGTATATACCGTTGATCAGAAAATATTAGAGGTATTATGCCTTATATTTATTAGAAAATATGAGTATTGAATACCTACCTAAGCATTTGGATTGTAAAGGTGTTGGAAATTGTAAACGTACTAAAGGGATAAAATTAAATGTCGAAAATTAATCTATAGACGACTTGAATGAGATGAAGTGTACTTCTGGGGCCAGCCGGAAACGTGGGGCCGATACTAGTCGGGGACTGGGGGTGTGCGTGAAATCATTAAATTGTAGTGCAAGTCGGACTCGCGCACGAAGGGTTCCGTACCATAAACCTTAATTATTATTTTTTTCCTATAGCGGCAATAGAAATACACAATTTGATGATTTTAACTGTCTACCTATTACCTACGGTTCTCGAGATACACCGTGCAAAAAAGTGACATATTTATGAACCACAAGAAAACTGCATATTATATTACGTCTCACAGACGCTGAGTGTATAACGTTGCGTATACTTTCGACGAACGCTTACGATAGTTGCGGGTGCTTAAAATATATGAAGTTAAATAGATTGCAATTAAGTACTGAATACCCGAACAGATATAAGTACACGTGATTGGTTACTAAGGATTTCCTGGTATGGAAGAAAATAGCGACATTTTTATTTGCGTTTCCAATGATTTTGTATTCGTAAATCTCCGAAACCTACGAGTACTTGTATTGAAAATCGCTTCACAAACTAAAACTTTTTGTTAATTACAATCCAGTGTTACAGTTCATAATAATACCACGTTTGTGTTATTTTCATTAAATTTAAACACTAATAATCAACTAGGTTGAGAAATGAATAACACCACAACCGCATTATCTTTGTACCAATTCTTCCGTTTACTTCTCTTTATCCATCTGTTTAATATTTTTACATAAACTGTTAAATAAATAAATAAACACACGTCACCTAATTTTTAGTTATTCGTCGCTTCAAAAAGATTTTAAATATTGTTTAATAGCTTGTCTTGACATAATTTCATGTAGCAAGAAGTTGAAACGGATGTGTGGAGTAACGAGAATGGATAAAGTAAGAAATGAGTACTTTAGAGGTAGTTTAAGGGGCGCCAGTGATGGAAAAGTTAAAAGGGAAACACTTGTCTTGGTATGGTCATGTGAAGAGGAGGGATGGAACGCATGTAACTAGAGTTATGTACATACATGTGGATGGATAGAGAGGGAGAGGTAGGCCAAAGACAAGATGGATGGATTGTGTGAGGAGCGATATGAAAGAAAAGGGAGTGATAGAGTGACAACTGATAGAACAGAATGGAAGAAAAAAACATATTGCGCCAACCCCAAGGAACATGGGATAACGGCAGGAAGATGGAGATGAAGCTTGTCATTATACTAGGCTCGCAGGCAAGAGCAACGTGACAATACCACAATGCGTTTTCATTGAACATGTTTTATTTGTACAAAAATTCGCAAAACAGTTTTTAAGAGCTATCCCATCGTCACATTCGCACGCGTCTGTTTGCAGAAGCTTTTACCAACACCATTTTTAACTCAACCACGGTCAACCCGCTTTCGCCTTTTCTAAATTCCGGCCTTATCGGGCCCTCAGGAATCACTCAACTCGCCACCGAATCATTGACAAGCGTTCGTTAAAGTTGCCCGAAGTTGCGATAATTGGGGCCTTTTAAGGGGGTGATCCAATGGCGAGCTGGCGAGCCAACGATACTTATTATACTGTTGGCTCATTGGATTGTTTTCTCGCGTTGGGGATCCTAAACAGTCGAATTTCGATCGCCGTATTGAAATGGTGTGTTTTAAACCGCGCTTTTGTAGTCACTCCATTGGCGGCCTATACCTTTGGCTCGCTGGCCCATTAGCTGCCAACGGTTTTACTCGCCAGAGGATCATCCGCTTGAGCCCGTATATATAAAGAAAGCTGGTAGCCTACCAGCGCTTATAGGAACCGGCCCACGCAAATAACTTACAGGCGCAGGCATTTATATGACCAAACGTCGATAAGCGCCGAACGTCGCCGACAAGCTCAGATAATCTTCGACACGCGTCGGTTAGCGCTGGCACCGTCCGACATTTAAATATAATGAACAACAAGCTTCCATCTGCTTGCTTTATGCAACTGTTACCAGATCGGCACCGGTTACCAGCACTCTTTCTGTATACGGCCTTAGCCACAGTTTTTTCACAAGATCTATCGCCCCGAGTTTAATGAAGTGTGGAAGGGTTGACTTCTTACTGGGCAGATTTTTTTTAGAGATTATCGATGTTTAGCATTTGATGGGTTCGAGGTGAGGAGCTCGTGGCTAAAGAATAACAGCCGCACAGATCGGTCTTCAAGGTTAAGCAAAACTTGCCAAGGTTGGTCTGTGGATGGGTGACCATCTTAACTTACCTAGTTTCCTCTGTGCCTCGAAAAGCACGTTAAGCTGTTGGTCCCGGCAATCATTTGTAGAACTTTGGCAGTCGTTACGGATTGTCAGAAGCCAGTAATTCTGACACCAGTCTTGCCAAGAAATACCGTGTTATCCATTAAATGGATTGCGGAGGTCTTTTAGGCAGCCGCTTCACGTAAAATACTGGTATTCAGCTGAATCCGGGTTGACTGGAAGCCGACCCCAATATAGTTGGGAAAAGGCTAGGCAGATGATGAGCATTTGATGGGTTCGAGCTACGGAGAGGATAATAATATAATAATATAATATTCCACACAACTATCACACAACGCCATCTAGTCCCAAGCTAAGCAGAGCTTGTGTTATGGGTACTAGACAACTGATAAACATACTTATATATTTCTAAATACATACATATTATAGATAAACTACACCCAGACACAGAACAAATGATCATGCTCATCACACAAGGATGGCAGGGTGTAATGGATGTGGCTAAATAAAGTCGGGCAATTGGAAATTGACTGTGGTCACAGGTAATGCACATGCAGTTCTCCATTCATCTTCGAACAGACAAACGAAGTAGATGTGTATTTAGGATATTAGTTTCAATTTCCGGAGGATGCACAACAACATTAAATGGCTATTTTTTAAAGTACAAAACATTAGGCTGGTAAATTATATCAATCTTTATCTATGAATACGCACAAGAAATTGTGTTGGAAACGTCTTTAGTCACTATCTAAAAATGATCTGAAACCAGATTACATATGTTTTTTTTTTTAAACCTTTAGCCTACTCTTGGTGTGGTGAAGATAATATCAGTCGTTGTGGGCTCGTGGCTAGATAATATCAGCCGCACGGGTCAATCTTCAAGGTTAAGCAACGCTTGCCAAGGTTGGTCTGTGGATGGGATCTTAACATAACGAGTTTCCTCCGTGCCTCGGAAAGCACGTTAAGCCGTTGGTCCCGGCTGTCATTTGTAGATCTTTGGTGGTCGTTACGGATAGTCAGAAACCAGTAAATCTGACTCCAGTCTTGCCATGAAGTACTGTGTTACCCATTGCAGTTAATGAGTTGTGGAGGTCTGGTAGGCAGCTACTCCTCGTAAAATACTGGTATTCAGCTAAATCCGGTTTGACTGGAAGCCGACTCCAATATAGTTGGGAAAAGGCTAGGCAGATGATGTTAGCCTTCTCTTGTGTCCCACTGCAGGGCAAAGTCCTCCCCTTTCTCCTTCTAAATCTCTCTGTCTTGGGCGATCTCTGGCCAAGTTTGTCCTTCAAAAATGATGAGATTGTCACCACCTTCGCCGCGGACGACGCCTGAAATATGTTTTATCAATATTTTTTTTTACAATTAAGATTTTAACTGCAAAATTGATTAATTAGCTTCAATACCTCATAATATCATCAATATAGTACATCAGCTGGATATTATCTGCGGAGTATACCTAGCTACTTAATTTGTGTTAACACTATACTTTAGATAGAACAAGCCATTTATGTGACGACAGCCTATCAGGCATAATAAGCAGGCTCGTGGCTTAATAATAACAGCCGCACGGGTCGATCTTTAAGGTTAAGCAACGCTTGCCAAGGTTGGTCTGTGGATGGGTGACCATCTTAACATACCGAGTTTCCTCCGTGCCTCGGAAAGCACGTTAAGCCGTTAGTCCCGGCTGTCATTTGTAGATCTTTGGCAGTCGTTACGGATCGTCAGAAGCCAGTAAATCTGACTCCAGTCTTGCCAAGAAGTACCGTGTTACCCAGTTAATGGGTTGTGGAGGTCTGGTAGGCAGCCGCTCCACGTAAAACACTGGTATTCAGCTGAATCCAGTTTGACTGGAAGCCGACCCCAATATAGTTGGGAAAAGGCTAGGCAGAAAGGCAGAAAGATAGCCTATCAGGCATACAAATACAAAAATCAACAAAAATAAAATTCGTTTTATTCTTCACACATCACGTTAACCATTCTCCTTAGTTCTATTTCCCAATTTTCTTGTTCAGTAAAGAAAATTCCTGAAAATCCTAAACTAATTTCCCAGAAGTCTACAAGTAAGTAAATATTTTATTATTGTCTCGTCTTCGCGTAATGTAATACAAATCAACTTCATATTACGAAACACGTCGTATTCCAGGAAATCGTAATATTTTTGTTACAAATTCGATAATTTGGTTTATTTAAAAGATACTAGCGACTTGATGTTTCTAGAGTTACCTTGTCTAGTTTTACGAATTATTAATTTGTAAGTGTAGTGGTTCAATAGGTAATATTGTTTGTTACTTTAGGTTAACTTTACAATTACATAATACACTATTAGCGTTTTTAAACGTCTAAACCATAATGAATGCTCTAAACGATTTTTTATTTATTTGAGATGGATTTGCTCATGACTCTAGTCTATGTCAGAGATGACAGAGACAGAGTCTACGATGGAACGAGCCTACCCAGAAGGAGCCTGTTCACTCTAACTTTGAAGAGATTAGGGTTGTAAGCGTTTGGAAACACAGACGCAGGCAGAGACGGTTTTGAAAACTGAGTCAAAATTCGATGCAGAGTTTAGTAGAACTACAAAAAACGACTTTATTTCCGGTTCCCAAGATATAGGTTCTAAACAAACTGTGTTGTCGAAAAGTTACAGATAAGAGAGTAAATTGTTTAGTAAATTTAGGGTCATAACTGTTATATCGTAAAAGCCAAAACGTTTATTTCAACTCTGGTGACTCTTAGTGTCCATTCACAAAGGTAGATTCTTATGTAGATAAACGGACAAGAAACCCTGGAAAATAAACTCCTTGTCTTAATGTCAGACCATCATCATCATCATCTCTCTGGTCACTTGGGACATTGGTGCAAAACAATTTTTTTGTTTCATTCTCCTCTGTAGGTACACTTCTGTACACCTTCGTGGCTACACTAGCATGAAAAGCGATTTCAGTTTATAATTATGTAGGTATTTTTCTTATCGTGTGGGCAGTAGGATCTAACGACCCCACACAGCCTAGTGTCAGAGTATCTAAGGGCCTCTGATACGGTTTATTTGACGACCACCATTTGGCGGCCGGGACAACCGGCTTATACGTGCCTTCCGAAGCACGGAATCATCTTTTTATCAGATAATCAGATGATCCAAGCCTAATTGGAAACAATTTAACAAAGTATGCTTCCCATGGGAATCGAACCCATGACCACCGGGTCACAAGGCAAATGCCTAAACCATTCGACTACGGAGGCCGTTATTCAGTTATTATGATTATGTACTCGTAGGTATAGATTTACTAAACCTAGAGCTATGAACATTGTTTGTTGTTCATAATAATATTCTGGTTTGTACTTGGAACTAATCTAAACAATAACATGTGTTTGTGTTAGGAGTTAGGAATCCCCAATTCAAATACTACTGACCTTTAAGCTATTTGCATGCTGTTGCTTTCGTAATGTGGTTTTCAACTAACTGGAAACGACCTACTTCATTCATGACTTCTGTGTCTGAAAAGTCTAAATCTCCTTTATTTTCTAAAATATAATACCGCAATATGCGGAATTAGAAAATGATGCGGGATCCCGGATTTGTGGGACTAAAAAAAAGGCACGCACATGACCTATAGCAAGCGCGATATGTAAAAAAAACATTTCTTCGCAAACATTTTCAATTGAATGCTGACAAACTGATCAAACTAAATATTTTATGTATTAATTACTTCTGTTAGCATTCAGTTGAACATGTTTTTGATTTATTAGTATTTTAATTTAGTAGTTAAAAATTTTGATTTCTTTGATAAATAAACGCGGTATAATTCGATTGATCTCATGCTAATAGTAAAACTTAAATAAATGTGGAGTTATGTTGGTAATTCATTGTTTTGTTTTCTTTGTATAATTATTAATATTTTGTACATGCGGGATTCCGCAAATACCGGGATTCCGCGGAATTGAAAGTTTCTATTCCCGCAAATACCGAAATCGAATACAGGCTGCAGGATTGAAAGCCTTAGTCGAGGCTATTGCCATCTAACGGACTTAAATACTCATTGGCATTTTTCACTATTAGATAGGCCATTTTCGAAAAGCGTTAAAATTAATGTTGTACCTGGTCTTATCTCCGCGACAATCATCATAAAAACTTGTAAAACGTTTTTATAATAATGCTAAAAGATTATTTAAAAAACTAGCTTTTTCCCGCAATTTGTACGCGCATATCCCGTTTTTCCCGTTCCCGTGAATTTCAATAAATCCTCCTCTTCACTTCCCAAAGAATCTACACGTCTTTCAGCTCTCTACGACCAGTAGTTTCGGCTATGCATTGTCTGTCAGTCAGTCACTGAGGCACTCAATCACTCAGTAACGGAATAATTTTACAATATTGATTTATTGAATCTGTGATTCAAATACAAACATGAATAAAATACGAGAATTGCCCTCAGATATCGCGCCCAACTAAAACAACATCCCAAACAAGTCTTCAAACACAAGTTCCACTTTACCAATTCCTGCAATTCCAACCCTCCGTCTGCAAGCAAACCAATTTCATCACCAACAAGAAAAATAACAGAAATAAGTAAAAACTTAGCACACACAAATATAGCAGTGGAAAAATTGAGGCTCGCATAGCACAGATGTGTGAAACGTTGCCGGGGACAAATTGTTTTATCGAAAATTACTTTCTGGAACGGGAAAAGCGGATAAATTTCCATTTTTCTAATGGAACTGAATGGAGCCAGTCCCTTGGAGACGGTTGGCGTTCGTTACAATTACTAGATCCGATAAACTGGTGGATTATATTAAAAACTTGCCTCGATCATGCGAGGGTTAAATGCTGTTTTGTTTCGGGGTGTTCGAGTTGGAATTGTTAATGTTGAATGTTCTTTAGTTTTGTCTTTGAATTCGTCAAAAAGTGGTTTTTTATGTAGATAAGTTTTTAATTATTATGAGATGTTAAGGTTAGGCGCTCGTGAATTATAATAGCTGCACGGGTCTTCAAGATTAAGTTACGCTTGCCGAAGTTGGTCTGTGGATGGGTGACTATCTTAACATTCCGAGTTTTCTTTATGCTTCGGAAAGCACGCTAAGCCGTAGGTCTCGACGATAATTTGTAGATCTTTGGCAGTCGTTACGATTGCCAGAAACCAGAAAATCCTACCCCAAGCTTGGCAGCCGCATGGATCAATCTCTGCCGGGGCTGCGGAATCTGTTCGAAAGGGATACCGTAGCCTTGGAACACAAAGGGCACCAGGAGGAACACGGATGGGTTTTAGTTAGTAAGAGTCTGACACTCCCTCTCGCTTTACCCAGAGCGGGAAGAGTCATTTGATGATTTCCCCCCCTTAAAAAAATAAAAAATAAAAGGCTTGGCAAAAAGTACCGTGTCGCCCAGTTGTGAAGGTCAGATAGACTGTAATTGCTTTGTCGTACACCAAAATATATTAAATACCTACTTACTGAACACAAAACTCATGATTCACATTTTCACAACAAGTTTTTGACGCTTGTTAGGTATCCACACGTGTATACCATCTAGCTAGCCAATTATGATAATGTTTTCGAATGAACAAATCTGCTCAACGTTCAACTCGGAATAAACCATATTAAGCGGCGTATACATTGATGCGGAGCGAGGTAGCGGAGTAGAGAAACGGAGAAATATTAACCAATGGAGTTACTCACACTGACATTCACTGAAATTTTGTGCAATTCCATTGGTTAAAATTTCTTCGTTTCTCCGCTCCACTGCCTCACTCCGCGTCAATGGACAGGTAGGTGGCTTTAATCGTATCTTTCACAGGAAAAGTAAACTTAAATTCCTAGACAATTATTGAGTAGGTTTGATGATATTATATATGTCGCAGTCAGATTGTATAAATCGCCGTATTACATTACGGCTAGCCGTTTCCAAAAACAGGGCCGTTTTGGATTGTCATTGCGATTGACAGACCGGATCTGGGGCTGTTTAGTCGGACGGTAAGGTACTGTAAGGATCGCTTCTAATGGGGTGCGTAAGGCACCTACTCTTTAATAAATAAAATCAGAGTATTTTCAAGTATAATTATATTCTGCGTGTTTTCAACGTCAAGGCAAACAATCGAATGTCATAGAAAAAAACAACACCTCATTATCTCACCACATTCGAATCCTAACTTACTCTTTTTTCTTAACTCTTTCAAGGCTTATGTCATTGAGGTTGCACCTCCCAAAGAGGATCTTTGCAGTACCTTGAAGTAAAAGAAAGGAAAATAAGTTCATTTACTTTATTTGCGCGAAGCAGCTATCGCAGTCTGGTAGGAGTTAGAATTGGAATCTCATATGTGAAAAAAATCTTCAACAAAGGTTTTTAGTGACATGTTTTAGCAAGTCCAAGTGCGGGACCCCCCAATGCGCTTGGTCCATAGCATTTGCTGCTCTTGGTTATATGCGAAACCAGTACAACCGGCAAAGAAGAATTTAACGTTACATTACTATACGTCAAAAACATTTGTGCTAGGCTCTCAGATACAGATCGGCCCCTTTAATATGGTTATATTACTTACTTTAAAACACCATGTCATCATCTGCCTAGCCTTTTCCCAACTACATTGGGGTTACCTTCCAGTCAAACCGGATTTAGCTGAATACCAGTATTTTACGTGGAATGACTGCCTACCAGACCTCTCCAACCCATTAACCTCTCGCTACTCGAATTTGCACAATGTCATGTTTACGTCATACTCCGTCGCGTATCGCGGGCGCCCGCTTATCGCAAGCGTAATATGACCCGCAGCACAAAAAACCTAATCTCTCTGCTCACAAAGCAGCTATTCACACACTTGAAACTGTTATGGGTTCTTTAATTATGTCACTATGTATTAGAATGTAAACAGTATTCTTATAACAAACCGAAATATAAACATTTTGGATAGATACGAGAGTACTTGCTGAAAGCTATTTTGTTGTATTATTATGTTGATTTCTGACACAAATGTTGGATCAATTTACACAAAATTTTGGAATTAAGGTCATAAAAAGACAAGTAATCTAGTGATGATGTTATTTTACGAGATAAAAATCGACTGCCGCAATATTTAAGCTCAAACTTCATAGTACGCGGAGCAGACATTTTGATTTACGTAATTTGTATTTTTGTAAACAAACATCAAGAATATTCCAATAAGATTCCAATAAGAAATGTTTCTAGATTACTAGCCATGTATTCACGAACTCATTTTTAATTGTATATCGTTACAATATGCGACTATAATTCTGAAAAATCAAATTACTTACGTACGGAAGAAATCCGGTAACTAGTTTTGTTTCGTAATTTTCACCAGATAATTTACACTTTTGACGTTGAATATTAGTTGAAATTTAACGAAAATAAAGTAAATTATGAATTTCTATCAATACTTGGCTTACTTTCCACAGAAAAACACGTAAAAATCGAAAATTCTCGCGCACAAGTTGAACGAATGTTTGTTTGATTTGACAAACGTATTTTGTGACATTTCGCTTCTTGTCAAGCGTATTTTTTTTTTCCGACAGTGTTCCCATATGAAAAATATTATATACCATAGAGTTCAATCATTGAGAAAAGAAAATTAACCGTAAAAATTACTAAAATTTAGTTTTAAATCCGTAGGGTCGGGTGGATCCACAGGGACCCACCTGGGTGTTGACGGAATTAGACGCTAGTGGGTCCGTGAGTCCCTTTGATACCCGAGAGGTTAAAAAGGTAACACGGTACTTCTTGGCAAGACTGGAGTCTGATTTACTGAATTCTACAATTTGTAACAACTACCCAAGTTCTTAAGGCTTAACGTGCTTTCCGAGGCAAGGAGGAAACTCGATATGCTAAGATGGTCACCCCTACACAGACTAACCTTGGCAAGCGTTGCTTAACCTTGAAGATCGACACGTGCGGCTGTTATTATTTAGCCACGAGCTCCTCTCCTCTGAATCGCTGTATACAAACATATTTATGCAAATTAGGCTTCTGCCTACCTGCTTAGTTCCCAGGATATAAGTTTAATCAAAGTTCCTGCGCCTCCGGCTACGAAAATAAATAATCTCCAATATTGAAATCAGGTCAAAAATATATTAAATATTAAAACTTTTATCAGAAGCCGATAGCCTGTAGAATATCAAATTATAATTTTACAGGCATTTAGCCAGTGTGGATAGGGAAAACATCAAATGACGAAATTGCCTGTACTATAGAGGAGTATGAAAATCGTCGTGCATTTTACATAAAGTTTTAAGACCCTACCGTTGTTTATATATCTGTTTATCTTTTAAAGATGTAAAATGTCTTTAAAAGAAAATGCTTTGATGTTTATTTTTAAAAGTTTTTAATAAATCAACTCAACTTCTTAGGGTTCAGGACCCAAAAGGTAACCAACGGAACGTTATTACTAATACAACAGTCAGCGGGTTGTATCTCAATAGAAAGACAGTTAAAATTTTCACAGAATGTGTAATTCTACGAAACCCTTCGTGTGTGAGTTCGACGGAAACTTGACCGGTCTTTACTGAATAAACAGAATTTCTGTAATATTTTCTGTCCTCCTACTAAACCTACGGAGATCAGAAAGCGACTATTTAAGTAGGTTCTTAGGGTGCCTGTCCATTTGTGCGGAGCGAGGCAGCGGAGCGGAAAAAGGGTATTTTTTATGCAATTCCATTGAATTGCATAAAATCTCAGCACCACGTGAGTCACTGGCATTTTGACTGACATGATTATTGATTGGTTAATATTTCTCTGTTTATCCGCTTCGCTGCCTCGCTCCGCACATGGACAGGCACCCTAATACTTACTTCGTATTTAGGCAATTCTCAGTAAAAGCCAAAAGCCGACATATTAAAGAAAACTTTCCTGACGAGATAAACGAAGGAAATCGCAAACAATTCATGTACGCAAAAGGTATTTTATTTCCTTAAAGCAATTTCTTAAGACTTATTGAAATAACAAGTTTTTTCCTGTTTATGTAACACTTGAGTCATATTACACTGGTATAATAACGAGAATATAGTGTCCATGACAAGGGCTGTTTAGTATTTTAATATCTCAATTAAAGCTTAAGATGTTGTTACTACGTAGGTATTTTTTATCCGATTTCTTCAAAACGAGGTTCTATGTTTTGGCTGTATGTATTTTTTTTATGTATGTTCAACGATTTCTCCGCCACTCGTAGACCGATTTTAAAAATTATTTTTTGTTCGAAAGCCTGTACTCCTACGGTGGTCCCATTGTCACCAATTCAGAATCTGATGATGGGATCCCATGAAAATCGAGGGAAACCCTCAAATTTTATAGGCACAATGTTTTTCATGAAATTTCTAACGCAATTCAGATATTTGTGCCTGATAATCATCATCTCATGTTGCCAAGCTGATGATGGAAGGTATAAGTCAGGATCTGATGATGGGATCCCATGAAAAAAGGTTGTTCACCGATGTTCACGCCAATTTAACTGATGTGGATGATTCTTTTTTTGTTTGTGAGAGTATTTTCCTGGACTGGTCTCATTTTAATTTGGTGAAGATCTGATGAAGAACTTCGGAGGTAGGCAACGGAACTCTTCAATCAATGATAGCAAATGAATCCGGATTTCTGAAATCGCATGTCTGTTGATTGTTTACACCAGTTCATAAAATAACATCACGCCGGTACGCTATTTTAAAATAAAAAACATTTTTACAAAAAAAAAAACCGAATTCCAAAAACAAAACACCACAAAGTATAAAATAACTTTAATTTCGGAAGTCGGTGTCAAAAAAACAAAAAAATTACCAAAAACAACCATTTTGCATAATAATTGGCATTCAGCTAAATCCGGCGCGACTGGAAGCTGACCCCAATATTGTTGGGAAAAGGCTAGGCAGATGATGACTAACAGACTAACAGAGCCCGCGGCTTTGTTCACGTAAGTTATGTATCAGATACGGGTACACAGCCGTATCTGACGTGGCCAAATCGTAGAATTGACCATTTCATGATGTGGCCGAGATAAAGTGAGCGAACGAAGCGAGCGAACTTAGCTGTTACCAGCTAGTCTTCCGGTGTATCTGGTCACGCTGGAAAAGCCAACCTAAAAGTGGTTGGGAAAAGGCTAACCACATTACTTTAGAAAAAAAAATGAAGTAAAATTAAATTGAAAAGAGATTTTCTTTTACTAATTCTGTTATTTTATTTTATTAAAAGTTGGAACTCTAAGAACATCCTTCCATTAATTCTGTGTTCGAAAGATTAGAAAATCAATAACAGTAACCCACAACACCGAGAAAACTTAAACCTAACATCGCCAAAATCAACATGGCAACGTTTCAAACGTACCGTTTATGAGCTAAATAATATGAGCAGTATTCATACGACCGTGGAAAGGAAAATAACTAACCACCAAATCAAATTCGCCTCTGTACGAGTCGCTCTGCTGAAAGATTTGCTCGTTCCCTAATGAAACGTTGAAATCCAACCGCATTTTGCTTATATGACATAGAGCAGTGGTTTCCAACTTGGTCCGCGAAACGTTAAAATTTGAATCTCTTCACCTTAAACATTTAATGAAGGGTCATCCCAACCGGATTTACCTAAATATCAGTATTTTAAGTAATTAAAAGTATTTTACTGAAAAAATCTAATTAGTCCGCCAGATAGATTTTCAAAAAATATTAAAAATATATTTTTTATTTTTTCATGTAAAGATAACATGAAGATGATACAGTGAGTTGAAAACTCCTGTGACGTCACTACGTTGGTTCAATTCTACCTAGCAACGTGACGTCACTAGCCCCCGTCGTAGACTTTGCTGCGCTTTATCTTTACATATGTTTTTATAGCGATTTGAAATAGCAAAAATTACGTGTCCAATATTTTTTCACAAGCTAACGGACGGACTTAATAATTTAATATTACATTATTTATTTATTCAGACTACAAATGCATTCAATTGTGTTAGTAACAAAATTACTTAGCCAATGTTAGTACTTAATAACTAAAACAGACTTCGTTCTATCGGCTAATGCCCACACAAGCGGGCTATCTGCCCGGGCAGCTATCGAATGCAGAATGAGTGCTTAATGGAATTATAATTTTTCTATCTAGTAAAATACTCTAATATTGTGTTTAAATTATTTTTTAGTATTAGTAATTTTTAGGGTTCCGTAGCCAAATGGCAAAAAATGGAACCCTTATGGATTCGTCATGTCTGTCTGTCTGTCTGTCCGTCCGTATGTTATACCCACTTATCTCCGAAAGTATAAGAACTTCACTGCAGAAAATTGGTAAGTAGATGTATTCTGTGAACCGTATTTAGATTTTCACACAAAAAGAGAAAAAAAGACAACACATTTTTGGGGTTTTCCATACATAGAACTGAAACTCAATTTTTTTTTCATCGAACCCATACGTGTGGGGTATCTACAGATAGGTCTTCAAAAATGATACGGAGGTTTCAATATCATTTTTTTCTAAATTTAATAGTTTAGGGAGACACTTCCAAAGTGATAAAACGTGTCCCCCCCCTGTAACTTCTAAAATAAGAGGATTAAACTAAAAAAATACATGAGTACATTATTATGCAAAACTTCCACCAAAAATTGGCTTGAACGAGATCTAGTAAGTAGTTTTTTTTTTTTCATACGTCATAAATTGGAAACCGCAATTTACCTTTCATTTAATCAACTCAAATATAAAAAATAAGGTTTATGGTACGGAACCCTTCGTGTGCGTGTCCGACTCGCACCTGGCCGATTTTTTTTTTATATTTTTTTCTTGGTTTGCGTCATCATTATCTGCCTAGCCTTTTCCCAACTATAACGGGGTCGACTTCCAGACTTGGTATGCGTCATGCTTGGCGCAAATAAACGGTTTTTCTTTCTTCCTTTTCTATGGTAATGATCTATGATGATGACAAAGAATACTATGCTACAAATATTATATTTCTTTATGATGTAAGTTTATTTTAAGAATAGCACAGTTTAATTTTCTTCTTGATTTCTAGTCCCTGCTAATAAATCAAAGTGATCCCGGGTCAAATAAAGATTTGGAGCCACTGACATAGAGTAAAAGAGCCAGTGGGACAAATTGTTGAGCTGCATGATTAAATGCTTTGGCTGTACATTTCTGGCGATGGAAAGTGAGACGGATGGCTGTAATTTGTGGTAATTGTTTTAAATTGCTTTCTACTTGAAATTGCCGTGTAAACAGGTAAAATTTTGTAATTTTGTATGCAATAATATGAAATCATCGTTTTAAATAATCGCGTTTCCGTCTTAGAAAGGAAACTCATCGTGATAGGATTGGAGATTGATTTCCATTATAATATTATTTATCTTAAAAATATGATTTTTATTTACATTTTAGTTATGCTCGTGCACACATGAAGTACGCGTATAACTTCGTACGACTGACCCTAATTGAATAGTTCTTTTTTAGGGTTCCGAACAAAAAACGGAACCCTTATAGGATCACTCGGGTGTCTGTCTGTCTGTTTGCCTGTCCGTCTGTCTGTCTGTCACAGCCAGTTCTCCGGATCCACTATATCGTGTGACATATCAAATGAAAGGGCTTACTGTGAGAGTATTAATTGTATTTTTTCATAATTTAAAAATTGGAAATAATAGGTCTTTACCTATAGATTACAGGAAAATCTATAAGAATTCTATAGTGATAAAATATCAAGGATAAAAAAAAGAAATTCGTTCGGACCCTTTGCACGCGAGTCCGTCTCGTACTTGGCCAGTTTTTTTATTATGTTCGTAATTCTTTGGAAAGAGAAAATTAAAAATGAAATTATCCGGACGAAGCCGGGGCGAGCCAGTAGTTAACAATAAAAGAAACTGGGTATCATAGTTTTATCTGTACTGTATTTGCATTGGATTTTGGAGTCTGAGATCTGAAGTACAGAAAAAACAGCAAAGTAAAAAGGATACAAATCACCAGTATATCATAAAAATCTTACTCAACAGCCTACGCTGCGCCGAACGTCCTGAGATTTATTCTTCGCATATAAATTGACGAGACAAGATTCCTTTCGCAAGTGATTCAGAAGTGTTTCTGACGAAATAGCATATTCATGTACCGTTTTAACATTTGTTAAATATCTTTGTATGCTGTGCCGAATAGTGTCTCTTTCGTAAAGATGTTTTTATGTATGCAGGATTTATGATTGGGGACAAGGCCTGTGTGTCTTAAGCTGCCTGTTCTTTGACGTGGAGCGAGGCAGCGGAGCGGAGAAACGGAGTAATGTGGATTGGGATCTCGGACTGTCTCCATTGATGTGGAGCGAAATAGCGCGGAGTGGAGTTGCGGACTGTGCGGAGGTCACGTGACGACGTATTTATGTTTATTTCCGCTTTCCCGTTCCATTTCTTCGCTCGGCTGCCTCGCTCACCGATTTTTAATTAACTTTGAAACTAATTCGCAAATCCCTGTCCACTTAAGCGGTGCGGTTATTTTTATGCAAATTCATTTGTTAATATTGCCACACACCGCTCCTCTCCTCTCCCCTCCAGTGGACAGTCAACCTTACTACCGCAATTTATGGAAGGCAATGCTATCGGATACCTAATCTCACATTACTAATGGTAACAACATAGATTTAATGGCATCACAACTTTATCATTGTACTAGAGGTCCCGAAACTTATATAACATCTGTGATTCTGAAATTGAATACGGTATATATTTAATAGCAGTTTAAATTTGATGACAACAGCTATAAAATTGTACTTCAGCACTTTAAAATAATAATACATCTATAATTTAATATTATCACTTTAATAAACCCGAGCCAACTTTACAAACTAAATATTTAAAGTAATAATTATTTTTGTAGTTCATACCATTAATTTTAAAGCTAAGCATATTTATATTTATTTATTTTATTATTTATGTACACACAGAAAAATAGTGAAATTTAACATTATAATATTAGTACAAAGGTACTGCTTATTTCTAATGAAATTTCCTCCAGCAGACCTGCGACAGGAGAAATGAAAAAGAAATGTAGACAAAAGTGTGTAAAAACAAGACAAGAAGAGTGTGTAAAGCCTTAAAATTAAATTAACAGATAAAAATAAAATATATATCTATACCGAACACAATATTATATAATAAATATATACAAATATACATATATTATAGTTGAAATATTATTTTTATATTCATTCAACTAATTTTAAAGCAAAACATTTTAAAATGCGTTTTCATTTTCCCCATAAAATATCTATAGTTAAATAAATTTGCAAATATCTATACATTTTATATATAATAACTAAAACTAACAAATACACTAAACTAAAAATAAAATAAAATATAGCATCAAAAAATTGCAAATGCTGTGGATTATACGAGATAGGCCATTAGGGGATCTTATGATTGCGATCTTATATTTACCGAAGCATAATTAATTAATGGAAAAAATATGAAGATCATAATCTTCATTCGAAACTATTTCTAGTTCGATAAAGATACTTTATTTTGACTACTTAATTGATTACGTTATCACATAGAAATACAACTCGATTCCATACCAATTAATCTTCGGATATTGATAGTGTTATATTCATTTTGGGCTATTGTATTTGATCAATGAAACCCAAACTCATTGAAGAATCACTTTTATTAATAACAGTTTAATTGATATTCTAGAAATGTAATTGTAATCGAGGTATGTGATTATAATGAGGGATCACAGGAAAATTGACGCAACCAGCTGGCTCCATGTAGGTTCTCTAGTTTGAAAACGTAACTCATGACGTAACGTTCTCATCAATTTATCTAATGTCGGAAAGTACATAAGTAAGTATTTTGATATGTGCTTGGACCTGGCGCTTTTTGGTTACTGTTGTTTCAAATAAAAAACATTTTGAATTCTGCACTTGAGATTCAGTTAGTGTACAATTTTGTCATATTTATTTATTACATTTTTTTCACTGGATTTGCTCTCGTGTATTTCACAAGAATTACTAACGCATTTTCCGCGATCAAAAACCACCTCAACCAGCAATATTTTTAGCATCGTAATAATTTAATAATTTTCATAATAAAATTGTATTAGGACTTCCAGAGAGTATAAATCTTACAAACAAACCATTTACCATACATAAGAAAAATCCACAAACGAACCAGTGATTTTCCTATATCAATGTTTTAAATTCAATTAGATATACACATTTAAAATGCAACTTCAAAGTGCGCATTACTTGACAAAATCTCTGAACAGTTTGATACCATAGTATAATAGTATAGCATAGCATAAGCATAATCAGCCTATAATGTTCCCACTGCTGGGACACAGGCCTCCTCTCGGTGAGAGGGAGTGGGCCGTAATCTACCACGCGGGCCCAGTGCGGGTTGGTAGAGGTCTCATGTCTTCGAATTTTGGTCCTAGTATAATAGTAATTTATTTTTTTCGGTCCATTTTTCCCCATACATTTATGTTCGCATCATCATCATCATCTGCCTAGCCTTTTCCCAACTATATTGGGGTCGGCTTCCAGTCAAACCGGATTCAGCTAAATACCAGCACACATCATCACATTTATCACATTTATGTTCGCAGAACTCGATAAAATATACTGATATTCTGGTTTTTTTTTGCGCGATTTTCGAGACTAGTTCCACAGAAAAAAAATATCATAATGATAGGTTCAGTAATCCTTTTTTAGGTATTACGTCCGTTCTGTTCCACGTTGTAGAAACAACAACAAACTTTTCACAAATTCACACCGTAACACTGAAAACATCTTCACACTTAAGGCACATCTTCACATCAAAACACATACTGATATCATGACGTCATTAGACGCTACCGAAGCGAAGACGAAACTTGGCCGCCATGTTTTCCGAGCAACTTGACGGTCCATCAACTCCATCGTATATGAATACCCGGGTAACCGCTGTTTTATGAGCGACCAACTTTTTGACGCCAGTCGACGTCTTTGCGGGTTGATATGGAAAGTCTTTTTTGATGGTTCGAGGTAGTTTGGGATGCCTATTTTACCTTCGTCCTTTATCTAGTTTTTGGGATAGTGAATCAGTACGACTCGAGGTTCAATCCTGCCATTCTTAGTTTTAGAACGATAAGAATCAGTAAGTTGAATATGCGATAGTAATGATTCCACATACTTAAAAACTAAACAGCATATGCATTAACGTACTTCGATAGCCAAAAATTAATGCAATTAACTCTTTTTCTTTCTAAATCAATCCCTTTTTTTCTTCTTCTTTCAATTAATTGAATTAGAGAATGCTTATTATTTAATATATAAGATATAAACTTGTAGTTACTTACCTTATTTTTAAATATAGCCGCGTTATGCTGAGATAGGACCTTTTGATAATCTTTTTTGCCCTTCACAGTGTTTTAGGGTTTGTACCTCAAAAGGTTAAAAAAGGAACCCTTATAAGATCACTCTCTTGTCCGTCTGTCTTTCCGTGTGTAACTACTGATTTGCTCAGGAACGGGTGAAATTTATACCAGATACTGAGGTTTATAGGCCCTATTAGGTGTATAAAAATGAAGGTCCTGAGACAACACGACAAAAAGATATGGGTAAATTTCGATTTTCGCGAAACATGTTTTGTGTCAAAAACCTATATGGTAGTTCCCGTTGACCTAGAATCACGAAATATGGCAAATAATACCGTCTTATACTACAAGTGTAGGGAAAAGTCTTTAAACCATACATTTGTAATTTAGTCATAAAAATTATAGTCTTTATTTAAAGTGAATTGTAGCTACAAATTTGTACACTGAGGGCAGTGGGCGATTCCCACTCATACTAGGCTGGTTTTAATTTTATCTGGGAAGCATGATAACATTTAATTATTATTGTTTAATATTTTTTCCTTTGCGATTTGCAAATAAAAATTTATCATTCGCTCTTTTCTTTTTAGTGCTTTTGCAATACTAGCACCACTTGAGACATTCTTTCAAAAGAAAATGAAATAAATTACAATCGGAAAAGCACTTCACTAGCAACACCCGTAATCTACTGCCCGATTGACACCTCTAACTCTGAACAAGAAACTCGCCGCAAACGATATTTTTCCCGTACGAGGACCACTCTAGTCTCGTTTCGATACTATCGATTATCGATATGTTCTGTTGACACTCGATAGCGGTCTTTTCATTAGTTCTTTGTTATTTTGACAAGCTTGGAACTTGCGAACAAGTTGTGAACTCGATTCGAATGCTCCCAATTATTATTTTTGGTCGGTGTTTTTTGTCTAAAAGAGAGCGGGAAAATCATAAAGTTAATTTTGTAAGGGACGAGATTTACAAGTTTATAACTTTGCTCTTAGTTTTAGGTTTAAAGAACATAAAATTTTAAAGCTAACTTTGAGTATCAGATTTTATTACAATTTTAGACTTGCGATAACAATGTTTGTAAGAAACTTACCTAAAGCAAAACCTTTACTTTAGGTAAGTTTCTTAAGAGTGATAATTATGTTTTACGCAATCAAGTTAATTATGTAGGTATACGTTTTCACATTTCTCATTATTTCATCAATTACAGATCGTCACTATGGCTTTTTTTTTGTACAAATTACAACACAATAAATACACTTACACAATCAATCTTTACGACTTGGTGGTATTAAAAATCCTTTTCAAGGCCTCTACAAACGTACCATCACACCTCTTGTCTCCGCAGTGATCGGCAGAAACGAAACCTTATAGGATCACTCGGGTGTCTGTCTGTCTGTCCGTCTGTCACAGCCAGTTTTCTCCGGATCTACTGGATCAATTCTGTTGAAATTTGGTATGCATATGGACGTTTATGATCCAAACAAGAACGCGTTACCTTAATAAATATTTTGTTTATGTGAAGATTTTATTTATATTTTTTTCATAATTTTAAAATAAACAGTTATGAAGTTATTCAAGAAATTAGATCAAAAATGACAAATCCACCCCTTATCTCCGAAACTACTGAATCTAAAATTTTGAAAAAAAAATGCAAATAACAGTCTTATACCTAAAGATTAGACCTATAAAAAGTCTGTAGTGTTAAAATAATAATGTTAAAAAAATTAAATTCGTTCGGAACCGCATCGACTCGCACTTGGCCAGTTTAAGTTTATGACTGAGCGCTAACATCGAACTAAACTGGTACTAAGAAATGGAAAAAAACAGTAGCACTTTGCTCGACCTGGAAATCGATACCAGGAACATCAGGTCCTGGTATCGATTGACTGATCGTGAGCTCAGCAGTACCACTTACGAGCACTACACGAGCGAAGCATTCCCTACCACTACTGTGTACCATAAAACTTTTATGACTCAATTTCGCGTACTCTTCATTATCGGGCTCGTCACGGAGCATTGTGGCTTTTTCGTCACGTTTTTATAAACTTCCTGTTTATTTCGAAACGAAGTTGAATTTGCCTCATTCGTTACCTAGTACTTTTTTATTTTTGTTCGGTATCATTTTCTGTTTTTATGATGCAACGTTATGTTGTATTAACGACTGACATTCCGGATTGAATGGGGAACTGAAAATAGTGTTTGTTGTTTCAGTTGTTGCTCGTACTTTTCGATTTTATAGTGTAATTACAATGTAACTACATGATAAAAGTGATATTGTAATCATGAAAAGTATTTTTATTTCCATTGGACAAAGTTGTAGAAGCAATAAAAATTTATTAAAACATTTTACTAATAATTAAAAATACTTTGTCATTTTAAGGGTTCCGTGTCCATAGGGTAACCAACGGAACCCTATTACTAAGCCTCAGCTGTCCGTCCGTCCATCCATCCGTCTGTCTGTCAGCGGGCTGTATCTCAAGAACCGTAATAGGGAGAAAGTTGAAATTTTCACAGATTGTGTATTTCTAGAGCCGCTATAACAACAAACAGGAAAAATTAAGGTTAATTGTACGGAAACTTTCCTGTGCAAGTTCAACTCGCACTTGGCCGGTTTTAACAATTATAATATCTACAGTTTTCAAGAGCCTCAGAATATATGGATGGTCATCATCTGCAGACTGACCTCGGCCAACGTTGCTTAACCTTGAAGACCGACCCTTACTTCCAAGCTCTTCAAAGGTTCTAAACCAACAATAAAAGCAAAAAAACCAACGTTACTTTTCAACAAGAGTATTTTCGTTCGCAGCGATAAGGTGTGTCCACTGCATGTTTTACAACCTGTTGATAAAATCAGCGTCACCTGTGTTCACTGATTACATTAGCCTGCTTTGACCTAGTTTTCCTTACAACACTCAGCATATTTACCTTCAACATTTTTTTTTTTCAAATATCCTAAATTTATTCATACCAGCTATTGTTTTTATACACGGAACAATTTTTAAAGTGTGCCTTCAGGGCCAAATTAGAAATTTTGAGGAATATCGAAAAAAAAAGTGAAAGGAGTCTCGAGCCTGATTTTGATGAAAAGAAAAACTGCATCATTGGATTTTTGAAAAAACTCTGATTTTGAAATAAACACCCTGTTACACCATCTGAAAGTGTAGCTTATAAGGAACAAATTCTGGGAAGTACGTATAAAATATATACGTATACGTGACAAACTAAAGGCAAAAGCATTTTTTTAACAAAATACTTTTTTATTTAAAAAAAGTAAAACATCGACTCAATTTTTTTTCATATATAAATGATGCAATTTCAGTTTTCATCAAAATCAGGAACGAGAATCTACTGCATCATTGGATTTTTGAGTCAGAAATTAAAAAACTAATTCGTTAAAAATGAGAGCACATAAATTTTCAGAGTATGTATTTTCACACTGTGAAAATTTCAACTGTCTTCCTCTTAGTAATAGGCTTCCGTTAGCTACCCTTTGGGAACGGAACCCTTAAAAGAGTAGAGACCAAGAAATCAATAGGCACTAAGAAATTTGTCCATATCTTTGTCAGTGGGAAAGTGCCCAAAACATGTTATGCACATTTTTATTTTTATTTATTTATTTATTTGTTCACCAACAATTTTCTACACTGGTATTGTGCTAAAGTAACAAGCAATAGAGTAACGTACAATAGTGTAACAATCACTTACAGGTAAACTCCGCATGCTTTAAGGATAAGTTGCATATTATGAGAAAAAAAAAAAACAAACTTAATTGAACTAATCTAAAAACTAAAATTATTATTGAAAACACGCTACTTCATAAATGTAATCCAATCTAAATCGGAATGATATTTATAAATATTGGTTTTTAATTATTTATCTCAATTCCTGAAACTATAAACTTAAAGAAAATAACTGGCTGAAAAAAACTCACTTACCAAGCATCAGTTTTCTCAGCTTCGTCGGGGCAAAAGTTGAAGCTTTTTCCAATATTACTTATTTGATTCATCAAGTTAACTTTCAAGCATTTCTCACCCTTTCCTCCCCTTGCAAGTCCATTGCTCAAGGGTTGTTACATAACTCTGTGCCCCAAGGGTTTGTACTTACGTGAGACGTCAAAATATATTGCGAGGTATGATTGTGTGTTTAATATTTTTTGTATGGAATTTCTTTTACAAGAAAAGGGTATACGAATTTACTTGTACGCTGTAATATGACTAGGGTTCCTATCACCACTACTCAGGTTTTAACCATTTTGATTTTAAATATTTTGTGGTGTTTTTAGTATTGGCACATGGCCTTCTAGTTTTTGCCTGTTTGGCTATAATATTGTAAGAAAGAGTAAGTTTATGTATGTCGACTAGAAGAACTGAAAATTGATAGGTCCAGTAAACACTAAACATGCATATGTTCAATGTCCGTTTCCTATTTACTGTTGGGTAGGAACTGAGACAAGTTAGTAAAAATAATTTCATTTTAATACTAACTTTAGACATGCTACCTTTAGGCATGTTTGCCGTGTCAGCGTGGTCTGCTACGCTGACGACACGCTGGTATTGGCGCAAGGGAGATCGCACCAGGCGGCGGCCGACGCTATGACACGCGGGGTTGCGATAGTCATTGAGAGGATCCGGCAGCTGGGTCTCGAGGTGGCCCTACACAAGTCCGAAGCCATGTGCTTTCATGGTTCTCGGAACAGGTTGCCATCGGGATCCCAAATAACAGTAGGAGGGGTTCACATCGGTGTCGGATCGACAATGACGTACCTGGGTCTCGTCCCTGACAGCCGGTGGAACTTTGTCGAGCATTTCCGACGTTTGGCTCCCAGACTGTACCGCACGGTCTCTGGCGAAGCAGCGAGCCTCCTTGCCGGACTGCTGCCATGGGATCTAGAGGCGAGAGCCCTCGCGCTCATGTACGAATGGCGCGTGGAGCCGCTACGCCGGGGCGAGACTCCTCTGCCGCGGCAAATTGCAGCACGGCGGACGGAACTCCGGCAGGATCTCATGGCAGTATGGAGACAACGACTGTCGCAACCCAGCGCTGGGCACGCCACAATTGCGGCGATAAGTCCCCTCTTTGAGGAGTGGCTAGAGCGGCGCCAAGGCGTCCTTACCTTCCGCTTGACGCAGGTACTCAACGGACACGGTTGTTTCGGGAGGTACCTTTTTCGAATACGGCGGGAGGATACACCCGGGTGTCAACACTGCGAAGATCGTCCGGAGGACACGGTGGAGCATACGGTGGAGGTCTGCCCTGCTTGGGCGGAGCACCGCCGTGTCCTCGTCGAGGCGATCGGCAGCGGGGATCTCTCGCGTCCGACCCTGGTTCAAGCCATGGTCCGGAGCGACGACACATGGGAAGCGGTGGAAGGAGGAAGCCGAACGCGTGAGAGAGAGGGAAACCTCACGCCCCAGCCGCCGAAACAGAAGAAGACACCCCGGGCGTTGGGAGTCGCAGGACGATTCTCGGCCACCGTAGGCGTGGGACTGCGGACGGCGAGCATTGGGTGGCTCGCCGTCTGATCAGAACCAGGCCCGGGTCGGCGGCGCGCTGCGATCCCAACGCGCCTCAAGGATATGTCAGCACGGAAGACGGGGCCCACTAGGGCCAGTGCCTGCTGGGGCTGCGGACTTCGTTCGAAAGAGGCACCGTACCCTGGAACGCAAAAGGCACTAGGAGAAACACGGATGGGTTTTAGTCAGTAAGAGTCTGACACTCCCTCCTGCTGTACCTAGAGCGGGAGAATCATTTGATGATTTCCCATCCTAAAAAAAAAAAAAAAAGGCATGTTTGCCGTATGGTGCCGTAAAATAATGATACCATCCCATCACTTCCTGTAACGTCTTTCGGCTGTTATGATGATGGTGATTTAGGCATACACATAACTATAAATACGTATATATACAAGACAGAAACAATAATGGCGCCTTTACATTAAGTTGGTCATCTGAATTACCGGATTCGGCAACCACATTCATCCGAACAATGAGTGGCGCATTTCAACTAATCAGTCGATATCAGACACCGGAAACAGTCTGGGGCTGAATATGTCTAACTGAAAACGTGTTAACAGTATAGTCGGTGACCGGATACGACCTTTTTCCAACTACATTGGGGTCGGCTTCCAGTCAAACCGGATTCAGCTGAATACCAGTGTTTTACGTGGAGCGGCTGCCTACCAGACCTCCACAACCCATTAACTGTGTAACACGGTACTTCTTGGCAAGACTGGAGTTAGATTTACTGTCGGTCAAAATGACCTAATGTAAAATATTAACCACTAGTCGACTCGCGCAACTTCGTCTGCTCTGCTCCTATTGGTCTTAGCGATAAATGGAAGAATGTTTCAAATCGGACCAGAAGTTCCCGAGATTAGCGCATTCGAGCAAACTCTTCAGATTTATGTATTAGTATAGATATAAATGGAAGTATAGATTAAATGCCGTCAGATACATTGTCGATACACTGACCTATCGTTTTCCACCGTTAAACCCTGTCATAATTATGTGAAAAATCTGTTCTTATCTTTCTACAAAAGTGATTCAGTGTATTTATTCTGTCAGCCATTTCCACAATGACTCTTGTAAAACTAATATTAAAATGCAAAATGTCGTCCCGGAGTGTTCTCTAGAAAGTTAAACTGTGTTCCAACGGCAAACTTAATCATAAGAAAAACTAACAAGAGTTGAAAAAGCTGTTTATATTTGTAATCAGAAAAAGGTTCACGAGATAGTGAAGGGAAATAAGTTATGTGACTGTTTCTGTACTTACAATAGAGCGTGATGAATTACTTAGTTAATCCCATTATTATTGAAATAAAAAATCCAAATAAATAATAAACGCGCAGCGGCAGCGCTGCAGCCGCGCTACGCCCGCGCGTCATTTTATCGATCGACTAGTGATGATGCGCACGTAGTTTTTGTTCAAGTCTAAACATGAACGAAAATCAGGTTGAAGAATCTATCAAAGAGGTTGAAAGTCGTCAGCGAGTATTTTAAAGAGTCTTTCTTCAGCATAAATAGTATTTTGAAGGATGTATTTTGTTATCCAATATAAGGTTCCAAACGGGAAAGTAATTCGTAAAAATGTTTCCTTGATAATCGCAAGTAGTTCTGAAGTTTTTGGTCACAGTAAGCCTTTTACTTTATGTATGAAATTCAGTTGGTTGACTTATACAAAATAACAGCAACTGCACAAAATCTTTTTTCATTTTAATAGGTTACTAACAGTAGTGTTTCGTCGTCAGAGTACATCGTGAAACTAAATGTACAACAATATGATGCTTGATCCTACCGGTTGCAGCACGGCAGCAGCGCTACAACCGAGCTGCAGCCGCGCTACCATCGCGCGGCACTTTGCGGCTAATTTGAAGGCCCTAAGGCTTGATTTTAAATAAATATTTCTTTGCCTTGCCAAGTTGTATCATATTACCCTATCACTGGTTTGAGGTGATCAGATAGGCAGTTACTTCGTCTAAAATAATTGTATGTATTACAGGAAGTAAAAACATACGACGGCTGACATACGATGCCAACATGCACTGAGCAAAGCCATGAGGACAAGGCAAGGAATTTTGTCTCTGTCAAAAATAAATGTGGGTATCATCATCTTCGTTTCAGCATAAAGGCGTTCACCACTAGAAATAGGCCTTCTCTAAGAGTCGCCACATCGACCGGTCATGTGCGGCTCGCTTCCAGCTCCTTTTCACGGCGGTATCAGATTATCTGTCTATCTTGTAGGATTCCTTCCAAACTTCCAAACACGGAACCTTTTGGCCCCAGCAGGCTCTCCTTCTGCAAGCATAATATCGAGCCCAGATAAAGGTCGACCTTTATCACTTATCTGGGTACTCCCTCCGGTCTCTATATTCCTGATACGATTACATAAGTAAAGTAAAAGCCGGTAGGTTCTGTAAACATATCGAACTCACTTCGTGATTCACTTCACCCAAGCGTTCACACGCCTGAGTGAAGAGATTCACGAAGTGAGCTGCCAACCATGTAATCAAGCCTTCACTTCAACATGTTTACAGAATCGCACGACTGTTTAATGTCCGTGTGTGTGTGTGTGTGTTGATTGATGGCACGCGTACATACACGTTCAAATTAGGTATTATTTCACACGAAATATTACCTAATTTTGTAAGCAAAAAGTTCCAGCACAGAAATGGAAATTCGACGAACATAAATGATTCAGAAGCATTCCGATCAGTTTCAGTACAATTCGTGGAACCTTGTATCGCAAGTTACGCTTTTGTTGGATGGGACTTCAGACAATATTGTAATCTTGTTTGCATTGTAAATTATTCAGGCTATAGGCCTATTTTTGTCCGATTGCTTCAGAAAAAGAGTACTATTTTACTTAAAAAATAATATTTCATCGTACTGATTGATCTACAATTGATTATTCATGGTGGGTACTGACTGGTGTTCCAGGCCGTAATGTACCATTCGCAGCGAGCGTAAGGTTACGTCGTGTTCTAGAATCCGTGTAACAAGTTCGTTTTGAACTCTTTATTAACCCGTGCTCCAGATTCGCAAGACACTCTCAGTCAAGATGTCTGACTTGTCGCGACGTAATGACTGAACTGCGTAAAGGAGCAACGAGCAGTCACGTACTGACTGCGCAAATGCCCGCTTGGTACTCCCCGTAACAACGGTCTGTACCCACTTCTAGTAACACAATGAAGATTGATAAAAAAATCGTATTTTATCCTGTACGTTTAATTCATATAATTAAACGTACAGGATAAAATACGTTTTTTTTTGGATGTTTATAAATATATCTGGACGCAATAGCTGTTGCGACACGGCAACGCCACAACAATTGAATTGTTTTATTGTAAAAAATCGGCAGCCGCCATGTTTTTTTTGGTCGATGGGGGCCATAGGATATAAACACTGCGTTTTTATTAAAAAAAGAAGTGTGAACCGCGTGATCTGGTATGGCACGTGGGATGCCATTATGCGTCCATTTCCGTTGACACCCAATGGCACACCCGTGTGCCGACGAATACCCACAGATTACCACGACTCTACGTCTGAGTCAATTTGGATTATATTTATTTAGACTATGGACCTGCACCAATAACATACATAGTTTAGCTTTTTATCCGACTACTCCAAAATGAGGATAAAGATCATTTATCCTCATTTTATAAGTACACTATAGTACTTACTGCCTATGGAAGAATTTTGGGCTTTGACGCGTGTCAATACGCTGGCAAGTTTTTTTTTTAAATAACAAAACGGTTGGATTTTAAAACCTCAATTATATTGAAGAACTAGTTAACCCGCGCAACTTCGTCTGCTCCGCTTTCAATGGTCTTAGCGTGATGATATATAGCCTATAGCCTTCCTCGATAACATTTATCGAGGCGACAGCCCATTGGCTATCTAACACTGAAAGAATTTTTCAAATTGGATCAGTAGTTCTTGAGATTAGCGCGTTCAAGCAAACAAACAAACAAACTCTTCAGCTTTATTTATTAGTATAGATTGTGTCTACCATTAAGTAGACACAATTATTATTGAGATTCAATAAATTATGACATTTATGAGAGCAAACATTTCATCAGTGCCAATATAAACATTACAATGAAAACCACTACAAAACACCATAAATCTCCCTAATTACACCGCCATACATGACTTAAATCATCATTAACATCAACCCCACTTAAGTATAAAGAAAATAATTGCTTAACTTTACCGATATACATTCATTTCTCGATCAATTTCACAAAATATTATTCGTTTATTTGTTTGCCAAAGGATAATGGGTGGAGTTCGACCATTCCGAATCAACTATTCACATTTAGGGGCAGTTGAAAACAAGCCTATACAAAATGATGGATAGTTATTTGTGTTTATGTTAAAGCTTTGTTGAAAATAATGATGTTTTTGATTTTTTGGGTAGGTTCAGATAGTGATGTATCTGTTTGATTTTTGTGGGGATGGTTAATAGAAAATGTGTTTTTTTTATTAACTTTTAATAAATATTTATTTTCAGGGTCATTCAACCAGGGATCTGCCTGTTTTTTTTTATATTCTGAACACCAGTCTTACCAAAAAGTACCGTGTTACCAGGTTAATGGGCTGAGGAAGACTAGCAGCCGCTCCACGTAAAATACTGGTATGCAGCTGAATCCGGCTTGACTGGAAGCCGAACCCAATATAGTTGAGAAAAGGCAAGGCAGATGATGATACCTAGTCATCATCTGCCAGTCATCAGCTGAATACCAGTGTTTTACGTGGAGCAGCTGCCTACCAGACCTCCACAACCCATTTACTGGGTAAAACGGTACTTCTTGGCAAGACTGGAGTCAGATTTACTGGCTTCTGACAATCCGTAACGACTGCCAAAGATCTACAAATGACAGCCGGGACCAACAGCTTAACGTGCTTTTCAAGGCACGAAGGAAACTCGGTATGTTAAGATGGTCACCCATCCACAGACCAACCATGGAAAGCGTTGCTTAACCTTAAAGATCGGCCCGTGCAGCTGTTATTATTTAGCCACAAGCTCCTCAGATGATGATGCCTAGTATATTTTTGAAATTCCTTGAAGAGAAAAGATGAGCCTTGGTGTCAGTACCCAGGTATGTTACCAGTTCTTTTCAAGAGAACCAAGGTTACCGATATAGCCCGAAGGATCGCCAAACTAAAGTGGCAGCGGGCAGGCACATTGCTTGCAGAACAGATGGTCGATGGGGCCGAAAAGTTCTGGAGTGGTGACCGCGTACCGGAAGACGCAACGTTGGAAGATCTCCCACAAGGTGGACCAATGACCTGATGAAGGTTGCGGGTAGCCGATGGATGCGTGACACGCAGGACCGGTCGTTATGGTGACGCTTGGGGGGGGGGGGCTATGTCCAGCAGTGGACGTCTTTTGGCTGATATGATGATGATGATGATGACCAGTTCTGTTAAGTTAAAGAAAAGTATATTTTTAATAATAATAATAATAAGCATTTAATTCAGATTAATGTCCATATTACACACATAATACACACACACTCTAAAAAACAACTAGCTCACAACAATATAAAAACTACCCACATACAAAAATAAAAAGCAGCCAAGGACAAAACACACATTAGGACGAGGAGGAACTGTCCACTGCTCGCAGTTCAGACTGCAAACGTTTCCAATGACGAAGCAGTGGAGAGTCCCACCTGTCCACGAACACGCTTATTAAACTGTTGCTACTGACCTAACACGATTCAGCAGCGACGCACACTGCTTCCTAATAAGAGCATGAAACCCATCAGAGCGCGCTTCTGCGAACATAGTCGAAGCACTGCAGAATCGTGGCAGCCCCAATAGCAAACGTCAAACTTCCAGATTATTCATGCTGGTTAACGATGATGTAACCCTCACACAAATAGTTGCTTTTCAAAATAGTACATTGCAGTACTCGTATTCAACAGAGTAGCAAATAAATAATATGTAGACTCCATTTCAACTAAATATTTGCATATTAATCCCATTTAATACACTTAAACTCACACACCGTTAATCATGTACCTACCTATAACAAAATAAGCAAACATATTAAGCTTTGAACGCATTAATGAAATACAATTTGATTCAAGCGTAAACAAATATAGTTGAAACTAAAATAAAAGTAAATTAACGTGTTAATCGGATTTCTGAACTAGTAATTAATCTGACTGCGACATTATTAATTAAGACCCTGATTTAGTTTGGGTATATACGTGTGGGTTTTGAAATGGCAATTAAGGGTCAGCTTATATTAAATTTGGGATACGACGTGATGTGACCTTAATATAAAATAGAATATTTATTTTGCTGAGAGAAAATCTTATTTAATTTTCTGTCTTGGAAATGCGGATGGTTGTGTGTTTGGACTATGTTATCTGGACTCTAAAGTAACAAATGCTTGAACTCTAATTTATAGAGTCCAACTAATTGTGTAACATAGTCAGGATAAAAATGATACCCTGGAACAGCTAATCGTGATAGGAAAATGACAAGGATCGCGCCCAATAGGAAGAAGTTCTACGTGCTGGACAGACGAAATCTGTGGCAGAGACAACAAAAAGTCTACGAAGTCATACATGAAACAAATGGAAAGCGATCGTCCGAAAAGAAATTTGTGAGGGCCGAGATCAAACAGAAACTATCTATCTATAATCAGGTACAAAATCCACCATCATACACAAAAAGGCTGTTAAAAGTCACTGCTTACTTCTAAAATATTAAATTCCCAGCCTTTCGCTACGACCAATACTATCACAAAGTGAGAAATAACACAACACAAACTGCAACACTATCCACTCATTTTATAGCAGGACGCACGTCAAAACAAGCCACAACAACTTGAACCAAACACTGTCCATACTTCGGAGCAACTCTTCAATACATAAGTTTTATTTGCCGCCACTAGGGGGCGCCACATCAGGAAATGCAACCGGGTACAACGTGGCGGTAACTTCTCAATAAGTATTGATTGAGCGTGATAACTTAGAAGGAACTTGCTCACTGACTGGACACTGCTTTCCGTCATAATTTTTCGAGAAAATATTAAATATTTTACTTTGTATTTTGGACGATGGAATTTTATAGAAGTTCTTATGTAGTTTAATTTGCAGCAATGTAATGTTAAGATCATTTTAATTTGAAGGAATTTATACTTATTGTTTCTACTGGCAATTTTGTAAAGCTTCGATTCCATAGTAGCTGTAGTTTGGCCAGTATAGCCACTTTGTACTTAATGCATTATTATACTGCTGTAAACTCCATGTTGTGTTCTAAATTTTAATGAAGAGCTGTTAGTCGTATTTATCAATTATTTTTGAGAATAATATTAAATTAATAATAAATTAAACTTAAGTGTATCCAATTAACTATTGATTCTTACTGTTACGTCTTAAAAAAAGAAGATCTCAACCAGATAAACAAAAGTAAGTCAGAACACAGAAAATATCTATATAACTGCAAACCCCAAAATTCTCGCAACAATAGCCAACAAATCAAGTACAGTTTAAGATTTACAACCACTATCTTCGAACCAATAAACTTTTCAAACTAGCGAAGCCTAGAAAGATATTAAACTGAAATCTAGCAAACTAATCTAATACACAGACTGGAGATATTTCAAGTGAAACATTAAAGTAGCGCTCACACGGTCAATTTTCTCAGCAAATTATTGCTCGGCAACAAGGATGGATCAATCTGGAGTAATTTTGCGCGGTTTTTGTGATTTTTTTCTGCCCGTTTACGCTTTATCTTAAAGGACAAATAAAGTACCTTAGCAACCATGCATTAGTGGAGCAATTTGCAGCAACTACAATAAAGGGGATTTTTTTTTTTAAATATTGTTTTAATTGCTCCATATATTCCATATTGCTCTCTGTTTTTTTTCACTCGTGTTTTGCCCAGATCCTTGGAGTTTCTCTATCATCATCATCATCACATTACCCGAAAGACGTCAACTGCTGGACATAAGCCTCACCCAAGTGTGTATAGTTTCTTTTTTTTTATATCATCCAGCCAACCTAGGAGCTTATCGACTACTTAACCGGACTTGCCTGTGCCTGGGCCTTAATATAAATATTAAAGTCTCCAGCCAGGGCTTATTTTAAACCTTACAAACTAAGCGACTACACGCTAAAGGCACCCCCTGCGGGGTACGGCCCTCGGCTCAGGGCGTCGCTGGTGGGACGACAGCTAGGGACGGGCTGAAACGAAAATTGATTATTATTTACTTTCGAATTTAAAACTAGACGCTCAGCGGCGCGGGCTGGCTCGAGACAGAGTCAGGGTGGACATTGAAGGGAAGATCGCGACGGCCCTCGGCGGCGAGGGCGGAAGGACGGCGGTCTTTTTTGATTGTGCTAGTTTCTTTTTGATTTTCTTGTAGGAGAGTGGTAGACTCATAGGTAGTAGTAAAGGTATCCTCGAACGGCGGATTTTCGAGATGCGGGAGGGTTCGTATCGGGCGGCCGATGCGATAAGTGGGTTGCCGTGTTTGACAGCAGTATCGAATAAACGCTTTATTTATTTAGCCAGATTGACACTTGCTGCTGTTGCCGTATGTAATATACGGCAACAGCAGCAAGTGATATTTTGTGACGTCACAATGGATAGTTTTGCTCATAATTCATCTGCCTAGCCTTTTCTCAACTATATTGGGGTCGGCTTCCAGTCATGCCAGATTTACCTGAATACCAGTATTTTGCTCATAATTGATCAATTTTTATTGCCCGTGCCACACCCCTTTCTCTATTCACCCCTTACTGAAGTAGTACAAGATCAAGAATTCTCGTATCAACACATAGATTAGACAGATTAAACTTTACCGATTTCCAGCACTCGAAGTGAAATGCTATTGTTATCGAATGTGTATCGAAATCTAATATCGATACACGCTGATATGGAATCGAAATTGAAAGGGTAATGGGAGTTGTTGGGAATTAAAAAGGAGTTCGAATTTTGTTAAAATGCTGTTGAATTTTTTTTTTGTGTTGTATTCGATGTTGACTATATCGTGATATGGTTATGTACGTACTTACATCGATTCAAAAGCATGACAATGACACATTTACAGGTTTTGAGTTTTTATAAACATTGAGTATTTCACATCATCGGGGTCGGCTTTCAGTCAAACCGGATTCAGCTGAATAGGTACTAGTATTTTACAGATTTTCAGGTTGCTATCCATTCGTAAAGACTACCGAATGGCAGATTACAAATGGCAGCCAGAACCAACGGTTTAACATGCTTTCCAAGACACAGAGGAGTCTCGGTATATTAAGATGGTCACGCATCCACAGACCGAACTTAAGACTTTGCTAAACCTTGAAGATCAACCCAAGCGACTTTTATTATTCAGCCACGATTTTTAACTAAGTATTTAAAAAAAAGTTAATTAAAGTTGACAATCTAATAAGTAATATTATTAATATATCAATATTTTTGCAATTAATTGTACATAAAAAACACCATACAAAGATGGGCTCACAGCCTTAGGAATTTTCTACCAATCGGTTTTAGGGTGGTGCAAATACAGAACTTGGAAACTGCAACTTTACGGAAAGACAAATAGAATAATAATTAAAATACATTTAAACAATGTTATAGTGGAAAACGTATTTGTAACGTAATTGTTATACAGTCTGGGTGAGTTCACTACAGCATGCACTTCCAGTTACGAACTAGGTGAAACAACATGAACTACAAGTATAGGTGATATAACTATTGCCACACACACACACACAAGCTTGTAGTTGCTTTGGTAATCGCTACTTATCGCAATGTTTTCAAAATTCCAATGATATCAAAAACCTTGTGCTTATGAAAGGCATGTTTGGAGGCTCACGCAGACAGTTCGCCGCGGATTGCGACTAACCTGTTTTCAGAAATTAGCCATAGAACATTACAATTGCCATGAGAAGTGTCGCAATGAGGATGATGTGTCCCTCATCATCATCAATTGACAGCTTTTTTTTTTTTACTTTAGATAGGCACGCGTTTGACCACTATCTCACCTGATGGTAAGTGATGATGTGGTCGAAGATGGAGCACGCTTTCCTAGAAATAACCTATTCACTCTTGACTTAAAGACTCACAGGTTGTAGCTATCAGGAAACACAGACTCCGGCAGGGAATTCCACTCCTTAGCAGTACGCATTATGAATGTGTTACCAAAACGTTTTGTGCGTATGGGTGGGATATCCACCGTGTACCGGTGGCGCATCGCCGTTCGTCTTGTGGTCCGATGATGGAGCGGGCTTGGCGGAATTAAATTATGCAATTCCGTCGCACATTCCCCAAAATGCAACCGGTAAAAAACCGACAGGCTAGCAACTCGTCGTCGATGTTCAAGACTTTGGAGCTTCGTCGTGACAAGCCTCTCGTTTAGACGCAGTTCAAGTTACCATTCCTATCTCTTTGCTGTTCCACCAATTTGCACTAAGCATTTCCAAACGTCTTTCATAATGCGCACAGCAAAGGAGTGGAACTCTACCTGCTTCTGTGTTTCTGACGCATTGAACCCTAATCTCTTCAAAGTTGGACTGAACAGGCTTCTTCTCGCACTAAGCATTTCCAAACGTCTTTTATAATACGCCCAGCAAAGACATGGATCTCCACTTCATTGTAGACTTGGTCTCTGTCACCTCTGACCTAGCCAAAAGCAAACGCATCACAAGTAAAACAATACCTTTTTCCCTGTGCCTATCCTTATGCTCCTGGCCATCCTCATCAAATCCCACCCGCGATAGCAGCGATGTCACCAACCATTCTGCATCTCACTGCCGGACAACGAACATTTCTTCTGCCGGTAGTACTTGAACGCGACTCTGTCACTGCTTTACTGCGCATAAAAAGCAAAACAGTTCATCATCTGCCTAGCCTTTTCCCAACTATATTGGGGTCGGCTCCCAGTCAAACCGGATTTAGCTGAATACCAGTATTTTACGCGGAGGGGCTGCCTACCAGACCTTCACAACCCAGTAACTGGGTTACGCGTTACTTCATGGCAAGACTGGAGTCAGATTAACTGGCTTCGGACTATCCGTAATGACTGCCAAAGATCTACAAACGACAACCGGGACCAACGGCTTAAGGGTGCTCTCTCGAAAAGGCTTAAAAATAGCGTGCAGATGAAGCAGTTTTTCTTCGGCATTTACTGAGAAATTATATCTAAAAAAAATACATAGTAATTTACATGATATTGCACGTAACTTGGTTTAGCCAGAATTTATGTATTGGTATCACATAATAGGAAAAAAAAATCACCAAATCAACACCAAATCATAACCATAACCACCACCATGGTTTCATAGATGAAACCATTTTACTCCTTAATTTTTTAACAAAAGACTAAAAAAATAATATCTACTGCTGTGCAATACAAACGAAAATAACTTGGTTTTGTTACTTTTTTAAAATATGTGTTTGTTTTATTATAAAAAAATAAAAACACGGGTAGCGGAGTGGCGCGCCGAGGTGTAGTTAGCTCCGTTTGTATGCACAAGGTCATTGGCAAATATACAAGCCTTAACATCCTTTCCGAGGCACGGAGGAAATTCGCTATGTTAAGATGGTTACCCATCCACAGAACAACCTTGGCAAGCGTTGCTTAACCTTGAAGATCGACCCGTGCGGCTATTATTATCTAGCCACGAGCTCCTCATAAAAAGCAAAACAGTTATGTGTACCTTTTCACTGTAATTTTTTTTTTGTCAGTTACACCTGTTATGGAATTATCCAATGTTTTTCTATCCCCATAGATAAGTCAATGATGTCTCTTATCTATCAACTGGTATAGAATGAGAATTTTCCATTGAACCTTCTATTTTTTACAAACATTTGTGTTCAGCTGCTTCGGAACAATAGCGTCGGATAAGGAGCCTAATTCAAAGAGATTTTAACACTTCAATGCTTTTGTGATTAATGCTCATGTAAGGTTCGAATTTTGACCGAATTTAACCATGTATTTTGGGCTCAATTTTTTACTGGTCTTTCGGTAGATCAAATGACAGAGTTGCCCTTTTTGAAGTAAATAAACTTTTTTTTTCAGAAGCCTGAGAGGGTACTTTTGCTGTCATTTTTTTTTATCAGGCTGTTGATCATAAATCCATTGGTGTGATTGCTGCAAGGCGTTCCGATGTACGAGTATGTTAACATAGTCATGAATGTCCTATTTCCAATTATATAGATTTTAAATGAGACTTAAGCCTCTGAGTTTGTATAGTGGTTTCTTCTCAGGGTCAAGGCAGTTTAAATCGACGAAATTTGACATGTAAATGTAAATTATCACCACCATCATCTGCCTAGCCTTTTACCAACTATATTAGGGGTTGGCTTCCAGTCAACGGATTTAGCTGAATACCAATATTTTACGTAGAGCGGCTACCTACCAGACCTCCACAACCCATTAACTGGGTAACATGGTACTTCTTGGCAAGATCGGAGTCAGATTAACTGGCTTCTGACAATCCGTAACGACTGCCAAAGATTTACAAATAATAGCCTTGACCAACGGCTTAATATGCTTTCCGAGGCACGAAGAAAACTCGTTATGTTAAGATAAGATGGTCACCTATACACGGGCCAACCTTGGAAGCGTTGCTTAACTTTGAAGTTCGACCACACCGACATCAAATTAATTTAATTTATCACTACTTAACCAAATAAATATCATCAGTCATGCATCCATCTGGCTGTTGATGTGCCAATACCCTTTCTCCAGCTTATCAGTAACGACTAAAAATGTTTTTTGGTCAATAACAAGAACTTTTTAACCAAATCATTTAATTAAACATGGCCCTAATATCGATGCCCGATTAACAGTCCGTTATTCAAATGAGGCCTTACACCTAATTATCGGCTTCAATAGCCGTTTACTTGAGATGGTAATTATATTGACCCATTTGTGATTCATGATACGGGTTCAGTACGACATACAGAGTACGGAATGGTCGAGCTGGAGGCACCGATCCATCTGTTGAAACTTTTTCCAATGAAATTGTGGTCGGTTTCCTTTCTTATCCCCGAACCCTTATAGGATCACATTGTTGTACGTCCGTCTGACTGTCAAGATTCTTTATCTCGGGAACGCGGTCGGTATCGAGTGAAATTAAAACCATATACTCAAGTCTACAGCCCCTTAAAGCTGTGAAAGAATCAGACTTCAAAGTTAAAGTAAAAAAATATACGGTCGTTTATGCCACAAAAAACGTATGTTTCGACACTCTCAAGGAACTCAAAATGTATAGCTGAAATGTATTTTCTATTGACCTAGAACTGAAATTTAGCGAATATTCCGTCTTATAGGGAAATGTCTAAAATTTGTTGAGGGGGGCTTGATCTTGCTGAGGGTGTGTTTTGACAAAGCAAACTCTAAAAAAAGTACATCAAATTGCAGGCCTGCGTGAATAATTTTTCACAAATTCCTGAAAGATTTCGTTAGGTTTTAGACTACCACAAAAATCTGGGTCTTTTGGCGTCTTGTTCCCCTGGATCTGCCTGAGACGCTATTAGCAAAAATAATCACGGTTGCGCAATGTGCGTTGAGCTCCATTTTCGGCTATCTATAGATGTCAAAAATGTCAATAGGTAAATAGTAACAACCGCAGCCGCTGGCACTCGTTTGTACGCCAGGTTTTGACTATACCGTGTCTACTAATGCCCACGAAGGCGCTTTGTTGCTCTATAATATGATATAACGACGCTACTAGTTTCATTTACGAAGCCATTGATTTGCTTCGAGTTATGAGGTACGGTTCTAAACAAGGTTTATAGGGTGTTCATGGCTATTTTATGGCTGAATTTGAGTCCATAGACGGTTTACGTGATTGCGAATTGGCTGTAGAGGATGATTGGTTACGTGTGGTTCATACAGTAAAGGATTGATTTTAGCTGTGTTTCGTCATTTTCACATGATAAGGTGTACATTTTTGATTATAATGAAGGTTTTTTTACTATCTATAGTAATACTGTAAAGAGGTTTCAATTATAATATTTGTTTTTAAGAAGAAGTAGGTAAATGTCGATGGGTCGATGATTTAAAGAAAGTGGCTGGTAGCGGATGGATGCAGACTGCTCAAGACCCCGGTCTTGAGCAGGATGGCTGGTGCTCTTTGGGGGAGGCTTACGTTCAGTAGTGGACGGCAATTGGCTGAAATAATGATGATGATTAAAAAGAAGTACTGATCTGATACAAACAATTCTTTCGTTGATCAAAAGTTAGTCACTCTCTCAGCAGACCAGGGGCTATTCACCGCATGCTCTGTAGCCTGTACCTAACATGTGAAGTTCTTGTATCTGAATGGGGTTACAGTAGTTAAATACTGGACCAATCATAATATTTTAAAACGTATTTGCCCTCAATATGCTTAAATGGAGGAAGAGAAGTGCTGGAGAAGTTTTGGTCTCACAAAAATGCCACGGCCACTGCGACATACATTCAAGTAAATCACGACAGAAAAGTAATGAGGGCTTGTTCTAAAATACTTAGAGATATTTTTGAGCATCCACAAACTTACATGGGAAGTTGAAAGAAACAAAGAGAGGTATATCAAGTAATAGACTGAGGATGAATATGCAAATACGTTCAGATTAAATTTTCCTCACAAACAAATCTTACAAAACGTTCAAACGTATATCTACTCGTAGAAACAAACTTCACACAGAGTCTGTTACCTTGTAACATTGATAATTACATATACCGAACTCAACTCCAGAATTCCAAGTTGTTTGTAGACTGCAGTTAGTATTCTGTCTTAGTGTATGTTTCTCCCAGAGGCTAGCGAGGATATGTAGCAAGAGATACTAGCCAATAGGATTACTGTACTTTCCAATACCCTCGCACAGCGTAGCTCTGGGCATGAAAAGCGCTTAATGGGGCTAAGTATTTCACAATGAACCTCTTCCTTCTTGCATCTTTTCCCCATTTTTAGTGTTCCGTACCCAAAGAGTAACCCCATTACTAAGCCTCCGCTGTCCGTCCGTCAGTCTGTCTGTTAGCGGGCTGTATCTCAAGAACCGTAATAGGTGACAGTTGAAATTTTCACAGATTGTGTGTTTCTATTGCTGCTATAACAACAAATAATAAAATTAAGTTTTAGCACTTAGCCGGTTTTTCATCTTCATTTTTCCCCATTTGTCATTATGGTTTCAAATATTGATTTTATTGTGGATTTTTTTTCAGCGATACGAACGACTTTTAAGGCTTTCATGTTCGGGGTTCGGGTGTGCTGAATACAGTAAAGGAGTTCTTCCTCAAGGTCGTTTACCCTCGGCTTTACCAGTAGCAATTACGAAGAGAATGATGTCACCAGAATTATGGGCGATATCACCATGTAAATCTTGCAGAGCATACTTACATTCTATAGTCATGGCATTTTAATTTATAATATAATTTTTTAATTAAATTTAAGTTCCACATTTTTATTCACCTGTATTTTTATAGTAAGTAAGTAAGTAAAATTTTATTTGTTTGAACATGGTGTACATGATACATGCAAGATAAAATAAGTATAAAAAAGTCCTTACATGTTCAGCCGCATAGCGTGGCGTACAAATTGGTAGGAAGAGATAGTGATAACATTCATCAAAATTACATTATTTAAAGATATTCTGTAGGTACTTATTAAACAAACATTATTCATTATAGATCACCACAATTCAGCAAGCATTTACAGATAAAAATGTCGAAGTTAAAATGTCAATAATAAATGTCAAAGTATTCATTAAATAAATTATTCAATAAAATATGAATTACTATAATTAAATGTCAATTCCAAATCAATGCAATAATTCCAAATAAATGCAACAGTTTACCATAATATGTCAAAAACACAACATAGTCATCTCAAAAGGAAGAAAAATTGTCCTCTTTCATAAACTCTGCTATACTGTAATATGCTCTTTCAGATAGTAGACTCTTTAATTTAGTTTTAAGAGTAGATATATTTAATAATCTCCATGATTTGGGCAATTTATTAAAAATGGTCGGAGCCATGCAAAAGATGCTCCTACGCATAAGAGCTGTTTTAGCGGCGTGAACACAGAGTTTTAAATTATCACGTCTATTCCTAGGGACAGCATCAGACAAAAGCTGGAATAAATGAGAGTTTGATTTTACGAACATTACTGTTTCCAGGATATACAATGATGGCAATGACAATATCTTACGTTCTATAAAATAAAACCTACAGCTGTCCGTTGTTTGCAGTCCAAACATCGATCTAATGCACCTTTTCTGTGCCCGAAACGCTATTTCACTGTCCGTGCTATTTCCCCAAAAGATTACTCCATATCTAAGAATTGATTCGGCTAATCCATAGTAAGCAGTTATTAGCGCATCTGTGTTGAGAACCGCAGCAAGTTGTTTCAGAGCGTAAGCTGCACTACTCAATTTTTTACTAAGTGCCTCTATTTGAGATTTCCAATTCAATTTAGAATCTATTATTAGTCCCAGAAATTTTGTTGTGTCAGCTTCATTGATATGTGTATTATTAAATTGAATATTAAAATTGTTGCTTGTTTGTGTACGTTGCCTAAAGTGCATCACATTAGTCTTGTTTAAATTAATTCTTAAATTATTATCAGTTAACCAATTTATAATAGATATTAGTGAATTATTAATGTCAAGTTCATATGTGTTTATGTCATTACAAGTTATTGTCATAGTACAATCGTCAGCAAAAAGTGTAATCGGTTTTTCAGTAACTTTAGGCAAGTCATTTATATACAGAGTGAACAACGGAGGCCCCAATACACTGCCTTGGGGTACTCCGTACATAACTTCGCGTTCCTCTGATCTTGAAATTTCTTCACGTTTACTTTTTATATTTATTGCACTGATTTTTTATGAATTTGTCATAATATAATAATTAATGTTTTACCAATGTTTTCTGTGCTAGCGGTGTTAACCTGTAATTAGTTGTTGCACCCGCAATTGTATCTTATTATAAATTATAAGCGGTTTATGTACTGGTGTAAACAGTTGTTGGTTAACCTGAATAAAATAAATAATAATAATAATAAATCTTTATTGACATAATTAATACAATTTGGATTATAGGATTCCCGAGCACCTGCGCTAGTCAAAACTGTGTTGCAGGTGTTAGTGTCTTCCCCTTAATAAAGTGACACAATCTTACGTCAGACAGAATAAATTAAAAGAACAGAAACAGTTTTTGTTTTTTTTTTTTTATAAACCTAAAGTTAACAAACGATAAATTGCCTTCTTCAGTATTTCGAAAAATCTGTGTGAGTGATGTGTTCGTTTCGCTTATTTGTAGACCATGCTTCTGATAAGCTCCAAGTCTGTTATCCTAATTACCTAGCTTCCTTTTAAATCTTTGATGGAGAGAGACAATGACTAACAGCTCCACTTCCCCAGCTCGCACATCTTTGATGGAAACATACCCTTATAGTTTGTACCTACATGTAGGTATCACTGTATAAAGCTACATAATATACACACAACGATTCTGAGTATAATCTATACTGTTTCTAGGAAAGCTGCCAACTTCATGTTTGTAGCTTAAAGTATGCTACGTTCTAAAACTAGATGGTAGGTACATAATATGTCAAAGTTCAACGTCCTTATACATTTTTAAATGTTAGTCTTTACATTGAATGTAAAATGTAAAAGTAAGTTTTTTTTATTATACTGTTGTATCTCATCATACATCATACAAATGAAAATAGAAACAAGATAAATAAATAAATTTTTGTTTGCAATACATACTTTACAACACACGATTGCCCTAGAAAAATAGTTATGTATTTGACGGCATTAAAACAAAAACTTTCCTATCTTCCATTATAATTCACATCAATAATTAAAGGTACTATAATCATGCTGTATATTTCAGGTGAGATGGTGGTCAAGCGCGTGCGTATCAATAGTAAAAAAAAAAAGAATTTTTATTCCGAATACAAAATTTTAATCTTTTCGAACACCTGGCTTCAAAAAACACGTCAGCGTAAGCAGGGTTAAAAGGCTTAGCGCCGCGACAAGTGTGAATGTTTGCGGATTTTTTACTTCTTTTAAAAAAACATTTTCACTGGATATAAGCCATCTGTGCTGACGATCTTTAGTCTGTAGTCAACTGAGCCTGATAGAAAGAAGATGGCGAGAAGTACTAAAGTAATATTATTTGTTCTCATCATAACTTTAAGTTGGGTTAACGCACAGGAATATATCGAAAGTAAGATCTTATGTATGATTATAAATATTAAGTGATGTTGTGAATTGATCTGAAATTTATTTGGAAGAGCCAATTTATATATCTATACTTTCTATCTTCTTATATATAAAAAACTCATGTCACAGTGTTTGTCATCGAACTCCTCCGAAACGGCTTGATTGGTTTCTATGAATTTTTTATATACGTATTAGGTAGGTCTGGCCAAACAACGTTTGCGCGGTCAGCTAGTAATATTCGAAAACTAAAGAGTTTGTTTGTTTGTACGCGCTAATCTCTAGAAGTACCAGTCAGGTTTGGAAAATTATTTTTGTATTTAATAGCCACATTCATGAGGAAGGTTATAGGCTATACGGGACCGTGAAAAAAGGGGAAATGCGCGCACGAAGTCATGGGAAAAAGCTAGTCATGTTTTAATGTGTTTGGTTTTAGGATTACGTACCAAAATTGTAAAAAAGGAACCCTTATGGTGAGATTAAGTCTGTCTGTCTGTCACAGCTGGATATCTGAAGAACTACTAATTTGGAATAGTTTTAGATGACGTTTGTTCAACTATTTTGTTTTAAATTTGAACTCTGGTCTGTAAACTTTCCCAAAATTATGTGCAGTAAATGTATATTCTGTTAGCGTGCTAGGTATTAATTCAAAAATAACTTTTTACCACAACACAGATCCTAGAATCAACGTTAAATATAATATCTACTTAACGTAATGGACGTTAAATAAATTAATGAATTTTAGACTAAACTTTTATAAACACAATAAATTAATCAACAACGTATTTTTCCAGATCTCCATGACTCAAAAATTGGCACACATTTGAAAGAAATACCAAAACAATTCGAAGTCCAAGGTTTTGATGCTAACGCACAATTCCAAAAATATTTCGAACGAATCCAAGCAGTCGCGTTGCAAGACAACATAAATGTCTTATACAGGATAAAAGTAGAAGTACAGAACCCAATAGAGAAACACCATTCGAAGAAGCATATTATAGTGAAGAAGGGGAAGTCAAAGAAATACAATATTCCACTGAAGAAGACAAGTATGAAGCTATCAAACTTCGAAGTATGGCTGAGGAAGATGGCAGAGCAATCTGGTTTTAACAAAAAAGGCCATGCGCAAAACTACGAAAACTATGCTTCACCCACGACAGAAGGTCTGAAGGTGATAACTACGACAAAACAAATACAATTCAAATATAAACCGATAATTTCTCGAACCAAGTTGAACTACGCGAAGCATATTATTAAGCCTGTTAGGAGTCGAACTATCACTTTAGGTTAGTAGGTCAAGTTTTATTTTATATTGAACAATTATGTGGTAGATAGGTGTCGTAGATAGGTGTTGTAAATAAATGTTTTTTAATTCTAAACTTGGTTTAATTCATCAACCATTCTTTGGGATATTTTTAACCAAAAAAGATAACTAAATAAAATTTTACATACAATCAATGTCGCTCTATGAATGAGTACAGCAGTGAGTGAAGGCTTGGGTGAAGTGATTATTAAGTGAGCTGTCAATCCATGTAATCAAAATGGAATGACATCTCACTACGTGATCACTTCACCCAACCCATCATTTCGACATGTTTACAGAATCGACTGGCAGCTCTCTACTCGTCACTCGGTACTGTGCAACACAATGTATCTAGTAATTATTCTTTTTTCCAACATTTTTGGAAATTTGAGCATTATTTTGACAATCTTCTTTGAGATAAATCAACGTTGCTGTACTGGCCAATTAAATGCGAGCAGCGGCCGGCAAAAGTTGCATGAAAATCCATATCTGTCGTGTTTAGCGGTCAAATAATTTACATAGTATACTCATATCTGTCGTGTAATTTAAAAACTGGTCAAGTGCGAGTCGGACTCCTACCTTAATTTTTATTTTGTGTTGTTATAGCGGCAATAGAAATACACAAACTGTGAAAATTTCAAGTGTCTACCTATTACGGTTCTTGAGATACCCGCTGACAGATAGACGGACGAACGGACAGACAGACGGAAAGCGGAGGCTTAGCAATAAGGTTCCGTTGGTTACTTTTTGGATACGGAACCCTAAAAATGGAACGATCTTTTACTCTGAGACATGGCAGTCATGAAGGTAACCTACCAAAGGTTTTATTTAAATTTCGAACTGGCTTGCAAATAGAATGCTGTTTATTGAAAAAAAAAAATTAACATTGATTTGTTGTGTTCATTTGTTTCACGCGGGAAAAAACATTGTTATTCATCATTGATTTTGAAAAGTAATTTTATTTTAATTTTCGCGTCTTATTTAAGAAAAGTACAATACAAGCCTTAGCCACAACTAGGCATTGATGGACTTACGTACTATATGTGTGCCTCGGCTTCGCCTCAGCCCATATGTTCATGTTATATCTCGAAAATTAGCTATTTTTGCGTCATCCAAAAAGCCAGTCCCAAATTACAGAAAGTCCAGAACTGTCCAGCTTTCGAGTAACTAAAGAGCATAAAACATTGTTAGCAAAGGTGATTTGATAAAATTCTTCAACTTAGCTAATCATAGTCTATAATATAAATATGGTAATATTAACAAACTCTCCAAAACCAAAACCAGGATAACAAACAAATTCAATTTCACATCCCCAAAGTTATTCCTTTCCATTGCTTTATTCGCTACAATTTGCGGAGCGGCTGTGGTCAAGCCATGAAAAGCCTTGCAATATGCAGTTGTATAGCAAATTCTCCTCACGGCTCGTAATAAAAACCCGGTCTATCAGTTTTGTTTCTCTCACCAGGGGCCACGCTTATGAAACATATTTCAGCCAAATTGCCGTACATGAAACCCGGAAAATATTTGGAGTTGATAGATTTTATTTATCGCTCTATCCTCGTGTATTTTTCTTTTTGTCGCACGTTATTTTTTGGGATTTTAGCGCAGTTTATTTGTTCTTTTAAATGTTTAGTTGATAGTTGATGGTGGAGACATTTTTCTTTGCGTTAAAAAACGCTTTTACGTTTTCCTTCCAGAGTCTGTGTTTTCTGATTGCTACAACCTGGGAGTCTTTAAGTCAAGAGTGAATAGGTTACTTCTAGGCAAGCGTGCTACATCTTCGACCGCATCATCTCTTACTATCAGATGTGGTCAAATGTTTGTCTATAAATAGTAAAAAGTTGAAAAGACAAAGAGGAGGCCCAGCAGTGGATAACAAATGTAGGCTTTGAAAGATACCATAATAGAAGTTATAGTGTTATGTTTAGTTACAGAATTGTAAAAACTATTACCCCAGATTGAAAAGAAAAAAATGTTATGCAACGGAAAAAAATGTTATCACTTGATTTTTTGCTATCCATTTTCTATCAAAAAACTGCGGTTTTACAGATTTATTTACCTAAAAATTGCATCGCCATTTTATGCTAGGGTTATCTCACACATACAATGCTCACTAAAAACCAAATAATATTTAAAACCATCAACACGCACGCTCAAAATCCGCAAATTCCAATCCTTTCACCAAATCCTCAATAAAAATTTGTTGATCGAGAAATCCTTTTATACCTTCGGGGTCGAAACCTCTTTCTATGCTGCTCACACGTTGTTTCACATTCCGCGGTGTCGTGATACCGAAAGCTACATAAAGCCTTGGGGGCCTACACCGCTGCACAAAATTAAATATCGTTCTAGCTCTATGTTGAGAGTTTTTTGTTTGTTTTGTAATGTTTCCTGCCTGGAAAGCAAGTGGGTTTAATGTTAATAACATTTGTATTTGAAAGTTTTTTTCATCATGGATTGAAATAGCAAAATTTGAGACTTTGCTGTCCCACAGCAAAATTTGAGACTAAAGTGACAGCTTTATCGATATGAAGCTATTCATTTGCAAACAATCACAGTAATCATACAATAACTTTCTTGTTTTTGAACTCTAAGGGCCTTAACGCGCCGACGCGCGACGACGTGCAGATGACGCGCGCTAACGCGCTTTAATAGAAATCTAGACGCAGACTGGATTGCTTTTTGGTCACAACTTAGCGCCGACGACGCGCGTTCATAAAACACGCGTCGTCGCGATAAAAATACGCCGTGAGACTAGGATATACAAATTAAATCAACAAGGTTTTTAAAAATTACCATGGTAAACCATGTCCTATTTAGAACCAAAAATTCGAAGACATATGACATCTACCAACCCGCACTGGGCCCGCGAGGTGGATTACGGCCCACTCCCTCTCACCGAGAGGAGGCCTGTGTCCCAGCAGTGGGAAAATTATAGGCTGATTATGTTATAATGTTATCGTAAACAAACAGACTTGGGAAAAGCATGAAAATAATAAGTAACATTTTATAATTCTCTAACAGAGGAACTCGAAAAAAAAATAAAAATTTGTTAAGTACAAAAAAAATGCCAACGAAAAATGTTAACGACGAGAACAGCTTCAGGTATCGAATTCCCAATTTGCGAATTAATCATTTAATTTTAAAAAGTGAGTCTTGATAATATTGAGTTTGGTAGTGGAAATTCGTGTTATTTTCGCAAGAATTTATTTGATTTTTAGGAAGTTTTTCAGATTCTGTCAGTTGAACCTTAGGCCCGATGACGTTAATTGACGGATAACAGAAAAAACGGATTAGAACATTGTTATTTCTTCATCTTGTTATTATTAAACACACGCCCAAATACAAAATTTTGCGAATATTTTTGTTGCTAGCCGAGATATTATTCTCATCATCTGCCTAGCCTTTTTCCAACTATATTGGGGTCGGCTCCCAGTCAAACCGGATTTACTTGAATATAAGTATTTTACGTGGAGCGGCTGCCTACAGGACCTGCACAACCCATTAACTGGGTAACACGGCAATCTTGGTTGACACCAGTCTTGCCAGAACTGCCGTGTTTGTCTGACTGTCAGAAGCCAGTAAATCTAACGATTTAATTACTGGCTTTTGACATTCAGTAACGACTGCCAAAGATCTGCAGATGACAGCCGGGACCAAACGTGCTTTCTGAGGCACGGAGGAAACTCGGTATGTTAAGATGGTCACCCATCCACAGACCAACCTTGGCAAGGGTTTCTTAACCTTATAGATCAATCCATGCGGATATCCTTTAGCCACGAGCTCCTGAGCCGAGACATTATTCTAATTTCAAAAATTACCAAAAATAATCTCATTACGATTTAAGAAAATATATTTTTTTGCATCTACAAATATAAGAAGACTCCAACAATTGAAGTGGAAATCGTTAGAAAGAAAATTAAGACAAAATAAACAGGTAACTCAATGAGGATTACTTCACACGTTCCTCAAAAGAAAATTCTCCCATTACAAGGACCTAATCTGGAAACTAAGATCCAATTCAAAGCCCACACCACGATACACGATTAATAAAGCATGACACCAAAATGGAATGAAAAGAAAAGAATAAAGGTAAATGGATGGTCCGCTTCAAGCGCCCTCTTTGTAATCAGATCTCTGACTGTTGTTCAGAGTAGAGCTTAGAGCGATCCGTCGCGATAGCCCCGACACTTACCTTGAGCGCGTCTGCTGGTGTTGGCCGTTTATCGATAAGTTAGGCGGGATATTTTTCACTAAGAGATCAAAACTTATTTTCTATCACTTAATTCAAGTGGTAGACAATAATAGTTTTTTTTTTTACTTGATATCGTCTTATAAAACGAAAAGTTGTCACGTTTCGCAAGCGAGAGCGCGATACAAGCGCAAGAGAGGTACGATCGGCCTAAGCGTTCGGCTTGTTTGTTAAGAATTCAATTGTAATCTTATGTAGTTATCACGTAAAATTATTGTCCGTAAACCGACTTTATCTTTCCAGGCATTCTTTTACCGAGCCACCCCGAACCAAGCGTCACAGTAGGCTTCTAGGTCATTTTACCATCTCTTTCTAGGCTGGCCTCGGCGGCGTCGATGTAGTTATCATTAGATAATGACAAGTTATTTATTCCAACATACCGTGCACTAAAAATAGTTTTATTTTTTGATAGATTTCCATCAAGGTGATTAAACTGTCAGTAACGGGGATTCGTTTTCTTTAAGTAATAGGATTTGGAACCCCTTCTTTTAATTTCATAGAAATTAGAAAATAACATCACGCACCATATTTGTATTGTATTGTAATTTGTACTTGCTTTCCCCGAAGGATTATCCAGAAGTGTACCTTCACCAAGAAGTAAACTGATTAGAAAAACAAAGCACGTTCCATCGACATCGTCCCATCCCTAGAGGTGCATGTCGTGAGTGGTGATGGTATCGCCGCGTCACGTGAAGCTAGCGACGAGACGGGCTCGCGACTAATCTCAGATCCTTTACTGCTAACATGAGAACGCTTACGTATGCACGCAGCTCACATTCTTAACATTCTCAATGAGCTCCCAGTTGTTCTTTTGTTTTGTTTATGAGGAGCTCGTGGCTTAATAATATCAGCTGCTTGGTTCGATCTCCGAGGTTAAGCAATGCTTGTCGAGGTTAATCCGTGGATGGGTCAACATCTGCCTAGCCTTTTCCCAACTATATTGGGGACGGCTTCCATTCAAGCCGAATTTAGCAGAATACCAGTATTTTACGAGGAGCGGCTGCCTACCAGACCTCCACAACCAATTAACTGGGTAACACGGTACTTCATGGAATGACTGGAGTCAGATTAACTGGCTTCTGACTATCCGTAACGACTGCCAAAGATCTACAAATGACAGCCGGGACCAACGGCTTAACGTGCTTTTCAGGGCACGGAGGAAACTGAGTATATTAAGATGGTCACCCATCCACAGATCAATCTTGGCAAGCATTGCTTAACCATAAAGATCGAACCGTGCGGCTGTTATTATCTAACCATGAGCTCCTCAATCCGTGGATGGGTGACCATCCATAATATCTCGAGACTCCTCCGTGTCTCGGAATGTCATTCATTCATTATGGAGGTCGGATAGGCAATCGCTCTATACAAAACACCGGTACTCATCTGCATTCGGTAGACTGAAAGTCAACACCAACTAAGTTGGGAAAAGTCCAGGCAGATTAATTTGTTACTTTTATGACAAGCTTTTCTGGTTCTCTTCAAAAGCTACCTTCCCTTTTGCGAGGCGCTTTTTTTCAGTTTGCTCGAAAAAAAACACCAATGTGCCGCCGAATTTTTTTTGATCGAATTTCATTTTACAGAAAACTATTGACCGACGTTTTATTTGCATTATTTGACATATTTTTAGACCATCGAAATATCATGTGTCATAGGTATTATTTTACCGAACTACATTTTGCCGATTTACATAATAACTTTTTGCTATTGGCCGAAGCCTCTTTTGAACTTTTTTCATTTTCCAAATGATTTATTTGCCATATTTTCACTACACCAAAAGAACATTTTACGAAATATTTATCACAAATATGTAGCCGGTTACTTGGTAGCATATTCATTTTTAAATTAAAATAAATGTGTCATAAAAAGTCAATACGTTGTGCTACAAAATTAAATGACAGAATCGGATCGCTGCAAAACCGACTTCACGTAGTCTTGTCTGCCCTACCCCTAGAGTGTAATTTAAGCCCTCGTAGGCACGGAGGGGTGGAGTGGCCCGCGAGCTGAGGAGCAGGTGGTTTGAGGCGGTAGTGAGCGTTAAAACCATCAGCGACGATAAGCTCGCGTGGAGCCGCCCAAAACCCGCAGTGCCGAAGCCGTGTCAGAAACAATGCTTGCTGCATGTTACATGCTTGCTTGCATGTAACGCCTGTTTGCACGCTGCATGCCTGCTTCCATGCCTGCTTGCACGCTACATGCCTGCTTACATGTTGCATACCTACTTGAACGCTGCATGCCTGCTTACACGCTGCATGCCTGCTTGCATGCTTCTAACTGGGACCACTTAAAACCACTTTTTGGGTTCCGAACAAGAAACGGAACCCTTATAGGATCACTTGGGTGTCTGTCTGTCTGTCCGCCTGTCTGTCTGTCTGTCTGACCGTCTGTCACAGCCAGTTTTCTCCGGATCCACTTGACGGATTCTGTTGAAAATTGGTACACATAAGGACTTCTGTGACCCAAACACAGAATCGTTACGTAAATTATAAAACTTTTAGAATACGGTTCACTTTTGGGGGTCAAACTAGAAAATTTTAAAAATAGTTTTTTGAACAATATTGTGATACATATCAAATGAAAGGGCTTACTCCCCTTATCTCCGAAACTACTGAGCCTAAAATTAAAAAAAAATGGAGATGATAGTCCTTTAAATTACAGTAAAATCTATAAGAATTCTGTAGTGTTTAAAAAACATGTTAAAAAAAAATCGTTTGGAACCCTTTGCACGCGAGTCTGACTTGCACTTGGCCAGTTTTTGTTAATGCATCACCACCACCACTACCACACCACCATTACAACACATTAAAATAGTTGTACAATGAATGTTCGGAAACATAATACTTCGAACAAATGTTATTTCGGCTAAGTATAACTTCGGTAAAAAGTTTTTCGACCAAATGAAATGTCGGAGTGACCAAAAAAAAATCGAATTGATAATGGGTCAATTGATACAGTAGCAGACGAGAATTCGATGAAGTAAAATAAAACGAAACAATAATAGTTGAAAAGTTTTAGGTGAAATGAAATTCGGTCAAATGTTTTTCGAACTTATGATAGGTAACGACACGAAATGGATCCATCAATTGTCTGTAAATGAATTGGCCATCGAAAAATAATATTCTGTGAGACCTTTAACAAGGCTTTTTTTTATTAGATGGGAAATCATCAAACTGTCAAACTGTCAAATAAAGTAAACATTGGCTCCGTGTTCTAATACTCATTAAAAATCAACAAGTACTGTTTATTGACACATTGTTACTGATGATCAAATCTAAATTGCACAATTAGTGAGTGCTAGTGTTATTCCGACGGGAAAATAAGTTTAACATGTAAACTGAGAACTGTGTTGTATGTGTTACCTACGGACACAAAGTGAGATTTAAACTAACTATACGTATTGTGAACTAATAAAACAGTGCTTGGTACATGTTCAAATAACATTTGGTAGCAAGAAATTACGTGGTGAAAGGACATTATTCGGAAAATCTGGATTAAGAGGTTTGATGAATCCGTTTTTTATTTAAATTCAATACTGAAAAACAATAACAAACCTTTGCACTAGCTGACGCATCACGTGTGACCAATTGGAATACAATAAAAGTCGTGACACAATTTTATCGTTCGGAAACGTAATTAACAATTCCAGATAAGAGTCTTTTCAGACTGAACAATAATCGACTAATTTGGCAAAATCGATTAATTAAAAGAATTTTTTTTATACAAAAATCTTATTATCAACTTAAAGAAGCATTATAGTTTGAATGATTATTCACCTATTTACGAGAGTCTGTTAAATTATAGAGAAATATCACTGTTATAAAATGGATAATAACAATGTAAATGTTAAACCCAGAAAATTATTTACATCGAAATCGACAGAATCTCTTAACACTTCTCTCATTAGCACGGACTCAGAATATTTAACAAAAAGCTTAGACCTATCTACTAATGTTAATCATAGCTATATTGAAGAATTAAAAGAAGAAATTAATAGCTTGAAATCACAATTACGGAGTACAGAAAATGAACTTGACACTATCATCTTAGAAAAAAATAGACTCTTAGAAGAAATTAAACATCTCAATCAGCAGATGGTTGCCTTGAAACAATTATGCAAAAGTCCTTTGTCAACATTAAGAAGGGCTACACCGAAGTCACAGAAAAAACGAAATAACAAATGTTCAACTCTAAGTACAGAAGATGGGCATTTCACTACTCCTTTGAATATCACTGTGAAACACCTAAGGGGTAAAATACAGCAGACTAAAGAGGAAAGAGAAGTATTGAATACTGGAAGTCCACGACTGGATCCGAGCTTTGATGAATATAATAATACCAGAAATGACATAAGTTTACAAACTGACGATAATATTACTAACGCTAACATTAATACTATGGACACTAACAACTGTAATTTGGGACGCACCTGTGTAGGAAAGAATTTAACTGAAGATGTGCCAACTGAACAACAGCAACATCAGGCTCATGTTGAGAATAATGACCGTATATGTAATCAAGAATGTAGCAAAATATTTCTTCTAACGGACAATCAAGGGAAAGGCATCGTTCAGACGCTCATCGAGCGTAAAAGTGAGCTTATACTCAGAGATTATAAAATACAATCTGTAACAAGACCAGACGCAAGAACGAAATATGTCTTGTCGGACTGTAGCAACATGGCTAAGACATTATCGAAAACCGACAATTTTATCATAATGACAGGAAGTAATGATGTAAATCCAATAGAGTTTATGTCTGAAATATCTATAGCGTTACATTTTCTTAAAAATTGCAATGTATTTGTAGTAAATATATTTAATAATATTTTCCTTAATGAATGTAAACTTAATAATCAGCTAAAGCTACTTATCAGAAACCATGAAAACTGTACATTTATTGAAACAGACAATATATCGAATGTTGCGCAACAAATAATTCATCAGATAAATGTTATCCAGTACAGCAACAAATTCCTCTCTTATAACAACCACAAATTCAAAAAGGGTAAAGCATTGCCTAGTTACGTCCGGGAAAAGCATGATAACGTTAAACCAAAGAAAGGAACAATACCTTATTATTTTCCATTAAGTACTAAAACCTTGCAACTAAACTTCAATGACCAAAAAATAACTAATAATATTAATATAGAACCAAGGAAAGGCACGATACCTTATTATTTTAAATCACTTAAAATAACCTCACAGATTGACTCAAATAATTCTGCAGGGACAAGAAATAATCTTTTTCGTAACTAAAAATGTATTCTCAGTGTTTCACCAAAACATTGCTGGTGCATTAAATAAAATGCAAGATTTAGAGGTAGCACTAAGTGAGATGCATGATCTAAATGAAAATGTGGCAGTGGTATGTCTAAGTGAACATTTCATAAAAAGAGGTGAAGAAAAATATTTAAATATAAATAATTTTTATCTCGGTGCAATCTATTCTAGACTAGAACGACGTGGAGGCACGTGTATTTTGTGTAAGAACGGTTTTCAATGTGTTGAGCTGGAAGCAGTAAAGGAATTCGCTATTGATAAACATTTCGAAATATGTGGTGTTGAAATAAAACAGCTTAACCTTATTATAATTTGTATATACAGGATACCAAACTCTGACATTAATATTTTCTTTGACCATTTTACGAAAGTTATGACAAAACTTCAATACAAAAAATGCAATATAGTAGTTTGTGGCGACTTTAATATAGATTTGCTATTATCTGATAAAACTAGTACTACATTTAAAGAGTTGATGCTTAATTATGGTCTGGAATATCACATACATGAACCGACTAGGCTTAATAAATGCATAGACAACATTATAAGCAATATTCATAATGTCACTGGTAAGACGTATAATCTGTACCTGTCTGATCATAACACAGCTCAACTAGTCAAAATTGAACAGGAAACTTCAAACAGATTGGAAGTGGATTACTGTTTTATGACTATAAATGATTTAAATAAAGAGAACGTCGCAAAATTCGTTGATTACATCAGTTGCATCAGTTTAAGTGAAATCTATGGCATAACAGATACTAATGAAGCCTTCGACAAGTTTCATGATTTGTTGACTTTATTTTATAAACTATGCTTCCCTTGTATTAAAGTTAAAATGAAACACAATAGTGGTAAACCTAAATGGATAACAAAAGGCACTAAGAAAAGTTGTAGTACTAAGCGGTCATTAAGGTACAAGTATTACTTAAATAAAAATAATGACAATAAGAATAAGTACAAGACATACTCAAAATTATTACGGAAGTGCATGAATAACCTACAGTCCTTGTGTAATGAAAGACACATTAACTTATCTCGTAATAAAATTAAGGCCACGTGGCATGTTGTGAAGCGTAACTTAGGTAACGAACCGTTTAGGGAATATATCAGTAAAATTATTGATGGTAGTATTACGTTGACATCTGGATCTGACATTGCTAATAAATTTAATAATCACTTTATTGACATTTCTAATAATAATGATAATTTCACGTTGACATCTGAATCTGACATTGCTAATAAACTTAATAATCACTTTGTTGACATTTCTAATAATAATGATAATTGCTCTACTCTTAAACATAATAAAACTGACATACATAAAATAAAGTCAAATGATAAAAGTATATTTGTAGAACCCACTAACGACTCTGAAATATATCATATAATAAAGTCTTTAAAAAATACGAAATCGGCTGGGTATGATGACATTACAACCGAGCTCATCAAAAAAATTGCTCAACATATAGCCTCGCCATTAGCTCACATAGTCAATTTATCCTTGGAACAGGGCTGCTTTCCGAGTAGGCTAAAACTGTCTCTGATAAAGCCACTTTATAAAAAAGGATCAAAATCAGACGTTGATAATTACCGACCTATCGCTCTTACTCCCATTATATCAAAAATTTTTGAAAAAATTATGTACCGGCGAGTGATGAAATTTCTTTCTAAACACAACATTCTTGTTGACCAGCAATACGGGTTTAGACAAAATAAATCGACGACTTTGGCAATATTTACGCTAGTGAAAGCAATGATGACGAATATTAATGATAAAATAACCACTTGTGCATTGCTTTTAGACCTAAGTAAGGCGTTCGATCGTGTTGATCATGCGCGGCTTCTAGAAAAACTTGAAAGATACGGTATCAGAGGTCCAGCAAAAGAATGGTTTCAGTCATACCTAACTGACAGAAAACAGGTAACAAGGTTAACAAAATTAAACAAATTAAGTAACACTTTGGAAAATTTTGATTCTGATGCAAGGACTAATTGCTGTGGTGTACCACAAGGTAGTATCTTAGGGCCTTTATTGTTCCTTCTTTACATAAATGATTTGCCTCAGTCAATAAAACATCAGTGTGTGTTGTTCGCCGATGACACCACAATTATTATTAAATGTAAAAATTTACAAAATATTGACATTGAAATTAAAGAAACGTTAAATGACATAAAATAATGGTTAGACATTAATAAATTAAAAATAAATATTTCCAAAACTAATTTACTTCATTGCAAAACATCTAAAAGTAAACCTATACGCCTTAATGTTGCACTTAACAATAATAATATAGAACAGGTACGTAATGCAAAGTTCCTGGGTGTAACACTTGATGAACATTTTACTTGGAAGAATCACATCGAAATAATTGCTAAAAAAATCAATCAATTCGTATTCGCTTAAAAAAGAATTAAAATGATTACATCGTTGCGTACCGCCATAATGGTGTATCACGCATATGTCAGCTCAGTAATACAATACGGTATAGTTGTGTGGGGAAACTCTTCCGAACTGGCAAAGATCTTCATCGCCCAAAAAAAGTGTATTCGTGCAATATTCAAAATGCATTGGTCTGACTCATGCAAGCCTTTATTCAAGTCGCACAATCTATTGACGGTCCCATGCATTTATATTTACGAAGTTGCCAGATTTGTGAGGTCCAATCTTGAGCTGTTTGAGCGGAAAGATAACACAAATAAATGGAAACCTACACATTTAGATTTTGAAATGCCCGTTCCAAAGCTAGAAATTTTTCGGCGGAGCTGCGTTTATATGGCTCCTTTAATTTACAATGCTTTACCAAGGTCAATTACTCAACTACCCTTCAATAAGTTTTGTATTACGTTGCGGAAGTGGTTGTTACAGGAGTGTTTTTATTCGATAGATGAGTTCTTTCAAAAGTGTCCCTGTAAATTCTATACATTAAAGCACAGACATATTTAATTGTTCAATAAATATATTTACATAAATTGACGAAATGTTAACTAACCTAGTAATTAATATGTGAAGTAAGGACTTGTAATATTGCATGCTATATATTGGCCAAATGTGTGTTACTTAATATTGATAAGAACTTATACCTACCATATTTGATGCAATAAATAAATGAATTGAATTGAATTGAATTGAATTGAATTGAATCAAATGACTCCTCCCGCTCTGGGTGAAGCAAGAGGGAGTGTCAGACTCTTACTGACTAAAACCCATCCGTGTTCCTCCTGGTGCCCTTTGCGTTCCAAGGCTACGGCACCTCTTTCGAACAGATTCCGCAGATTAACAAGGCTTACTTTTAGAAATTTATTACGTTTAACACCTAATACATCAGTTATTGTCTATCAAGCAAAAAACCTGATAAAAAAAACCTTTCACACTTAATCCCGCGCCCCAATGGCCCGTGAAGTAATTTATTACTGCAGCAAGAATGCATTTTAATTTGTTTTACACCATCAACAGTATTACCGTCTGGCGCGCCGTTGTACTCCATCTTCATAGAAATATCTTTATGTGAATATTAAACTTTGCCGCTTTTCATTTAAAGTACTCGGAAATGTTTGTTTGATAACTTAATATTCTCGTAATTTATTGTAATGCATGTTTTAAATGACGTCCTGCTTGAAAAGGGTAGCATCTCAAATATATAAAATAATCATAACCTCTGAAGGACCTTTTTTTGTTTACTAACTGGGAAAATTAAAATTTAAAAAACAAAAATAAGCCTTTAATGTTCCCACTACTGAGACACAGGCCTCCTTTCGGTGAGAGGGAGTGGGCTGTAATCCACCACGCGGGCCCACGTGGTCACGTGGCCACGGGGTCACGTGTCTTTGAATTTTTGGTTCTAGGACATGCCCGTTTCCTCACAATGTTTCCCTTCACTGTTTTGAGAGCAGTGGTGATGAAATAATTTACACAAAGCTTGCTTTTTTGCTTGTTATGAGGTGTACAATAAAGTATATAATAATAATAATAATAAAGTAAAGTACCTGCCTGGGTTTGAACTTACGACCTACAACATGTAAGTCACAGCCATTACCACCGAGCCACCACTGCTCTGCACCCTAATTATACGTATTGTACTTATTATTCGGAGGGTACTTCTACTGGGCTGAGAAGTCGTTTAGTTAGTCGCGTGTATAGTCTTGATATTTCCGTTTTTGACTGCCTGCAATGTATAGCCCTTGACCATTAGTTGCCATGAATTTTAGTTGATTTGAGATTTCTGGCAACTTCATGTCCAAAACTGAATTGAAGAAGAAAAAGAAATTATGTGTGTGGTCAGTTAGTTCTAGAAAGTGTATAAACTACTGAACCCAGTAAGGCTGCGTTTCCACATGTGCGAGGTTGCGTAGCGAGCGATGTGTTTGTTAAGAACCAATAGAATAGTTTGCGCTGAGCGAAACTAGATAAGTAAAGTGATTCACATCTCTCGCTTTGTATCCTCGCTCATATTTAGTGTAAACGCAACCTTAAGGCGTTTCCCTGACCAAATAACCTTGAGCATTCGTTCCCTCTTTGCCGCACCCCACCGTTTGTCAAAGCATTCACACAATTTTTGGAATTATTTTAATAAAAAAAAAATACGATCTTTTCAAATTAAATAAAATGTGTATAATTTAGATTTTTAAATTATCTATCCATTAGTGTAATCCTCAAATGATTAGAGCGTCGCCTAGTTAGCAACAGATGCATACAATCCATGATTTTAGTCATTAAAAAAAATCCATTTTAAATAAATATTAAAAATAAATTAGAACGTGGAATGTGATGATAAGATATCGAACATTAATAATGTGCTTTCAGGTGTAGATTATTTCTCTATATAATGAGTTAATAGTCTCTGAAAAACAGACTGTCGCAAGGTTTTGGTCGAGGTAGCGCCTTAAGCTGAGTCTGAACTGAGTGGCGAACATTGAATGAATAATAAAGCTTACGTCACTGTGCTGCATCTTGACGTTAAGAAGATAAGACTAACACCAAAATAGCGGTGGAAGCAAAGCAAAATGTACATGCACTGGAGAGAACAGGTGTCATTCCAGTTTTAGGAACATACATTTTGCTGAGAAGATTTCGTGACCAGGATTATTCCAACAAACCGTAGAGAAGACAGAATAGAAATTGAAACGAACACAGAGCAGTGGCAAAAGTTAAACATGCAGTTAATTATAATCATTGTAAAGCTGAAAGACATCCACTGCTGGACATAGGCCTTTCCCAAGTGTCGCCACAACAACCGGTCCTGAGCATCTCACATACATCGGCTACTCGCGACCCTCACCAGGCCATCGACCTACCTTGTGAGAGGCCTTCTAACGCTGCGTCTTCCGGCACACGGTCGCCATTCCAATACGTCTACTACAGATTACAGATTTTTAACACAACGACCATCTGTTCTGCGAGCATTGTGCCTTGCCCACTGCTGCTTCAGTTTGGAAATCTTTCGGACTATGTCGGTGACCTTGCGGATACACGGGTATACTACTATATCACACAAAATCATTGAAGCAGCAATAAGCCAACTAATCTCTCATGTTCAGAACCTAACTTATACCTTTTCTAGGATTACCTAGGTACACCGCAGCTAAGACTACCTTCTGATTGCCAACTACCTTACAGCCATGAAACTGGTAGAGCAGAAGGCCTAAACAAGATTAAATCCGAATGTCTAAACGGCAAGTTAGTAAGCGAAGTGAACTGTAATCTCAACAATTAGTTGGCAAAATCTAGTTGGGCAATTGTCGCTCGAAAATAAAGTTACCAGTTGGATTCGCTCACATTTACTGCGAAACAACGTTAAATATGCCGCCAATATCGACCTTGGCTTTATAGACACAAGGACCAATTTTGTAACGAAAGATTTGCATAAACAAGGTTGTAAATCGCTAAAACGGCTTAAGGGATTTTGGATTTCTACTTTGATGCTAAACAGGAACGTTTTGAGTTTGGTTACAGGAAAGTTCTATCGAAAACTATTTAACGAATAGCTCGTCTAGTTCAACATTTACAGTTAGAGATGTTTTAAATAATTTTCTAGAACTTGATAATTAAATAAATGACCATTGTTTGTTTGTTAAGTTTCAATAGTCATAAGTCGCTGAGACTTCAAACTTTGAGATTCTTGTTAAGTTTAGAATTCAGAGAAGTATTAATGTGCTTCAAGTTTTTGGTATTTTGATCCGTTTTCTCTGAAAGCTTCGAAGGCGTAAGATATGAATCTAAGTCTATCTGATATAGCTTTAGACCGCGACTTCGTACGCGCATATACCGTTTCCTTATAGCCTTAAACAAAAACATTTTTAAATCCGACTGGTAGTTCTGGAACTACCAGATGGATTTGGAATTTTTTTAACGCGCTTATCCTGGAGATTAGCGCGTTCAAACAAATAAATAAATAAATAAATATTATAGCCTTCCCCCATAAATGGGCTAACCAATACTAAAAAAACATTTATTCAAACCAGTAGTAAAAACAAATTATTAAGTAACAAATCAATAATTAAATGTAGATTCACTGACGTGCTATCTTCGGGACATTTTTAAATTAGGTATAGGCACACGTACCTGCTTCAAAAAGAAAAGATTAATTTAACAAAAACATAAATTCGATTGGAAGTCGCATTGTCATTTTCTGTCTGTCTACCTAGGTATGTTTTTCTGAACTATATTGGGGTCGACTTCCAGTCCAACTAGATTTAGCTGAGTACTGATATTTTATGTAGAGCAGCTGCTTATCAGATCTCCACGTGTCCCTTTCGGCTGCTCGGCCACTTTGTCGTAGAAGAAAAACAACGACGTCAACATTACAAAGGAATTTGTAAAACACTAACAGTGAAAGTGGCAAATTCGTTGAAACAATATTCAGAAAGTTATAAAGGTTTAACCATGGCCGCGCGGTCGAAACGTAGAGGACCGCGCGGCCACGCAGTTTTTTCAAAGAGACAAGATTATTTTAACAAAAATATAAATTCACAACAATATTATATCATCTCCACAAAACATTCGAACTCAAAATGAAAGCCAATAAAACTGAGCAGCTCAAAAATATTCTCATAACTTCCGCTCCAATGGTATCCTTACTACAAAACTCTCACAGTATTGGAATATCGAATATCTGAAATACAGTCCTATTCAAAACTTGATCATTCCGACTCCAAAACTTTTCCGTGTGAGAACTCACAATGGCGTCGGTAATTTCTCCTGATTCCTACAAACTTGGTCCCCGCACTCGATAAGAGTAGAACCAAACAAGTGTATAAATTAAATCGAGAAGTTTCTCTGTTGCGGAATCAGACACCTCTTGTGTTCCCTAAATATGGATACCGTGGTGGAGTGCTTTTAGGGGCCCGCGGTCAGTGATTTCGAACGGACAATCAACTATATTGATTCATGATTGATTGGATTTTGTCGGAATAACTGTTTTTTTCCGAAAGAGTTGATCGAGCTAAAAATATTCTATTATTAATCCGATTAAAACAAAGTCCATCAATGTTTTTACAAAATATATTAATACGTAGAGGCGTAATGTTTGCGTCAATTTGGGAACAATAAATGAAACATGATATTTTGCAAAATAAAGCGTTGTTGATAATATAAGCTGGACATTTTTGACTGTTAATAATGACTTGTGCACACAGTGCGAACCTAGATAGTCTAGACAGTAGACAGATACTGGAATTGCCTACTCGTAAACCAGCAGCTCGGCTCCCCTTAGCTGTCTACACGATGAAAGAAGGTGTTCAGCCTCTTCCGAGGCGTAGCACACAAAAAATACAGGTTTTGCTCGCAACTGCCTGGTTGACACTGGCGGGCTACTGCCGAAAACGTTTGAACAATGCGAGTGATATCTGAGCTGCTGCTATGTGCGAAAATAAATTTAATAATCTCGGATGCGAGCTAATTCAACATTTTTTATCCAACTTACACGTGGCAGGAACTTGGATGCGTGCTATATCCTATTCGCACGTGACGGTAACTCGTAAGATGCGTCCATACGATGCGAGTTACTGCACTGCAGGTACCTGGCTGGCTGCCTCGCTAGCCGGCATTGAAAATTTGAACACTCAAGCCAATACCTACGGAGGAACTTCCAATAAATCCTGTACGGAATCCACGAGCTAGGGACAGCTATGGACTATAAGGCTGTATGCACAATCAACCTACATTCACAACTCATCGCCAAGGGGCAAGTCAAGTTACAAATTCACTTCTGTCAAATGCGAAGTCTCAAGTTTTGCCCCGAGTTAGCACCAATTTGACACGCCCTAACCCAATAACATACAGTTACGTGTCATAAAGTTGTTACTGAGATTCCATTGGTGTAAGTTAGTTTACATTTAGTGGTTCGCTAAATAAACTTGTTTGATGGCATGTGAGCAATAGACGTTAGGTGTGGGGTATTATGTGTGATTGAGGGGCTAAACTAATAAATAATGCTGTTATTTTTTTAATTGAACGAAGTAATTTATAGAACGTGTAGCAGAATAAAGAAAACCCCAAAAAAAGTTCATTGTCCTCATCATTACATGTTATGCATATAAATGCATTCGTATTTTTGTGTGTAAACTGTGGCGGAGTGTATCGACTCTCCGATTATTAAAAGTTTTGTGAGAAGGACAATCACTCAACATTAGTTTAGGGATGTCCTTTTCACATTACTATTTATTCTCTTCTGTCTTCTTGTCTATTTTATTTTAGCTACTAACACTAGTAATAAGTTATAATATTGTTTACTGACACGCTGGTTCATTTTTGTCCGAAAATAAAGAATTATTATTATTATAACTCGACATTAGAATTATTATTATTATACTGAACAGCTTTTTTTATTGTAATTAGGTTTAAGTCTTGTACAAATAAATATTGTTTATTGTTTATTCGAGATTTCATAGTTGGCCATAGTTACACACTTCGATTTGCATACTTCAATTTTGTGATGGTTTATTAATTTTTATATAGGATGAAGAGCTGCATTTCCAATAATGTTTTATTCAATATTTGACATGCTCTAAAAAGCACATTGTAAATTACAATTACAAGAAACAATTTCAACTTGTATTTATTATCGTACCCCAAGAGGAGAGCACAAATCCTTGCCACCCAACTCAAGGCAGGAATGCTAAACATTGCAACAGTAAATGTGAGGGGTCTAGCGACCTTTCCGCTTGGCGAACTATGCTAAAGGGCTGACGTAGGATATTGATATGCCCTCAGAACAAACGTACACAAACATTATTCAATGTGTTACGCCCACGTTTACATATATTAACTGAGAAGCCTACTAAGGGAACTCGATTAGAAGTCGCATTGACATTTTCTGACTGTCTGCCTAGCCTTTTTCCAACAATATTGGGGTCGACTTCCAGTCAAACCAGGTTCAAATTCAAAAATCAAATTCGGATTACGTAAAAACGTAGAACGGCTACTGACTGTAACACGGTACTCCTTAGCAAGACTGGGGTCAGATCTTCTGGCTTCTAACCATTCGTAAGGACTGCCAAAGATCTGCAAATGACAGCCGCAACCATCGGCTTAACGTGCTTTCCGAGGCAGGGAAGAGTCTCGGTATGTTAAGGTGCATCCATCCTCAGACCAACCTCGGGAATCGTTGCTTTACTATCAAGATCGATCCGTGTCTGCACATCAACATTTTCTGTATAAGAAACTTCTGCCAGTAGCTTCGCGCGTCAAAGTCACCAATCATCTTGCGGATATCATCATTCCTGATTCAATCACGCAAGGAAACTCCAAACATTGCCCTCTCCATTGCCCTTTGAGGGACTTTAAGCAATCTCATGAGGCCCATTGTGAGCGACAGCGTTTCAGTTCCATAAGTCATCATTGGCAAAACGCACTGGTCATTGACTTTTGTCTTGTTTTCAATTTAATGCCTTTTAATTTCTACAGAATTTGCAATCATCAAAACGGAGAGCCGATAATTATTATCTGCTTAACTGTAAAAGCTGTTAACAGTAAATGGTGTTTCCAGCGTTCCACAGCAAAAGATAAAACCATTATTGAAATAAAAGCAATTTCAATTACGAGTAAGATTTAATAATTAATTAACATTCCTAGTATTTAACAATATCCGGTTTGACTGGAAGCCGACCCCAATATAGTTGGGAAAAGGCTAGGCAGATGATGATTCCTAGTATTTAACAATCCATTAACTCTGCATGAGCTTTAAAAGCTGTAAGCTTTATTCCTAGTAATATTCCACTCGCTCCATACCAAATAGCTTTTGACGATTCATTTATTTCGTTGGAAATATCCATGATAAGTGCTTTTTTATTTTGTCGATGGCCGCTCGCAGTTTCAACCTCTAGAAGGGTTTCAACTACTAAACCGGACTTGCCTGTGTGGGCCTCAAATGAATTTAAGCGCCCCAGCCGAGGCTATTCAACTTACAAACTAAAACTGCGCTTGCTGAGAGCAGCCCCTGCGGGTTACGGACCTCGGCTCAACGGCGTCGTTTTGGGGAGGACAGCAAGGGACTGGCTGGGTCATGACATTATTTAGGGATTACTTAACGCTAAAGGCTCAGCTGCGTGGACTAGCTTGCTAGGCAAAAGACGGGGGGAAGCATTTCAGGGGCGTCGCGAAGGGCCTCGGCGGCGAGGTCGGAAAACGGAACGCGGTCTGTTTCTGTGTTTCTTGAGAATGCTGGTTTCTTTACAGCTTTCATGAATTAGGGAGATTTGGTCGGTCGTCAGGATCGACGAGAGTATGCCTAGGATGGCGAATCCTACTAATCTTAGAGGGAGCGTATCGGGTAGCCGATGCGATTAAGGGGTTCTGGTGTTTTTTGGCAGATTCAATGAAGTGTTTTGTAAGACGCTTCATGAACTGCTTAATAGTCGGGACTTTGAGGTTAACATGAAGTCGTTCATTCCTAACGAACCACGGGGCGTCCGTGGCCCTTCGGAGAAATCGGTTTTGGATAGTCTGCATCCTATGGACATGGCGTGCCTTTGTGTGTGCGAAAGCGGTACACGTATAGGTCATAATTAGGCGTATGCACGTGACGTAAATGCGCAGTTTGCATTTAAGGGATAGCTTGCTGCGTGCATTCAGCATGGGATGAAGCCTACCGAGAGCAAAAGCAGCACGTGAGCGTACCGCCTTTATGTGCTCGCCAAAGGTGAGGTTTTTGTCAAGGATCACACCTAGGTATTTAGCTCGCTTCTCCCAGGAGATCGGCTTGCCAAACATGGTGATCGGACTAGGAGGCGGTTTAGTTCTAGCCCACAGCTTGTAAAACAAGACCGCCTGACTTTTCTCCGGGTTGACTTCAATCCTCCATTTCTGGAATCATACGCCTAGGGCGTTGGCGGATTTTTGGAGGTTGAGAGTTGGTTTTGAGGCCTTGATGCTCCTACCAGAGCAGTAAATGGCCGTGTTATCGGCAAATAATGCTAACTGCGTCTTGGGGGTTTTGGGAATATCACTAGTGAATAGCGTGAACATTAGGGGGGAAAGCACACCACCTTGCGGTACGCGGCACGGATAGGACGGGGGCTGGAAAGCGCACCTTCGATGCGATATCGAAGTGGATGAACAAGAGACGGTCTGGCACACCAAGTTTATACAGCTTGAAAATCGGGCCCATTTGCCAACCCTTGTCGAAGGCTTTTGCAATTTCAAAGAACAGAGAACCAGACATATGACCGAGCGGAAAGCGGCCGTTGATATATATGCTCAACGATGCGGTACACCTGCTAGACGCAAGAGTGGTTGGCTCTAAAGCCAAACTGCACAGTAGGAATAAGGCTCTTGCGCTTAACATAATCCTTGAGACGTTTATAAATCCTTATTTATAAGCGTCTCAAAAAATGGTTATTTATAAGCGGCAAAATCTACGAGAAGCTTTTCTCGTGGATTTTGCCGAGCACATTGAGCAGACTTATGAGGCGATAAGAGGTCGGGAAAGACTTGGGCTTACCCGGTTGGGCAATACCGATAACGGTGGCCTCTTCCCACTCTTGGGGGAACATGTTGTTGGACAGAGCCCCGTTGAAAATGGCGGTCATCAACATAATCAGAGTTTTAGGGAAAAGTTGTAACACCTTGTTGGTGATACCGTCGGACCCAGGGGCTTTCCTGGGTTTGAGTTGCTTAATGATCTCCTCCATCTCATTTGGCATGATAGGGAGGAGAGGATCATCAGGGTCCTCGACAGAGAGGAGAGAAGTCCTACGTTCGACTTCAGCATCAACCTCAGCGAGGTGAGCCGGGTCGACCGGGTTTATGCTCGGGGAGCGTTGAGACGCTGGCTCCAAGCAACCACCAACTTTACCTCGTTGTGACTCTTCGATGCCGGAGATCAAAGTTCATAATAAAGAGGTCTGTAGAGTATTACGCAGTTTAGATGTGAATAAGGCCAGTGGACCTGACGGCATTCCAGCAAGAGTGTTGAGGCAATGTGCACCTGAATTGTCTCCTGTGTTGACACGCCTGTACCGCCTCTCTCTTGAAAAAATAACGGTGCCGAGATCATGGAAGCTTGCGAATGTGCAACCGGTGCCCAAAAAGGGAGACCGTGCTGACCCTGCGCATTACCGTCCGATCGCCATTACCTCCATCCTATGCAAGGTTATGGAAAGGGTTCTGAACAGTAAGCTGCTGACCTACCTTGAAGACAACAATCTCCTCAGTGACCGTCAATATGGCTTTCGCCGGGGACGGTCAACTGGCGATCTTCTTGTGTATGTCACGCACTGCTGGGGCGAAGCCATTGAGAGACACGGCGAAGCACTTGCCGTGTCGCTTGATATCTCGAAGGCTTTTGACAGGGTCTGGCACGCAGGTCTACTCAGCAAGCTGCTGCTCCTGCTTATGGTATCCCAGCTGGTTTTTGCAGCTGGATATCAGACTTCCTGAGTGAACGGTCGATCCGAGTGGTCGTTGACGGCTGCTCCTCTGACCTCATGGCTATTGATGCCGGAGTTCCTCAAGGGTCTGTTCTCTCTGCAACTCTTTTCCTGCTGCACATCAATGACCTACTTCAGCCTGGTCTTGTTGGGTACGCAGATGACAGTACGGTTTCAGAGAGATACTTGTCCAACGCAACAACCAGTGGGGTTGAAGTTTGTTCCTTGAGAGAGGCCATGGTAGAGCGGACAAATTTGACTTTAAGCGTTGTCTCCCAATGGGGTGATGACAATTTGGTCACTTTTAACGCCACCAAAACACAGGCGTGTCTTTTTACCGCAAAAAGGAGTCGTTTTGTCCAAGCTCCTACTTTTCGGGGTGCATCTGTTCCTGTGACTGATCGGCTCGAGCTCCTAGGCATGGAGTTGACATCCAGTCTCAACTTCGGCGCCACCATCGAGTACAAAACCCAAACTGCGGCCAAAAAGCTGGGCATCCTAAATAGGGTGAAGCGATACTTTAGGCCTGGACAGCTTTTAACACTATACAAAGCACAAGTCCGATCCTGCATGGAGTATTGTAGCCACCTTTGGGATGGCTCAGCTAAGTATCAGCTTGCCACGCTTGACTCGGTGGAACGCAGAGCTAAGAGGCTCATCGGCGACGTAAAACTGGTGGATGCCAAGCTACATAGCTTGGCTCATCGCCGTAAGGTTGCCTGCTTGTCGGTCTTCTACAGATTGTACTTCGGTGAGTGTGCCCAAGAACTCCACGACCTCATCCCACCGGCCCCCTTCTACCATCGGACATCCAGACGCACTGCATCTTACCATCCCTACCTTGTGGCTATTCCACCAATTCGCACTAAGCGTTTTCAAACGTCTTTTATAATGCGCACAGCAAAGGAGTGGAACGCTCTGCCAGCGTCTGTGTTTCCGAAAGCTTACAACCCTAATCTCTTCAAAGTTAGAGTGAACAGGCTCCTTCTGGGTAGGCTCGCTCCAACGTAGACTTTGTCTCTGTCATCTCTGACATAGACTAGAGTCAAGAGCAAACCCATTACAAATAAAAAAAAAAAAGAGACTCCAAACTGTCGGTCAGGCACTCGGCCTTCTTGTTGTCGTCAAACGCGACGGAATTGTTGGGTCGAATGAGGGGGGGCATAGTGGAGACCGGAAGCACGTAATCTCCTCTGAAGGTCCCAAAATGTTAGGTGGTTTGGCTCGAGTTCGCCAAGCATCTTATTCCAGCGCTTTTCACGCAGCTCTTTGACACGTCTACTTAGTTTACGCTGTATGTGGCCCATAAAAGCTTTGTTATTTGCGCAGGGGAAGGAGCTGTATGCACGGACGGCCGCGTACTTCTCAGTTACGAGCGCACGCACATCGTCCGAGAGTTTCCAATGATGATCTCTCGTCACAGGGGCCTCCCTTGAACAAGCGTTCAGGACCCACTGTTCGCGTTTTGTGAGTGAGCCGATCGCGGACCCCGTGTCAACTGCGGACTCGATATTGCTTGGGATCTTATTCATGTGAAGTGACGTGGAGTCTTTCAGCATTTTGCTTATTTTCTTCCAGTCAGTGATCACTTGGGACGGAGGAGTTGGTTGGGATCCATGGGGCCATATCTAGGAGCGAGCTCGAGAATTACTGGCCGATGGTCCGAGTTTAGCTCGTGCAGCGCCTCCACAGAATGCAACCGTAGGTAAACATTTTTGAGGAGGGTGATGTCGAGTACGTCGGGACGGTGATTGTCATCGTTGGGATAATGCGTGGGATGCATCGGAGCGATAGCATCAAAGTTAAGGGATCTCTTTTACAATTGTAAAAGAGACCTTGGGTATTGTTCTGGCTATTAGACGGTTTTAAACCTAGCATAATAATATTTCTACTTTTTGATATAAATCAAACTTGCTGCGAATAAATTTCACAGAGTTGGTCTTTTTTTCCACGTAATTATGTACTTACGTTTAAATGTACATCATTTACACTTGCATGTAAAAAAAAATCGGCTAAATGCGAGTCATACTCGCACATGAAGAGTTCCGTACCCGAAACCTTAAATTTATTATTTGTTGTTCTAGAAATACACAATCAGTGAAAATTAAAAAATGCCACAATTTTCAACTGTCTACCCATTATGGTTTTTGAGATACAGCCCGCTGACAGACAGACGGACGTACAGCGGAGGCTTAGTAATAGGATTCCGTTGGTTACTCTTTGAGCACGGAACCCTAAAAATGAATGCAGCAACCTCAAGGGGTGGGCCGATTTTTTTGGTAGCAAGTGTAAATCTATAGGTAGTTTCTACGTTAATTCAAACGCTACAAAACAAACAGTATCGTAGCTTCCACATCTCATTTGAATGGACAATTACAATTTGCGAGGGATGACCGACCGCGATAGATACATTTAGTGCCCGATTTTAATCCATTTGGAACACATTAAATGTAGAAACGATTTGTTTCTGTAGTGGTGTTTTTCTTTTAGTATTTAGTAGTGAAAATATTACATTAGGAGTGTGGGATTGGTTAGTGTGGGAGTAGCTATTTGGGTACGCCACAGTCCAGGCTATAAGTCCCCTCTTTGAGGAGTGGCTGGAGCGGCGCCACGGCATCCTCACCTTCCGCCTGACGCAGGTATTCACCGGACACGGTTGCTTCGGAAGATATCTGTTTCGGATTCGGCGGGAGAACACGCCCGGTTGTCAACACTGTGAGGGTCACCCGGACGACACGATGGAGCATACGGTGGAGATCTGCCCTGCTTGGGCGGAGCACCGCCGGTCCGCCCCAGCCGCTGCAATGAACGAAGACGCCTCAGGCGTCGGGAGTCGCAGGACGATTCCCGGCCGCCGTAGGCGCGGGCCTGAGGACTGCGAGCATTAGGTGGCTTGCCGTCTGATCAGAACCAGGCCCGGGTCGGCGGTGCGCTGCGATCTCCGCGCGCCTCAAAGAGATGTCAGCACCGAAGACGGGGCCTGCTAAGGCAAGTGCCTATTGATGCTGCGGAATCTGTTTGAAAGAGGTACCGTAGCCCTGGAACGAAAAGGGCACTAGGAGCAACACTCCTCCTGCTTGCCTGTTGCCTGACTCCTCCCTCCTGCTTCACCCAGAGCGGGAGGAGTTATTTGATGATTTTCCATGAAGAACTCTAAGAACTTCCCATGTAACGAAGAACTCTAAGAACACTCGAAGGGTCCGAGTATGTAAGTTCCAATAGTAGGGGCAAATGTAAACCTGCGAAAACTAAACATTCGATACATATTATTAAGATTCACTGATTGGATCGGCTGGAGCTCCCCTACTGAAATTTGCCCTCTCACAGTCTCTTTACATAAAATTTGCATTATCGATTCCCCGTATACATTCTGTAGGTAACTTCGGTAGAGATTATACGGGGTCTACTTAGTTCTATACAGCTCAATAAATTTTCCCTCGTCATTGGAATATTTTCGCTGGAAGGTGTGCTTCAAAGTTTATGCCTTCGGTTTACGATGTAATTTCTTTTTTGTTTTTGTATATTGGCGATTACTTTTCTTTGGAGAAAGTTATTCTTTGGAGATTGAAGAAGGAAGTGTGTTTATAAAATTAATTTAGCCAAACAGCTTCTCTGCTTAGTGATAAAGTTATAGAATTTACATAAATTACAATTATGTAATTATCAGGTTCCGCACTATACAATATAATTATTCTCTTATAGTAAAAAATAGAGTAGAGTTGGGACTTCGTTGTCCGCACTTAATCTCCTATTCGTTCTGTTGTTGGTAGGTATCCTGGCTAAGTTAGCCAGCCTAGATCTAAAAGCACAAAGGCTTTCTGGGGATTTCATAAGCTTCGCGGAGCGACTTCACCGTACTAACGATTTGTTTACGTTATGAAACCACGGCCTCGCATTTCAAAACGACGAGGCTGGCTGATTTTTCTGCGCCAAAGCAAACTCTGCTACAAATTCATTGTAAACGTCGATTTTAAAGTCCACGTCGTGTGAAACAGGTAATTGATGAAAAAACTAAGTCACATGTGTATAAATTGTGAGGTCAGCCATTGATTTGTACACCGACAAAAACTATCTGAACTCGACACAAATCATACCAAAAATTTTAGCTCGACACCTTTCCTGACGCTAAAACCCACAACTAATTACCAAAGCGCTACCATTCAATTCTAAACTTCCAAAATTCCTAATTACTTTCCCACTTATCGTGGCATGACCGTTGACTACCGTTATTCACCATAATCCTTGGCTAAAGGTTGTTCAGCACAGAACAAAGCTGGCGACGGAGTTAAGGGTATTGCTAGACATGCTACTTTAAACACGAGCGATTTTTGCAATTTCTTTAATGATAGGTCCATAAAGTTTTGGTGACATTCTTCTGTTGTCACTCTCTTCTTATGGTAACATTCTGCATCACAGCTTTGTTTCGTTGCTGCATCCAGGTTTGGTAAATTTGCGAGCGGGATCATAATTTCGAGTTTATGTGTCACTTTTCTGTCTCTTTTTTGCCATCTCTATTTCGGTACGATGCTATTGTACTTATTTTAGTTGAAAGTAATTATAGATTAATTTGAACATAATGATATTCAAGGTGGCCTGGTGAAGGTCGCGTGTAGCCGATGGATGCAAGACGCACAGGACCGGTCGTTGTGGCGACGCTTGGGCAAGGCCTATGTCTAGCAGGTGATGTCTTTCGGCTGATTTGATAATGATAATGATTTATTATTCTCTTGTCTTTATCTCAAACATGTTTTTTACGTTTAAAAGCAGCTTAGCAGCTCACACTTCAACATGGATTCGTCAACGTTTTCACCATTACCAAGAAGCCAGTTTAGTATGGCATACTTTTTATTGGCAATTTTTGTTCGTTTTTTTAGAGTCGACGATACCTACAGTATATTATTCTCACTCCCTTTCTAGCCTTATCATCTTCTAAATAGTGGACTATTTACAAGATGATAAGGCTAAATAGTGGTATTCAGCTGAATCCGGTTAGACTGGAAGCCGACCCCAATATAGTTGGGAAAAGGCTAGGCAGATGATAAGGCTAGAAAGGGAGTGACTATGATATACTGCTGCTCCGCTTATTTAGTATTATTCCGTCACCAATATCTTTATGAAACTTGGTAATCGTTGATACTTAAAGCAGCATGTGTGTTGAGGCCCTTAGGTATCATAAATTTAGTGCTAATCCCTCTCTCTGGCGTTTAGGTCATAAAGATTACGGCTACCAACATGAAATACAGCTGCTTGCTTAGTTTTTATAATGTTGGTGCAATAATGTACTTGGCATTGCAGACTTGTGGTCGTTTATTTTAAAATGGTTGCTATTAACGGTTTTTCATCGTTAAAGTTTAGTGTCTGTTAATGGTTACAGCGATTAAGGAGCGTATGATGTATTGGTGTTTAAAATTACCGTGTTATATGGTTGAAATAAGATGTCTGATACCGTTACATTAATTTAAGCAAGTTAATAGATACTACTTTTATTAAAGAGGAAAAAAAAATATTGCAAGCATTTTATGGCGCCAAAAAACGTTCATTTAAATTTACCCAGTGTCACTGCCGCAATCAAGACACATTCTACTCAAGCTAAAATCGACAAACTGTTTAGGCTACAGAGCGTGCCAAAGAAATATTACATGCATAAATGCCCTCTTTCTGACGCAGTCGGGTAAACAAACCCAGCTATCGAACCTGAGTCAAACGAGACGGTTACTATTTTTACTTTTACACAGTGTTTCAAAGAACTAGGCAAAAAAAATACAGAAATATTTCACGCAGACAATCCATTACTACAAAAAGTCGTTACAAACCTTCCATTTAGACATTATTTCCAACGAATTCGAACATTATAATACTAACTCACTTATATTTTCTTGTAACTACTCTTAAACAAACGGATAACGGCAATTCAAACCATATCTTGAAGGCAGTAGAGGACTTTATTGTTTGCCAAAGAAACAATTGAGACGGATTCGCAGAAACTTGGTAAATTAGCAGGCTGTGAGTGCTGTGACAGAATGTAATTGAGTGGTATACAAATACAATGTTAAGACTACTCCTGTGAATGATGCAATGATCTATTGTCTGGAACATACTTACTGGTATTGACTGCAGGGGTAGACAGGGAAGCGCAGATATTTTGTCAATAATAGAGCTTCGTTTGCTTAGTTGCGATGGTTGATTGATTTCTTATTGTAAATTTATTTCTGTGGAGCTCGTGGCTAGATAATTGCAGACGCACGGGTTGGTCTTCAAGGTTAAGCAACGCTTGCCAAGGTTGTTCTGTGGATGGCTGACCATCTTAACATACCGAGTTTTCTCCGTGCCTCGGAAAGCACGTTAAGCTGTTGGCCCCGGTTGTCATTTGTAGAACTTTGGAAGTCGTTACGGATGGTCAGAAGCTAGTTAATCTGACTCCAGTCTTGGCATGAAGTACCGTGTTACCCAGTTAATAGGTTGTGGAGGTCTGGTAGGCAACCGCTCCGCGTAAAATACTGGTATTCAGCTAAATCCGGTTTGACTGGAAGCCGACCCCAATATAGTTGGGAAAAGGCTAGGCAGATGATAATTGTAAAGAACACTGGCGAACTCCCAAACAAATTTTCGTTAACATTTTTTTTTGCGTCTGCCTATAGAAAATATGTAAAAATGTAGTGTTTTAATTCCTGAACAGTTTTGGACTTAGGTTTACTTTTATAGGAAGTCAGAAATTAAAGATATTCCAGTTTGAAGTTTTTGAGGTTATGTGTTGTCAACAACAGATCATCGAAAAAGAAATATAGAAATACCTACCTATCACTTGAAATGTCATTGATAGAATTATGCATTTATACAAAAAAAAATACGAACTACGTATTCAGAATCGACGGACGATACTACGCATATGATACTACGTATGATATTTTTGGGTGGAAAATAAAGAAATAAACGGTTGAACTAGAAAATAGCGTGTATTGCTTTCATAGAGGTTACAAGCTTCAGACAACACAGTGTTGCCAACTTAGTATAAGATGTGGTTGCGTTCCTACTTGCCAACACTCCCCACAGAACGCAAACCCATTTTATTTATACAGAACAAATGTTTTTCAAGAGTTGTACGTTAGTCAAATTATCAGCTACCATGTTGTAACCATTAACAAATATAAATTTAACTTTAGATTTAGCAATGTTTTCTCGAAGAAAATGTAGGCGAATATCTATATGTTTAGTTTTTGGTTTATAACAGTCTGTTGATGCCAATCTTATTGCACTTTGGTTCAATTTACTTTTCAAAAAATAAACATGAACTCGTCTTGTGTAATCATCTATAAAGGTGATAAAATATTTCATACCTCCTAGAGATTCTTGCTCCATTGGTCCACATAAATCGGTGTGGACCAGCTGCAGTGGTTGTGAAGACCTTGAACCAATGTTATTAAAGGGCAGTCTGGTCTGTTTTCCCGAGAGACAGATGACACAAGTAATAGGACCTTTACTATATTCAGTAAATGGACGGACTCCTTCAGCACACTCCGGTGGCTTGTTAACATCTGTAAAATTCAGGTGTCCCATGCGCCTATGCCACAGGACAACATCATTTAGGTTATCTGAACATGACAGGTTAGAAAATACTTCTCTGTGGGTATTTAATAAATATAAATTATTTACTAATGTGGCTGAACATAGTAGCCTCCCATTTTTATTAAATTCAAATTCAAATTCAAATTCAAAGCATTTTATTTCAAATAAACCATTCACAGGCACTTTTGAAACGTCAAGGTCGGTCAGTCAAAAACATGGAAGCTATTTGCACGTTCCAAAGCGTAGATCTCTATGGAGAAGAACGTGCAAGAAACTCCACGGACACTCTTTTAAATCATGTTCTGTTTTACAACATTCCAAGTTACATATACTTGTTGCTTCTGCATGTGAGGACAATGCAAAGGAAAAAAAAAAGGGCTTATTATAAGAATTTTAAATTTAAAGATTAAAATAAGCCAATGGCAGTTAAGAGATGACCAGTCTCAACATGACGCGTGAATCGGCACCTTTCAGCTCAACCATTTCGAAGGGAACCGAATGATCAAACCCACGCGCCGCCATCAGCGAGACATTTGAGTGAGCATGACATGCTCTCAACCACCATGCTCGTTCATGTCCAACAAGTAAAACTATAACTACTCACATAAAATGTAAATGGTTTCATGGTACTCACATTTACAAAATTTGAAAAATATGCTTCTACTTTACACAAAACTATGGTTGTCAATGACCAAATAATGAAAAATAAATTAATAAAGAGAACGATTAAGTTCTTACATCAAAAATAATAAATAAGTATTTAATATAATAATATAATTTGTATGTATATAAGAATAAATAAACGAAATAATGTAAGAATCTCTAAAAGGAGCGAGCATCTCTTCCAAATATAAAAACATAGAAACCTAAAAAGTGGACCTAAGCAGCTGTGACTGTGGAGCAGGACCAGCATTTAGCCAAGCGTTTTTATCGAGGATATAATCTTCCAGTTTATAATACGCTTGTCTACATAGTGTGCGTTTTATGCATGCTTTAAATTTTCTCTCATTCAGTTCGAGAATATCAACTGGTATTTTATTATAAAATTTAATACAGTACCCCATAAAAGAAGTGTGTACTTTGGCCAATCTGAATCGGGGTTGATCTAATTTGTTCCTATTTCTAGTATTAAAATTATGCCTGTCACTAATCTTGCTAAAGAGATGAAGATTTTTCCGAACATACATAATATTTTCGTAAATGTATTGACAAGGTACCGTCATGATGTTGATATCCTTAAACAGTTCTCTTAGGGAATCACGCCGACGGAGATTGTAAATGGCTCTGATGGCTCTTTTCTGCAGGATAAATATAGACTCGATGTCTGCAGCACGTCCCCATAATAAGATACCGTAAGACATGATACTATGAAAGTAACTAAAATAGACCAGCCTCGCGGTATCTATATCGGTAAATTGACGGATTTTTCTGACAGCGTATGCTGCTGAACTTAGCCGTCCCGCAAGAGATGTTAAATGAGGACCCCATTGTAGCCTTGAGTCAAGCGTAATCCCCAGGAAAACCGTGTTTTCGACGAATTCAAGTTTCTCCTTGTTCAATACTATGTCGCAATCATTTCTTTTAACGTTCGGTAAGGCAAATCTGATGCATTTAGTTTTTTTCCCATTTAATACTAAATTATTAGCAGTAAACCAATTTTGGACCTGCTGTAGGGCGTTATTTACGTCGTCAAGATTTATGGAACGTCTATCTATCTTAAAAATTAAGGACGTATCGTCAGCAAATAATACCATATGAGGTTGATTTTTTAAAAGATGGGGTAGATCATTAATATATACTAGAAAGAGGAAAGGACCCAAAATAGAGCCTTGTGGTACCCCCATTTTGACTTTTAAACCCCGTGAATTGACACCATTTATTTGAACTTGCTGCTGTCTATCATTTAAGTAAGATTTTATTAGACTGAGTGCAAGTTTACCTAGTCCGTAATGTCCTAGCTTTAGGAGCAAGGTTTCGTGATTTACACAATCAAATGCCTTGGAGAGGTCACAAAAGATTCCTATGGCATCTTGTGCCTCTTCCCACGCTGAGTATATGTGTTTTAACAACGTGGCACCAGCGTCAGTCGTACAACGACCCCTGGTAAAACCATACTGTTGATCGTGTAAAATTTTATTGATGTTAAAATGATTGAGCAACTGATTGAGCATTACTTTTTCAAACACTTTGCTAAAAACCGGCAAAACAGATACAGGTCTATAATTATTGGTGTCTTTGCTGTCGCCCGACTTAAATAGTGGTATAACCTTACTATATTTCATTATATCCGGAAAGACTCCTTGGTCCACACATAAATTAAATATTAAAGCCAAGTATGGTGCTATAGTTTCAATTATGGACGTGCACACTTTAATAGACATTCCCCATATGTCTTCGGTCAATTTGATTTTGATTTGCCGGAAAGCTTTTATGACTGTCACAGGGTTGATATGTTTGAACTGGAATTCAACCGTACAACCTGGAACGTTAGCTTTTAATAAATTATATGAGACCTCAGGTGAAGAATTTAAATATTCCGTAGTTTTAGTTGGTATATTGGTGAAAAAATTTACAAATTCTTGAGCTACTTCTAAATTAGAGCTTTTGGCACCATGTGTAGTCTCCAGTAAATAATCAGTGTTTCGTTTTTTATTTCTATTAGTTTCATTATTAATAACTTTCCAAACTGTCTTTATTTTATTTTCTGACGATTTGATCATCTTGCTAATATATAGGGCTTTAGCTACCTTGCAAGTATTTCTGAACACTTTAGAATATTTGTTTACAAACTTATTAAAAGAATCAGTGTTTATGACAGGCTTAAGGCCATATAGCTCATATAGTCTTTCCCTACTTATCCTAATGCCTTTAGTCGCCCAGTCACTAAATACATACTTAGGGAAAGTATCCTTAGACTTCTTTTCAAAAGTTGCATTGAATTCCTTAAGAACCACTGAAAAGAAATTATCATAAAATTTATTAGCATCTTCAATGTTATGGCCTACAAAATTTAACTTATTTTGTAAGGTACCATTGAATTTAGCTAGTTTGCCAGTTGTAATTGGCCTATATTGTATATGAATTTTTTCCAAGGCTGCTTTAAACTGAAATGTAACCAATTGACCACTATGATCAGAGGGAAGGTAATTAACTATGGCTTTATCTAAATATTCACAATCGCAGAATACATTATCAATACAGGTTGAAGAAGTTGGTGTTACCCTAGTCGGTTCTGTAAACACATTAGACAAATTAAACGATTTAAAAAGGCTTATAAATCTGCTGCTATTTGAATTAATTTCTAAAATATTAATATTAAAATCCCCACAAATAATCGCGGGCTTGTTACCTGCTGCAAGTTTCGCAAGGATATCTTCCATTGTTGACTCAAATAAAGCAAAGTTTTGAGGGTTTGGGGGTCTGTACACGCACACTATGATATGCTTATCTAGCTCAACACAGGACAGTTCGATGCAATGTTCCACTGATAAGTTAACGATGTCATTACGTTGCTTAAATTTTAAGTTTTTTTTTAATAAGATGAGGGAACCACCACGTAACATAGATTTGCGGTTAAAACAACTGCCCACATTATAATTTTCATAACTAATTAGCATCTGGTAATCCTTCAACCAGTGCTCACTAAAACATACAATGCAATACAATTATAAATGTCACAGCCTTTATCTCTGAAATTCACATTACAGCCACTTTTCACTATAGCACTGACTGATAGGTTTGCAGCCAGTGTAGGTATATATAAGACTTGTCTTACCTGAATTTTACTTTCTATATTATTACTTTCTCTCTACGGGTAGCGGTGTCTTACTGGCAACAGTTATGGTGGGTATCGGTGGACTTGAGACATCATACATCCAGTCACTTCTATTTGTCATGTGCATAGAGGCACCTGAGTCCACATACCACCGGTCCGGATTCATTGTCTGAGGAGATGCTGAAAATGCTGCAACAAAACCTTTAGTGTCATCCGTGTTTTCTACATTCTTACTTTTCGGAGCACGACAGTTCTTTGCAAAATGCCCATGCTTGTTACAGTTATAACATCGCGGTCCCTTAGACACTTTTGTTTTATCTCGTTGATTCTTTTGAATGGCCTTTTTCTTTGTGAAGAATGCTGAATTATCTGAGCATTGAACTTCCTGCAGGAGCTTGGATTTAATGGAATCAGCGCTTATCTTGATGCCAGAGCTCTCCAATCCCATGACCATGGGCTTATAAGCTTCAGAGAGGCCGGCTAACATCAGCGTACCTAACCATTCATCATCAATATCAAACTTAATATTCCTGAGCTTATGGGCGGTCGACATTATTTTGTTCACGTATTCCTCTACGCTTCGGGAAGATTCCAATGTAGTTGTTATCATATCTCTCAACAAGGCTACTCTTATGTACAACCCGCTGTCATCGATAGCCTGTTCCAAACACTCCCAGACTTCTTTACATGTATTTGCACTCTGAACATGTACGTAATTGATTGGGTCCAGTAATAAAATTAACTTAGACTTTGCCTTGGTTTCTTTCCTTTGATCTGTATTGGTACCAGTAACACATGTCCACAAATCTTCGAGTTCGAAATATGCTTGGACTGCGAACTTCCAACTGGCATAGTTTTCTCTTCCGACTAGTCTGTCGATATGGAATGGATTGTGGCCTGTATTTGACATCTTCTATGCGTATTTCAGATGTTCCCGTGATTTCTGTTCGAGCACGCCGCGCCGGTTAACCTCAAAAATGTATGACGGACAAAATATATGACGGACAAAATGTATGACGGACAAAATGCGCCGGTCAGTATCAGTGTTCACTGCGCCTGAGGATTCTTCTTAGTTTTCACTGCGTTTACTGTACAATGAACCACGCTCTGCTACCATGATGATATTTTTGGGTGGAAAATAAAGAAATAAACGGTTGAACTAGAAAATAGCGTGTATTGCTTTCATAGAGGTTACAAGCTTCAGACAACACAGTGTTGCCAACTTAGTATAAGATGTGGTTGCCTTCCTACTTGTCAACAAGACGTAAGTAGGTTGTCATCATCATCATTATCATCTGCCTAGCCTTTTCCAACTATGTTGGGGTCGGCTTCCAGTCAAACCGGATTTAGCTGAATACCAGTATTTTACGCGGAGCGGCTACCTACCAGATCTCCACAAGCCAGTAACTGGGTAACACGGTACTTCATGGCAAGACTGGAGTCAGATTAACTGGCTTCTGACTATCTGTAACGACTGTCAAAGATCTACAAATGACAGCCGGGACCAACGGCTTAACGTGCTTTCCGAGGCACGGAGGAAACTCTGTACGTTAAGATGGTCACCCATCCACAGACCAACCTTGGCAAGCGTTGCTTAACCTTGAAGATCGACCCGTGCGGCTGTTATTATCTAGCCACGAGCTTAGACGTAAGTTGGTAGTAACCTACTTAAATAAATGATCAAAAGAATATTTATTAAGTAATCATCGTTAATTGTCTTTAGGACAGTTAGGCTTATGATTTATTACATGATATGGGTAAGTATATAAAAAAAACTTTTTTTTCAATAGATATTTACTAAAAAATTATGACCGCTTTATTCTCAGCAAATTATTAGTTTAATTTTAGCATTTACATTCTGATGCAGAAATGTATTTTCTTAGTACTTCAATGCAATACGTAAAGCCAAGCATTTTATGTAACTTGAGTAAGATTACATTACATGGCAACATTAAAAGCATAGCACAGCCAAAAGTCATGAAGTTAAGCCAAAATGAAAAAAAAAAACCAAGCCATGTACCTAGATTATTGATGACACTAAATATCTATTTAGCTTCATCAATAATCTAAACAATTAGGCTCTCAATTATGACGATTTTTTTTCAGACTTTGATAGGCCAGTTTTATTTGATAATTCCTAATAATTTATTTCGTCAGTATATATCACAGTGACATAATGTAGACGCTTAATAATTTCATCAACAATTTCCTCGCCGGTATTCTTTAATTTTGTAATATTTTGCTGGGAACCGATCACTTTTCCGAATTTTTTTTGATCGAATTTAATTTTACCGAAAACAAATGTTATTTTGGCTGCACCTCCGGTTAAAAAGTTTTTTGTCCAAATGAAACGTCAGAGTGACGAAAAAAATCGAAATGATAATAGGTTAATTGATACAGTGGCAGACGTGACTTCGATGAAGTAAAATAAAACGAAACGATATTAGTTGAAAAGTTTTAGATGATATGAAATTCGGTCAAATGTTTTTCGAACTTATGATAGGTACCTACTACATAATATCAGGAAAAAGATACTAACAAAAAAACACTAGTCAATACAGATCCAATGAGCCCAAACCGTGGTGCTGGTTTGTATAAGGAATTTATATGTCTTCCTTCCACAATCATCAAATCTTTTTTTTTTATTTAGGAATGGGCTTGCTCTTGACCACAATCCCGCCTGATGGAAAGCGATAGATGAGGTCTATGATGGAGCGAGCGTGCCCAGAAGATGCCTGTTCACTCTTGATTTGAAGGCAGACGGGTTATATGTGGACGGGAACACAGATGCTGGCAGAGAGTTCCACACTTTAGCTGTGCGTATAATAAATGTGGAACAGAAGCGCTGGGTACAACTAGTCGGGATATCAACCAACTATGGATGGTACCCTGCAGTACGTCTGGTATTCCGGTGGTAAAAGGGCGATGGTGGGATCAGGTCGTGGAGTTCCTGCGCACACTCCCCAAAAAACAGTCTGTAGAAGACAGGCAGGCAACATTTCGCCGATGACCTAGGCTGTGAAGCTGAGCCACCAACGTCTCGTCACCTATAAGCTTTTTTGCTCTGCGTTCAACCGAGTCCAATGCAGCAAGATGGTATTTTGCTGAGCCATCCCATAAGTGGCTGCCATACTGGAGTATGGCAGCACAAAGCACAAGTCCGATCCTGTATGGATACAGGATCGGACTTGTGCTTTGTACAGACTCAGAAGCTGTCCAGATGTGAAGTATCGTCTTACCCTATTTAGGATGCTCAGCTTCTTGGCTGCAGCCTGTGCTTTTGACTCGATTGTTGAGCCGAAGTTGAGATTGGACGTCAACTCTATGCCCAAAAGCTCCAGGCGGTCGGTAACAGGTACAGCTGAAATGGACTTCTTTTAGCAGTGAAGAGACATGCCTGTGTTTCAGAGCATTGAATTTGACCACATTGTCGTCGCCCCACTGGGAAACGAGATTTAAGGTAAAATTCATTCGCTCCACCATGGCCTCTCTAAGTGTAGTTGTTTCCTCTCTGCGGGCTCCTGCACTGGAAAAGTATCTTTCTGAGACTGTGCAAACCTGCATTATACTAAAACTAGTTGACCCAGCAAACGTTGTTCTGCCATATAGAAATAAATAGCCTTCGAACTATTTTCGGAGGATAATAAACACCCTGACACGAGAACGTTATATATTAGATTATATTAGAAGATATTCATACAATGTCTCTCAAGTAAGTGGTATAACTTTGAGGTTTATTGGTATTTTCGGTTTCAGTTTAATCGGATACTAGGATGTGCTTGAAAAAAAATAATCAGTAATTTGTAACCGAACACACACGAAGAAAGTTAGTAAAAAGTTATAATCCAGTTTGGCTAGGACATTGCAGGTTTGAATTACCTGATTGTCTGATAAAAAAGATTATTCCATGCTTTGGAAGGCACGTATAAGCCGGTGGTCCTGGCTGCCAAATGGCGGTCATCAAATAAACCATCAAGAGGCCCTTGAAGCGGTTTATAAACTCTGACACTAGGGTCTGGAGTCGCTAGACCTTACTGCCCTTGTTTTTTAAATAATATTAGAAAACTAGAAACTCAATCAGTGAATAAGATGAAAATAACGTAATTTCAACTCACAATAACGCTATCGGAACTAGCTCTCAAACACAAAAACATATCAGTTTCACACCGTATAGGAGCAAATAATATAATAACGAAACAAGTGGAAGACTCGCTAGACACAAATAACTTGAGAAAGAATAACACGTGAGCACAACTAAATTCTCAACAGCTGCTGACCTCTGGGCTTTGGTCAATGATGCATGTTTACTAGAAGAGGTAACTGTGTTTGGGATAGTCGAGGCTGCAGGGCCAAAATGTCTGCCAGGGTTACGGAATTTGTTCGAGAGAGTCAACACAAAGGGCACTAGGAGGAACACGGATGGGTTTTAGTCAGTAAGAGTCTGATACTCCCTTCTGCTTCGCCTAGAGCGGGAGAAGTAATTTTATGATTTCCCAACCTTTTAAAAAATTGTGGGAAGTGATTAAAATAGACTGTATTGAATGCTTTGAGAATCTTAAAAAAGTAAGGGCTATATTCAAAATATTAATTCTATTTTAACAAATAGAAACTTTTCAGTATAAAACTGTTGCTATAGTCGTTAAAGCACTAATTTAATGCTAAGGAAGCAAAACATATTACAAGCTGAATCGAAGAATGAGATACAAAAAAGAAGAAAAATAAGACAGAACGAGCGATAGGAGTTTTCTTCATCTTTCTTTTCTGTAACTTATATTATGTACATAATAAAGAGTATTCTATTCTATAAGACAAATTATGGTCATCGTGTTATCCAAAAGACATATACAGCTGGACATAGGCCTTCCCTAAGCCAAGGTTCTAATCACGAGTAAAAATGTTGTAATTTTTTTTATATTTCTATTACTGGAGTCCTATCACACCCACATTTCGTAGATACAATCAACACGAAATATGATTCATAATTTCCAAAATAAATAATATACAAAACAAACAACTTCCACACATCCCTCTTCCAGTTTTTACCAAATCTTCGACGAAGAGGTATTGAAACGCTATAAATTAGCTGCCTTATCTTGCCGGCCATTCGCAGCACATGCTCTTGGATTACTCTCTTGTAAGGGGAATCTTTTATTTCCTGGCGTTGCTCTCAAACTCGAAACGAGGTTAGCGATGCCGATAGAATTTGCGAAGCTGTAATTGTGTTACGCGATAAAGAATTGTTTGACGCAACTATGAGGCTTTCATGGAAGTTTTCCGGAGTTACGAAGAGGTATGAGGTTAGAGAACAGGAGTTATGTTTCATTTGAATCGAGGGTACCTTTTCAGTGTATGATTTACGTGGACAAGAATTGTGGATGCTTGTTATTTGAATGGATTTAAAAGAGAAATCAGAATTAAACAAAGCAACTTCAAGCCTGTATTCTACCAAGGGTCAAACTGAGGTTTATCATAAAAAACATCAATATTTAGTTTAGTTCACTGATGTTAAAGTTCCTACACGGAACTAAAGAACTAAAACGTCAAACACGGTTTTTTTAACCACAATGGCACGGAGACGGCGTTAGGGGTGAGAGGATGTTTGTTCGTTTGTGCAAACCAATGTTGCCATTTATCTCCCAAAACCCTAGTCCGATTTTGATGCAGTTTTCAGTGATGGGTTTAGATTTGATTGGTGCATGTTTTAAGATAGGTGATATGGTGACAACTCACCAGGGGGCACTGCAGCACACATTTGTTTTTGCAAACTAATGTTGCCATTTATCTCCAAAACTTCTTGTCCGATTTTGATGGGGTTTTCAGCGGTGGATTTGGGTATGATTGGTGCATGTTCTCAGATAGGTGATATGGTGACAACTTACCAGGGGGCGCTGCAGTACACATTTTTTATGCAAACTAATGTTGCCATTTATCTCCAAAACTGGTTGTTCGTTTTTGACGTGGTTTTCAGTGATGGGTTTGAATTTAATTGGTGCCATAACACCAATCAAATTCACAAGTTACCAGGGGGCACTGCAGTAACATTAATTTGTGCAAAAATATGAGTCCATTTTTGATGCAGTTTCCAGTAATGTACATAAGCTTTATCGATATGTAGTACAATGTACATGTGATTTGCTTACTAAAAAGTTTCAAATAAAAAGCAAAATTAAAAATTAAAGAAATCCACTCACACACAAACCCACGACTGCTAAAACATAATAGGGTATTTTACTAAAAAAATCTAATTAGTCCGTCTGATAGATTTTCAAACAAGTAGACACAGTGAATTGAAGACACGCGTGACGTCATTTCGCTTGGTAAATTTGGTACATTTTTACCAAGCTAAATGATGTATCCTCTACATTAGATTTTTTTAGTAAAATACCCTATTGAAAAACGTCTGGGGCTGCTTTTTTTTGCAGTTTTCCGTTATATCTTGTAATTAATATATGCTGTTCATTACAATTTTACTTGCCATCTTCACTAACGTTAAATCGCTCGAGCGTCAGCTTAGGAGAGCCCATTTTGTTTTGCCGCGTTTCCTGTTTTTGTTGTGCACCATTTCGCAAAGTTCGACGCCTTATCTCCCAGACTAAGTTCTCCTTAATTAGTTTATTTATAGATTCTGATATCTTGTGGAGTTTCCGAGATTTAGGTCGCGCGGTAAAAAACGGGATTATGTTTTGTGATTGTTTTTGTAAGTTCTTGAATGGTGTTTTGTATTGTTTATAGAGTTCAGGGGTGCTGCAGAAAGCAACAGTGCGGTTCTGTAAACTTATCGAAGTGAAGGCTTAGGTGAAGTGACCACAAACTAAGCTGTCAATCCATGTGATCAAGATGAAATGACAGCTTACTTCGTAATAACTTCACTCAAGCCTTGAACATCTTTACAGGAACGACCGACAGAATTGTATGCAAATATGGAGTAAGAGGTAATTTATTTATTTATTTTGTATTTATTTCATTAGTGAAAATAGATTACACATCACTACTAAATACATGGATTCCAAAAGTGGAAGTGTGTTTATTTACGTTATACATATCGTTTTTAGGGTTCTGTACCCAAAGGGAACCCTATTACTAAGCCTATTACTAACGGAACCCTATTACTAAGCCTCCGCTGTCCGTCCGTTCGCCTGTCTGTTACTGTTAAGCAAACTGCTGTGCTTTCTTGGGTTATTCAAGTAGTATTAACGATAAAAGTAAGTACTCAAAGTGTCATATTTTTAGGGTCCCGTTCACACAACGGAACACTATTACTAAGGTACCGCTGTGTTATCCATCCGTCCGTCTGTCCTTCTGTGGGCTGTATCTCAAGAACCGTAATAGGTTGTACTTTTCACAGATGTATTTCTATTGCCGCTATAACAACAAATAATAAAAGTTAAGATTTATGGTACTGAACCCTTCGTGTACGAGTTCGACTCGCATTTGGCCGGTTTTTTGTACAGTCTGATACTTCAAAACCCATAGTTATTAGTTTACACGATTTTCGTCATGATGAATTTCCATGTAATTTTAATTCCACAAAATAGTAATCAACAGCCTACAAAAGCTGTCAATGTCCTCGACCTCACTATCGCTGTCCAATATTGGTGCTCCATTGTAGTGGCTAATAGAAGTCTCAAGTACTTACTACTATTACAAAGAACTTCGTTATCAGACAGGCATCAGTCTTTATTAAAGACTAGCACTTCACCCGTGACTTCGCCCTCAATTTTCTTATTTTTTTTCTAGACTAATTAATACTAAAACCTTTCTCGAGAACCACTCTATCCATTGATGAAAACAACATGAAAATTGGGGCAGTAGTTTTTGAGTTTATCACGAACAGACAGACAGACGCGGCGGAAGACTGATTTGTAATACGTGGTGAGGGTAGATGGCTAAATAAGATACTTATTTTGTATTGTACATTATAATTCAGTTGTTACATCAGATATTCGAAAAGTGCATGTATCAGAATCTAAGAAGTGAAAGTGAATATTTGTTTTACTGCAGGTATTACAGTAAAATAAAATTATTACTGAACTAAAAATACATAATTATAAATAAACTCACACATATAACTATCCTTTTGCATCGTTTAATTAAATTTTGTAAATATTGTGAAGTTTATCTACAGACAAATACAACTAAATCTCACTCTCACACGAAGGATTCCGTAACATAAACCGAAAAACACGTTTCTTGTAATGCAGCCTCCTTACATTTTTAATTTAGTTTAATTATTATTATTTGTTGTTTTAGCGGCAAAAGAAGTACACACTCTGCCCACTGGCGGACAGACGGACGGACGGACAGACGGACGGACGGACAGACGGACGGACGGATACCACAGCGCTAGCTTAGTAATAGTGTTCCCTTTGTGTACGGGACCCTAAAAACATAAAAATTTGAATACTTACTTTTTTCGTCAATACTATTTGAATAACCCAAGAGAGTATAGGAGTTCGACAGAAGAAACGTGTACCTATTATCTGTCCATGTAACTATTCTTGAATTAGGTAATACAAAATAAAGTACAGCATTATTAAATACACTCCTTACCTTTTTAACAAACGCTATCAATCAAATCGCGCCTATAGGATCGATATTTTCGGAGGCCGAAAAGCTGAATATTGAAATTTTCGGATCGGCAAGGTGTTGGCGATGCAAATTGTGTTTACATTGGCGATGTTGTCAAGTCAGTCAACATTCCAGGGTAGACGAGGCCCGAATGGTCGGATTATGTTTAACATTTGGACAAGCGTTCCGAAATAAATGGAAAATTTTCAGTTATTTTTGCATTAGACCGTTACTTGGAAGGGGCTTTGTTCTTTTGTTGTTGTTTCATTGAATTGAATAATTGGGAGGATAGCGATCTCTCGTTTTATAATGGACTAGCGTCTGCCAACGGTTTTGCCCGCGCGATCCTTAGGGAACATACTTCCGGAATAAAAAGTACCCTACATACATAATGTGTTATTCCAGACTATTATCTACCTCTGTGCCAAATTTCATGAAGATCCTTCTGCCTAGCCTTTTCCCAACTATATTGGGGTCGGCTTCCAGGCAAGCCGAATTTAGCTGAATACCAGTATTTTACGTGGAGTGGCCTCCTACCAGACCTCCACAACCCATTAATTGGGTAACACGGTACTTCATGGCAAGACTGGAGTCAGAGGTACTGGCTTCTGACTATCCGTAACGACTGCCAAGATCTACAAATGACAGCCGGGACCAACGGCTTAACGTGCTTTCCGAGGCACGGAGAAAACTCGGTATGTTAAGATGGTCACCCATCCATAGACCAACCTTAGCAAGCGTTGCTTAACCTTGAAGATCGACCCGTGCGGCTGTTACTATCTAGCCACGAGCTCCTCAAATTTAATGGGGAGGATAGCGACCTCTCGTTTTATAATGGACTAGCTTCTGCCAGCCAGCGGCTTGGCCCGCGATCACCAGGGAACATACTCCCGGGATAAAAAGTACTTTATTTGTTATTTCAGACTACAATCTACTTCTGCGCCAAATTTCATGAAGATCCTTTCAGGTGTTCTGACATTAAAGAGTAACAAATAAACATCCATGCATCCATCCATCCATCCTCATAAACTTTCGCTATTATAATGTCTTCTTCTTATCGTGTGGGCAGTAAGGTCTAAACGATCCCACACACCCTGGTGTCAAAGTTTCTAAGCCGTCTCAAAGGCCTCTGACATAATTTATTTGACGACTGCCATTTGGTGGCCGGGACCATCGGCTTATACGTGCCTTCCGAAGAACGGAATCATCTTTTTATCAGACAATCAGGTGATTCAAGCCTGCAATGTCCTAGCCAAACTGGAAACAATAACTTTACAAAGTATGCTTCCCGTAGGAATCGAACCCACGACCACCGGGTCACAAGGCAAACGCCTAATTCACTCGACCACGGAGGCAGTAGGCAGTAGGATTAGTAAGTACGAAGAAGGATTAAGTAGGACTAGCTTTACTCTCGTGGTGTATATTATCGCTGGACAGTGCAGTATTTTGAGAGCCTTTAGAACTCTGTGATAGTGTAGAACACTGAGGATTTACTACAAGTTTGTAACGACCTCGATCGCGTTAGCGGTAAGCGTTCGCTTATGTCAAACCGCGACTTCGTTCGCGACATACACGCGAAAGCCAAAAAAAAGGGTGAAAGCTAAATTATGTCGGTTTGTAAGATCGCTAAGATAAGTACCTAATGCAAACAGTCGAAATCTAACATTGCTTGACCTCTCTTAGAATTCGGAAGACTGTTATTCAAGGCACTGATTATATAATTTCTTCTGTTTAAAATGCTGTCCAGCCCTAGAATTTTTTCTAATGAGAAACTTCTGTTTGCGATGTCTAAGAAAGTTGCTAATATGGATAAAAAGGTTATCCGTTATTGTCATCAGACGGCGCTTATTCAGTTTCAATACAAATTGTCATTTGCGCTAATCTGATCGAGAACGTTAATAAACTCGCACTGGGCAACTATTCAATTAAAAAAAAATTACATAGTTTGATCACTACTTGAAACAATTAATAGTAGAAAAACGTTTAGAATTAGAACCACTAAATAAGATATGCTTACATCGCTATACTTACGTATGTTTGTAGCCTACACTTGTTGATGTAACACCACTTCAAAGGTTCGGAATTTAAAAGAGTGAAAATAACATTAATTATTTTAATTATAAAATGTTCGTAAAACCACCATGAACGAACATAATTACAGAATTTTTCAGAAGAATGTTCAAAATTCTTCTGAAAATACCGACTTAAAACTTGGAGTATAATAACTGTTATAAGCTTATAAAAACTGGCCAAGTGCGAATTGGACTCGCGTGCATCGCGTGGTTCCGAACCAATTTATTTTTTTTAACATGAGTTTTTAACGCTACAAACTTCATACAGGTTTTAATGTATTTTTAGGTATAGAACTATTTATTATCTGCGATTTTTTCAAAACTTTACGCTCAGTATTTTTGGAGCTATGGAGGGAATGGTAATTTTTTTGTTTAATTTCTTGAATAACTACAAAACCATTTATTTTAAAATTATGAAAAAAGTATAATTTAACCCTCACAGTAAGTCTTTTCACTTGATATATCACGATTTTTTTATTTTCTAGTTTGACGCCCAAAAGTGACCCCATACAAAAAAACTATTTATTTACGTAAAACGTCAGTATACCAAATTTCAACAGAATCGATCCAGTTGATCCGGAAAAAACTGGCAGTGAAAGACGGACAGACAGACAGACAGACATCCGAGTGATCCTACAAGGGTTCCATTTTTTACGGATGTTTGGAACCTTAATACCAAAATTTTCTGGACTACGGACTTTACATAATTATCTAGTTACTGTTAAGGCACTAACCTCAACATCGCCGCGAGCCATGGCGACAGCGGCAGTGAACGAGGGGCGCGGGGAAGCGGCGCGTCACACCGCGCCACAACCAAGGAAGAGACACCGCACCACGACAGTCAGCTGTTGCACGCCTCAAAGCACGGCTGCGCTCACGCATATTAAATTAACTCCTTGTTTATATCCGAATAATCGAAGTCTATATTTTGTCATTGTTACTTTAACTTCGTAATACATATTTTATACAGTCCACTATCGCTTTTATTATAATCTCCAAGAGCCATCGTCGCGATCAGTTACTGTCAAATATTATGAGTGCGTCTGTATCTGCAGAAATTTCGTTTAAACCTCCATTAGTTGTGATTTTTTTTCTATTATCAAGCCAATACATACATTTTAATGCTACGGAAATAAACAGACAAAACTTAAAAAAAAACAACCAACCGACCGACTTCCAAACACTACTAACTATAACTTTAATATCGGAATTCAGTGTTTTTGGTATTTTTTTGGTTTTTTGACACCTATTTCCGAAACCAAAGTTATTTTTATACTTTGTATTGTTTTGTTTTTGGAAGTCCGTTTTATTTTTAAGTAAAAAGTTTTTTATTTTAAAAGTGAAACCACAAATACAGCGTACCGGCGGCGTGATATTATGTTATGAACTGGTGTAAACAATCAACAGACATGCGATTTCAGAAACCCCGATCCATTTGCTATCATTGATTGAAGAGTTCCGTTGCTTACCTCAGAAGTTCTTCATCAAATCTTCACCAAATTAAAATGAAACCAGTCCGTAAAAACACTCTTCCAAACAAAAAAAGAATCATCCAAATCGGTTAACAATTGACAAAAATATCGCTGAACAAACATTTTTCATGGGATTCCATCATCAGATCCTGACTTATACCTTCCATCATCAGCTCAGCAACATGAAATGATGATAACCAGGCACAAATATCTGAATTGCATTAGAAATGTCATGAAAAACATTGTGTGTGCCTATAAATTTCAGGGTTTCCCTCGATTTTCATGAGATCCCATCATTACATTCTGACTTGGTGACAATTGCAAGAATATTGGCATTCGAATAAAGAAATAATTTTTAAAATCGGTCCACAATTGGCGGAGAAATCGTTGAACATACATAAAAAAAGAACCTTCTCCTTTTTGAAGAAATCGGTTAAAAACTGAGGTCTGATTTGATAATCAAATCTCAGTTTTGTCTGTTAAAATCCTTAACCATTGTCATGTCTTGTCATTAAATTAAACACTTTTTAGACGACTGTTCGTATCATGAAATATAAATTCGAAGGATGCTTACAAATCACTAAAATTGGCACTCAGGAGACTTAAAAGGGCAACTTTAGCAGAATCAGAAAGAAAAAAATATCACGTCACTGTCACCTGAAGCTCTAGCGGTAAAGGCGAAAATGATATTTGACAGATTGGTGTATGATTAATATTATGATCCTAATATGATTTTTGAAACCCGCAGTTCTGTTTTACTTAATGTCAGTGTCAATCTGTAACATTAGCATCCATGACAATTCAAATTCAGCTAAGCAGATTCCATCATGAATGCGATAAACAAGAGCAGACTTTAAGCTGACGAACTTATTTAAGGGTGCTCTCTCGAAAAGGCTTAAAAATAGCGTGCAGATGAAGCAGTTTTTCGTCGACATTTACTGAGAAATTACATCTGAAAAAAATAGGCAGTAATCTAAATGATATTGCACGTAACTTGGTTTAGCCAGAGTTTATGTATTTGTATCACATATTAAAAAAAAAAACACCAAATCACCTCCGAATCATTGAGATGAAACCATTTTACTGCTTCATTTTTTAACAAAAGACAAGAAAAAAAATATCTACTGCTGTGCAATACAAACGAAAATAACTTGATTTTGTTACTTTTTGAAAATATGTATTTGTTTTATTATAAAAAAATAAAAACACGGGTAGCGGAGTGGTGCGCCGAGGTGTAGTTAGCTCCGTTTGTATGTACAAGGTCATTGGCAAATATACAAGCCTTAAACTGAAAAAACCGCATCATGCAGATTGTACAATAAAATAATATATCAATTCGCATATATCGAAGTTAACAAACATTTCATTTTCAACGCATTTTAATAAGTTATTACTTGTCAATATGTTTTCAGAGTATATTTACCAAGTTTGGTAAATATACTGTGAAAACGTATTCTGATAACTATCTATGAGAATAAAATAAATATAATACCTACGTATAATGTATGAAAACATTATTGAATCTTGTAGCTTGTTTGTACATTCGTGTAGACATATTTGCTCAAGGAGTATGCTCTGTTGACTGTTCTTATTAAAAAAACGTATTTGTAAATCTATGTAAATAACATGTTTTTTAGATTAAATATGTTCGCGAGTCAGTATGATGATGATTCACTTGAATCTTTGAAAAAATATCAGTTTTGGTGACATTTATTTTATTTTTATTAAAGGTTTGTCCCAAACCCACCCGAAACCCAAATGACATGGGAATATTGCTAGGACTGATGATGATGAAAGGCTTGTTCAAACACATCGACTCATCAAGCTCTTCATTTTGATAAGTCACTATGAAACGAAAAAAAAAAACGACTGCAATAAGCTATCGCCCTTCTTATTTGTTTTTAATTTTTTTATTTGTTTTTCGGCTCTTATGACGAATCTAATGATAGGTAATTCCTAATTTTTAAAAGCTTCTTTTTTCCCAACTATATTAGGGTTGGCTTCCAGTAAAACCGGTTTTATCTGAATACCAGTATTTTACGCGGAGTGGCTGCCTACCAGACCTCCACAACCTATTAACTGGGTAACAGGTGCTTCATCGCAAGACTGGTGTCGGATTAACTAGCTTCTGACCATCCACAGACCAACTTCGGCAAGCGATGCTTAAATTTGAAGATCGACCTGTGCGGCTGTTATAATAGCTAGCCACGAGCTCCTTTCAAATAGGTATAAAAATCATTACCCAAGTTTTGAAGTATTCGGGTAAAAACGTAGACTTCGAATAAAATAGTGGTCACTCATCATCTGCCTTGCCTTTTCCCAACTATATTGGGGTCGGCTTCCAGTCAAACCGGATTTAGCTGAATACCAGTATTTTACGCGGAGCGGCTGCCTGCCAGACCTCCACAACCCAGTAACTGGGTAACACGGTACTTCATGGCAAGACTGGAGTCAGATTTACTGGCTTCTGACTATCCGTAACGACTGCCAAAGATCTACAAATGACAGCCGGGACCAACGACTTAACGTGCTTTTCGAGGCACGGAGGAAACTCCCTATGTTAAGATGGTGACCCATCCACAGACAAACCTTGGCAAGCGTTGCTTAACCTTGAAGATCGACCCGTGCGGCTGTTATTATCGAGCCACAAGCTCCTCAAAAATAAAAAATAGTGGTCACTGTACATCAAAAAAATATCTTTCAGCGTTCAAACACAGACCAAAATTTCCACACGAAACAAACTCAATATTACCAAGTCAACTAAAACACGCGAAGTCACAAGAATATCAAAAGAATCTCGAAGGAGAAGAACTATCACAAAAACCATATAAATTATTTGAAATTGTGTTATAAAAATGTATGAGATTTATAACTTTATTGTCATACGGTATTGGTGACGAGACTTCGGGGCATTCGAGCCTTCAAGCATGCCCGGAATAGAAATCATAAGATTTTCGTATTAAAAATAGACTGGGGACGATGAGACTGATTATTCTGGCGTGATCGTTTGGGGATAGCCTTATTTGTGGAGCTTCATTCGTAATGGCTTTATTTTAAGCTCCGGTTTTGGCTGAATATCACGCGTGTAAAGTCTGTAATTTATTTGAAAGGTGACTGATGGGTGACTGTTCTATTGTTAATGTTAGTTAATATTTTATGTTTGTAAATGAAAATTTTGATTGATGTGTTTTGTGCTCTTGTACACCTTTAATTCTGAGTAAGACTTTATTTGAGTTAAGATAGCAACTATATTACTAAAAGACTATATTTTTCCATCGGCCTCACTCCTGTGGCCAAAACTACGAGTACATGGACCGTGTATTTTTCCTACGCAGAAAGTAACCTATTTCATTCAAATAGTGTAGCTTTCCTTGAGTGAAAGATTATAGTGTTTTGACTATCAGATCAGATCTATCAGACAATATGCCAGGAATTTTACTCGTTCATAATATTAAATTTGCCCTCTGATCATTGGACAACCTCCAGATAATCGAGCACTGCGCACGTAAAACGAGACGTTGTACATATGCATCATATTTTTTTTTTTACATTTTATTTAATGAAAAATAATACAGAGGTGTCACTTAATTCTAAACTCGCCAAACTTTTACGTTTGATGGCGAGAAGCGCTCTTTTACATAACAGTAAGCCACCTTATGTACATACTTACTACTTAAATATTACATTGTTCAAATTTCAACTTATTTTATTATTTTTTAGTTCTGTTTGCAATCCTGGATAATGTTTTTTTTTAATTTTGACTTTAGTGATCCTTTACTAATTTTTACGTTTTCTCTTAATAAATCTATTTTATTAAACACTTTAGGTACCAGATACTTAGATATTCTCTTACCATAATAATTTGTTATCTGTAGTTGAACCAGTTTGTTCTCTCTGACCCTACGTGTGTTGTACTTGTTTTTAACATTATTTTTATATTGAATGGACTAGCGTTTGGCTTGGGTGGCTATTCCACGTGTTTCACCATGCAATGATAAAGTTTTCTCATTTGCATCAAAATGTACCTCATTATCATCGTATCTCAGTTAAAAGACGTCCTCTGCTGGACAAAGGCCTCCCCCAAGTGTCACAAAACAACCTCCCGTTCTGGGTGAAGCAAGAGGGAGTGTCAGACTTTAACTGACTAAAACCCATCCGTGTTCCTCCTGGTGCCCTTTGCGTTCCAAGGCTACGGCACCTCTTTCGAACAGATTCCGCAGCCCCAGCAGGCACCTGCCCTAGCGGGCCCCGTTTTCCACGCTGACATCTCTTTGAGGCGCGCTAGGATCGCCGACCCAGGATCCATTGGCTACCTGCGACACTCACCAGGTCATCGGCCCAAATTGTGGGAGACTTTCCAATGCTGCATCTTCTGGGATGCAGTTTCCACTCCAAAACTTTTCGACTCCATCGACCACTTATTCTGCGAGCAACTTACCCTGTCCACTGCCACTTCAGTTTGGCGATCCTTCGGGCAATGTCGGTAACCTTGGTTCGCTTGCGGATATCATTATTCCTGATTCGCTCACGTAAGGAAACTCCAAGCGAGTTATGCTTAGAGTCTTCACTACCCTTTGGATGACTATAATCCTTCTGATGCCCATTGTGAGCGACCTAATGTACCCTATAACATTTAAAACTGAAGATCTTAAAAGAAAAAAATTTATAATTTCATCACATTGAGTCTAAATCTAGTGCTTTTATCAGCCCTCTCAAATGCCACTTAGATTGCTGATATCTCAGACATCGCCCTTATCACTTATTCACAGATGCCAACTCCGATTACTTAAATAATTTGAAGATAAACATAAAACTAATTCATTTTGATTGATTGGAAAAATATCAAAACGTTGCATGCCAAAGGCAATATGATTAATGGACACGCAGATGCTTGGAGAAAACTTTAAGAATTATGAATATTGTAATATGAATGACTGTGATATTTTGTATTAGCAATTTGAAACTGTAGATAAATGGGTACTGCTAAAAAGCCGGGAACGAGTTGAACTCTCACAACATGAATGATTCCGTACCATAAACCGAAAAATAACACATTTCTTTCCTTAATTTTTATTATATGTTGTTATAGCGGCAATAGAAGACCACACTGTGAAAATTTCAGTTCTTGAGATGCAGCTCGCTGACTGACAGGCGGACGGACAGACGGAGGGACAGCGAAAGAGTAAAATAATTATCTTAAGTCGACCGGTCTAAAATTAGTGCCAATTAATGAGGAATAATTATTCAAACTCAAACTCAAAGTATTCATTTCAAATAAACCATTTACAGGCACTGGCAAAAAAATGCAATTAAAAAAAAGTAGTTGTTAAAAATAAAAACATGGAAGCTATTTGCACGTTCCAAAGCGTAGATCTCTATGGAGAAGAACGTGCAAGAAACTCCACGGACACTCTTTTAAAAATAAAATATCTAAACTGTTACAAAGCTTTGTTAACATTATGTTGAAATAATACATTCATGTGAGAACGATGAATGCGTCCGGGGAAAAAAGGCAACAAATCAAAGAAATAATTCAAATGAACCATCACAGCTGAGAAATGACCAGTCCCAAACTCCCAACTGACGGCTTCCGTTCACGAACATGACGCATGCGCTAACACCCCATTCGGCTCAACCATTTTGAAGGGAGCCAAATGATCCAACGCATACGCCACCATCAGCTACACTTTTGAGTGAGCATGACACTCCGAACCGCCAGGGTACATTCAAGTCAAAAATGAACCTAATACTGATAGCTTAAGTTTAAGGTACACAGTACTCCAACATATGCCGTTAAACTAAATATAAGTCGCTCTGTCTAAATCCATAGGGAATAAGAGATACGGAACAAAATGTTTAAATTAAATTTTCACCGACTGGCTCTGTTTTAATAATGAATTAATTTGGTTAATTGGCAAAAATATCATTGTGATTTACGCTGGTAATGATTTTGAGGTTAACCGACGATACAATTTGGGCTTTAAAAAATAATTTCCATCTCAATAGTAAAATAATCATCAGTCAATCAAAATATATAAAAGTCCTCCTGACTGACAGACAACGTACAGCCGAAATTACTGGTCCTGAAATTTGGCATGTAGGTTCCTTGGGGATCCCGGCCGCCGTAGGCGCGGGCCTGCGGACGGCGAGCAGTGGGTGGCTCGCCGTCTGATCAGAACTAGGCCCGGGTCGGCGGCGCGCTGCGATCGCAGCGCGCCTCAAAGAGATGTCAGAGTGGAAGACGGGGCCCGCTAGGGCAGGTGCCTGCTGGAGCTGCGGAATCTGTTCGAAAGGGATACCGTAGCCTTGGAACACAAAAGGCACCAGGAGGTACACGGATGGGTTTTATTCAGTAAGAGTCTGACACTCCCTCTTGCTTTACCCAGAGCGGGAGGAGTCATTTGATGATTTCCCATCATTAAAAAAAAAGGTTCCTTGGGGAGTGTAAGGGAGCACTAAGAGAGAATTTCCCGAAATTCTAACGGGAACGGGGAAAAAATGGAAAAGAACGGGATATGCGAGTACGAAGTCGCAGGCAAATACTAGTAGTTTTATAAAACGATTCGTCGTCATGGCAACAGAAGTCATTTCCGTTTACCTAAAGTCTATTAGAGGTACTCATTTTAGCTACAAAGCGTACCGTATTAAATACTTGGATACTGATTCTGAAGGCTACGTTATCATAAAAGGAAAGTTTTACCAGCTAACTTCAAACAACAACAGTCAGAAACAAGAACTTTAACATAACAGTAACGAATCTCCTGAAATACTGCGATAAAAAATAAAACGAACGAAAAAATCTTGGTTACGCATTTCCAAAACAAACGGAGAATATTTATTTAGGTCTAGTTATAAATATTATGATAACACATGGAAATTATGCGTCGCTTCAGCAAAAACCTTTTATTGGTCGGTGTGTTCATACGGGGTGTTCCAGAGTGGTGCGTGGACATATCTAAGCATTGTGTTTTGTTGCTGATATAGACAGCAAAAAAAAATTACTTTTTCAAAAAACCCAACTTCCTAAAACGACTAAAACATTAAGAAAAAACGCTTTTCAGCAGCAGCCTGCTGCAGTCGGAGGCATTGAAGAGGGTAACCAACGGACCTCTAATACTAAGCCTCCGCTGTTCGTCCGTCCGTCTGTCTGTCAGCGGGCTGTATGTATTTTAAGAACCGTAATAGTTAAAATTAAAAATAATAAACCTAATAGTTAAAATTTTCACAGAGTATGTACATATTTATATTGCCAACTACATATAATTAAAATTAAATGAAATTTAAATAAAAGGGAGCTCCCATACAAGACGTACGTTTTTTTTAATTTATGATACGAAATCCTTCATGTGAGAGTCCGACTCTCACTTTCCTGGTTCTCTTCTCTAAGTCGTCTTTTGCGGTCGGGATTTTCGAAAGCGGTCATCATTTTGCTATTTTGATATGTCTTTGTTTTAATATTTATAACAGATACAGAACTCCACCCTTAAATATATTAGCACGCACTTCTGGAACATCCTGTACACAGTGTGTGGAGTGTGACTTAAGTAAAGACTGTCGTGTTTGGATAGGGACGAAGTTTTGAGAAATTCATGGTATTTTAAGTTTTGTTGATTTGAAGAAGCAACAAGAGTCAGTGGTGAAAAATAACAGAAACGTTATGAAAATTGAACATTATTAATTAAAGCATTTTTTACTGTTTAATTTATTTCATAGCTTTTTACATAAAAAAATATCTCCTTACCGCCTGTAAGAAGACATTGTCAAAATACTGACTTTGGGCGCCATTTTTTCAATATGGCGTCGCAAATGTCAGAGATAGCAAAGTGAAAATTCAAAAAAGCACTAGGTCGGCTTAGAGTCTTACCGATTGTAGCTGAACAACAGTGTTTGACATGTAGTAATTGTCGATCTTCCTCTTACTTTGACTGGTTGTTACAATTACCTAACAATATTATCCGTTTATATTTCAAGCCGATCCCAACTTCCCAAATCAAAAACCTGTTTAAAACCTACACTAATTTATTGCAAGTACTATCAGCAGACGACGAGCAAACTCAATGAAACAGTAATAACTACCAGTAATCATCTCGCTTTTAGCTGTGGACTAAATTCACCGGTCTGGGCAGAACTTTATATGGAGGCGGTAACTTTGTTCTACTTGCTAAATGCAGATGGTCAGTAGCCGTTAAATTTGGCTGCCTAGCGGTCCAGGGTGTTAGGCTTTGGCTAACTCGCGTAGATTTTGATTAGGTTTTGGTGAAAAGAATTAGTGGTTTCATGTTTTTTTTTTGTTTTGTTGAAATCCTTTTCAGAGTTCCGTAGTACAACAACTCAGAGACTATCGATGCTACGAAGCTATAATTTGCAGTTATAATATTAAACACGCCTATAAAGTTGTTAAATAAAATCTGTACAATATCTTCTTTTTTTAACCGACTTCAAAAAAAGGAGGAGGTTCTCATATCGGTTGTACTTTTTTTTTCTGTTTGTTACCTCATAACTCCGTCATTTATGAACCGATTTGAAAAATTCTTGTTTCATCTGAAAGGGTATACTTCTCGATTGGTGTTACTAACACTAGGCTAAGAATATTGTTACTAACAAACGTTATGGACAAAGTCTGAAATAAATTTATTATTATTATTCCATTTATTTATTTATATATACATACAAATTACATTTTTAAATATTTCTATAAAAATACAAAAAACATTTAAAAATATAAAAAATAGTAACCCACCGGTATCGGGAACAGGGTCCAAGCTACCGGTGGTCAGGGCTTCTGAGAGAGGAACCTCCTAACGATGTGCGCCGTGTCCAGGAGTACTGCTTTCTGGATTAAGCCCTTGATCCAGCTGCCCAACGAGAGCCTCTTGAGATGTTGGTCGAGGCTCTTGGCAATAATGCCATTGGCCGTCACGATTATCGGCACAATAACTGCTGTGTTCACATCCCACATGTCGACAACCTCGCGAGCCAAGTCAAGATACTTCGTTTGTTTATCATTCTCTGACTTCACGAGGTTCTCGTCATGAGGGACTGCTATATCAACAATCATTGCGCGACGCTCTAGTCGGTCTATCACCACTATATCAGGCTTATTGGCAACAATAGTCCTGTCAGTGATGATAGACCGATCCCAATACAATGTGCAACTACCATTTTCGAGAACTGGGTCGGGCACATACCTATAGTACGGTACTTCCGATTCCACAAGATTGTATTTAAGAGCAAGTTGCTGGTGGATAATCCTGGCTACAAGGTTGTGCCTGTGCAAATAGTCTCCGTTAGCCAGACTAGAAAAACCGGAAATAATGTGGCGGATGGATTCCCCGGGCCGGTGACATGCCCGACATATGTCAACCGTACCGTCCTTCACAATGTATTTCCGGTAGTTATTAGTCATCATAACTTCGTCCATAATTGCACAGACAAAACCTTCGGTTTCCCCGAAGAGGTCACCAAAACGAAGCCAGGCTACAGACGCTAAGAAGTCTACATCGGGCCCATGTAGGACCCGATAAAAGCGTCCGTGAAGCTCCTTGCTCTGCCATACCTCCCTGCGGTCGTTAGTATCTAATACCACAGGTTTGCGCCAGTTCTCGTTAGCCAAGGAGAGCGCGGTAAGGCCTTTGTCCACCGCTACCACATCTCGATGCATACCCACGTCGGCCTCTAGGAAGTATTCCCTAAGGCTGCATACCTCGCGGTTGTGCAGGGTCTTAGCATTTAAGAAGCCACGACCCCCGCACTTCCGCGGGATATACAGCCTCATCACCGATGACCGTGGGTGATGCATCCGATTTGCGGTAAGCAGTGAACGTACCCTCCTATCCAGGGCGTCAAGTTCCGTCTGAGTCCATTTGAGTATGCCGAAAGAATACATCAAAACCGGCATGACCCAACCGTTGAAGGCGCGCACCTTGTTTCCGCCTGATAAAAGACTGTTAAGTACTTTGTTCAGGCGGCCAAAGAAGCGCTCCTTCAACGATTGTTTCATGTCCGTAGCACTGATGCCTAACGCTTCCGACATACCCAAATACTTGTAAGTTTCGGTTGAGGAGAGGGACCTAAGGTCTATGGAATCCGAGAGTTGTGTTCCCTCGGATTCCATAATCTCCCCTCGCTTTACATGCATGACCGCACATTTGTCCAAACCAAATTCCATCCTGATGGCGCCACTGAAGGTTTCTGTTACCTTCAGTAGCTTCATCAGTTGCAAGTTGTTAGGAGCAAAGAGTTTCAAGTCATCCATGTAAAGGAGGTGCGATATGACCTGACCACCTCTTCTCAACCGGTAGCCTTGGCCCGAACCCTCCAACAATGTACTGAGAGGGTTGAGGGCCAGACAAAACCACAGTGGACTCAGACTGTCACCCTGAAATATGCCACGCTCGATCCTTATCGGTTCGCTGTTCGCCTGGGTCTGTCGACACCCTGGATAGTGAAGAACCGTCCTCCACTGACCCATACACGACATCAGGAAGGTGCGTAAAACTGCATCAACTTTGTACAGCTCCAGCACCCTCATGAGCCATGTATGTGGCACCGAGTCATAGGCCTTCTTATAATCTATCCAGCATGTCGACAGATCTCTTCGGGAACGTCGAACCTGTTGGCTAATGGCTATGTCGATGAGGAGCAGCTCCTTAGTACCGCGGGACCCGTTCCTACATCCATTCTGAGAAGAAGACATTATTGAATTACTATCAATATGATGGTTAATCTTTCCTCTCAAAATGGATGTAAGGACTTTATAGACCGTCGGTAAACACGTGATCGGTCTATAACTTTTAGGCTCCGCGGTACTACCTGATTTATGGAGCAGGTGGGTTATCCCTGTAGTTAGGAACTGGGGCAGCGACCCTGACTCTAATGCAGACTGGAATTGAGATGCCAAGCGAGCGTGCGATCTTTTGAACCATTTAATCCAAAAGTTGTGCAGCCCGTCCGGTCCCGGAGATTTCCAGTTAGGCAACGGACGGACTGCACGAGCTACGTCTTGGGGGCTGATGTTAATTGCCCCCATTTCTGGTATCGGATCGCACGCGCGCTCGACCTCTCGAGTCCAATCGCCCTCGGTATGACTGACAGGCACCGACCAGATGCTGCGCCAGAATGAACACATGGCATCATCATCCGGTAGGCGCGTATCAGTCACACCTTGGTCTGGTCGCTCCCAAGCCCTATAAACCCACCTCTCATTGCTTTGAAATGTGCGATTCTGAGTGTATCGCTCCACTCGCCGCTTATACCGACGTATACGGTTTGCCCATGCATAGACTTTCTGCTTCAGGAAGTCGATACGCTCTGATGATTTTTGCTATTTCGATGAAAGTAATTTAATTAAATTGTATTGAAAATTGCGGATTGAGTAAAAAATATGACGTTCCAGTTGACAGCCGAGCCACAGATTATTATTATTATTATTTCTATTAGTTTTTGACATTCTCGGGTCCCTAGAGACCCGGTCCTTTGGTAGGCGTACGAGGGGCCGATGCCAACTCGCAGAGGCCTCTTTAGACATTTCAAATGGAATGGGACACCAACCGACGATTATCCCTGTATGCACTGTGAAAGTATACCCAAGGACCATCCCCGGTTGGAGCAAAACTATTGCAAAATATGGAAACAAAAGATGAAACGCTATGGGTTTGGCTGGTTTAGTGGACTAATAATCGTTTACTATGGAAGAACTATTGGCCCCTGCCTGACCATTGACAATTAAAACGGTTTTAAAATAGCAGGGGGTGACTTGCACACTCAATAAATGGGCCCCCCGATAAGGGTCGCTAGCACTAAGTGACGTAGCGCCAAGGGGGCAACATATCCTGAGGTGCTAGAGGAGTGGAGAGGTATACCACGGCTATCAGGACAATCCCGGAAGTACGGTCAAGATCCCTACCAGCACCTTACTGGATTATACGTCCTTCTCCCGAGCACGTTTGCTCTTGCGAATCTCCACTCAGACCGGCCGATTAAGGCTAGAAAGAGGTGGGAGCTCTGTTCCTCGTCAGTGTTCACTCCGGCTAGCCAATAAAGGCAAGCCGGAGATGAGGAACAAGAATTCTCCCTGGAGATCAGGTCCGTGGGGTCGCTAGTGCCCAACAGTTCGCCACAAAACTGCCTTGCGGATTTATTATTATTATTATTATTATTATTATTATTGTCACCAAGTCAGATGGAATTCCATGAAAATCGAGGGCAACCCTCAAATTTTATAGGCACATACAATGTTTTTCATTAACTTTCTAACGCAATTCAGATATTTGTGCCTGGTTATCATCATCTCATGTTGCTGAGCTGATGATGGAAGGTATAAATTAGGATCTGATGATGAGATCCCATGAAATAAGTTTGTTCAGCGATAGTTTAGCCAATTGTCAGCCGATTTGGATCATTATTTTTTTATTTAAAAGAGTATTTTCAATTTGGTGAATATCTGACGAAGAACGAGGTAGGCAAAGGACGGAATTCTTCAATAAATGATAGCAAATGGATCGGGATTGCTGAAATTGCATATTTTTTTAGTGTTTACACCAGTTCTTAATATAACGGTACGCTTTTAATGGGTACGCAAGTACCACTAAAAAGTGAAAAAGTTTTTGGTTACTTTTCCATTTTTGACACCGACTTCCAAAATAAAAAGTTCTTTTCTTTCTTCCGAGGTTATTTTGTACCTTGTAGTGTTTTGTTTTTGGAAGTCGGTTGTATTTTTTGTAAAAAAAATTTAAAGTACCTCCCATACAAGTAAAGGAGGATTTCTTTTTTGTAGTCTCTTCCATCGTTGGAAGCAGTTTTAAGACATAGGTCTCTCTTAAAAATGGTTGATTCTTCGACGCCTACGTGTAACTTGTTTTTATATATACTCGTACATATATGTATATAGGTTAGTTAGGTTTTATAGTTTTTCTGATTTTATAAGTCGGTGTATAAAGAGTTCCTTTTAAATAACCTAAATATTTTTTTGATTCAGAGATCCATTTACGAAACATTAAAGCTTGAAAGTGGTATTTATAGTTAGTCTCGTGTCCCCATCCCCTTCTAAAAACTAAGGGATTCGTGGCCCGAGACGGGCTTGGTCAGTTTTTTTTTAAATACATACATACATTTTTGTGCAACGCGGATAGGCTGCCAGTATCATCTCAAATTTTTCGAAGCGTTAAGCTAAAAACCGACTTCCAAAATCAAAACACCACAAAGTAAAAAATAACTTTAATTTCGGAAGTCGGTGTTCAAACGAAACAACCAAAAACATCGACTTCCGAAATTAAAGTTATCTTTTTACTTTGAAGTGGTTTTATTTTTTTGTATTTTTTTTTTATTTCACACTTTTTAGTGGTACCTGCGTACCACTAAAAAGTGAAACCACAAACACAGCGTGCCAGCGTGATGTTATGTTATGAACTGATGAAACAATCAACAGACATGCGATTTCAGAAATCCCGATCCATTAGTTATAATTTATTGAAGAGTTCTGTTGCCTACCTCCAAAGTTCTTCATCAGATCTTCACCAAATTTAAATAGGACCAGTCCGAGAAAATACTCGTCCAAACAAAAAAAAAACATCCAAATCGGTTAACAATTGGCGAAAATATCGCTGAACAAACATTTTTCATGTGTGTGGGTGTTGGGATTGCCTCAGGTAAAACCGGATTTGGTTGAATACCTGAAAAAAAAAACATTTATTTTTATTTTTATATATTTGTTCACACTACTATCCTCTGTTGGGCAAAAGCCTCCCCCAATCTCTACAAGCTTCAGCGGCGCCTGCCGTCCTAAGGCATCCCTTCTTTGGAAACTATTGCTCAGCGGTCGCTGAGCATTTAGCTGAAGTGCCGAAAGCTATCCACTTTGAATATACGGACGCATACATTGTGCTGAATTAGTCACCATGACAGTAGCAGTAATAGAAACTTTATTTGAACCCACAAATGCCTGTTTTCTTTTTTTCCGTATAGGAAATAATCAAATGACTACTCCCGCTGTGGCTGGAGTGGAAGGGAGTGCCAGATTCTTATTTCTTAGTTCGATACACGGGTCAACCAGAGTATAAGACAGTTGAAGCGTTTCTCCGGGACCGTTTTTCCGGTGGTCGCCACTGTTGATTCTGGCTTTTGGAGTTGCAGTGGTTGGGAATGTGTGGCGGGATTCTCCCATATAAAAATATCCTGGTAGACAAACGTCACCTAAAACTAACCCAAACAAGCCGAGTATCAATCGCATTTCCACAAAAAAAAAGTCCGGGAAACTTTTAGCTTCAATCCGTATCTCGTCGGGTAAAAACCAACATCCCGCCAGAGGGCGCTAATTGTGGGATATCGCGAAGTTCGCAACAAGCTCAGCCAACTTATAATTAATTGAACATAACCTCTTCAAGGTAGCGGCATTGACTTGTTGAGAAACTAAATTCAGGAATGATGTTTACGTTTTTTTGAGAACTTGGTTTAAATTAGAAGCTTGTTTTTTAGGGTTTCGTACCCAAAGGGAAAGTAACGAATCAGCAGGCTGTATCTCAAGAATCGTAATAGGTAGACAGTTGAAATTTTCACAGAGTGTGTATTTCTGTTTGTCGCTGTGCGTTTGTGTCTGTGCTAAATAAATGTTTTTCTATTCTATTCTAAATGGGTTTTCTTCAGTCTATGGTACGAGTCGGAATCTCACACAAAAGGTTCAGCCTTTTGTGTGAGAGTCCGACTCGCACTTGGCCGGTTTTTGTTACGTTGTAAGATAGTCTCTAGAAGACATGGCATGCTATGTATGGGATTGACAAACACTATTTAGCTAGCTAACAAGTGATAATTTTTTTTTTCGTGTCATGTATTAATTACTTTGCATACTATTATATAAATTCAAGTTCATAAAACGTAACAGACAGTGTTGCTGAGGATTTTGTCGCGCCACTTCTTCTTCACAGCTAAGGGAATGGGGACGGGCGGTCGTTTTGGTGGCTTGTCTTTTGTAAAACTTGACTAAACGAGTTTTGAATTTTTATTTTATATTATTTAGAATTTTATCGAAAAATTGGAAACGGGAGCTGGGCAGCTAGTTTAAATGTAGGTGGACTGAGAATGAAGTTAACTGTCATTCCGTCTTATTTCTATAGATTGACAGCTCACTTCATATTCACTTCACCTTAGTTTACAAAGTAATATGTTCACTTATCAAGGCACGAAGCGGCCACCCAACGTTCGCCTCTACAGGCCCGCTCCTAAGGTGACCGAGAATCGTCCTACGACTTCTGACGTCCGCGGCATCTTCTTTTGTTGCAGCTGGAGCGTGAGATTTATCTCTCCTAATCCTCGCTAGCGTTACTGCTTTGCAAAAGGAGATGCTTGCTTCCCATGCTCCCTTGCTTCAGACCGTGGATTGAACCAGGGCCACCGATCGCCTCGATGGAAACACGGCGCTGCTACGCCCAAGCAGGGCAGACCTCCACCGCAATGTATGTTAATCGGGCTGGTTTCCTCAACTCCACGACTTAGCGCGTATTTTGCATGCAGGTGGGACAAATGTGTCATTTGATCCACCCCAGCTCCCCAAGGAAGGCCGGCAACGCCTTGATGTTACCAACTATCTCACACCGACCTCCACCGTACAATTAGGGTGCTGGTTCAATCAACGGGTTATTATTATGAATCAGTTGTTTTCCTTCTAGATGAAAAGAGTCACAGCATCAAGTTGCTCCTACCAAATACTCTTACATATTTAAGGCACCCTCATGCTGTCAAAGGTGACCAAGGGTACTTTACTATCCTTTTATGACACCCTTACCTTAGTTATATGAATAAGGACAACCGCAATCCGGGACTTTATAGCTACTTAGATTTGATTTAAGACTACATATCCAATGACTTCCTGTAGGTTGATAGAAAATTGTATATTTGTTTAGTTTCAAATTAAAAGCGGTCAAATACCCCTTAGCCCATAGGCCTTAGCTCAATTGTAGTGGTGGGTTCGAATCCAGATAGGCTTTATGTGAAAACCTACCTATTCGGTTTTTTGTCAGGTTTATGTTTATTTTTTTATGAAAACATTAAATTAATATTTAACAGCCGCACGGGCCGACCTTCAAGGTTAAGCAATGCTTGCCAAGGTTGGTCTGTGGATGGGTGACCATCTTAACATACCGAGTTTACTCCGTGGCTCGGAAAGCACGTTAAACCGTTGGTCCCGACTGTCATTTGTAAATCTTTGGCAGTCGTTACGGATAGTCAGAAGCCAGTAAATCTGACTCCAGTCTTGCCATGAAGTACCGTGTTACCCAGTTACTGGGTTGTGGAGGTCTGGTAGGCAGCCACTCCTCGTAAAATACTGGTATTCAGCTAAATCCGGCTTGCCTGGAAGCGGACCCCAATATAGTTGGGAAAAGGCTAGGTAGATGATGATGATTAAATTAATATTTGCACACCAGTTTATTATGTTTAGTATTGTACTTCTACTATAGGAAATAAATACTATTCTAATATGCATATTTATAACCACTGCTTACAAAACATTGGTGTAAAACGTCGTGACGAAATCGGCTTGCTCAAAAGCCAAGTTTTGGAAGACAATGTGACCAAGTGGTATGGGGGCTGCGTGCTAGTTTTCAGCCCATTCCTGACATTGAGATGGCTTGGGTTCCAGGGCCACATTAATTTTGGTTTCAATAATCCGCAACGTGTACAACCATCACTTGAAGTTATACCCATTAGTTGTTAATAACATAAAACCACTATTCAAAATTCTACAGTAAAATTAAATACAAGCATCTAAAACGGTAACGGTAACTAACTTCAACGAGTTTCTGTAGCCATTACCGCTGTTTTAAGATAACGATCCAGGGAGCGGCGGTGGTGTAACGAGGCAAGCGGAGTGGAGCGGAGCGGAGCGAGGATTTGTGAAGGTAAAGGAAATATTGGTTGAAGCCACTTTGTAGTGGTTAAGAAAATGAGTTGCATTGAGTGCTTTCTGGACGATTGTGATATTGACTGTGTAAGATTTGTAAAATAGGTAGATGCTAAACCCACTAACAACTTTTTTAATGATTTTATTTTATTTCAAATTATAGAGTTTGAATTTCTGAGTTTTTATATTTATAAAACGTTTCCCCAATCTAAGAATATAGCCGTATATCGTGAGTGCGTTTACAAATATACAAACTCACATACACAAACAGCAACCCGGAATAACTACCATACAAACATTTTGTCCATGCGGAAATCGAACCCGTGAAACGCAGCGTAGCAGCCAATCGCTTACCCAATGCACCAACCATTTCGTCGAAGTTAGCTATCGCGTTAGTTAGCGTCTTTAGCTATATTTTTCTGGGGAGTCAAAAAATCAAGATATTCCAGTTATAAGATTATGTCTTTGCACTATATGTCACCATTGTTCTGGTGACTGGAAAACTTACAGAAAGTAGTAATTCCTGAGACATAATCAACTTATGCGACTAATCCGCGTAAAGCAAGGCATTTTATCGCGAAAGTCGAAATTCGCGTTAAAGCCGAACCGTGCCAAATAGTGTTGCGTAAAGCGAACTGTTACTACCTAATACGAAGTTGAACATGTTCTTTCTATGAGTCAGGCTTTGAACAGGAGTGTTTGTACTGTGATTATCAAAATTAGTCTATTTATTCCCGGAGCCCGCTAGAGCCAGCGCCTGCCAGGGTGGTTGAGGGGCTTTCGGGACTGGGATCGCGGTCCTGGACTCCATCTGTATTATTTTTGAGTAGTATTTCTTATCGGTCCTGATCCCGAAAGCCTTTTGACCCTGGGTTGCGGAATTTGTTCGAAAGATTAATCGCTACCCTGGAACGCAAAGGCCTTTAGAAGGAACATGGATGGGTTTTAGTCAGTAAGAGTCTGATACTCCCTTTCTCCCTGCTCCGCCCAGAGCGGAAGGAGTCATTTGTTGATTTATTTATTTAACACTTTACGCACACAGATGTACAGAGGCGGACTTAATGCCTGAGGCATTTTCTACCAGTCAACCTTTGGATGATGCAGAGAATAATACTAGTAGGTGCAAATTGTGAAAAAAAAACAGAAACGCGATTCATATTTAAATTAATACAAAGATATATATATATATAAACTATAAATACAATAAAATTCTATAATATATACTCAAATTAATAAACTAATACACAACTATACTTGAACAAGTGATGCAAGCAAACAATGAATTATAACTAGCGCTGTAACGATACTACTGCCAACTTCTTACGGATGTGCTCTCGAACCTTGACTTTGAAGGTTAATCGGCTGGTTGCCATCCTGATTTCCTGGGGAAGGGCATTCCACAGAGAAATGGATTGTATGAAAAAGGAATTGTGAATGAAGTCAGTACGGTGAGATGGACAGTGAAGAAGACGATTATGGGATGAGCGTAGATTTTTGATTTTTTTTTTTTTTTTTGATTTCTCATCCTCAAAACAAAAGCTTGTTTATTCCCACTTCTGAGACACCAGGTACAATGTTGGACAAAGCGCGGGTACGGTCAGTGACCAAAATCGATTAACACTGTAACTTTTACATTCATCTTAATGAATACTTCGCCCGCGACTTCGTCCGCGCTGCAATATTTTTTAGGATCCCTTATTTTTTTCTAGACACATTATATACGTATACACAGATAAATTACATACATATACTTAAACCTTCCTCGAGAACCACTCTATCCATTGATGAAACACAGCAGTTTTTGAGTTTATCACGAACAGACAGACAGACAGACATGGCGGAAGAGTTTGTTTTATAATATGCAGTGATTAAAAGATACGGTATTTGTTTTTCTTTGCATTTAAGACAGTAACAAAAGCCTTAATATTTTAAAAATAGATTTGGAAAACCACAACGATAATTATTTTTTGCCGCTGACTGACGAAATTCAGACAGCTGATTTCCTTCGTAAATACGTAACTAAAAAAGAAAATGTATCTTCCCTCAAAAAATATCAGCACCTCGAAATCTTCGAATTGTGACGCAAAAACGTCGTGTAATCTTTTTGTCTTGCGTTATACGTCGCGAACGTAATTCCCAATATCAGTATTGACAGACGGCAGTAATAATTTTACGAGCTCCTGAGAATCTACGGTTTTACGGTTACGTGAGTAGACTGGTTACGATTGAGGGGTTATCGGTTATTGTGGCGAAATATCGGTTTAATGTATTGAGGTTATTAGAATTTGTTTCTTGTCGCGATGTGTCTGTGTCTCGATACCGGGGTGTATAGAAATAAATTTAGAAACTGATATTTTTTATTTCCACTTCATGTACAATAGTGGTACATAGGCGGACGTAATGCAACAAGGTATTCTCTACCAGTCAACCTTTGGGTTAAAAGAAACACACTGTGGTAGGTGTTCAACAATTAAATAAAATTTAAAATAGAATTTAGTTTCGGAAAAAATTGTATAATAGTAATTATACTAACAAAATACACATGTACAGACCTCCACCATCATCATCATCTGCCTAGCCTTTTCCCAACTATATTGGGGTCGGCTTCCAGTCAAACCGAATTCAGCTGAATACCAGTGTTTAACGTGGAGCGGCTTCCTATTTCTATTATACTTTACTAGCTTTTGCTCGCGACTTCGGCATATCCCTAAAATCGCGGGAAGCTTTTTAATGTTCCCGTAGGAATTTCGAGAAATTCTATCTTAGGGCTCTCCTACGGAGTGTAGGGAAGGTACATGCCAAATTTCAGCTTTCTACAATCAGTAGTTTCGGCTGTGCGTTGTATGTCAGTCAGTCAGTCAGTCACTCACTCACTCACTCAGTACCGGAATTTTTTTATATATTGAGAATATAAATACCTAAATAACAACACCAAATATATCAAACCAACCATTAAAGTGTTGTTTGACATATTGTAACTAGAAAATATGGATAATAACCACATAACCCTACTAACTCGCTGTTGAAAACTATTACGTTATCAATAAGGTTGGTCCACGAAACCCATCACAATAGTTTAGCGAGAAAGGTTAAGGATAGGTACGATTAAAAGGACTTAATTGGCATGAATGGATTTAAATCCATTCATGCCAATTAAGTCCTTTTATGCTAAACTTTTATGTTTAGTACATAAAAGTTTAGCATATAAGGATAATAACAAATGAAAGGTTGGTTTTTAAGACTATTTTTTATTCTTATGTGTTCTAGTTTTTGTCCGCAACTTCGAAGGCTCATATCACTTTTTTTCCCGTCTCCGTAAGAATTTCAGGAAAATCTCTCCCCTACACTCCCGAAGGCACCTTTTTTTTTTAAGGATGGGCCATCATCAAATGACTCCTCCCGCTTTAGGTGAAGCAGAAGGGAGTGTCAGACTCTTACTGACTAAAACCCATCCGCGTTTCTCCCAGTGCCCTTTGCGTTCCAGGGTACGGTGCCTCTTTCGAACGAAGTCCGCAGCCCCAGCAGGCACTGGCCCTAGCGGGGCCCGTCTTTTACGCTGACAGCTCTTTGAGGCAAGCGTGAAACACAGCTCGCCGTCCACCCGGGCCTGGTTCTGATCAGACGGCGAGCCACCCAATGCTCGCCGTTCCCCAAGGCACCTACATACCAAATTTTACCTTTCTACGACCAAAAGTTTCAGCTGTACGTTGTTTGTTTGTCACCCGCTCAGTAACGGAAGAATTTTATACATATTGATTGATTTTATTTTGGTGAACGTGTTTTCAACTTTCATATAATGTATTTCTCTTTAACGTCATCTTTAAAGTCCTTAGTCTAGTCTAGTCTTTATAGACTTGCTAATTAATTCTAGAAAAACACAACATTTAATTAATCAGCTCGCTAATCTTAATTATCATCGGCGTGGCTGCCAAAGATCTATAAATGACAGCCGCGACCAACGGCTTAACGTGCTTTCCGAGGCACGGAGGAAACTCGGTATGTTAAAATGGTCACCCATCACCCATGGTCGCTAATCTTAGTCAAAACACTTAAAAAGTTAGTTACAAAATGAACAACAAAAATCCAATGTTACCTCTAACTTTACAAGAAGGTAAGGTCAAATTATTAAATTTTCTATTTATATTGAAAAATAAAAGCCTATTTAACAAACCTTAAGTTCTCAGAAATAATTAACGGCTCTTCTGAAGCCTCAACTTTATTTCTACTAATTAATGTTTGTAACTAAAGCTTAAACTTAACGTTTTACTTGTAAATCCCAGTTATTCTCAAGTTTTGATGGAAATTGCCTGAAACTTATGCACGCTAGGTACAAACTGCAAACACGTTACGTTTAACTTCAAGTTGACCATAGAATACATAATGCCTTGGGTGGTGCTTGCGTATACAATGTGGTTGTAAATCTTGTGGGTTTCAACGCTAGGTGGCGCTGACGATGCGTCATAAACTTTTGACACAAATTCTCTACCATTCAATGCCGATTAAGTCCACCTAAGTACTAATACTGTACATAAAACTTAAAGGGTATAATTTAGACGGTCGCCAAAAATAATATTATTAAGACTCTAAGTCTAGGCACCAAAATGGATCAACGGTCACCAAATTCTATCCAACTCAACTGTGATTGCCATAAAATGTAGGCTTGGGGTAACAAACTGGATAAAATAGGTTAGGTTAGGTTAAATTGTGACCAACCGCGCGCGAGCCGAGCGAGCGAAGCGAGCGGTGCCGCGGGAGCGGCCGGCGAGCGCTACTTCTCGAATATTATTTGGTGACCATTTATCTGTTTTGGTAACCGTTTAGAACTTTTTTGGTAGTAAAATAGGTACTTTTTTGTGTTTAAACACAAGCCAAACTTAAATAAACGATAAGAACCAATATTGCACGATCTCTTCGAAAAAGGTAGTACCATTGGTGCATTATAGCTCTAGACGTTCTAAAAGTGCCCTGTAAGTTGTGAAATAAAATACTTTGACCTTGAATTTGATCAGAAGGTTGGAAGGAAAAAAAATGTCACGTCATGGGATACTTGCTACTCGCTGTCATTAAGAGGCGGCTTTTTTATTTATTTATTTAGGGACACTTAGAATCGCAGTGCCATCGTATCCTAAATAAATATTAGTCATATCTAGGCCATGAACCTAAAAATACTCTTCGCATCATCTCTATTTGGTTGATCCAAGATTTTATTGAATGTACCTACGTCAAGTGTGTTCAACCTCAAAAAGACCCTAAACAAATCATTTCTTCCAGACTCATACTGGACACAGTCCATCAATATGTGGTAAGTCTTCAACAACACCACACGGTTAGGAGAGTTCATGTATCAATTCCCAGTAATCGTTATGCTGATAATTTATTTTGTTACAATCACATCAAAATCCGAACTAAACACAATCGTAATAATTCCGACAAACAATCAATTTTAACCATTCGTCCATTCAAACATTAACAATTCAAATACAAACAAAACTACATGACAACCTGTAAAACAATATACCATAGACAGTAATCAATGAAATTGAACTTTTTCGGCTTAAATCGTTGAACCGGAAATAATCTATTTCAAACAAACGGATCGCCGGACCAGGGTTAATTGAAAACTGATGAATTTCATCAGCTTTTGTTCCAACCGGCAGGTATACCCTTTCTGTAAAATCCATTTTAATCTGTCGCATATAGAAAGACAATTGGTGTTGTGAAAAGGCCGTATTTATTATGAAGAATTGGTTGGACATGAGAGAGGAACCCAAAAATACAGCGGGATGATGAAATGTATTTATAAGAGAATGGGATAATTAGAAAGCATTCGTTTGAGAGTGACCGTTTTAATTAAAACCGTAGTGAAATTATACAGTTGCGAAATATCAATTAACGTTGATATCACACTGTTGATTTGTGCTACGGCGTTGTGTGTGTAGCGTTTATGCTACGGCGTAGCGACGTATCGGAGATATTTTCGGGTTGGCTACGGCGTAGCAACGACGCGGCCAATTGCTTTTTTAAGCTTAGACATTTATAGATGCTTGTTTTATAGCGTTAGGTCCAGGCTTTGCTGTCTTAAAATAAAGGAATGATTCCCACACTAGCAGCCCAAGCTAGCCGGTATGCGTACGTTCGAAGTACCTACTTATTAACACTTCTTATCCCTCACATTTTTCTCTCAGGAAAAAATTTAGGTTTGTGGGCTACGTGATCTTGGACTATAGTTTTATATTAGTGGACATTTGTTCTCACAACAAGAAGGCCTGTGTCCCAAGCAGTCGGAACTTTAAAGGCTGGTTTTGCGAAATGGTATTACCTAGTAGCCTACGATCACCTAGCATAATAATATAATTTCCTTAAAAAATCCTTGATTGGCGTTACTCACTGTATACTCATAATTATTACTAGGTAGTAAAGTGCCAAATGACCAAAAAAGATTAGCTCAAAGTCATACCGACGGCGACGCGAGATTTATGAAGTCTTCATGAATCTTATATACAATATCATGAACTGCCGAAATACGCCAAAAAACAAGCGAAACGCAATATTATAAATACGCAACAAGGATAGTTATTCGTGTTATTTTTATCGCGTACTGTGGAACAATCCCTTTCATCTCATATTGCGTTGTCCACGGTGAGCCGTGATCTAGGATGAGAGCCTATTTTGGAAAAATACGGATTATTATTCGCGCAAACATGGAATATTTGTTGTTTTAAGGAAGCATACTTGGTGTCTTAAGTTTGGTGTCGGAGTAAAAATCTAAAAACTCAACTATGAAAACGATAAATAAAAGAAAAATATTTGTTAGTCGGTTGTGTATTTTGTAAGTGTTTTCTTCTTCAATTTTTAGTGATACCCCTCAGAACTTCCAACCAATTCATATCTGAATTGTCTATTCCCAAAATTCTTAATCAGATCTTAGTAAAATTTTAATGGGACAATTTTGGAATAAAAACTTCTTTACAATAATAAAAAAAATTAGCGAATCTACGGCGAATTTATGCCCGAACATACATAAAAAAAATTAAACATCCGAATTGATAACCTCCTCCTTTTCAAAGTCGGTTAACGCTTGCATTCATGCCAATGACCTTGTGCATACAAACGGAGCTAATTCTACGCCTTATTGGAGTGTCAGACTCTTACTGACTAAAACCCATCCGTGTTTCTCCTATTGCCCTTTGCGTTCCAGGGTACGGCGCCTCTTTCGAACGAAGTCCGCGGTTTCAGCAGGCACTGACCCAGTATGCTTGCAGAAATAACAAATTCCTGTGCCTGGCTTTTTATGAACTTTCACTTTCGTATCGTTTTAAATTAAACATCTGCTTAGCCTTTTCCCAACTATATTGGGGTCAGCTTCCATTCAAGCTGGATTTAGCTGAATACCAGTATCGTTTTAAATTAATGTCCGGGCAAAATTTAAAAACTGTTTTTAAACCTAGCTCCCCAAAACCTGCCCCTGTATGTCTCCCATACAGAACATAAAGCAAAACGCTCTGTTAGGTACCTAATAGAAATTCCACACGCACGCCGGCTATGTGCGAGGGTCCTAATATCGTCTTTCAGAAGGATACACTTTTATTTTGCTTCCCTTCGGTATAATATGACCTTTCTCACGATATGATGTAAACTTTTATTGTAATCTATAGTATTGTGGGTGTGTCTGTTTTAATAATTGTGTCGGTTTGTTTTGTTTTTTTAGTTTGGCAGTGTTTCTCCCTTGGAAGATAGAGGAGTTACTGGTATATACCGGCAAAGCGGGATGGTATGCTGGTTTATCGAGCCCTTCAAGCACATTTTGGATTCAGACCAAGGTATGTCACGGCCAAGAAGGTGCGACAGATTACTGTAACGTACGTCATATGTGTAAAAGCTAGCAAGACAGACGGGCCAGACTTGTTTCGCAGTGGAAAACAGAGGGTCGGGCGACTTCGCCGAGAAATGCCTAGGAACCGCTAGTGTGAACATTTAGGCGTGTTCCATATGGACATAGAGAATATAATAGTCTTTGCATATGGATAAGTTGACAAAGGCAACAAACTGGGAGAGGTGGAAGACTACGCGGGAGACTTTTGCCCAGCAGTGAGAACCTTTATGTTGATAAATATGCCATAATGCAGGGATATTGTTCATTTCATTAGTTGATGGGGCGCTGTATTTGTATGTAGGATTTATTTAACGCATGCCATACTTTCAGAAGAGTGTGAGTCTAGCAAACAAGCTTTATACCGACCGATGAATTTCTTAGGGGCTTAAGGTCCCCGCAGACAATATACTGATCGTGTTACCCTTTTTTTAAGGATAGGATATCATCGTATTTGTGTGTATCATGATATCACTCAGTCTGATGACGATATCAGACACATGACTAACATAATATACACTACACAACACGACATGTCTAACACAATGTACTTTAAATTATAGCATTCCCAGCTGTCTTTGCTCAGTGGTTCTTAAACTGTAGGTATTTACCAAACCCTCTATGCAAAATGGACAGTTATTAAACGAAAATCCAGTACCCTCTTCTACATAAATCCACAATATGTCGACTCATATACCCGTTAAAGGCTAGGTATATACGAGTCCTTTGTCTAGTCCGTCATTTTAATCCTAGCGCCGTCCCGCTTGAGTTTATTAAGGTCTCCTTTGACGTCACAAATTGCAATCAAACGCTTGACCAGTTTTCATTGCAGGTGCGGTTCTTATCAAGTGTGGCGACTATCTAGGAACCTCTAAGATAGGATTAACACAGGTTTATGGTATCGGGTTAGACATTACGCACACTGGAGTAAAATAGTTTTGTTTTGTGTGAAAATGATGTTCATGGATTGCTCAGTCTATCTGTGTATTATGACATTGAGTAGAATACTCTATGGTTAGGTATTTTTGCCAGTATTGTTGTTATGGTTTGATAATCTATCCTTTTGTTAGCTAAATCTGTTCATCGAAATTATAACTGTGAATAAAAAGACAATCATACAGGAGAATAAAGAACCTCCTCTTTTTTTCAAGTCGGTTAAAAGTCTATTTACGATAGATACCAATGTTAAATGACAGAGATAATTTTTGCAATGAAACAATAAGGTTTTCTTTAGACGGGCATTTAAAAGTAAAATCACAAAAAAAAAAATGGACTGCCCCAAACTTTTATGTGCGCATAACTAGACAACGATGCGATGACCTGGTGAAGGTCGCGGGTAGCTGATGGGTTCGAGACGCGCAGGATCGGTCATTGTGGCGACGCTTGGGGGAGGCCTATGTCCAGCAGTGGACGTCTTTCGGCTGACATGATGATGATGATAACTCAACAAAACGTACAGAACAGCTGATTTTTTTTCATAATGATGAGTTTTCAGTTATTGCGTTTATTCTCTTACACGTTGTATTGCCGTTTCACTTTGTTTAACTAGCGATACCGAATAGCAGACTTTATATTGATTCTTTGAGAATGTTCACAGTACCTTGGCATGTCAACCATGTTCTTAACTACAAGTAAGCACAGCAGTATCAATACTATCCATTAGTGACTGCTCTTCGAAAATTTCTCAAAGAGTTCTTTTGTTGGAAAACAGTACACGACATATTCCATTACCGTTAATAGGTACCACAACATATAATAGCGTCAGTAAAGTTTTAACAGTGCATAAGTCATTGTTTAAATGTCATTCTATGAAGGTAGAGTAGAAAAGGCTGACCTGATTGAATTTAAATACTTTTTCTTTGAACATATTTTGGGGTTATGAAAGGAGCCTCCCTGAGCGGCGTTGTAAATATCGTACTGCGTTTCTAAACGCCTGACGTACCCTAGACAGTTAGCACTCGGTAACGCAGAGTCTAGCTGACTAATTCTTTCACCACCATGACTCAAATTTGTCCACAAAAGCACTTATCAGTACCAACCTTAACGGCATCTTCAAAACCAACTCTGGTTTTCAAACGAGTAAATCAGTTCTAATCGTTATCTCTATTAATATAGAAGATTTCACCTCCTCAATTGCACAACTACCTTTTTTTTTTTTTTTTTTTTTAAGGATGGGAAATCATCAAATGACTCCTTCCGCTCTGGGCGAGGCGGAAGGGAGTGTCAGACTCTTACTGACTAAAACCCATCCGCGCTCCTCCCAATGCCCTTTGCGTTCCAGGGCTGCGGCGTCTCTTTCGAACGGATTCCGCACCCCGGCAGGCACTGGCCCTAGCGGGCCCCGTCTCCCATGCTGACATCTCCTTAAGGCGCGCGTGGAACACAGCGCGCCGCCGACCCGGGCCTGGTTCTGATCGGACGGCGAGCCACCCAATGCTCGCCGTCCGCAGGCCCGCGCCTACGGTGGCCGGAAATCGCCTTGCGACTCCCGACGCCTGGGGCGTCTTCTTCTGTTGCGGCGGCTGGGTCGTGAGGTTTCCCTCTCTCTCACACGTTCGGCATCCTCCTTCGCTAGCATTACTGTTTCGCAGAAGGAGGTGACCGCTTCCCATGCCTCTTCGCTCTGGACCATAGATTGTACTAGGGCCGGTCGCGAGAGGTCGCTGCCGCCGATCGCCTCAACAAGGACCCGGCGGTTCTCCGCCCAAGCAGGGCAGACCTCCACCGTATGCTCCACCGTGTCCTCCGGGCGATCCTCACAGTGATGACACCCGGGCGTATCCTCCCGCCGAATCCGAAACAGGTATCTCCCGAAACAACCGTGTCCGGTGAGTATCTGCGTCAGGCGGAAAGTGAGGACGCCGTGGCGCCGCTCCAGCCACTCCTCAAAGAGGGGACTAATTGCCTGGATTGTAGCATGCCCAGCGCTGGGTTGCGACAGTCGCTGTCTCCATACCGCCATGAGATCCTGCCGGAGCTCCGTCCGCCTTGCTGCAATTTGCCGCGGCAGAGGAGTCTCGCCTTGGCGTTGCGCCTCCACGCGCCACTCGTAAATGAGCGCGAGGGCTCTCGCCTCCAGATCCCATGGTGGCAGTCCAGCAAGAAGGCTCGCCGCCTCGCCAGAGACCGTGCGGTATCCCCGGGCCAGCCGGATGGCCATGACCCTCTGGGACGCGTTGAGGTAACGGGCAGGTCGCTTCCTCAAAGTAGGCGCCCAAACAGGCGCCCCATAAAGGGCCATGGACCGCACAACCCCCGCGTAAAGCCTCCGGCAGGAGCCGTTTGGTCCCCCTAGATTGGGCAGAAGCCGCTTAAAGGCAGCTCCGGCCCGCCCCAGTCTGGGAGCCAAACGTCGGAAATGCTCGACGAAGTTCCACCGGCTATCGAGGACGAGACCCAGGTATGTCATCGTCGACCCGACCTCGATGTGAACTCCTCCTACCATTATTTGGGATCCCGATGGTGGCCTGTTCAGAGGACCATGGAAGCACATGGCTTCGGACTTGTGTAAGGCCACCTCGAGACCCAACTGCTGGATTCGCTCAATTATTGTCGCAACCCCGCGTGTCATAGCGTCGGCCGCCGCCTGGTGCGATCTCCCGTGCGCCAGGACCAGCGTGTCGTCAGTGTAACAAACCACACTGACGCCACTAGGGAGGACGGCTCGCAGCACCCAGTCATAGCCGATGTCCCACAGGAGCGGCCTCAGAACCGAACCCTGTGGAACACCGCACGACATCTCTCGCCGGTTCCACTCTCCCAGGTGACCGGGGTAGATGACGGCTCTGTCCGTCAAGTAAGCCTCGACTACGCGACGGAGGTAGGTCGGCACCGTGATACCGAAGTGCCTCTCTGATGCAACTCCAGGGCAGGGTGTTGAAGGCATTAGCGATGTCTAGAGACACCGCCAAGACGACCCCACCCCGGGAAACCGCGTCCCCCGTCGAGAGGGCTCTCACGCGCATGATGGCATCTACCGTCGAGCGGCCCGTGCGGAAACCGAACTGGTTCTCTGCCAGATCCGGCGCCACCCGCACTAGGTGCTCGACGAGGTGGTTTGCAATTACTCTTTCAAAGAGCTTGCCCACCTCATCGAGCAGCACGATGGGCCGGTATGCGGACGGAGAGTCCGCAGGGCGCCCCGGCTTTTTGATGAGGACCAGTTTCCCCGTCTTCCAACGAAGTGGAAACTGGCCCCTCTCCAAGCATGCACTTAGGAACCCTCTTAGTCGAGGCCCAAGAGCCTCCAAGGCCAGGACCCAGGCTTTCCCAGGTAAGCCGTCGGGTCCTGGGGCGGTATTTTTGGTCTTCAGCCTATTAACCGCCACTCTCAGGTCTACCTCAGTCACCTCAGGAGCATCGTCATCGTCGTCAGCGGTGTAGTCCGCATCAGGCACCGCAGGTGGCGGAGCCATAGACGGGGGAGTATGCTCCCCTCGCGAGGGGAACAGAGCGCTCACCACGTCCTCCACCAGCTGGGGCCGAAGACTCTGCGTCAACGGGGGGGCCCAGGTGCGGAGCTTATTCCGCACCATTTTGTAGGGTCTTCCTCACGGGTCCCCGTTCAGAGACTCCAGCATCTCCTTGCGAGCCAGATCCTTGGCTTGCAGGATCCCCGCTCGGAGGGCGGCCTTCGCCACTTTGTACTCCTCGTACAGCTCCGCCTCTCTGACCTGCGAATCCGGAGGTCGGATGCGGAGCCTGCGGTGCCTGGTATACCGGCGCCGTGCAGCAACGCATGCCTGACGCAGCGTCGCCAGCTCTTGCGACCACCAGTACACCTGACGGTGTGCACGTCCTGGCTTAACCCGGGGCATTGCCACGTCACAAATATCGGACATGGCCTCCCGGAACCACTCCACTTCGTCATTGATGTCAGCAAGCCTGTCTGGAGGTGACACCCAGGCCTGCACGATCGAAGCTTCCAGGAGGAGCTCCCGGTCAAGCTGTTTCACCGGTGTGCCCACCGCGGACCACTCGGGGCCTGCCGGACTGGCGCGGTTGAGGTCTGGGTGGAGACGTCAAACCGGATATACCGGTGATCAGAATAGGTCTCCACCTCCTCTAATACGCGCCAGTCAATGACACGCGGTGACAGAGCAGGGCTGGCGAATGAGATGTCCACCACAGATTGCACACACGTTGGGACAGAACCCATGTTTAAGACGACCAGGCCTGTCTCCAAAGCCCAGTCCTCCACCATCCTGCCCCGCGTGTCCGTGTAACAGGAACCCCAAACCAAGTGCTTGGCATTGATTGCACAACTACCTGCACCATCGAAAATTTGAACGAAGCCATTTATAGAGCTATACAGGTTGCTCAATAGGTACTAGTCGGGCAAAATTTTGTATAAGGCAATCGACACGAATAGAAGAAGAAAAATATTTTAAAGTAGACTTTGCTGGTATACCCAACATGTAAAACAATTTTACAATAATATATAAAGCTGAAAGAGTTTGTTTTTCCGATTTGAAAAATTCTTTCGGTGTTAGATAGCTCATTTATCGAGAAAGGCTACAGGCTCTATTATTATTTCCAACGGAGCGGCCAATAGGAGTGGAGTAGACAAAGTTGCACGGTTCAACTAGTTTTATATATTTCTTGTCTGGCAACTCTGTCAGTTCATTATAATATGGCATCTTGACTGTCTCCATGAACATTAGTCATGTTTAGATATTATTTCACGAAACTACTTTCTCAAATCTACCAATTAAAAACCCTAACAGTTTCTAAATGGCAATATTCTTAAATAACCTATCCTTTGTCTAGATTTAGAACTTGCGTGGGTTGATGAAACAGCTATATAAGAGATCATTTTGTTGTTTTTTTCTAATAAATATTTTTATTATTTTTGTATGTCTGGTATCTTCGAGTGGAATACAAAATTATCAAGAGTACTGTGCTACAAAAAGTAAAAGAATGTAGATTAAATAAACAGGAACAATCAATAAATCCTAATAGGGGTAGCTACTGTAAAACTTATCACTTGGCAACCCTAAATTTAAAATTCCTTTTTTTGAGCATTGAACCTGTAGCGGCATCAAGGTCGCCACCAACAAACCAACGCAAAAGATCTACATCGCAGCAAAAAACCAGAAACGCAACGCCATCTATCCAACTAACAGCGAACAAAGTTACCGTGCGATTTGAACATATACATCAGCCCGAATATTAACTATCGGGCAGTAGCCCGCCAGGCACAATAGCCGCCTGGTTGGAGGATCCTCCCTTTTCAATGAGGGTTTGCGGGACTTTATTCTCTGTTACGCATACCTCCAAAAACCTAAGAGACCCAGGGTTGCGGTATTTGTTCGAAAGAGTAACCGCGGCCCTGGAACGTAAAATGAATTAGGAGGAATATGGATGGGTTTTAGTCAGAAAGAGTCTGACACTCCCTCCCGCTCCACCCCGGGCGCAAGGAGTCATTCGAAGATTTTCCATTTTTACATCCTAAATAGACCTTATAATACGAACTGCAAAAACCTATTTCAAAAGTCGTTTCATTTTGACATTTTCTTTTTTTTGTAAATACAAGAATGTCCGCGGTCAAACCTTCGTCCGTCGCAAAAAAACAACCGAACATCAAGCTGTACATACATATTCTCACACTAGGCTTTTCTTCGATCTAGGCCTTACCTTTGTAGCGTCTCCTCCATACATTCTGCACAGGATGAAGATTATTGGCTTGGATAGACTGAAGGAAAATGGCACCAGAAAGGCGAGGCATACATACATAATATTCAGGGATTTGCATACAATTACGAATATGTTACCTTTACCTCTTGTAAATCTGTTCGGGCTATGAATATGGAAGGAGTTAAATAATGATTTAGATGATGCAAGTTTTGCCAGTAAACAGCTGATAAATTTAAGCCAGCATGAAAATACGTCTACATCATTTTTTTCTACCCTATAGGATCTAATTTGTGTGCAAAAGACTCTCCCAAACCTACCTTTCCAAACACTATTTCCTTACGCCACCTCGAACCATATTTTGCGGTACGTCTGGTCGTTTTGCCACCGCTCTCAGAGCCGCTTTTTACCATCATTTAGATTTTTCATAATATATGATAATTTTTGGTGTTTTGTAAAAACCGTGCAAAGCAGGGGCGGGGTGAAATTTATAGATATTTTATTGTTAGAAATATCTACTATATTTATCAGATTCATATAGAAATTCTAGCAAGGCGCTTTACTTTATGTGTATTATTTCATCACCACTGCTCTCAAATCGGTGAAGGAAAACATTGTGCGGAAACAGGCATGTCCTTGAACCAAAAATTCGAATACATGTGACATCTACCAAACCGCACTGGACCCGCGTGGTGGATTACGGCCCACTCCCTCTCACCGAGAGGAAGCCTGTGTCCCAGCAGTTGGAACATTATAGGCTGATTATGCTGAACAAATTCAAATAAGGTTCATAAATCGATTGTTACATAAGTAGATGCCTCATACAAGAGACAGCTAGAGTCTCATAATCGTCATCATTATACCAGCCGAAAAACGTCCACTGCTGGACATAGGCCTCCCCCGAGTGTCGCCACAACAACCGGTCCTGTGCGTCTCGCATCCATCGACTACTCTCGACCCTCACCAGGTCATCGGTCCACCTTGTGAGGCCTTCCAACGCTGTTAGATAGCACATTTATCGAGGAACGATTATAGGCCATAACATCACGCTACGGCCAATTGAGGAGCTCGTGGCTAAATAATAACAGCCGCACGGGTCGATCTTGAAGGTTAAGCAACGCTTGCCAAGGTTGGTCTGTGGATGGGTGACCGTCTTAATATAACGAATTTCCTCCGTGCCTCGGAAAGTACGTTAAGCCGTTGGTCCCGGCTGTCATTTAAAAGGCTAGGCAGATGATGATCACGCTACGATCAATAGGAGCGGAGCATTAATTAAACGAATGAAGTGATGCAGACGAAGTTATGACGGGTCAACTAGTTCTAAATAACCGTAAACTAGATAAACCAGTTTGATTTCAAATCAATACTGGTTAGATAGAAAGCTCTCAAGCCCAACTAATAAAACTTTACTGACCAGTTGACATTTTAAAATTAAATCTGAAATAATTGAAAACGATAATATTTTCTCAGAAGTTGAATCACTCCGATTAAAGTATAGAATTCTCTAGTGGGTAGTGCACATCAAAGTTTGTTGATCAAGACTTTAGTTTTAACCACGTTAGATGTTTGATGTTAAAACCAGTTTATGATCAGTTTTAAATATAAAATCAACACTCTTGGGGGCTGTGAAATAAAATGCTGTCTGATTTAATAATTACCATGAGATAATATTTTTTTTTGAGGAGCTCGTGGCTAGATAATAACAGCCGCATGGGTCGGTCTTCAAGGTTAAGCAACGCTTACCAAGGTTGGTCTGTGGATGGGTGACCATCTTAACATACCGAGTTTCCTTCGTGCCTCGGAAAGCACGTCAAGTCGTTGGGTGTTGGCTGTCATTTATAGATCTTTGGCAGTCGTTACGGATATTCAGAAGCCAGTAAATCTGACTCCAGTCTTGCCATGAAGTACCGTGTTACCCTGTTAATGGGTTGTGGAGGTCTGGTAGGCAGCCGCTCCTCGTAAATTCAGCTAAATACGACTTGACTGGAAGCCGACCCCAATATAGTTGGGAAAAGACTAGGCAGATGATGAATATATTTTTTGTAATTTTGGAAATAAATTGCGAATATTTAATTTTAACAAGTCTGAGCCTTAAAACATATGTTTTAGTTACTATTTCCATTCTAATACGAAAATAACACTGTCCATTGTGTTTATCTATATGTCTTTTTGTTATTTCTTCATGTCTTATCGGCTGTACGGGATTGTCCTGTCTTGTCCTGAAGTAGGACGTAGCATATTTAACTTTTATCCTGGGAGCATTTCTCTTGGGATGAATTCCGACTTTCACACAAGCGAAACCGCTAATGTGTTCTGGGTTATATTTTCCTGAGAATGGGAATGTATTTTTTTCGAGAATGCCAGTTTTTCGGGAAATTAATATTTTTGGGAATCTAATTTTTTCGGGATACTTTAATTTTTCAAAGAAACGTCATTCTAAAATCCACCCATATATTTCAAAAATTACACATAGCTTAATCAACATCTGCTTAGCCATTTTCCAACTATATTGACTTGTATACGTGTGTGTGACCTGTATACGTGGAGCGGCGGCTTACTAGACCTCCACAACCCATTAACTGGGTAACACGACATCTCTAATCAAACCTATCCAAAAAAATAACCCTAAACTCCTTGAAAAGAAAAACAATTTTTCCTCCCGAAATCTTTTTCCAAAAACCTAACCCGATAAACAATGAGACAATAGGCACCAGAATTGATTCGTACCATCAGGCAGCCCCGTACCACGAGACAAATGCCGCCATTATCGAGACAAATCAGCTACGATTCCACGGCGACGAATCGTGTGTTTCCACATCGCGAGCGAATTAGTGGTAATGAGGATAGTTCTTCAATGACTGATCTGAACGGATATTTCGATGTTTGGTTTGGATGAGGATTTAGGTTCTTGGAGGTTACAGTTTGAGTTTGACGCATCACAAAATTAAGCTATGGTACTGCTCTACTGATTGCAATGAAGAAAACCCGCCTTACCATCTTATTTGCAAACACACTGAAGAGTTCTATTTACCAATCGGCAGCTGTCTACAATAAATTTGTAAAAAAGGTACCTAATGCCGAAACAAGTCGATATTTTCTGATAATCACACTATTATAGTGTGTCCTGAAAGACTACTTTCAGCAGAGATGTATAGGCTCACGTAGGAATATAATAAAATAAACTTCGGTTCATTTTGGCATAGTAACACCCAATAAAGTGAACATCCAATTATCCCTTAACATAACCTCACTCATTTTTCTATAGAATCCCTGAAAAGATATAGTGCGGGCAATAAATGCGTGACCCCTGAAACCTTATGCTTTCAGTGTTATCAATATCATTCGTATTTCATTGAAATAGTTGATCCGGTCAGGAAGAGTCCCATCCGAATTTACTGACCATACGTGGGATGCGACATATAAAACCTTCATTCAAATTCCGACCTTATTTCAGTAGTATACAGCTTAAAATTATTTGCTAGTTAGCTCAAATCATTGCATCAAAGTATTTTCAATCTTCCTTCAAAGAAATAGAGATAAAAATTCAATTGGGTTATGACGTGATTACATGAAATGAAACCTTATGGCCAGGTCATAAAGACAATGTTTGAAATGATAATAAACTGTTACAAATGCGATTTGTTAGGCCTCCTACATGGCAACATATTTCCTTTGAAACGGAAGTTTCATTTTGTTTTTTGCGTGATACAGTTTTGAAACTTGTTTATTTTGTCAAAACCATAATTATGTAGATACAGCAGCAAAATAATTTACTTGTTCTAAATCGCGTTATTTTCATGAGCAAAAGTTATTTATAAGCTCTATGCTTTGGCCTTTTATTATGGATGGGAAACCATCATATGACTTCTTCCGCTCTGGGTGAAGCAGAAGGGAGTGTCTGATTCTTACTGACTAAAACCTTTTGTGTTCCTCTTCATAGGTATCCTTTACGTTCCCGGCTATCCTTGTGTAGCCCATTTCAGACCAATGCCTAAAGATAGGTTTAAATTACCCTGTCCAACTATGTTTTGGGACAAAATACACCAATCGAAACGAATCCATTAAGCTTACGTCATATCACAAGAGTTTTGTGGTCGATCGACTGTGTCAGAAGTTGCCATGACAAGACGGTGGCTGGCAGCGGACACTGTTGGTGTCTGGCAGTTTTACCTTGAATTTATTACTGCAAGTCATGATATTATCCAGAGGGCTAATTCTACTGGTTTTCAAGCAACTTTCACATTTGCATCTCAGTCGCAATCAGTCCAAATAATAGTTAGTACAACACACACTGGCACAAATATCCATCGACCGTCTGTCCGTCTATAGACATGGCAAAACTCAGTTGACCAGATTTATAGAGATATCAGCCTCACAAATCACCAAACAGCTGAATAGTATAGACGTATTGACGACTAAGATCCAGTACACCGGAAAAATAAGATAGCCAAAAAGAAACCTAAATAAGGACAGTTAGACATGGCTGATATATTTCCTAAAATGTGCCCAAAACACGACATTAGGGGCAGACTCTACTTTATGTATGGTTTCCGATGTGCCGATAATATATTGTGCTTTCGTCGCCTCCCTCTTCCTGGCGGGTAGAATATACAGTAAAATGCTGCAAAGCCAATAACATGTGCAAGTGCCAACTATCTTGTACATCCTGGTTGGATATAAAGATGGTTTTCTTGTGAAAATTGTTTAGAAGATTAAGTTGTTCTGTTTGGTAGGGTTAGCTGATTAGCTACTAAGATAGAAACTTAAGAGCTAAGTAGGAGAACATATATGTTCAATCTTGTGTAAGAAGGTCTCCCACAAGGTGGACCGATGACCTGGTGAGATTCCACTAGACGCGAGAAGCTAGCTTCCTAGATTCCTAGAGCATGCCCTAGGAGGATCCCCAGGATCGTTCATTTGAGTGTACCATTAATTAATTTTATTTCTGCTGTATTAAAATACAACCGATATAAACTTAATTGTACACTACCATGCCAACACATTTATTTGTATTTATTTGGGACGGGTTTGTTCTAGACTCTAATCTACCAGAGTCAAGAGCAAACTGATCTTAAATAAATAAATAAAATTGTGGTGGCATGACAATGTTAACAGTTCTTCATTAAGAACCCTTATTCAAAATTAAATGATCGCTTTCAGATTTTAACACAGAACACAGTACTCATAACTATAGAAATACAATCCCATAATCAGGGATATACATAAACAGCTACACTCCCACCCAAGACTATGAAGCCATCAACTCCCCACCATAAAGACTAGCAATAAAGCCTCTCCCATCGGCGCATTAGGCCGGGACACACAATAAATTGTGCAGGAAGCACCTCCCAACACACGAGCTTTACTTTTAATGAGTTCTGTACATAGCCTTATATTTATGACGTTGGCGCCGTAATAATTTTACTGAACATTGTGATTGCAAAAATGGATGCCTTTCTTCCGTTTTCCCGTGCGTTTAAAAATGAGTGTGCTTTCTGTAGTACTTTAAGACGTTATGATGTGTATGTCTCTATTTTAGGAATGATTCATTCAATTGCTGCGGTACCTAGTTACTGCCAATTCATTCTGTTAAGTGAACTGTAACTTCATCTTGTTTGTATACATTGACAGCTCAATTGATCTTCAATTTACCTTATCTTACACGGTGAGATTTTTACAGAATCACACTGCTGTTTCACTTTACCATTGTTTTCTTCGTAAACCTTTGGCACTACACAAAATGACATTCAATCGGCACTAGCGATTTTTGAAAAGTCTAAATATGACCAACTAGCACTTCGCCCGCGACTTCGTCCACGCTGCAATTTTCTTAAGGATCACTTACTTTTTTCTAAACAAATTATTATATACTTATCTTGTGGTTTCGTCGGCACACGTGTGTGCCATTGGGCGTCAACTGAAATTGACGCTTAATGGTATCCCACATACCATACCAAATCACGCAGTTTAAACTTCTTTTTTTTTTTAAACGCAGTGTTATCGACCAAAAAACATGGCGGCCGCCGTTTTTTTACAACATAACTATAGAATTGTTGTGCCGTCGCCACCTTCCTCAAGAACCACTCTATCCATTAATGAAAACAGCATGAAAATCAGTGCAGCAGTTTTTGACTTTATCGCAAACGGACAGATAGACAAACGCGGTGGAGGACTTTGTTTTATAAATGTAGTGATTTACCACGTGACATTTTGCATGTGGTGTATATGAGTATTTGAATCCCAAATAATTATGTACCTACATACCTCTATTTGTTGTTATCGCTGCTATAAAGCGAGTTTTCTTAGATTTTCTTTAACTAAATATCTCTCTCGATCACGCAAACACGATTGTCATTCAAGCTAGGTCGCCAATAAACTTGTGTAATTATCAACTAGTAATCAGGCCAAGTAATTGTCGCTGATAACATTTATAGGAGACATAAAATGTACATAAAATAAAACAGTCGTCGGTTCATAAGTGATTGCTAAGCGTCTTATAAGGAATGTTCTAGATATTGTAGATGGATTTATTATTGGCTGATCATCTATATCTATACTTAACATATAAAGCTGAAGAGTTTGTTTGTTTGCTTGAACGCGCTAATCTCAGGAACTACTGGTCCGATTTGAAAAATTCTTTCAGTATTAGATAGCCCATTTATGGAGGAAGGCTATAGGCTATATATCATCACGCTAAGGCCAATAGGAGCGGAGCTGTAATGAAAATTGTGACGCAGACGAAGTTGCGCGGGTCAACTAGTTTGGGATAATTGGGTATGTTTTTTAGCTAGCTGGAGTTTTTTCAGCTTGCTGGATTTTGTTTTTCTAAATTCATCTGCCTAGCCTTTTCCAAACTATATTGGGGTTGGCTTCCAGACAGACCGGATTCAGCTGATTACTAGTATTTTACGCCTACCAGGCCTCCACAACCGGTAACTGTAACCCGGTGCTTCTTAGCGAGAGTGGTATCAGATTTTTTAGCTTGACAATCCGTAACGACTGCCAAAGATCTAAAAATCACAGCCGGGACCAACGGCTTAACGTGCTTTCTGAGGCACGGAGGAAACTCGGTATGTTAAGAAGGTCAAAAAAAAAAAAACCCGTGCACAGACCAACTTTGGCAAGCATAGCTTAACCTTGAAGATCGGCCCGTGCGGCTGTTATTATCGAGCCACGAGCTCCTCTAAGATCTTATTCGCAACACTGGAAGAAAAAACGTAGTTGCCTTATTTAACTATTTGAAATAAGATTTTATAAATTTCAAAACAAGACATTTAACCAATTTTACTTTTCCACAACATAATGCAAACTACATAATAACATAATGCTCAATGTTTAATTAGTTTTAAGAAACCGGTGACCTGACATGATTTTGATAAAACATTAGAAATTAATTTCTGTAACATTATCACATAACAAATAAATCTATGTTAATTATATAAATAAATTGAAACTCTTTTATCATTCTGAAATCACGCTAAGCCTGCTATTAAAATGAATTCGATTGGAACATTTGCATTCGTATGACAGTCGCAATTTGTAAAAATGTAAAGTTCTTTCGTAATAAAATCGTAGAATTAGCCCTCTAGTAAAAGACAAACCAAAAAGATAAAGAAAATCCTAATTTAAAAACAGAAATATACCGTTCTACAGTTTCAACATTATAGAAAAATAGAGTGGTTTTTCTTCGTAAAAAAGTCAAGGAGTTTAAGGAGACGAAGAAAAACCATATATCCATCAAAAACATTATACAAAAATATCAAGTTGGTACCGGATGAATCCAGTTCTATCCGGAACGAGGCGGTTACAAGCGGAACTTCAAACTATAATAATGCACAAACTTGGAAATAGAACATGTCTATCAAAGTTACCGCGAACTTTCTTTGTTTTCTAACGTTCAACGTAACATCAGAAATAGCCAATTCTTTGACCTTTTCATTTGCATCCACTCTACCTGAAATTCAACCTTGAGGCTCTGAAAATACAGGTGTGTTCACGTGTAGGTATATCGTGGTATTTTCCCCCAAAGCTCCAGCATTTGATTGTACATGACAGTTACAAAAGAAGGTCAAGTTGATTGCTTTACTCCTGAAGATTTATCCGTTTCGTATTAATAATTTAAAAGGCAGTTTCGTCTTTGACTTTAGTAAGTATTAATAAATGTTCGTCTCAGTTTGTGTTACTTTCGTCTAGTTTTGTTCTCTTTGTGTCCTGTTTTAAGAAATGTCTCTAGGGACTAAGTGGATTGAGCTTTTATCTTTGTTGAATATTTGTTAGGGTTCGGTACCCAAAGGGTAACCAACAGAACCCTATTACTAAGCCACCGCTGTTCATGCGTTCTTTCCCCGTCCGTCTTTCTGTCTGTCAGCGGGCTGTATCTCAGGGACTGTAATAGGTAGATAGTTGAAATTTACACATAGTGTATAATGAGATTACCGCTATAATAACAAATAAAAAAAAAATTAAGGGTCTTCCACACTGATTGTTACGGTTTATGGTACGAAACCTTTTACGCGAAGGGTTCCGTACCATAAATCGAAAATTGGCACCTGGCAAGTTTTTTATTTATTTGCCTTTTTGTTTTAACGTGGTGGTGTTAATATTGATAGTCATCTATTAGGATTTAAAGGTTTCTCATTCAATACGAATATGATCGTAATGTGATGTGGGTGACCAGCATATTGCCTACACTGACTGCAGTGATACATTGTAGATCAAAAACACATCTCTCACGTTTTATAATAATAACTAGCTTTTGCTCGCGACTTCACACGCGCATATTCATTTTTTTCCCATGCCCGATAGTGTTTAGGGAAATTCACATAGTGCTCCCCTACGTGCCCTACCCGTTTCGGCTGATCGTTGCCTGTCATCATCATCATCATATCAGCCGAAAGACGTTCACTGCTGGACATAAGCCTGCCCATGCGTCAACGACCATGATTTAGGGGGTTTGCCACTGGGGCTGCGGACTTCGTACGAAAGAGGCACCCTACCCTGGAACGCAAAGGGCACTAGGAGGAACACGGATGGGTTTTGTCAATAAGAGTCTGACACTCCCTCCTCCTGTACCCAGAGCGGGAGGAGTCATTTGATGATTTCCCATCCTAAAAAAAAACGGGGTTTGTCATTATTGCCACGCTTGGCAGGCGGGTTGGCGATCGCAGTGTATTATGTTGAGCTTTACAGAGAACGCTGCTGCCCATTCTCTGGCAAGTCCCTTAGTCGCCTCTTACCTATTCAGCAATTGCACCCACGGGAAGTGTTGTCTGTCAGTCGGAAAAAAAAAATTAAAGCAGTTAATTCATAAAAAGGTTTCTGACTAAAAAGTATTAGATCCAAACAATTACATTTAATCACAAAAAAAATCAAAACAGTCCGAACACATAGCACAGAATTTTAATAAAAATGAATGCAAAAACACATTCAAAATCGCCATTAATATATATTCCGGTCAATTTTTTCCCGCAACCAGCCCTCAGTAGCCGGATAATCCCCGTCCGGTCGTGTCAGACACGGTCACGAAAACAAATATGGCCGCCCACTGTTATAACCGTGTGTGTTTAGGTTAGGTTACACATTATTATGGCGTTATTTTTTGTTATCATACCGTTAAATTGGTAGCGCAATGGATGCTGTAAATTATATTTTTTCTTTGTTTTGTTTTTCGTAAAGTTTGACCTTTCTTTTGCTCTAAAAGCTTAGTTACAGCTTTCAATGCCTATAGGCAAAGTTCAAAGTAGTTTTCTGAGGATAAAATGTAATAAAATTGAGTTGTACTGATATGACATAGAATAATTTGGGCTGACTGTTAAGTAGACACCTACGTATAAATTGTGTTTTTAAGAAGAATATTTTATCGTTGAAAATATAACGCGAGGCTAACACCATAGCTATTTCATTTTGCTGAAATTATATTACTTAAATTATTTATCTTGTTGATACTAATTTTGCATTCCACGGTTGATGCTTGGTTTCTGGGTTTTTATCGATCATTTATCTGTCCGTTAACGCTGTTTGACATAACACCTTTGGTTAGATAGTGGTTGTAAAGAAATAAATTAACGATCGATAAAGTATCTCAGAAAACGGACATAACCGATGTACCTGCCAAGTTATTACCAGCCATAGTATTAAGTTTGACAATATTTATTTCTGCATGGAGTTTTAAATTAATAAACAAAAGTTAAAGAACTTTTTAGAAACTCTCTTTTTTCTACATTTGAATAAAACCTTCTTACATTGGGTACTTAAAATAATTAAATTGAGGTGTTCTGAACAAACTAAATGGAACGTTGAATCTGACGCTCGAATTCCGCCCCTGACACCATTCTTCCATTTTTATTGAAGAAATTCTTTCCTTCCATAAAAACGTAATTCTAAAATTATTTCAAGAAAGCGACTCAAAATCTGGCGACATATTTTAATATTTACTTTTATAAGCTCGACCCAAGGAATGTTTTTTTTTGAGAAAATATTTTGTTGACACCCAAAGAGGAGTCATTGTTTCCTTGCTGTTAATGATCTTTATGATTCCAGTATTTTTGATAACAGTATCTGCAATTCATTGATAAAAACCGGCCAATCGCGAGTCGGGCTCTTACACAAAGGGTTTCGTACCAGAAACCGAAAAGTTTCTTGTATAGGACCCCCCTTTAATTTTTAATTTAACTTAGTTTTTTTATTATTTTTTGTTATAGCGGCAATAGAAATAAGCAATCTGTGAAAAATTTAACTGTCTACCTATTACGGTTCTTGAGATACAGCCCACTGACAGACAGACGGACGGACATACGGCTTAGTAATAGAGTTCCGATGGTCACCCTTTGGGTACGGAACCCTAAAAACAGAATGTCAGCTAGACTACAAGGTTTGTTTGAAATTGTGTTGGATAATCGTGTTGCTAGCCAACATCTTTTTCAGGTTCCTAGAAATATTCGTACTAACAAAGTGTTCTTGTCAAGGCTAAACTAATAAGATGAATATTTACCACGTCTTAGCGATCTAACAAATACATAATTGTATACATAAATCCATGATAAAAATTAAGGTTTATGGTACGGAACCCTTCGTGTGTGTTCAGTTTTTTCTGTACATTAGCAACCTATCAAGCAATATAACACCACTATACAAGATTATTTTTATTAAATACAGTGTAAATCTAAAATAGTTTTTTGTCGGGCCGCGTTTTTCTTTAGACTACGTGTCGGAATTAATTGCTGTTTTGAGCATAATTAAAAGAATTTATTTAAAAAGGGATATGTATTACGTAAATGAATTTTAAACGAATTAAATCTTAATCTTACAGAAGTTTGAAACCGTATAAATTGACGAAGCAAGGACTAATCGTACATAGTCATGAAAATAGGGGCAAAAGTAGACAACATTATGTTAGAATTATCACTTAGAACTAAAGATTCAGTTTATATAATTAAAAAAAAACCTTTCTTAGGTATGTTTTTTCTCCAAACCAAAAATAACCTTTAATAGTAACAGCACCAAATATTGACAGTCGCATCGCAATTCTTCCTTACCTAACGTCGTTAGAGAGCCAATGACGTAGCCTCAGGGCGCTCCCCCCCACCTTCGTAATTGGTAAATTAAGTTGTCTCCTCCACTACTTCAGCCAGTGTAAGTAGCTGGATATAATATTATTGATGAGGTTAGGGCTGGCTTTAGTTCTTGAATAGCGATTTCTTGTAAGTCTTCGAAAATAATAGGGGCTCTAGCTAGAATTTAGATTTTGAATAGTGTCTTTGTTGTACTTAACGCTAAGAGATATAGTCGGAACTGCCACAATCAGCCCTTTCAATTGATATGTCACACAGTATAGTTAGGAAAACATTTTTTTTGTTTCTCCCCCGAACGTGTTACCATAATAAAAAATTAATCATTTACGTAACACCAAGGGCGTGTTAGGTCACAAAAGTACTTTGTACCAACATCCGAACTGAGTTTCGGAAGAAATTGACTGTGGCAGACGGACAGACATATAGACAGTCAGACACACGAGTGATCATTATAAGGGTTCCATTGTTTCATATGTACGCTCAGAACCCTAAAAATCTATTAGGCTCACAGGCTGTTTTCAACTGTCAAGGAGTCAGTTATTTAGTCAGAAAATTGAATCTAAGGTAGCAAGTCTTTCAGCAGTAGTATGTACGATCCAAATGATAAAATGTACATAACTTTTTGTCTTAAAAACCAAACTTACACAATTAAAACCGTCGCACGACTATAGCAAGTCGATAGTCACCTTATTTTTACTAAAGTACATCTTAACATCTGTATTCTCTGAGGGCATATAGTATGTACCTATTCCTCAAACAAAGTTACACGCTAATATATAGGTGACTAACGGGTTATTTGTAAAACACCTGCAACCTCTTAGGCAGTGAAAGTACACATGATTATAAGCAACTTTTACTTTGTGAAAACCCCCAAAATCTCGACAAAAATATCAGCTATTTTATACATTTTCATTGGCTAAATATTGCATTTCATATGAAACAGCTGATATTTTTCTCGAGATTTCGGGGTTACACAAAGAGTTTCGTACCAGAAACCGAAAAGTCTCTTGTATAGGAGCCCCTTTAATTCTTAATTTTACTTACTTTTTGATTATTTACTGTTATAGCGGCAACAGAAATAAGCAATCTGTGAAAAATTTAACTGTCTACCTATTACGGTTCTTGAGATACAGCCCGCCGACAGACAGACGAACGGACGGACATACGGCTTAGTAATAGAGTTCCGATGGTCAGTAAAAGTAGTAAAAAGTTGCTTATAATCATGTGTTCTTTCACTGCCTAAGAGGTTGCAGGTGTTTTACAAATAACCCAGTATAAATTGAAGAAAACCCTGTTCTTGGTGAAATTAATCACACCAACAAGCGCAGTAATCACAAAGAAATAATCTCTCTACATACCAATCAACATAAAGATAATCCTTCCTCGAATATCAATCGACTATGCAGTCACATAACCTCTGCACCACATTCAATTGTTAATCAAACCCATGGTATGTTCCCGGAACCAACATTTAGACACGTACGGAAACCTCACAAGGCGAAACTATGCGGTTAATAATAATGCGGATAGTAATATCCTACAATATAAATGAACATAGCTCTGGCCCTTATTGCACCCTCATGGCATAAGCTGAATCACGTAATGCTGTCCTGCAATTCATCATATCAGACAAAAGACTGATATGATGAACTGCTGGACATAGATTCCCCCAAGTGTCGCCACAATGACCGGCTACCCGCGACCTTCACCAGGTCATCGATCCACCTTGTGGGAGGCCTTCCAACGTTGCGTTTTCCGGTACGTGGTCACCACTTCAGAACTTTTCGGCCCCATCAACCATCTGTTCTGCGAGCAATGTGGCACTGTAACTTCAGTTTGGCGATCCTTCGGGCTATGTCGGTAGCCTCCTGCGTCCTTCTGCATACCATCTCAACGATTTAGTCGTTCCTCGAAGATCAATCAGTCGATTGTCGCAGTCACATAATCTCTTCAGCACATTCAACTGTTAATCCAAGATCCAACCATGACATGTTGTTGCCGGTACATTTATACACGTGATATGGAACCCTCACAAGGCGAAACAATGCGGTCCACAATCGATTGGTTCCATCGCTCGGAATCCTGAAACTCGATATCATAACGCTTCACTTTGCCGGCAACACACAATAGGGTACGGAACGAACATAGGATAAGATTACTGTAGCTTGTTCTTATTGAGGAAGAGTTTATATTTTCTGATGTTGTTAAAACTTCTATTTTTCAGATAGCAGCTCTTTGCGGAGGGAGAGAGAGACACATTAGATCACGACCGAATGGAATTCGTTTTCTATTGTTTTATATGTCACTGTTGAACACTGTGTAACACTATTGAATTGACGTTGAATTGAAGGGATCGCGATCGACTGTCAATTTGTAAGTTAAGAAACCCCTCACTTTTGTAGATAAGTTTTTGAGTTGCATAAGTAATATACCAAAAACGCCATTATGATGAAATGAAATCCAAATACTATCTCTGCTCATCCTCATTATCCTCAAACAGATATTTCCCATGGGGATATTGCGTATTTTTCAAATGGCGAGTTTAAATCTTTCTTAATTTAAGGCCTGTATTCATGCTAATGACCTTGTGCATATAAACGGGACCAGCTACTACTCTACACGCCACTCCGCCACCCGCATTTTTATTTTTTATAATGTAAATAATACATGTTTTTAAAAAGTAACAAAACCAAATCATTTTCGTTTGTATTGCATAGCAGTTTTTTATACTGAACATGAAGACAAAAAATTAAGAAGTAAAATGGTTTCAACTCAACGATTTGGAGTTGATTTGGTGGTTTTTTTTTATTATGTGATACCGATAGACAAATTCTGGCTAAACCAAATGACAAATCATATCATGTAGATTACTAACATTTTTTTTTCAAATGTAATTTTCCTGTTAGTACCGATAAAAAGCTGCTTTATCTGCACACTATTTTAAGCTTTTTTCGAGAGAGCAGCCTTAATGATTTTGCCTTATATAAAGCAGATATCAACCCTTTATTTTGGATGCAATATCATTAAATGACTTCTCCCGCTCTGGGAGGAGCAAAAGGGAGTTTCAGGCTCTTACTGACTAAAACTTGTTCCTCAAAATGCCCTTTGCATTCCAGGGCTGCAGTACCTCTATCAAACAATCCCGCAAACCCACAACCATAACGACCTAACTCTAATAGGATCGTTACTCCATTCATATCATCCCACCAAATAATAGTTCATTTTACCCCACCTTCAATTACACCGTTCACGCTTCTCCAGACATCGCCGAATTAAACCCATGGTATTCCCTACCTGTCTGTCTTTGACATGGTAAACTAATGACACAACAACCGGCCACCTTGCAGACGTGCCGAGAATTGGTGCCGTTACCTTAATATCGGGTAAATGCTGAGATCTGTCAGATGCAGGTGCTTAGACTAAATATCTTTGAGTTGCAAAGATAGATGGATGCAGACTGCTCAAGACCGAGATGGTTAGCGCTCTTTGAAAGAAGCTTACGTTCAGCAATTGATGAACTACTCTTTACAAACATTTCTATTTAAATTGTATGATAATACAAAAGAAAAATTCAACATTTAATAAGTAGATAAATATTTTTATTTGAAATAAAATATTTTTAACAATTTCTTCAAGTTAGTGCTAATTTGAGTAATTATTACCAATTCTGTATACAAATCGTCCAGGCATATATTGGTGGCTAATGTTGACTCGAGAGTTTTTACCGAAGATTTCATTTAGGAATTCATCCAAATGAATTGATTTCTCGGGTTCCTTGGGTTTGGTATTTTCATCGAGGATTTCATTTATGATCTTTTCATCCAAATGAATTGATTTCTCGGGTTCCTTGGGTTTGGTATTTTCATCGAGGATTTCATTTATGATCTTTTCATCCAAATGAATTGATTTCTCGGGTTCCTCGGGTTTGGTATTTTTATCGAGGATTTCATTTATGATCTTTTCATCCAAATGAATTGATTTCTCGGGTTCCTCGGGTTTGGTATTTTTATCGAGGATTTCATTTATGATCTTTTCATCCAAATGAATTGATTTCTCGGGTTCCTCGGGTTTGGTATTTTTATCGAGGATTTCATTTATGATCTTTTCATCCAAATGAATTGATTTCTCGGGTTCCTTGAGTTTGGTATTTTTATCGAGGATTTCATTTATGATCTTTTCATCCAAATGAATTGATTTCTCGGGTTCCTTGGGTTTGGTATTTTTATCGAGGATTTCATTTATGATCTTTTCATCCAAATGAATTGATTTCTCGGGTTCCTTGGGTTTGGTATTTTTATCGAGGATTTCATTTATGATCTTTTCATCCAAATGAATTGATTTCTCGGGTTCCTTGGGTTTGGTATTTTTATCGAGGATTTCATTTATGATCTTTTCATCCAAATGAATTGATTTCTCGGGTACCTTGGGTTTGGTATTTTCATCGAGGATTTCATTTATGATCTTTTCATCCAAATGAATTGATTTCTCGGCTTCCTTGGGTTTGGTATTTTTACCGAGGATTTCATTTATGATCTTTTCATCCAAATGAATTGATTTCTCGGGTACCTTGGGTTTGGTATTTTTATCGAACGGCCATGATTTGAGGGGAAGGTCCCCGATCCAAGGTTTGGCCAAAGCTCCAGTGTCCTTTTGCGTCACTGTAAAAAAAGAAAAGTAAAATTAAATAAATCTTATTTCGTGTTATGACACTGACTTACTCGTATGATACGAAATAAGAATTATTTTAAAAAAATGTCAGGAAATTATGAGCATCAAATAATAATGATTTAGTTTTAGGTATCAGGTTAATGTCTAAAATGGTTTTTAATTATGTCGTTTTGTATATAGTATCTACTGTATTCCTTTGGCATTATTTTCTACTGTACAACAAAGTATATATTAAATTAGCTTTTGCACGCGACTTCGTACGCGCATATTCCGTTCCCATAGAAATCTTGGAAAAGCTTCTCTTAGTGCTTCCCTACACTCCCCAAGGAACCTCCATGCCAAATTTCAGCTTTCTAAGACCAGAAATTTTGGCTGTGTGTTGTCTGTCACTCACTCAATCACTCAGTCACTCAGTACCGGAAGAATTTTAAATACATAAATAAATAAATATTTCACTTTGCCCTACTGGTGGGGTGGACTGGGTGGGTGGTAAAGTAGTATAGCCACAATTTTCTCATCTATTCTGCTACTTTGAGAAAACATTATGTTGGCGCTATTGGTTTTGATAAAACATTATGATGAAAGTAAATAGTTCCCATATTTTTACTTAAAATAGACCCATTCACTTAAACTCTTATTCACAAAAAATCTAAAACCTGTGTATGCGAATGATAAGGATCTGATATTTTATTCAATCCTATAGAAAACTTTAAATTAAAAGCTGCTATTTACTTGCTAAATAGCTAAGCCATTTGATTAAATTAGGAACATAAAGTTTCCAAGACTATTATATTGAAAATATACAAGCAAAACACGAAATAAGAACATCTTACTCATCACAGCGAACAGCTTTTAATATGAGAGCAATCCTTTAAAAATCAGCTGTTCAGAACATTTCGTCTGTAAATTTTATTCAAACATCAATTGTATGGGGCAGTTAATTTTTATTTTCACGATCATAGTATTGGTCCTTAAATTAAAATTGTTCATAATTATGAGAACAAAGACATAATAGTGTAATTTTACTCATCAGAGGACTGGAGGATTATATTATAGTCATGATGATATACAGGGTGGCTACAATATTGACGTCCAAAAAAAAACTTAGGTCCCTCCTATCGTATATGGGTATCCGAATCACCCCATGTATGTTTCGGGAATTTTCATAGTTTTTAAGCAGGATGTGTTTTCTAAATTTTTGAGAATTTTTGGTACTACGGTAAAATGCACAAAATATTTTTTATCAGTCCGATGGTTAATTTTTCAGAATTTTCTACCTCACTGTCTTTGGAGGCCAATTTTAGCCAAAGTAACAAATAAAAGTACCACTTTTTTAATGACTGTGAAAAATGAAAATCTGGCACATTCTTGAAGTCAATTTAAGAACCATGAAATCATCTGTTTAGATTGTTGATTTAAAGTTGAAAATGTAGGTCATAATTTACCGAACATCATTTCTTCTTTTTCGACCAACATTTTCATAACTTTCAACACAGCTACGAAGCTGATAATTGTATGCATAAAAGTAAGACTCATGAAAATTCAGTTGCAACAAAAACCTCGACAAACTTTTATTATTAGTTTTTTTTTAATTGGTCCGGTCGATAATTCTCGAAAATTCAGAAAAGCATCCATAGCTCGAAAACTATAAATAGTCGCGAAACATACACAGGGGTGATTCAGATACCCCACAGTATGAGGGACCTAAATTTTATTTTTGGACAACAAAGTCAAACCGTTTATTCCAATTAGGCCATTAAACGGCACTTTTGAACTTCATTCACATTTCAAATTTATAAAAATTCTGAAGTGACTCTACTGTCCATTCGGAAAGGTAAGGTCGTTCGGAAACTTATGGAAAAGAATGGACAAGAAACTCCATAGTTACTCTTTCATTAATGTTCTGGCCACCCTGTACAGTCCTCCTGACCGATTTTGGCCATGGTGGCCAATCTCAACAGAGACTACCAATAACCGCGGGACATATTATAGTACACAAGGAATGTATGCGCAAACAGGTTAATTAGAGTACCTTGTATAGGTCCTAGGTACTTACATGATACTGCGATGAGTGAGATGGCGAAGACCAGAAAAAGATCCTTAAACGACAACATTTTAGTTAAAGACTATAGTTGCTACTGTGAAAATAATGAGACAAACCCGAGCTTTATAGGACCTACCGGTATCATTCTATGACGTATTCATGATAAATAAGCCATTTAAGATTATAATTGTGCCAAATTTGGTACCAGGAACTGATTATAAACCACAAAAATCCCGCTTCATTATTCTAATTTCCTATTGATATGCATTACGCGTTTGTAATTCCATGTTTTTTTCTTTATTTTGCCACTCAAGATAACAGTAGGCTATCACGTTAATTATTTCGATTTTACACGAAAAAACAACATTATTTTCCTTTTATGATAACGAAAGACGTATGAGGAAAGATTGCATTTTTGTACAGTTGCTATGGAAAGTCATTTAACACATTATTTATTAATCAAATCGTATTTTTTTTTTTGTTGAAATGAAGTATGAAACGTTTTTTTTTAAAGAAAAAAAGAACACTGCTTGTGTTCTTTTTTTCTTTAAAAAAAAAACGTTTCTCCGCACTAGGAATTTCTTCTATATAATGGGTGCGTTTAAAAAACTTGTTTATTTTAATTATTTAGCAAAGCGTTGAGACAATTAGTAACAGAAGACAAAAAACATTTTAACAAAGAAACGTGTATTGAAAAATATACGTTACAAGGAAAAAAATCAATGGCCCGGGTGTGTATATTAGACTAAAAAGGTTTTAACAACAAACATACAAACAGCAAGACCCGGAACAACTATCTGTCGGCCATTCAAATATTTGTTCTTTGCTGGAATTGAAACCGCAACACGAGCGCAGCAGCTTCATCCATTCATACGAACACTGACCGATTGTCAGTGTTCGTATATCATTGTCACTTTCGGTGTTAGCCCATATTTTTTTTTTTTCACAGTTACGATATTTCACAATCTATCTAAACTATTATATAAAGCAGAAGAGTTTGTTTGTTTGCTTGAACGCGCTATATATTACTACGCTAAGACCAATAGGAGCGGAGCTGTAATGAAAATTGTGACGCAGACGAAGTTGTGCGGGTCAACTATTAATATATAAAGCTGAAGAGTTTGTTTGATTGCTTGAACGCGCTAATCTCAGGAACTGCTGGTCCGATTTGAAAAAAAATGTTAGATAGCCCATTTATTGAAGAAGGCTATATATCATCACGTTAAGACCAATAGGAGCGGAGCAGATGAAGTTGGGCGGGTCATGTAGTCTAGCTATATATGGAGGCTTTTTATAAAACTTATTCCAGTGCCTACGCTCCAGTGTCCTATACTACAGTAAAATATGAGGTTTCAATCCTCGTTGCCTGAAAGAGATCGCGGCATGTGATCATCTGCCTAGCCTTTTCCCAACTATATTGGGATCGGCTTCCCGTCAAGCCAGATTCAGCTGAATACCAGTGTTTTACGTGGAGCGGCTGCCTACCAGACCTCCACAACCCATTAACTGGGTAACACGGTACTTCTTGGCAAGACTAGAGTCAGATTTACTGGCTTCTAACTATCCGTAACGACTGCCAAAGATCTACAAATGACAGCCGGGACCAACGGCTTAGCGTGCTTTTCGAGGCACGGAGGAAACTCGTTATGTTAAGATGGTCACCCATCCACAGACCAACCTTGGCAAGCGCTGCTTAACTTTGAAGATCGACCCGTACGGCTGTTATTATTTAGCCACGAGATCGCGGCATGTGATAAGGTTGCAAATTGTATGTTTTTTAAGGTTTTTTATGTATTTTTATGTTGGTAGGTATACAATAAAGATATCTAAAAAAACAGTATTTGCCCGCGACTTTGTACGCACATATCTAGTTTTTTCCCGTTCCCGTAAGAACTTTGAGAAATCTTTTCTTAGATCCTACATGCCAAATTTCAGCTTTCTAAGAGTAGTAGTTTCGGCTGCGCATTATCTATCAGTTACTCAGTCAACAGTAAATTTTTATATAGATTGATGATAAATAAATAAGAAATTTATTCCAGAAGGTTTCGGGAATGGAGCCTCACTTCTAATATTAACTATCTAATTATTTTAAGCATAGCACTAATTATATATTATTACTTTCTGATTAATTTCGTTGCAGCATCCAGTTGGGCATATAGGTGGGAAAAGGCTAGGCAGATGATGATCCAGTTTCTCCGGGACTCGTAGAGCTGCATTGTCTCGGCAGTGGCGTTTATCTGGTGCCTGTCACTATTCACTGTGTCTCTCAGGACCTGCAGTGGTTAGAAATAGTGTGGCCAAAATGAAGCTCAGTTAAAAAACCGACGTCCAAAAAAAACAAATTCAAACCATTAAAAAACTTATTTCCGAAGTCGGTGTTTTTGGTTGCTTCTTCGTATTTTAACATCGACTTCCGAAATTTAAGTTAGGTTTATAAATGATGGAGTTATGAGGTAACAAACATAAAAAAATAACCAAATGAGACACCAACTTAACTTGAAGATAAAATAGCACAGATACTGTTTGTCTGTTAACTGTCGTGTAGCCTTGATACCTGGGTATGACAAGTTATTGAAATTGATCGAGCGTTGATTCACCCGATTGAGACCGACTTCGGAGGGTAACCCAATTGTTTCCAATTTGATTCCATGTGTGGATGCATTTCATTTACAAGGTTATTGAAGATTGGCTGCTTTCAGGGATCTTTGTCATATAATATCTGTAATTTAGGTAACCGGTAGATTATTCACTTTAATGTTTAATACTAGTTGAACGCGCAACTTCGTCTGCTCCGATCCTGTTAGTTTTAGCGTGATGTTATATAGCCTTCCTCGATAAATGGGCTATCTAACATTGAAATAATTTTTCAAATCAGACCAGTAGTTCTTGAGATTAGCGCGTTCAAGCAAACAAACAAACTCTTCACCATTATATAAGTATAGATGAACAAGTGGGTCTTTTGGATCCATTGGTATCTTACATGATTACTTTTATCACAGACTAGGTGTATGTTTCATGTGTCACTGTTTCATGAAAACGCTTACTGCTAGAGATTAGCTCTTAATATTTTAAGACCAAATTCCTGAATTGAGTATTTGAAGATAAGAAAGTGTCAAACCTTACTTTAACGGCATGACAAGCTCTTTCTTCAGGGAAAGTAGAGTTATTTTACCTTGTAAAATATGTAAACGAAACCCCAATGGAGTGACTGGTAACTGCTGGATTATAGAATGTCGGCCCAGGGCCCCCACAGCCCTCAGGAAAAAAGTTTATAAATACAATTCAGAAAATATGACAATGTGTACTTTCATGAAACCTAAAAGTATGAAATAAAATTGGGTGAGCCATTCTGGTGGCTAAACCAATTCCATTTTCGAACTCTCTTTCAACACACGTTCAAAAAATTAGTACTAGCCCAACCAAACGCCCTTTTCCGAAGTTCAAAACAAAATTAAATTTGCTTCGCATCGCGACAATCAACGGCTATTCATGTGTGGGCTATTGTTGTATAAAACAATGGCGGACAGGTTTTGCTAGTCAATTTGTTTGTTCCTGTGTCCGCAAACATCATTACACGACAGTTTATTACGCTTTTATTTTTAGTAAAAATCATTTGCAAAAATTTTTCCAGTGCTTGTTTGAAAGGTTTATGAGATGGCAGGTAGTATTTCGTAGTGGTGTATTTATGGTTTGTGTTAGGTAGGTATGTTCTTAAGTACTCATTCCTTTTATTGATGTGCTAGTCATTGGTAAAGATGATGATGATGTGGTTCGAACGATTTCGGTCTATGCGTTGGCATCAGCTCGGCTGTAGCTGTCGTGCCTGAGCTCGCAAGTGGCTTATGCAACCAATTTTCCTTGTAAAGGTCGTCGTGCGTCGGTCATTAGTATTGTTAACAGTTAAGGTATGGGTTAATCCTACAAATAAATTGCCTGCTTTTAGGAGGAAGTATTGATTGTTTTTGGAAAAAACTTCACATCTCTGAGAAAACCCATGAGAGTAATTCTGCGGGAAAACCTAGTGCTACTATATTTAAAGAAAAAACTAACAAGTGACAAACTGACGGTATACGTGCTAGAATCTTTCGATTCAATTATCTCTCACATAAAACTCAATGAGCAACGGCCCCAATGAAGCCCCTGTGGGCTCCCCTCACTAACATCCTTAGGAGCTCTTTACTGCTACAGAAAATAAGGTCACGATACATTGCACCACATTTAGATGTCAAGCAGGAACATCTCAGTTTTGATCAGGGCTTCGGTAGCATTTTCTAAAATAAATAGAGGTGTTACTTGGACAAATGTACGACGATTTAGCTCCGGTGCATCGTTGGCACACAATTTATACGTGCAAGTAGCAGGGTGTAGCGGATTGTGTATGAAATGTTGGAGAGTAAAATAAAAGTAGAGGGAGGCTTGTAATAAATGCTCATGAGGAATAGTAAAAACAATATTTTAGAAATGAACGAACATTTCTAAAATATTGTTTGTGAAGCTAAATTAAATAGAAATGTAACAGCATGTACTGTCTGCGAGGATACTTATTTTATTCAGTCAATCTGCCTAACTTCTTTTGCAAATATTTCCAGTTTCTGACTATTATATTAACTAACTAATTACTACTTGAGAGAGAGAATCGCTTGTTTTTTTTTACTATTCATCGGCACGCGTTTGACCACTATCTCACTGTTGGTAAGCGATGGTGTGGTCGAAGATGTAGCACGCCTGCCTAGACGTAACCTATTCACTCTTGACTTAAAGAGCCCGAGGTTGTAGCTATCAGGAAACACAGACTCCGGCAGGGAATTCCACGCTTGTCTTGGTGAAGAGAAGGGATTAAACGCTTGTAACTAAAATCGTTATGAATATAAATGTGAGAATGGAGAGGGAGAGGAAGGCCAAAAAAAAAGATATAGGTACTGTATGAGGAGCGATATGAAAGACAGGGGTATTAGTGATAGCGTGACGGCTGATAAGACAGAATGGAAGAAAAAAACATGTTGCGCCGACGCCAAGTAATAAGGGCAGGAAGATGATAATGACTACAACATGAAAAGAGAAAGAAAGAAAGTAGTTTATTCCTTCCAAACAGAGGCACAATTTTTGCTTACAGAATAACTGTTTACGTAATAACTGTAGAGGTAGAATTACAAACAGATCTGCCAAGACATTGTCGTATCTCCTCTGTAATGAGCATCACACAGACACAAGGATGAATCCAGAAGAATATACTTTTCTGCAAGATAAACGAAAAATATCTGTGGTAAGGGACTGTAAGTTCTACAAGCCACAATTTCGATTGACGTAAACCAAGGCAAGAACAAGTGTGATCTATTTTATTTTTAATGCTTTGATGAAATTACCTAAATATACTTTTCTGCTGGATTAACAAGGATCATGACCAACGATGTATGGAAATCCGTCTGAAGTTGAAACACAATAAATCTTTATTTATTATAGACTACGCTTTATATACTATTAAACAAAAGTGTTAATTTTCACACAAATACCCGGATTTTGAAGTAATTAAACAAATACGGAGTTAACCTACAAATTATGTCTAACCTACTCGCAACTTATAAAATGACCACAGATCACTCATGGAGGTACAAAACAACAATGTTAGTTAAAAACAAAACAAGTGAACAGTTGCTAATTGAAAAATAAAATGTAATATTCATGCTTTTTATGGCCTTGCGGCGTTGATGTGACAATATCGAAATAAAACGACAACTTCAGTCAGATAGAACTTATTTATTAATGAATCGATTCTTTAGACTTCGATCCGAATAGATTTAAAAATCGTTCTTGTTTAGGAAGAATTGCCATCCCTATCGGCCGGTCCGTCTGTCATCTGGCTTGACAGTTGCATCTGCGTGAGACGAAACACAAAAATAAATATTATCTTATTGGAATGATGAAATACATATACAGTACGATATGGTTATGATGTTACTAATTATATAGCTATTTATGAGTTTAGTATCATTTTTGTGAAGATTTTGTCTAAAGGTTCATACTTACGTAACTCGTACAAATGAAGAGAACGAAATGTCAATCATGACTAATGTACCTAGCAATCGTTAATTTACTGTTTATGTTAAAATCATAATTCCGGATACGAAAACAAAATTCCTGAAGTGAAAAGATTGTAAAAAATAAGCAAATAATTTCTATATTAATTGGATTTTCCTTCATGCATCTTTGCTAGACTGCTTTCGGTCAATCTCCTTTATGTGGGAATGGACTGTAAGTTCTGCAAGCCACAATTTTGATTGGCATAAGCAAGAACGAGCATGGTCGATCTTTTTTAATGTTTGATTGAAATTACCAAAAAAACGAAGGTACTTAGTGGCAAAAAAACTGGCGTCTAAATACCGGCTTTATATTTGAAGAGAAACCATAAGAGGTACCTATAGCTGAGTAAGACACTCTCTGTCACATAAACGGCTTATGGTTTGCATACGGAGATGTTCTCTTTAGCTCCTAAATTGGCAATTGGAATGGTAATGTAGTGCCATTTGAATTTATATACCACAGACCTAATGGTGCTTTGCATTTATTCTGATTTAATGTTGACTTTTTGCTAGACTAGAAAGATATCAGACTGTACCTATCTATGTTAGTTACTTTAAAGGGTTGCCTTGAATAACAACCGTCTCAATTAAATAATACGGTATAGTTAGCTATTTCTTGCCTTCAGTGCAAATATTACACTATACAATTCGAAATGGGCGTCGCTAAACGTCATTATGATTGACATAACATCATCACGGTAATGGTCAAAGTGTTAACCCTTTTGTACTTTCATTGTCTGAATAATTCTTGGTTTTACTCCTTTTATTCATCACTAGTCGACCCGCGCAACTTCGTCTGCTCTGCTCCTATTGGTCTTAGCGTGATTATATACAGCCTTCCTCGATAAATTGGCTATATAATACTTACAGAATTTTTTAAATCGGACCAGTAATTCGTGAGATTAGCGCGTTTAAGCAAACAAACTCTTCAGCTTTATATATTGGTATAGATATAGATTAAAAAAAACAGCTAGGTGCGAGTCGGACTCGTATTTTTGTAACATGTTGCTTTAAAACTGTAAACTTCTTCTAGGTATTCCTATAAGCTATAGGTAAAGATTTAATTTTCTGCATTTTTTTTAAATTGTTTTGGCCGACTAGCTCAAAGGTTCTATCCCTTTTAACAAAATCGATTCATTAGATTTGGAGAAAATTGGGTGTGCCAGACGGACAGTCAGATGGTCAGCCAGACACACGAGTGATCTTATAAGGGTTACGCTATTAGGGTTCCGTACCCAAAGTGTAACCAACGGAACCCAACTACTATTCCTCTGCGGTCCGTCCTTCAAATGCACACAAATAATAAAAATTGAGGTTTATGGTACGGAACCCTTCGTGTGCGAGTCCGACCTGCACTTGGCTGGTTTTTATGAATGTTCGGAATTCTAAAAATCAATAGACAGCTATCTCCTATAACTTGTGTCGTCACAGCAGCAACGTATTCGCAACTGGCAACGCTCGAGCGGTATGGATTGGCTCGCTGAGTACGATTGAGGACATCAGTGCGGGTGACTAGCGTTCTGATACACACTCGTCTTTGATTCGACACATACCTCACGCTGGCATTTGCGAAGGTACCTTTGTCGAAGAATATGTGGGTCTGACTGTAGCTGATTAAAATGACGTGAGACATCGGTAGCGGTACCTGTGAAAGTGTGTTTTGAGATATTTTTTGCAAATTAAGTTTTCTTTTAAAACTGAAATTGGGAAACTTATTGAAGGTTTTTTTAAGTGTTGTAAGGATCACAAAAGTATTTTTAATAACGTTAAAAGAATCCATTCCGAAGTTATTAAAGAAAATAAGCGAAAATTGACCATTTTATTATTTATTACCAAAATTATTGGGAAAAAGTATAGACTTCGACAAGGGGGTCGGCTTAATCGAAGTCTATACTTTTTCCCAATAATTGATTGGGTACAGTTCCGATGAATTATTCGGAAAAGAACAATAGGCATTGAGACTTAGCTATCGAGCACTTTTTTCCTTAATTTTTTATCACTTATCGAACCCAAATCATAACAGAGCCTATCACGAACAATCCTACTTTAATCGTAAACTACATTCCTCGGTCTCACCTGCTCAATAAACACAGAATCTCTTCTAATATGCGATGGTATACCGCGAGAATGAATCGCACCATATGTCGCGACATGGCTTCCCTAAATTGTTTTACTTTCAACGTCCCCCTTCCGCCTCCTACATACGTATACTATATGCGGGTATATCAAATGGTATAATATATGATGTATTTATTCTGCTATGATGCTTAGTTCTTTTGTAAAGCCGATACCTATAACGTAGGATTTTGATACAAATGGGGAAATATGTGCAAGATTTACCTGTTTAAATGTTATCCTTATAAAGTTTTCAGAAGGTTTTTACACCTTCTGAAACAACCTACAAAGTTAAGGAAGCTCGGTATGTTAAGATGGTCACCCATCCACAGACCGTCCTTGGCAAGCGTTGCTTAACCTTGAAGATTGACCCGTGCGGCTGTAACTATCTAGCCACAAGCTCCTCTCTAGCCTATTCTGTAAACATTACACCGTACAAACTTAGGTCATCATAAAGTGAGCTGTTAATCCATAGAATAGAGAGATGGCAGTTCAGTTTAAGCTCACTCCATCTATCTACATTTTATGTACAAGTTGACACGCGTAACTTCGTCTGTTCCGCTCCTATTGGTCTTAGCGTGATGATATATAGCCTTCCTCGATAAACGGGCTATCTAAAACTGAAATATTTTTTCAAATCGGACCTGAGATTAGCGCGTTCAAGCAAACAAACAAACTCTTCAGCTTTATATATCTACATATTATGTATTCACGATTATGTGTTCATAGAATAGACTTTGGTGTCAATACCTACTAATACAAAATTACCAGTCCTAAATTATAGTAGGTATTTCTCGCAAGGATCTTAGAATTTAATACCTAAGTAGAATGTTGCGGGGTAAAACGAGTACTTAGAAAACCCTACAGCAATAATGACTACTGACGCGCAAAATGTATTTTTACGAAGCGCCCTTCATAGATATCATTATAATTGATAGGTTGCCGATCCATTGATTTTCCCCCACTTTCACCCATAATTCGGTTTCCCTAAGTCGACTTTTACAACTCTCAACTCTCGATAAATAAGCTTATTTGGAACTTTGTTTTCCTTTTTATTATTGCGTATTGAACTCTGTGTAGGTAAATATTGCGCTACGTATAGGTTTGCAGGGAAGTCGTCAGTGTACGAGTGTTTTCAGTTCCCGTGGTTTTTCTGGTACTTTATTCAACATCGCCAGACGCAGACATATGACATTTGAAGAACAACAGTAAACTCGCAGATAGTCGATGGAGTCGAAAAGTGTAATCGACTTTGATAGGATGGAAGATAATCCAATTGGATTCGAAAGCTTACAACCCTAATCTCTTCAAAGTTAGAGTGAACAGGCTCCTTCTGGGTAGGCGCGCTCCATCGTAGACTTTGTCTCTGTCATCTCTGACATAGACTAGAGTCAAGAGGTGGAGAGCCAACAGTGGGCGTCTTTCGGCTGAATTGATGATGATGATGATGAGTTTTTTACTGACCCTCACCGAGCCCGCTTGGTCAATCGTCGCCCGCTCCTTCTCACAAAGAAAAAGGATGCCCCAGCAGCAGCTAGAATTGAATAAACTTTTCAAACAAAAGCTACAGAATTATCACAAAAATACCTAAGTCCTACCACTCCTTGACCCGGGAGCTCCGTTTAACGGCGTCGTGGGGTAATGCCAAGTTAGGGGATAGATACTGCACCCTCTATCTCTACTGTATCCTGCCAATAACAATAAACTACAAATGTCCACCACCATACAGTTACTTTCAACCGGGTGAGGCAAATTAAAAACGCGTGCCTAAAAAAAGAGCTCATAGACACGGAAGTGGATTTAGGCCCAGGAGAGAGAGAGAGGCAGTAAATACTTTGGTATATAATTTTTGTCATGAGTGTTTTTTTTTCCAAGGAACTTTGTATTTTTAATAAGTAAAAGTCGACTTTTCAAAAGCGATTGTTTGCAGTTCCAGTGGATCAGAATCCAGGTATAGACTTGTCCCGGTGGAGGTCGGTCCTGCTTGGGCGGAGCACCGCCGGCCGGGTCCTCGTCGAGGCAATCGGCGGCGGCTACCTCTCGCGACCGGCCTTGGTTCAATCTATGGTCCGGAGCGAGTAGGCATGGGAAGCGGTCACCTCCTTCTGCGAAGCAGTAATGCTAGAAAAGGAGGAGGCCGAACGTGCGAGAGAGAGGGAAACCTCACGTCCCAGTCGCCGCAACAGAAAGAGACGCCCCAGGCGTCGGAAGTCGCAGGACGATTCCCGGCCGCCATAGGCACGGGCCTGCGGACGGCGAGCAGTGGGTGGCTCGCCGTCTGATCAGAACTAGGCCTGGGTTGGCGGCGCGCTGCGATCCCAGCGCGCCTCAAAGGGATGTCAGCGTGGAAGACGGGGCCCGCTAGGGCTGCGGAATCTATTCGAAAGGGGTACCGTAGCCTTGGAACACAAAGGGCACCAGGAGGAACACGGATGGGTTTTAGTTAGTAAGAGTCTGACACTCCCTCTTGCTTTACCCAGAGCGGGAGGAGTCATTTGATGATTTCCCATCCTTAAAAAAAAAACGGTATAGACTTGTCCACTGACAAAATCTAATTAGTCCGTCAGTTAGATTATCAAAAAATATTTAACCCGTTTTTGTTCTTTTGTTACGTAAGTCAACATTGACGAAGATACGACGCTTTTAAAATTCGCAATACGTCACGCCGTAGTACAATTTTTAGTACGTTCTGACGTCACGAGCCCCCACTCTCGAGTATTGATGCGTTTTATCTTTTTCAATATTCATGGATTTACAAAATCAAAAAATACGTGTCCATTATTTTTCAATACTTTACCTGACGGACTAAATAGATTTTAAATTTATTTTTTATTTATTTTACTATTGATAGGCACGCGCTTGACCACCATCTCACCTGATGGTAAGCGATTATGTGGTCGAAGATGGAGCACGCTTACCTAGAAGTAACCTATTCACTCTTGACTTAAAGACTCCCAGGTTGTAGCTATCGGGAAACACAGACTCCGGCAGGGAATTCCACTCCTTAGCTGTACGCATTATGAATGTGTTCCCAAAACGTTTACGTGTATTAATGGTGGAAACTAGCCTATTGAATGAACTCAAACTCGAAAAATTATTTAAGGTTTTCTTTGGGTAAAAATTAATAAAATCAAATAAAAATGATCAGGTACAATAGATGTTATAATAAAGGTTCCAGCATATCCTGCCATCACATGGCGCACAAATATTTCTATGTAAAGGTAAATAGTTATGGATTAGACAGTAAAATATGAATAGAATAGAATAGAATAGAAAAGAATAGAATAATCTTTATTATGTACACCATATAAGATTTAAAAAATAACGAATACGTACGTATGAACTTCTAATATTTAATAAATAAGGATTGAAATTGTAATTTATTATTAACGACTTATCCTCTAAATATTCTTGAACACTGTAGTAATTTTTTTCTAGTAACATACTGAACAATACCTTTATGAACAACGGCAATGGCAAATCTTAAGTATTATTTGGCAAATGGTTAAAAAGTATAGATATGACATACATGCAATGATCTTAAGGGGTCATTGTACTCATCATTGTGAACATTTAATTTTTTTGTTTAAGACGCAAAAAAATGGACGATTATTTTTTCGCGATTTCGTTGTTGGTCCCATAATAAAAGTTGTTCACAATGATGAGTACAATGTTCCCTTAAGATTATTGCATATATGTCATGTCTATACTGTATACAATAATTGTAATGCAGTATTTTTTTTAAATAGCATTAATTTTATTTGGGGTAATTTTAATTTGTCTTTGTGTCGTGTTCTACTATTTATTTTGTAACTGCTTTTTTCAAATAAATGATAATTCTTTTTTACAAAAATGCACATTTAAAAAATATAGAGACATGGTAAAGATAGTATTTTAAGTTTTTGAAATAATGGCTAACAGCTATCTAAAAAATGGGCTCCACACATTGCCCGGATGCATTTTTTTTTCCTTTAAATACTCCTTGCACGTCTACTGTGATACCCCAAAGTATAAGACCATATCTGAGTACAAATGCTACTTAATCATAGTAAGCAACCATTGCGGTTTTTAGATTAATCGTTTGTCTTAATCTTTCCAGGACATACACAAAGCGATCAATTTTTATGATTATTTTCACTGTGTGGTTTCCAAATACAATTTATGTCCACAGTTATACATAAGAATACACATTCATCAACCACGTTTAGGGGGTATTGTTATACTGAATATCTAGACTAACCGTGTTTGTGTTTAGTGCTTGAAATTTTTATTAATCACGTAAGGTAACTTTTCACCTTGAATGGTAGCCAACCTTTTTGAAGCACTTTCTACCTCACTAACTGTAACTAGCTCCAAGTTTTACAAAAAAAAATTATGATTAATTTATCGTAACAATGGGGCAAAATTAAACAAAAGACAGCCGTACTTCTAAAGTACTTACGCTTTTGTACTCAAATGCAAATCTTAACAATATTCCAATGCCTCATACAATTTAATAAAGAAACGATTATATTGAAAGTCGGGAACGAGTTTCTGAGTTTTCAAAGAAACCGAACTTTTAGTGGGGTAAAGTCATCAAAACTGCAAAGGGGGAATTGACCGGGCAAGTTTTATTGTTACCTGAGTTGGGGTAATATGGACGTATTTCTGCCATTTATCTGATTGGAATGAATTCTGAATGTGATTGAGATATAACGGTACGTCAATTGGGTTGTAAGGTTCATTTTTGAATGGTAAAAGTTAAAGAAACTTTTGGTTTTTTTCGTATCATTATTAAATAAAAAAATTATATATGAATAAACAAATGTAACAATACTTTTACCACAGCTTTTTCTTATAGAAACTTCATCATCATCATCGTAATATCAGCCGAAAGACGTCCACTGCTGGACATAGGCCTCCCCCAAGCGTCGCCACAACGACCGGTCCTGCGTGTCTCGCATCCATCGGCTTCCAGCAACCTTCACCAGGTCATAGGTCCACCTTGTGGGAGGCCGCGCCAACGTTGAAACTTATAACGTACATAATGAATCGTCATGCTCGGGTAAACATTTTACTAATCCCGTTAATTCAAAAGATGACCTCACAAAAAAGCAATATACCTCTATAAAACGATATATAATCATTATAACGATACATTCTCAATTCCCCGCGACCCTAATAATTGTAATTAAACAATTACGAGCGACTAACGGCCAGTCAATCTGACCTAATGGCATCAGCAGATTAAGCACAAAGACTCCACGATAACGCGGACATTAGGGGACTCGCTTTCATCCCCACGATGACAGTATCTTTTACTTCCCCTGTTCGATATGGGGGTGAAAAGATAGGATTTTATCTTTTGTTGTTATGGAGATTAAAGTTTATTGGGGGAAAAAATGGTGTGGTTTAAAAGTGGGGTTGAGTTCATTATTTAGATGGTATCAGACAAAAAGTTGTGGACAACTTGATACTGGCCTTTCCGAGGAATTATCACAATGACGGGCCCTACCCTGTTCTTAAAAAGCATTATCTAAATATTTTACTTTAGTCGTAAGTAAGACCTTAGAAAAAATCATCTCATCTGCCTAGCCTTTTCCCAACTATATTGGGGTCGGCTTCCAGTCAAACCGGATTCAGCTGAATACCAGTGTTTTACGTGGAGCGGCTGCCTACCAAACCTCCACAACCCATTAACTGGGTAACACGGTACGTCTTGGCAAGACTGGAGTCAGATTTACTAGATTCTGACAATCCGTAACGACTGCCAAAGATCTACAAATGACAGCCGGTACCAACGGCTTAACGTGCTTTCCGAGGCATGGAGGAAACTCGGTATATTAAAATGGTCACCCATCCACAGACCAACCTTGGCAAGAAAAATAAATGTGTAAAATATTATATTTACACTTATTTACAGCAATCAATATATTCAAAATTCTTCGGTTACTGGTGGCTGAAATTCTTACGAGAACTCGACAATTCGAGAAATACGCACACGAAGTCATGGGCAATAGTTCTAGCTTTTACCCGCGAATAACCTAAAATATTTTTTTTTTTCCTATTAATAGGCACGCGTTTGACCACCATCTCACCTAATGGTAAGCGATGATGTGGTCGAAGATGGAGCACGCTTGCCTAGAAGTAACCTATTCACTCTTGACTTAAAGACTCCCAGGTTGTAGCTATTGGGAAACACAGACTCCGGCAGGGAATTCCACTCCTTAGCTGTACGCATTATGAATGTGTTCCCAAAACGTTTTGTGCGAGTGGATGGGATGTCCACCATGTTCCGGTGGCACATCGCCGTTCGTCTTGTAGTCCGATGATGGAACGGGCTGGGCGAAATTAAATTATGCAATTCCGTCGCACACTCCCCAAAATGCAACCGGTAGAAAACCGACAAGCTAGCAACTCGTCGTCGATGCTCAAGACTTTGGAGGTTCGTCGCGACGAGCCTCTCATTGCCAATGATCCTCTTCGCTCGTTTCTCAATTGACTCGAGGGCATCAAGCTGGTATCTGGCAGATCCGTCCCAAAGATGAGAGCAGTATTCCATATATGATCGAACTTGCGCTTGATAGAGTTTGAGCAGCTGTTCCGGCATGAAGTACCGTCTCACCTTTGCTAGGGTCCCCAACAAAATATTAAAACATTAAAGTTATTGCTGTTATAATGTCACGTTATTTAGAGCCCATAAGCATTACGAAGTCTTGAAGCCATGTTGATTCTGGTGAGGGAGATAGACGGGGCTATACAAGACGCATAGCACTGTCTCTTTTTCACAACGGAAACAATGGTGCGTCATAGTAGGCGGGCAAGTTCAATTCAAAAAAACAAAAGATTGTGATACAGAAAGTTTGTTTATTGATAAAGTGCATCCGTTCATACGTTCTTGTTTGAAACACAACAAAGTATTGTAGTTCAACGGAACTTATCGAAGTTAATAAAGCAAATGGAAAATATTAATATCTTGAAAAGGAAAGTTTCGTTTATTTGGTTCCGGCAACGGTCTGTAAATATTGCTTTGACTGATATTTACAATGTTTTCTTGAAGAGTTCAAGATCTTGAACTGCGAGCAATATTTTTCTCAACTTTTTGTAACTGATATCAAGCTCAAAATGGTAATAGTGACAAAGAGTGCCGTACCAAATGCGAAACTAGCCTACTAGTAAAACTTATCGACAAGCAAACCTAACCTAGCCTGCCTTCAGCACTTCTCTACCTATCTTTGTTAAAAAAACACAAACACGACATATAAGAAAAAGTATTTCTTAAACTAAGTGCGTCCAAAAACCCTTTACTTACTTCCTATCTTCTACCATCGCTGAACTTTAAAATTATTTCTCAAATA